>JAUESR010000196.1:17495000-18095000 GCA_030914345.1 Drosophila koepferae | reverse complement strand
CAACTGAGATGGATATATCAGTGGAGTATATGCATATATATAGATATATAGTGTGTGAGAGAGAGAGAGAGGAAGTGAAGTTAACTATAAAAATGATATTTTACCTTAGTTAATTCATGTTTTATTTGCATTTCATACTAGTCTTAAATACTGAATTTCTTATACTAAGAGTTTTAATAGCTTGAATCCATTCATAATGGGAAATCAGAATATAATGCGATCGCTAAATGTATGTAACAGGCAGCAGGAGGCGCAACAAACCCCATAAGTTATTCATGTATATTCTTGATCAAGGTGACGAACTGAGACGATATAGCGCTGTCCGTCTATCAGTCTCTCCGTCTGTCCATATGTATGAACGCTTCGATCTCAGAAACTATAAGAGCTAGAGACTTGAAATTTTTTGTAGTAGGCTCGTATATATCTCACGCAAATCGAGCTTGTTTAAAAAACTCGAAAACTTTTCTTGATTCCGAGTTATCAATTAAAAAGGAAGATTATATCTCCTGCATCTTTAGAGTTCGAATCAACAAATCTCTCGCGTTCTAATTTGTACGAAACTGTGACGTCACAACAGAGCTGTTAGGGAATACTGAAATGATATTTGCGCGATTTACTGAGTTTAGTTGATAAAACCCGCCCAAGTCGAAAGAAATTTGTATATCGTTTTTTTTTTTTTTCAATTTTGTTTGGTTTTTTATTGTTCAAATGAAATATCATTATTAAATACACAATAAAACTCTTAAGGAGCAAATTTCGTTTCTCAATATTTCAATATTTCAATATTTCGATTTTCGATAGAGCAATAACATTTCTACTAAACAGTCATGGATGATCTATTATTCGTTTAGATGCAAAGAGCAAATATCTTAGATTTAGCCATGTTCGTTGCGGGACTTTGTAGAATTCGTTTAGTAATCTATGAACTAAAGTGGGGAGCATAAACACACACGAGATATGTTGCTGTTTTTTTTTTTTTTTTTTTAATAATAATAATATTTATGTATAGCGGTATATGCCTATATAAAGTTAGTTACAAATACAAATAGTTATTGGCTATGAAAAAAAAATTGTGTTGCACTTAAGAATTACATAATATATTATTTGCTTTGTAGTTAATATATATATATATTTATATATATGTATGTGTGGGTACATATAAATATCAATACTTCGTTGTACGCCGTACAGTGGGTCGTAAGAGCTGCATACACACACACACATACAGACACACACACACATACATACACGCACACAATTACACTTCAACTCTTTGGACCACACTGGGTGCACTTGCACTGAGGAACGGATTGAATACTATACACTTAGATGTCGCATTATCTTAGATTATCAAAAAAAAAAAATTGTTTAGTTTATATTTATTTAGAGATAGCAAAAAAAATGTATAATAATAATAATAATAATAATAATAATAATAATAATTTGTTGTTTTGTTTTTCATATATATAACACAAGTACGAGTAGAAAAGCTAAGTGCGGCACGGCACCAATCATAATCATTCAATCAATCAAGATCAAGATTCAGTTTCAATCAAATTCAATTTCAATTTTTGGCCATTTCATGGCTGCACACATACAAAAAAAAAAGAGGGATAGGGGGAGGGTGTGTGGAGTGTGGGGAGCGCAGCTTGTTTCCTCCTCTAATTAGTTGATCTCTGCCTCCTGCTGCCGTTGTCGTCTCCTCTTAAACGGATATGGCAGCATTGGTGGGCGGCATATCGCTGTATTGCGCCGACTGCGCCGTCGTTGGCGTCGCTTGGGTTGACTTCAGATTGCTGGCGCTGATGGCGCTGATGGCAGCGATGCCAGCGATGCCAGCGTTGCTGCTGCTGCTGCTGCTGCTGCTGCTGAGCAGCATTGAGCGATAGACCTCGGAGAGCAAATTCCAGGGCGCAACAGCGGCAACGGCATTGGGCGACTGTGCCACGCTGCTGCTGGCAGCGGCTGCTGCGGCGGCGGCAAACATCTGCGTCTGCAGCAGCCGCAGATGATGCTGCTCCTCCAGATCCATGCCGAAGAGCAGCGATGGTGGCGACGGCGCCAGTGCATGACCCGAGATGGCAAGCGTATTGGGCAGCGGCAACGCCGGCTGAGGACTGTGCGCAGCGATTGGAGACGCCTGGGCGGCCGGTGAGACGACGGCGCTTTTGCGTTGCGTCAACGGCGTTGATAGATCGTGGGCATGGTCGGTGGGTAGTGGCGCATCGGCACTGTCGCTGTCCAGCTCCAGTTCCATCTTGATGGCCGTCGTCGTCGACTCCTGGGAGCTGGAGGCGCAGCTGTCGTGGCGGCGACGCTTGCCCAGCAGACGTTCCATGGAGAAGCCGCTGCCGCCGCAGGGACTGGGCGAACGTTTGATGCGACGCTCGCACAGCTCCTGCTCTGACTGTGACTGTGACTGTGACTGTAACTGTGACTGTGACTGTGACTGTGACTGTGACTGTGACTGTGACTGCTCCCGTACACGTTCACGTTCCGCGGCGGTTTCACGTCGCTTGTGCAGACTAAAGTCGAGCGGCTGCTCGATGCGATCCTCCTCATCGAAGCTGGTGTGACTGTTGGTATTGCTGGCCAGGCTCAGGCTGCAGTGCAGCTCCGCCTCGGCATCCGCCTCGGTATCGCCATCTGCATCCGCATCCGCATCGGCATCGCTGTGGCAATCCTGACTAGCTGGACTGGAGCTGTTCGCATGCATGTCCACATACACATAGACGCCCTCATCTTCGGCATCCGCATCCGCATCCGCATCGCCATCGACATCCGCATCCGCATCCACATCCGCATCGATGTCCGCATTCGCCTCCGCAAAGAGCCGTTCGTGCTGCGTGCGGCCAGCGAGCAGGCCGAGACTATGCAAACCCGATTGCCCGCCAAACATGACGTGAGCCGCCGCTGCCGCCGGGCCATAGCCCACGGCCGGATGATGTGGATGATGCGGATGATGCGGATGATGTGGATGATGCGGTGGCGGCGGCAGGAGACCCGGAAATGCAGCGGCCGCAGCCGCAGCCGCCGGAAATACGGGAAACTGTTGAGCGGTGCGACCATCGTGCGGCGAAATCTTGCGGCGAATATGCGGCGAATGGAGTTTCGGATTCGGATTGGCGCTGTGACGATTACGCGAACGCCGCGAGCTAAACACCATATTGCAGCCATCCACCGTGCACTTGTGCATCTCGCGCAGATGCACCGCCGAGAAGTGAATCTTGAGCGCACCCTTATCGCAGAAGGTCTTGTAGCAGATGGAGCATTGCACACGCTTCTTGCCCGTCGCCGGATTGATGAACTGACCGGCCAGATTGATTGGCGGCGAGCCCCAACGTTTCGGCTTTGAGCTGCTGTGTGAGTTTGATTTGTTGTTGTTGTTGTTGTGGTTGTTGTGGTTGTTGTTGTTGTTGTTGTTGTTGCTGCTGGTGCTGGTTGTGGTGGTGCCCGTGGCACCCGCTGAGCCCGGCGAACTGGCTGGCGAATGAGGATGGGCATGAGCATGGGCATGGGCATGCGAATGGGGATGGGCATGGGCATGGGCATGCGGGTGTCCCAGCAGATAAGCGGACGACATGAATGGATTCATAATGTGCTCCATTGTTACGTTTTGGATTTGGCGTTTTGGTTCGCTGCAAGCAAAAGAAGTTGAAGAGAAAAGTCACGGATTAGATTTGGATTGACATTGGTTCCGATGCTGTGTGAGTGGGAAAAGATACAAAAGTAGCTAAAAGTTTTATGTAGATATATAGTAGCTGCATGATGAAATGCAGTTAAATGTAAGATATCTACAAGATACAAAAGTATCTTTTAAGCAGCTGCATTTGATTTCACTCTGATGATCTATAGCACATAAATATCTTTTACTCAAGCAAGTCAGCTGAAGATATAAAAGTATCTTTTACTAGCAAAAATCTATTTTAGTTTCAATATGTAAAGATGCAAATATTTATACATACATACATATACATATTATCAGTTAAAGATACAAAAGTAGCTTTTGCCAAGGAAACTCTCGCTTAAGGATACAAATGCATATTCTACCCAGCAAATCAATTCAAAACTAACAAAACTCAATTCAAGATGCAAAACTATCTTTTAGGCACATCTCTTGAGTATAGAAATGCAACAGAGTTGAAGATACAAAAGTATCTTTGATGCCCACAAATCACCTCAAGATACAAAAGCATAATTTAAGCATCTCCAAGCATAGCATAGAATAAAATACTATCAAAGCAATGCGTATTGTTAGGCATAAAGCGAAGCAATTGCATTTGATGCGAGCGCTAATTAAGATACAAAAGTATCTTTTACTCAAGCTAGACAAGCGTAGCTACAAATGTATCTTTGGCTAAGAAAGTTCAAGAAACGTAAGGCTTAGGCATTTCTTTAGCATAGAAACTCAGTCAAGTTTGATGCGCAAGTCAATTGAAGATAGAAAAGTATCTTTTGCCAAGGCGTGTAAATCACTTGAAGATACAAAAGTATCTTTTACTCAGGCTAAACAATCGAAGGTAGAAAACTTATATTAAAAAGAAAACTCACACAAATCTATTCAAAATAAAAGAAAAATGAGTTTTTAAACATTTCTATATATATATAATCATTATTAACTAAGCAAAGTCGAAGATACAAAAGTATCTGCACGCTGCAAAAGTATCTTTTACTTTTAACTTTGACTTGACACTATTTTTGCCGTCGCATCTTGAGCTATATTATTGCTGAGCTGATTTTGTCGAGCCTCTCCCCACACCTACCCCGCCACTCGGTTGTCAACTGACAACGGACAAGTCCAAAGTGTCGCGCATGTCAATCAAAATGTGGCTGAAAGTCACTCGGTCAACACACAGCAAGTGGCAGAACGAAAGGGACTTCTGGACGCACAAAAATCTAATCAGAATTGAATGAGAGAATTGGATGTGCGATTGGATTACAGCTGCAAAAGTTGCGCAACTTTTTGCGACTATTTCTGTTATCATCGAGATGACAGCAGCAGCCGGAGCGGCAATCGGAGCGGCAGCCGGAGCGGAGCAGCCCATGCCAATTACAGATTTGAAATTTGCTGCGCAATTAAATCGTGGCGACACACGCACAGTGGGGCCAATGAAGATACAAATATAATTATATATATATACTATATATATATATATATATATATATATATATATAAATCAGCAGTGACTGTGTCCAGCTACCGGATCGAGCTCTGAGATCTGTATTGAGAGGAGCTTGGACCTGGTCAGCTCATTTGCTTGGCCAAAGTCTTTTACGGCCTTTTCGGCTGAGCGTCCCCATTAAAGCCGCAAACGCAGACGACGACAACACGCGGCGATCGGCAGCTAGTCCAAGTGGCTATTTTTTTTTTTCTTCTGCTTCTTCTTCTGCTGTTTTATTTTTTTTTTTTTTTCCTTTTTTTTGATTTTTATTGTTGCCGTGTTTCGCTGTAATTGTGACTGACGAGCGGCCGCAGAATTGATGGCCAAAGTGTAGCGACAAGGTGGGGCGGGATGGGGCGCGGTGGGGCAGACAACGGACAACGGACAGCGGACAGCGAACAGCAAACAGCGGACAACGATGGGGACAATTGTTAAAGCGACGATGGGGATCGCAGCCGCATGTCGAGCGATCAGCGCTGCTGTTAGCCGCCTTTGGGTGCCCCTCTCTGGCGCTATCACTTGGAATCAATCTCAAATGTTCAACAAACCCACAAATGCGCCAATGTCGGCCATATAAACATACATAAATGAATACATATCTCTATCTCTCTCTCTCTCTCTCTATGCGATGTACTTGATGTGGCAATATCATATAATGCGGCCTGAGCTGGGCAGGTGAATGGACCGCGGCATGCGAACTGTATGGCAAATGCAGTTGAAATGATCACATGGCTGAAGGACTAACTAGAGATACGAAAAGTATCTGTGAGATGCGATATATATATATGATATGATAGATATATATGACACAGGAGAGCAGATATGAGACATTAAAACTCTATGCATATAGCAAAAGATACAAAAGTATCTATGCAGATGCAAGAGCAGTATCTACAGATACTCTTAAGCTGAGACAGTTCTTTTAAGGATAAAAGAAAGAAGTCTATACAAAAGTATCTATGAAGTTGGGCAGTAACTATGAGTTACAAAAGTATCTAGATACAAAATTAGTTGACTATTGATAACAATAATATATATATAATATATATAAATCGAAATTCTATAAAACACAACTTTGCCAGCAAATAAAAGAGTGCGAGGCAGTAGAAGATACAAAAGTATCTAAAATCGAACACTCATATAAGACATATATATTGCAATAATGTGAAATGTGCATTAAAAATATATAATTAATTACAAATATATATCTTTATATCGTCTCTGCTACAAGTATCTGCAAGATACGTATCTGCAGGAACTAAAAGTAACTACAACTAGCAAAAGTAGCAACAACATGAAGTTCTAAAGATCTAAAGTTCTAAAAGTAACTGCAACTTAGAGAAATATCTTCAATATGAACCAATTTCTTTAGCACGAAATAGTTTTTCAATAATTTAAAAGTATCTATGAGATACAAAAGTATCTAAAAGGTATCTATGAAAAAAAAAAGTCCTACAATTAAATTAAATTTTTTTTTTTTTGACAAAATTGAAGAAATATATATACGTATCTATTAGTAAGGGGAAGTATCTTCAAGATACATAAAGATATCTGCAAGTAATTAACTACAAGTGGCAAAAATATCTGCAGCACGAAGATCTAAAGATCTACAGATCTAAAAGTAAAGACAAATCACAAAAGTATCTGCAATAGAAACAAATTTCTTTAATCGGCACAAAAGTATCTTCAGTAAAATTCTTAGCCTTTGCAGTGTTTCAAATGTATCCATGAGATACAAAAGTATCTGAAAGGCAACACACACACACACACACATATATATATATACATATATGTACAATATGCATGTACATATGTATGTATGTATGGGAAATATTCCTATAATCAAATTCCATTTGCCCAAGCATCGGCTCCAAGTATCTTCAAGTTATGCATCAGCTCCAAGTATCTAACAGCAACTGCAACTGGCAAACGTATCTTCAACATGAACAACAAGGATCAATTGCAACCAAAACTGGCCGCACAGTGGGACAAATCATTCGAGCAATTTCTAAAGCAAAATTTCTCCAATAAACTATTGAAAGTTCTGCTGGGGTGCTTGAAATTGGTTCACAACTTCTATCTCTCTCTCTCTCTCACTCTCTCTCTCTCTCTCTCTCTCTCTCTCTCTCTCTCTCTCTCTCTCGCTCTCTGGCTTTTTTTTTCACGATTTTATTGCTTCGAGTCATTAGAAACGTTGGTAACAAAACGAAATGTGTAATGACAGTGGCCAAAGCGAATGTTTGTGTGTGCCAGTGTGTGTGTGTGTGTGTGTGTGTGTGTGTGTGTGTTCATGTGGTAATTATTTTTGTCAAACGCTTTAAATGTCTTAAGAGACGAAAGCAACAGCAGCAGCAACAACAACAACAAAAAAAACCAATCACAAGTTTTGATGGCCAGCGTCGAATGTGTTTGCTGTTTGCTGTTTGTTGTTGTTTGTTGTTTGTTGTTGTTGTTGTTGTCGTTGTATATTTTTTTATTATCGGCATGTTGAAAGTCACAAATTCCAAGAGCTGACGAGAGACGACAACAAACTCCTGTTTAACGTTGTTGTTGCTGTTAGTACACATTATAATAACAACAACAACAACAACAACTATAAATTGGAGGAGCAATGAACGGGCAAGAGATAGAAAGAGAGAGAGAGAGCGAGCGAGCGAGCAAGAGAGATGATAATGATGATGCTGATGCTGATGCTGATGATGATGATGGCAAAGCTGAGGCTAAGCCTCAAACGGAGGCTGCGACTTGGTCTAGTGGCTCAGCGCTGGGCGCTGCGCATTTGTATCTCAATTTGTATCTCAGGCAACATTTAAAGAGACAAAAATCTTAATTACAAATTTGAAATTTCGTATCTTTTCTTTTTCGTTTTCTTATTTTGTGGAATTATTTTCGCCCGAAATTTGTTCGACAAATTAAATTTTTTCTTTTTTTTTATTTGGCCGACGGCAAAACACATTAAAAAAAAAAGTAGTTGAACAAAATAAATTTAATTAGTTTTTCTTATTTTTCGTTGTACTTACAATTTCAATTGTCCGTTAGAATTTGCACTAAATTTTTCTTTGTTTTATTTAATTTTTTTTTTCTTTCAAACTTTTTGTTTTTGTCACCAAAAAAATTTCACATATTTAGCATATTTCATTT
The DNA here is from genome assembly GCA_030914345.1 of Drosophila koepferae. Taxonomy (NCBI): domain Eukaryota; kingdom Metazoa; phylum Arthropoda; class Insecta; order Diptera; family Drosophilidae; genus Drosophila; species Drosophila koepferae. The sequence goes on along the minus strand of JAUESR010000196.1, from coordinate 18,086,697 downwards.
AGTTTTTTTTTTCTTTCTCTCTCTGTTTTAAATATAAAAAATATTTATTGTTTTTATTTGAATTGTTTTATTTCGATTTAATTTGATTTGTTGTCCGAACGCGACGGCGACGGCAACGACAACGGTTAGCAATAACGTTGCAAGTCTCACGGGGCACACAAACAAAACACAGAGAGACGAAGAAGTCGGCAAACGAAACAGTTATTGTTGTGGCTGTTACTGTGACTGTGACTGTGACTGTGACTGTGACTGAGACGGTGACTGTGACTGCGACAGAAGCAGAAGCAGCGACAGCAGAAGAGATCCACTCCTTCGAAAGTCGTGGGTGACACTGATTGTCGTGCCGCTGCGAGCAGAAAAAATGTAACGACGACGACGACGACGACAAATGCGACAGCGACAGCGACAACAGCAGAGACAGCGGCAGCACAGACACACAGCCACACAAGCACATTAACACACACAAACACGCTCACACAGGCACACAGAGGCGCACACGAACGCGTACACACAGAGAGACAAACGCACGCATACGCAGCGGCAGCGGGGTGGGTGACACTTTGCTCTCGCAGTGACGACGACGAGCGACGGCAAAGAGCACAGCAGAGACGACAGCAGCAATAGCAACAGACACGCAGCAGCGGACAAGTTCAACGTAACTGCCCCACAAATGTCTACCTGAAACGCAGCACAGGCCCAGCCAGCCAACGAGCGAGTGAGCATTGTCTATGTGTGAGTGAGTCAGTGTGTGTGAGGCGAAGAGAGCAAGAGTATGAGAGCAGCGACGTCGCTTGCGCTATTGGAATTGGCCTGCAGTTGTAGTTGTTATTGTAGGTGTATTCGTGCGGTCTTTGTGATGCCTTTTGCTGCCCGCTGCTGTTGCTGCTGCTCTTGCTGCTTGTTTAGGCTGTGTCACATTGTCGTCGTTGGGTCAGCACACACACACACACAATAGCACACACTGGCACTCACTTATTCATGCATTCACACATACATAGACAGCATGCGACAGCGCTATTGGCAGTTGGCTCTCTCTCAGTCGCACCACTGACGCTGGCGCGCAGCTGTCGGCTAAGCAGTGCAGAACGAAGAGAAAATCGGTTCTCTTTGGCTCGCTGTTTGATTGCATTTTCAATAAGCTTCAAATATTTACCGGTGGAAAACTTAAAGGCAGAGTTTATGATGAGCATCAAATTTAAAGTATTCCACAAGAGCAGTGCGGCCGCCACTGGCAATGGATTCTGCTGGGGGTGGGAATAGGCAAATGGCAATTGCGTAGGCGTAAGCGTAGGCGACTCTAATGTCTCACGCATACGCATGGTCAACGCTGTATGTGTATGTGTATATGCGTGTGTGTGTGTGTATAGGGAAAAATAATTCGTGGGACATTCGACCACGACCACAGTCAAATGTGTGTGTGTACGAAGCATTTTGGGCTATTGCTGTCTCGCTCGCACATTGTCGTCTGAGTGGACGAGTGGTTGACATGCGACGTATTTGTGTTTGCTGACCGAGCGAGTGAGCAGCAACAGCTACAGCTACAGCAGCAGCAGCAGCACACACACAGACACACGTACACACACCAACACACCTGCCCGCTCACGCACCTTTGCTCACTCTCCCTCGCTCTGCTGCTCTCCCGCAGCCGGCCACAGCGTCACACAGTGTCATTTGCTCGCCAACCAAAGAGCGCCAGTGCGCTCTCTCATGGGGCTTGGTATGTGTGTGTGTGTGTATATATATATAGATGTGTATGTGTGTGTGCGAGTGTGAGTGTGTCGTCCCATTAGCCAGCCCGCGTGTGACAGAGCTAAAACGAGTTGGCCCCTTCATTTGTTCGAATGAAATGGCAATGGCCAGCCAATTCGTCGTTGTCGCTGCTTATTGTCGCTGTTGCCGTTGCCGCCGGCAGCGACGTCGGCCACAGCAGCGCTGCTTGTTGTACATGTGCCGTAGCTTACTTGAAATTGCCGTCGTTTTGTCTTCGTCTCATTATGGGCTATGGCAGTGTTGTTGTTGTTGCTGTCGTTGCTGTTGTTGTTGCCGCTACTGTTGTTGTTGTTGTTGTTGTTGTCGCCTTCGCCTTCGCCAGCGCTTCGTAGACGTCACACGCTCGTTTTTTTTCGTTTTGCTCGTTTTTTTTTTTTTTTTTAATTTTTGTCATTTGATTTCTTGTCCACTGTGCTCCGGTGACGGGGCGGCGGCAGCAGCGACCGAGAGCTGAGAGTGTGTGTCCGTCTCTTTTTAGTAAACACCAATGAATGCCCGTGCCCGTGCGACTGTGTGCGTGTGCCTCTGTGTGTGAGTTGTCTCTCCAAGTATTCGTGAGCACACCTCTCGCTTGCTGCAAACAGCGACGGCAGCGACGACTTTGCTTTACTGGCTATGCGATTGCGCCACAAATTTATATAGATGTATGTGTGTGTGTATGTGTGTGTGTGTGTGCTTGTATGTGTGCCATTGGTGTCACACGAAGCGACACTTTAGCATGGGGGCGATTTTTCCTGTCTCCTGCACCAATAGTAATCGAGCACCGCTCTGGTGACAACGGCACCCGACCCCGAGTTCAGGCACGAACCGAAGGCAGCTATTGCGCTGCTGCTGCTACAGCTTCTTCTTCTTTATCTTTTTTTTTTGATATGCTTTCATTTTGTTCATCACATTTCTTTGCTGCCTATGTAAAGCGTTAACGTAAGTACATACATACATACATACATATGTATTGTATTTATGTATCTGCACATCTTCAAATGTTGAGATACTTTTTGCCAGAGATATATGTACATTTGCATGTATAAATATTTTGCTATCAAGAACTATATTTACATGTTGTACGTATGTATTTATGTATGCATACTTTAGCTAGCTGAAGCTTTAAACCTTAGCTCAAATGCCGTGTAATACAAGGCGTAAATTACCAACTCTTTAAGCTCTTGAACACTTCTTAAAGTCTTTAGATGGGCAAATCGTGAAGCACAAATGGGAATTTCATTTTGTTGAAGTCTAAAAGACTTCCTATTATACCATATTATTATATTTGACAAGCTTTAACAAAAAATTTAAAGTATTTTAATTGCCTTAAGAAAGTTCTTTTCAATTTAAGAAATTTTTCCATATTTATTTATACATTTTAGTATTAGTTTAATAAATAAAAAAAGAAAAATTTGATCATAATTACGTTTAATATAAAAAACACGCTCAGAGCAGGAGAACTATTCTTGTTTCGTTTCTCTCTTAGGGTGACAGTTTTGGCTTGAGTAATTCGCATTATACTCTCTTAAAGGAGACTTATTACACGAGGGATACGATAGACGCTCGCCCAGTGTGAATTATTTCAGACTTGGGGATCTGAACAGAACAATGCGCAAAGTTCAACTCAAATCCTATAAAAATTAAGTAAAATTAAGTTTTATATTATATCTACTAAGTCAAAAATCGAAGTCAATAAGTAAAATGATCTATTTATCGATTTTCAATAGATGTCGATAGACCGCCGTTTACTTTCCTATAGACTACCAAACAAGAAAGCGAAATCTTTTCATGCATCGTTCAATATAAACTCGAGTATTTAGCTTCAACTCGAATCATTAAGGACAATCCCAATTCTGTCAGCCTGAGTACCGGGATCACATTAGACTTTAATTATATTTCGATCAACTAACGATATTTCTATTAGAGTACGACTTTTGGGCTCTGCGGTGACCCAGGTGGGAATTTGGCTTTGCTTTTTTTTTCCGCTCAAGTGGAATTCTGACTTGTTGGTGTTTGTTGCACAATCAAAAGGTCGTCAGCGTCGAGTCCCGGAGGTGAGACGAATTGTGAAATGGAGTTGGCTATTAGGGGACAAATGGAAATATCTTCTATTGGCAGTCAACACTTTCGTTTCACTTCCTTTCACTTCACTTGAGAGATACACGCGTTTTGGATCTTTTTGTATTTTGTTTGATTTTCTTGCTGCTTTCATTAATCAAAAATTGCCTTTATTCAGCTCGAGATAAATAATTGCTATCTTATTATGCCGATTGTCGTTGCTGTCGCCGCCATCGACCCTCGGCCCTTGGCCCCCGATCCCTGGACCGTCAGCCCCTCGCCTTAGCCCGCTGTCGAAGTTCTTTATAAACAGCACGGCGCCCTTTGTGAGTGCTGCACGAATCGAAATCGAAATCGAAATCGATCAATCATTTTTCACACTTGGCCCAGCATCCAGCGTCAAGTGAGAGAGGCCGCCGAGCCCTGTGGTGTGCACAGATACAGATACAGATACTTGTATCTATAGCTGAGTACAGGTACATAGATACAGTTGAAGCATATACATAGATATAGATATAGATATAGATATAGATATAGATATAGATATAGATATAGATATAGATATAGAATATAGATATAGATCTAGATATAGATATAGATATAGCTATATATAGATATAGATATAGATATAGATATAGATATAGATATAGATATAGATATAGATATAGATATAGATATAGATATAGATATAGATATAGATATAGATACAGTTACTGATGCAGATTATATTTCCTTCAGATTTCGAATTCGAGTTCGAATTGTCGATTGTACTTGACTTCGTGTCAATAAATCGTTTCAGTTCTTTTTTAAAACACAATTTACGCCGACACAAATGATATTAAAAATCCATTAATAATCCACAGCGACGCATCGATTGCGTCGGATTCTTTTTTACCTCAATGCTGAAGTGTGCGTGTGTGTGTGTGTGTGTGTGTATGGACAGTGCCTAGTCGGCCCGGTAACCGCCCTCGCCCCGAGACAGAGCGACAAAGGCCATGGGAAACCTCTGGCATTATCGCTGCCGCAGCCTCGATCTCAGCGCTCCAGAAAATCGCCCCAGACAAAGGCGTCACAAACATCTCACATTTAATTACATTTTCCGTGCACTCGCTGGCCAGCTCTGCCCGCTGGCCACGCCCCCTTGCAGCCCGCCAAGGAGCTGATATTTGTTTATTTATCGAATTTAATTATATCATAAAAATCATAATTTGTACAACAGTTAGCCCCAAGGCTAAGCATACAAAACTTTTCCCTAAGCCAAATCATGAGAAAATTCTTAAAGCTGAGCATTTTTTTTTTTTGTTTTTTTGAGTATAATTGGCTTAGTTTAGGGATAGAGCAAGTTCATCATGTTAACTAAGAGCTAAGTCAAGCTAAGACTTGTTTACTGTTAAGTTTATGAAACGAGCTTGACCGAATAAACCAGTCAGAAGATGTTTTTTGGCTAACTGCGATGATTAACTGATTATGTAATGAGTGTTTGAGTTTTTTCATTACTTTAAAGCTGTTCAATATATTAGATATGTATCGGATGATATGATTGAATGTATTGATATATATTAAACAAAAGACGCTTTAAATCATTTTTTAGAGATATTTCTGATCAATTCTTACTTGCATCCCCATTGAGCGTTGGTGTTGACTTAATTCACAGATCTGCTCACTTGGAGTCATATAATATATAGTCAGTTCTTAAGTCCCTAAGCTCTCGAAACATTTCAATCTCTCACTAACAACGTCTTTTAGAATACATTTCTATTATATTACAGCTTAATAAGAATAAAGTTATTTTTAAGCAAGTGAGAAAGCTCTAGTCGAGAATGATCGACTATGAGATACCCTGAACCCTGCACTAATACTCTTCTTCTTTACGCGCGTATAAGCGTTGCTGCCCTGGCTTGGGGATGGGTTGGGCTAATCTGTGGACGCCTATAACGTCCATGATGGACGATGAAATTTTCCGAGTTGCTTAAGAGTATCTAAAAGTATCTATTCGCCAATTTGCAAGTCTCTAGTATTTGAAATGCGTTTTTTTTTAAATTAGGAGCGAAGGAGGCGTGGCATTCGAAAAGTTACAAAATTTGCGGATCCATAATATCTATCTAAATAATTGAATTTGAAGTCTCTAGCTCAAACGATGTAGAAGTTATGCTCAAAAAACCTATAAAAGTGGAAACGAATGTTCGATTTTTATCGATAATTTGGAAATGGTATGGGTTATCGGAAAAACAATCTAGAATATCGATAATTTTTACATAAATGTATTGTTTACTGATTCAATGCTGTTCAAAATTATAGACACAATTTTGATTGAGAAATTATTTGTTTTTTTTTTTTTAAAGTCTAATAAAAGCAGAAAAAACTTTTTTTTGCTGCTGTTTGATATAACATTATCGCTTCTTTGAGCGTCGTTATAGCCGGTTTCTATGCTATATCAAATATTTTTATTAAATATACCATAAATATATCAAATATATCAGAATTTGGTAATACTAACAAATCTAACTGAAGCTTAAGGGCCAAGACAAATGCAAGAGCTGTCAGCGACCATGCCCATTTGGCAATTTTTTATAGGGTATTTTATATACATAAACTTTTTCGAGAATATTTTTATTTTTGTTTTATTTTTAGAATTTATACAGTTTTCTTTTTATATTAATTTTAAAATATTTATATAAAATTAAATCTTATTTTTACTATTTATTTTTGCTATCTTCATCTGTGCATGATTTCAATTCTATTCAAAGCAATTTGCTAACATAAACCAATAGATATTTATATAGATATTTGCTTGGACTAATCAATTAGCATTGCGCAGGCCGAGACAAAATATTGATTTAGCAGCTTGATGCTCGTTTCGTTCAGGTGGGTTTGAGAAATTCGAAATCGAAATTCTTGTTAGTGCCAAGAGCCTGAGCAATGTCCTTCTCAATGGCTGGCCCTTGGCTCTGGCTCCGGGTCTGGGTCTGAGTCTGCATCTGACTGGGGATCTGTTTCTGTTTCTGTCTCTGCAAATCCAAAATGGAAGAGATTTGTTTACACTCGGCCGTCTGCCTGGGCGGTTGGGCTGTCAAATATGCGAATTAAGCAGTGACTGAGCGGGTGGTTGAGTGGTTGAGTGGGTGAGCGAGGCTCTCAGCTCAAAATGGAAAAACCATTCTGCATTGGTCGCTGGGTCACGCACATGGCAATGAGCATTGTGTAATGGATAATGGTTATGCACACACACACACACGCACACGCACATTGAACCGCTGCCTTTGGGTTTGGTGGTGCAATTATCGCTCAGCGCCCTTCAAATATTTTCTCAATGAATGCGTGAAATCTGCGCGAGTTTCTGTCGATGTCTGAGGCTGAGGCTGAGGCTGAGGCTGAGGCTGAGAGTTGTGCAATAGCAGCAAAAAAAAAAAAAAAAAAAAAGAAAAGAAAAACAACAAAATTGTACTCCCAGGTAGCTAGTTTCCATTGTTGCCTCGCGTTGCCATGAATATGTGGCACATAATGTGCCCAATAATTAAGTGAAAGGGTTACAAACGGGCTTCATGAGAACTTTGGCCGGTGCCGTTGCCGATGCCGGTGCGAGCGACCGGGTTTCGGGTGATAAAATGTTGCTCGAGCTAAAGGGTTTGTCGAGCAATATGTCGTCGAGAAATTTCATAATGGCCGCGACCCATAAAAATTGCCAGCTTTGCGAATGGGATGGCTGGCTGGCTGGATGGCTGGCTGGCTGCCTCTCTATACAGCTGAGTAATCAGGTAAGGAGCATAGAACGGATGCAGCATGCACGATTGTATATATATATATATATATATATATATATGTGTGTGTGTGTGTGTATATATGTATGTATATGTAGGTAGTTCAATGACTATGCCGCGCACACACGTCCATCAAGGAAGCTCAATAAAAGTAAGCACCCAAGGCAAACGTGAGTACGAAACGCGAAATACAATAAAAACTACGCTGCAGCGCACGCTTCATACAAAGTACAAACAGGATCGAGATAATGCGCTGCATTGTACAGGTACTTAACAGTATCACACACACACACACAGCTATATATATTAATTTATGAGCCTATCATCAGCGACATAAACTCAACAATGAACCTTGGCTGCCTCTGCTTTGTTTGCCTTGTTTTTGCGCAGATCTGCGTTAATACACATATCTAAATTTGAATATTTACTTTTTTTTCAATAAATATTAGTTTTGGAAATTGATTAAGATATATACTTCTGGCCTATTTGATATTTCTTCTAGTTAAATGCAGCGCAGCAGCAGCTGAGGCAAACTGAAAAGTTCTTGAAATCTCTGCATAAGCTGAAGACTTTGTTTTTCGGTTCACAATTTGTTTTGATCAATGTAAATGATTTTAAATGCTATACATTGCTACTGTTAATAATTAAACATATATATAAGTTGTACATATTACATATATCTATAATATATATGTATGTATATATAAGTAAGGCGAACTTCGTGTTTCTGCTTAAACTCTTTATTTATTTTGAGATTTTCTTGAACTCATTTTTTTTCAAAAATCACCAAGTTCGCATTATTTTTTTAACACAACTCGTATTATATAGTTATATGCGCATATATGTTTTTTATGCCCTGAACCCATTGATAATGATTTTGTGAAAATGTATGTAACAGGCCGAAGGAGACATCGCAGACCCCATAAAGTATATATACTCTTGATCAGCATAAAACAAATAAGTTGATCTACACCTGTCCGCTTGTCCGTCTGTCCGTCCGTCCGTCTGTCCGTCCGTCTGTACGTCTGTCCGTCCGTATGAAAGTCGAGATTTCGGAAACTACATAAGCTATAGAGCTGAAATTTCACTCGTATATTAGTTACACAGTACGAGTTTATTTTGTTTTTATTTTTTTTTTCGATAACTCATCCCATTTCCAAATTATCGATAAAAATCGAAATTTCGTTTCCATTTTTTACGTTTTTCGGGCATAACTTTTAAACCGTTTCAGCTAGAGATTGCAAATTTATATATTTAATTAGATATTATGGATATTATGTAATTTTTAGATTTTGGATGCCACGACCGCCTCGCCTCCAATATGCAAAAAAAAAAAACGCATTTCAAATACTAGAGACTTGAAATTTGGCAAATAGACGAATTTTCATGAAGATTATCCATCTAGGAATCGAGTTATGAGCGTCTAAAACCTAGTTTTTTTTGCAGGGTTCAGAGTATCTCGTAGTCGAGCCGTCTCGACTAGAGCTTTCTTACTTGTTTTTATTTCAGATTGATTTTATGAATTATATATATATATTTTTTATCAAATGAAAATAGATTCCCCTTAGATAAATCCACATTCAATGAGCTCAGTGAGCGCAATAAAATTTTACATATAATTTTCTGTAATAATTAAATATGTTAAATTTGATATTCTTAGCGCATGTGGGTGGGCTAGATTTCTTATTAAAGAACAAAAAAAAATCAATTATCTATATCTTTTATCTAACTCTTGATGCACTATCTGCGGGCATCTATTGTTGCTGCCAGAGCGGAAATGCATCAAACATATTTTCTTTTCGTGTTTTTCTCTTTTTGCTCTGCTTCAATTTTAATCTGTATGAAAACGTCTGCAGCAAATATGAAATCATATAATATTTGGCCAGATTGAACAACTGCAACAACAACTGCAACTACTGAGAGATTTGATGGCAATAGAGAGAAAGGCCCAGTTACAGATATCTAAACAAGCAGCAAAATGTTCCATTGTTGTTGTTGTCCATTGTTGTTGTTGTTGTTGTTGTTGCAAGCATTGTCTGGCTGTCAGTTGTAATTATGGCGTAATTGCGCATTGTTAGCAGTGGATAATCCTTGAACAATATCGACTTTCGATCTCCATCTTGGGTTTCGCACAGCCATTGCCGCTATCAAAGCCAAAGGCTGTCAGCGGCCACGCCCATTTGGCAGTTTTCTTTTTTTTTTTTTATATATAGTTTTTTTCTTTACATAGTAAATTTGTTCTAGAATTTTCATATGGTATTTATATTATATTTAGTATTTTTTAATATTATTTTATTTTTATTTTTATTATAAATAATTTTTGTTAATGTTAATTTCATATTTATATTTCTTTTTATTAGCATTTATAAATATAATTTTATATATTATTATATATATTTTTTTATATAATTTTTTTTCTTTTTTTATTACATTTTTAAATGAATTTAAATCTTTATAATTTTATATTTTTATTTCTTTTTTTTTTTAGTATTTATATCTTATTTCTTATTTTATTACATTTTTAAATTAATTTAAATCGTTCGATGAACTTGTTTGATTCTATATTTATATTTAAATTTATTTATAAAATATTCTATTGTTTATAATATATACATATATATATATTTTATTTTTATACTTTTAAGTTTTTTTTTATTTTTTATTTTTTTTATTTATTGTATTTAATTATTAGTTGAGCTCTATTCTATTAACAATTTAGAATATATAATTCGTTCTTATTTTATAATAATTTTTAATTTTCTTTTATTAAGGTATTATATGAACTCTACTCTAATTATTATTAATTTTTATATATATAATATATATATTTTTTTTTAAGTTTTGAATTTATATTTCGTTTTTAATTTATACAATTTTAAAATTTACTTAAATTTTTATGTATTACATTTTTATAGCTAAATCTAATTATAATATTTATATATTTTTTTAATACATATTTCATATTTATTTGATTAAATTTATAAAGTTTAAGCTAAGCTTTAAATTTAAGTTTCTCTATCTATTTTATTTAATTGTTATTTTTTTTATTAAATTATTATTTTTACTCAACTCCAATTATAATTCAAGTGCCAAGCACTGCAAACTTCTCTCTAGTTCTATATGCCGCAGATCGTCAAAAATTGGGCAAAGAGCAGTGCAGAGTTTTTGAGCCAAGGAAGTTTTCGAGTAGCCTCAGTGCACGAGCTAATTATTAAATTATGTATACTATATAAATATAATAGTGGCTAAATTAGTTGTTAGCAAATGCGCAAAACATAAATATTATGTAAAACGAACGAGTATTGGGCAATCAGTTACGCCCGACTGCCCAATGAATGCAGCGAACGATTGCAATGGTTCAAATGAATTCATTTGCAGCTCTCGAGTGCATTAGAATTTTGAAACTGATTTATTTAATTATTTCTCACACACTGAATCCACTGAAAATTGGCATTAACGGCTTTGTGAGAATGTATGCAACAGGCGGAGGGAGACGTCGCAGAGCCCACAAAGTATATATATTCTTGATCAGCACAAAGTAAGTTAGTATAACTAAGTATATAAATAAATTGATTAAGCCGCCTGTCCGTCTGTCGTATAGATTTCGGAAACTTGAAAAGCTAGAGAGCTGAAGTCTCACGTATATTAGTGAGTTGATTATGTTTGCTTTTTCGATAACTCAACCCAATACCAAATTATCGATAAAATATCGAGAAATCGTATAAAGGTTTTTTCGATCATAACATTATATATATAATTTATATTAATTACTTGCGTGATTTTTACTCTTTACATCTTTCATTCTTTATGTTCTCAGAGAACATGAAATATTGTGAGCATTTTCGCTTTGCTGCCGTCTCAAGTAGCTCAATCTTGAATCTATGCTTATATAGCTCACATATGCTTATAGCACTCTCTTTATCTCTATCTCTATATATATATATGCATGTAGTATACAGCTGTTTATGGCAACTAAATTAAAGTTGCCAGCAGCTGCGAGTCGAGTCGAGTCGAGTGAAAGGCTTGCCGCTTAGATTGATGTAGAGTTCTGACAGTTGAGCCAGAGTGCTTGAGTTGACTGTAAAAGCAGACTATGTGGATTAGGAATTAAATGCACATATAAATATGTATATATATATATATATATATATATATCAGAGACCCCGAATAACAGTTACCCGACTCACTTGTCCCATTAGTCTCTGAGTGAAAGAGATAAAAGGCGCACACAAACTTTATTCCTCTGAGTAGGAGAGATATTTTTGGTTTTTTTCACTCCTACTCTGAGTGTTTGGCATGGAGGAATTCAGGCAATTCCTCTTTTTAAAAGAGTTATTTTGCGAGTAATACTTTTACTCTTTCACACAAAGAGTTATTTTGTGACTTATTTCTAAAATCCTCATTTATAAAACTTTGTATGTGTTTTTGCTGTGTTTTGTTTTGTGTTTGCTTTGTGTTTGCTTTTAATTATAACCTGATTGAAAATAAGAAATCAAACTATTATGGTTTTGATAAATGTAATTAACAGGCAGAATGGGGCGTGTATGACCATATAAATTATATATATTCTTGATCAGGGCGACGAGCAGAGTCGATATATGTATATAACAGGCAGAAGGTGGCGTGGATGACACTATATAGTATATATATTCTTGATCAGCAGGGAAAAAATTTGATATAGCCCTGTCTGTCTGTCCGTCCGTCTGTCACACTGTCTGTCTGTCACTATGTGTGTCTGCCTGCGTGTCTATAACTCTGTGTCTGTCTGTGTGTCTATCTGTCTGTCCCTATGTCTGTCCGTCTGTCTGTCATTCTATGTGTCTGTCTGTCTGTCGCTCTGTGTGTCTATCTGTTTGTGTGACCCTTTATATGTATGTCTGTGTTGTGCGTCTGTCCCTCTGCCTGTCGAATCGAATTATATGTAGATCGTAATTGACCTGCTCCTCGAAAACAACCCTTGCATACACACCAACGCAGCACATACACAAAAAAAAAATTGTTTTTTTTTTTTTTTTGGCAAAAACAAAGTGCATCGCTGACCAATGCACTATGGGCGCAAACACCGATTTAGCGGCATAAAATCCAACAATATTTTGTTATATTTTTTTATTTATTTCCGTAGTTCCATTTTAGAAAAGTCTAAGTATATGACTTCCCATTCAAATTTCCAAAACAAGAAAATCCAGATATCTAAAAAAGTAATCTAAGCATATTTGCTAAATTTCAAGTCCATATATTTAAATTTTGAGTTTATGCCGCTAAATCGGCATTTGCTCCCATAGTGCAACGCAGCAGCAACAGTTAGAAGAAAAAAAAAACAAAAGCAAACTGCGTCATTGATCTAGGCAGCAGCAGCACACACAAAAAAAAGGGTTATTTTTTTTGAGCAAGGCAATAAAATATCACTCTGAGGACAACAGAAAAACCCACAGTTTTTCTGTTTCTCACTGAGTGAAAGGAGTTCTTTCAAGCACATGCTGAAAGAGTTATTTTGAGAGTTTTATTTATAACACTCCATGCGAAACACTTATTTGTGGAGTGTTTGAAATCCTTAAGAGTTATTCGGGGTCTCTGATATATATATATAAACATATATATATATATATATATATATATATATATATATATATATATATATATATATATATATATATATATATATATATATATATATATATATATATATATGTATATAAATATATGACTAAATATGCTTATATATGCTTTAAATATCAAAGAGCAGCAGAGTCAAGAGCGAGCATAGAAATTTACGAAAAACGTCCTTCATTTTATGAGCATATGAATATATCCTCTATATATATCTGTATACATACATGTATTTATATATATAAATATTAAATATATATGTATATGTATTTCCATGTATATCTATGTGTGCGTTTACTGTACTGCGTTGCATTGCATTGCCATGCCGCAATTCGCCGTTCGTTTGCCCTGTGCATGCGCTAGCCACCACTTGAGTTCACCCCTAAAAATGTTTTTCATCTTCTGTGGCACTCATCTCGGCTCTGCATCCATGTCGCGGTGCATAATTAAAAACTGTAAACCACACAAATAATCCCTTGATAGTAGCATAGACAACAACAGCAACAGCAACAACAACAGCAACAGCAACACGTTGTCCGCGAACAATGGACATGTATCTGGGGTTGTTCCATCATTATCAAATGTGAGCATAGCTGAAAGCTGTACGATCTGCCATTAGATGGTTTTTGTGACTACATTTAATGTCAGTCTCGCATCTATCAAGAGGACTCTACACACACACACACACACACACACACAGATATTGAGTGAGAGGGTGCAGCCTTCTAATGTTTTTCGATAGTTGTACCGACCTATGGGCAATTCTATTACGCCCCTGTTGAAAAACCTACCCCAAAGAATTCATAATTATTACTGTGATGCGTGTGTGGGTAGCTTCTCAACATTCAGCTTTGCATATGTGTGCGTGTGTGTGTGCGTGTGCACGAGTACTGAGTAAATAAAATCAAGTCCACTTTAAGGGATTAAAATCTGTTGTCATTAGCATTCATATATAAAATGGAGTTTTCGATTAGTTTATTCCATAGGCAAATCAAGCTACAATTGGCAGAGATATGAGAAATAATATGATATAATATAATAATCTATATGTATAATATGATAAAATAAATAAACCTTTCGTATTTTTACGTTTTTGATATGTAATATGCTTTGTAAGTCATCAACGTTTTCATATAGATAAAATTACCAGAGATTGACAGAGATCTGATAAAGATTACTATATTTTATATTTTTCATATATCAACCAAGTTTCATTTGCCTTCGATATACATATATATATACTAGTAATCAATAATATGTATAGATATAAGTTAAATACGCTTGGTGAGCTAGATTTTCTTATCAGACATTCGAGGGGAGAACACAACCTACGTAGCTGCTACGATTCAGAGTTTAGACCTATTTTTACTAAATTATATCAAATACAATATTTCATTGAATCCAAGTTGTCTCCACTCAGTGCTCCTAAACACTACTCTCTTAGTGTGGGAGCGCTTAACTTATAATGTATTTGATATATAGATACGTAATATAAAATCCACATCTATCTCTCAGATCTATTATAAATTATTATAAATCTTACGTAAAACATGTAAAATAAAAAAAAAATATAGTAGTATTAGTATGGTATGATCTCTATTAATATTATATCAAATTATATAACTCTAGCAAATCTAATGTTTTTATATACATATATCTTATATATCATATATCTTGCAATCATCATTTCAGTAAAGAAAAGTCTTCCATTAGTTTATGTCCATCATATTACTAGTATTAAATCGTAAGCAATTTTTTATTCCAAGAAATACTTAAGACCCTTAGTAAACATATTTATGTTTGACGATGATAGCAATCTGAGAACTCTCCATACTATACTATATATGTATATGTATATATTTTTACTGTTTCGTGAACAGAGCTTAACTGTCTGTCTAGCTCTTCATTGAGCTTTTTATACTTTTTATACTTCATCTCTTTCTCTTTTAGTAGAGTACTGGAACAAGTTTAGAATGATACCAATAGATAGAATGACCTAGTGCTAGAGATCATATATATGAATGTACTCTGAATACTTACCAAAATCACATACGTCTCTAATATTAATGCATTTCAAAGATAATCTCTCTTACAATAGTCGAATTGAGAGTTAGACGGACATTGCTCAAAGCTAATATACGCTTTTCACTTTGTAAACGTATAAAAATAAACATTTTTAAACAATTTCAACTATCTAAGAAAACCTTTTCAGACATCGATAATATTAGATTTAAAGTTAAAATTTAGTAAAAATTTAATTAGGCTTAAAAATACTTTCAGACTCCAAAATCAGATTTTAAAGTCTTTCAGCTCAACTATGCAGTGCTGAAAGTGGAAATACAGTGCTTGACCAGAGGAGAAAAACTTTTTCAACTTTTCCAATGCTGTGGAAATTGCAGTAGCAAAATTTGCGCTAAGGACATGGCCTAAGCCTATTTCGCTATAGCAGGAGATGCGGCTAAGTGCATGAGCACAAAAAAAAGAAAAAAAATAGAGAGAGCTAGAGACAGAGAGAGAGACAATGAGTGGGGGTGAGACTAAATGGGGGAGTTGGGGCAGCGACAAGAAAAAGTATTAAAATTTGTAAGCGAATTCATGAAAATTTCCTTCTGGGAATTCATTAGCGTATGGAAGGAGGCAACCGACAGCAACAAGGACGCAAGGACACAAGCACAATACTGCCCAGGACAGAGCGCGGTGAGTGGGGGGTTGAAAGGGGTAGTCGAGAGAGAGAGAGAGGGGTTCGTGAAGTTGTCTTCTATTATGTTATTCTATGACCGTGCCGCCCGCTGTATCTAATTTGGCCATATTATGAATTTAACCCTTTCGTGTTTGCTGGATATTTAAACAACTGTTTGCACAAAAGTTTAGCCAGAAGGTCGGCCAAAATTGAAGCTGCTGATGCTGCCACTGCTGCTCATAATTTCTCCACCTTCGAAATTGATTCCCCGTAATGCGTATACCCCGAAGCACTGCTACAGCTCCTGCTGCCGCTGCTGCTGCTGCTGCTGCTGCTGCTGCCCCCGCCTCCTGCTGCTGCTGCTGCTGCTGCTGCCCCAAAACAGGCCGCCTTAGACGCCTTGTCTACGTTGTCTGGCAAAGTCTGGCGTTGTGTTTGTCTGCCTGAAAGTGAACTTTGCTCTGGCTTTCTCTCTCTCTCTCTCTCTCCCTCTCTCTCTCTCTCTCTGTGTGTTTCTCTATTTCTCTGTCTGTCGCTCCATCGTGGACCATTCGGCTGGCCTAGCCTTGGCGCTTGCTTGTTCCGTTTCATTAATGGGCGACCCATTACCGTGGGGTATTCCAGCGATGTTTTTCATTTACTTTGCCCTCGTAGTTTTCTTTGTTCTGTTACGACTGCCGCCGATTCTTAAGGCTTTCAAGTGAACACTCCGCCAGGATTTGGCACTGCGACTTTTGCTAGCTGCCTTCTGCTAATGATGCCTTTTCCAGCAATTTAATTGTTAAACAATGAAAACGCTTTTGATTACAAGAAAAACAATCGTCGCACCGCAATTTTTGTTTTGTTGAAGGCGAACGAACTTCGTCTGCCATGCCATCCGAGAGCTTTCTTCTTGGAGAAGATGTTTCATCGTGTTTGTCCTTGTTGTTGTTGTTGTTGTTTTTGTTGCTGTTTCGGTTTGGCTCTGGCTTGGCCTCAGGGAACAGCGCAGGATGTTTATTAATTTTTACCTGAGGTTATCTATTTGTCGCGCTATGTTTTTATTCAGCCCTTTTCCGCTTTTTTTTTTTTTTTTTTTTTTGTACGGGGTTGAACCATGTTCGGTGGCTTTCCTCCTGCTCCTTCTTCTCTTCTCTTCTTATTCTGCATCTTCGTTTTCGATTTTTTTTTTTTTGGCTGCGCCGCAATTTTCATGCTCATTAAATAATTTCAGCGCATCAAAGTTTTTAGCTGCCTGTCGCCCCAGCATCTGGCCGTAGCAGGAGTCGTGGAGCTGCTGCGTCTTGGGCCTAGGCTGGGATGACGGAAAAGGCGGGCGTTAAAAAGTTTTTATTGAAAGTTGTAATTTAAATTTATTAGGTTTCACATTTTAATTAATGCGCACTTCTTGCTTGCTCTCTCGCTCGCCCTCACACTCTCTCTCTCTCTCTCTCTTTCTTCCTTCAATACCTGTTCCTGTTCCTCTTCCTGCTCCTGCTCCTGCTCCTGCTCCATTTCCCGTTGCTGTTCCATATGCCCAATGCCTGTCCCCTGCTAAATCAATTTCAAACTTAATTCCTCTTCTTGTTGCCACGACAACGCAATTATCTCTGGACATTCACTCACAATTGAACTCTGCGAATCACCTTTTGCTCTTTCCCCTGTCACATTTCTAGCATTGACTAATTACTTGATTATCGGAACTTATCATTTAAGTCATTTTATGTATTATTTTGATTCTACTTTTAAAGCTATTGAGTTTTTCTTGATGTGAGCCGCGTTGCAGCTTTGCAGATTTTGATA
This sequence comes from Drosophila koepferae, assembly GCA_030914345.1. Lineage (NCBI taxonomy): Eukaryota > Metazoa > Arthropoda > Insecta > Diptera > Drosophilidae > Drosophila > Drosophila koepferae. The sequence continues at coordinate 18,069,060 of JAUESR010000196.1, read as the reverse complement.
ACCAGTGCAGGCCGTGCCCCATGAAGGGGCAATAATTAAGAATCCATTGCAAATGATGAAGGCTTTGTAAAGGATTCTCTCTTGCTCTCTTTCTTTCAGTGTATGTGTCTATATATAATTTGCTACCCCCATCTCCATCCCCATTTCTCTCTATTTCTCTCACTCTCTCTCTCTCTCTCTCTCTCTCTCTCTCTCTCTCTCGCTCTATTTCTTTAACTCTCTCTATATGAATCTTTCTATCCCTCTATATCTCTCACTTTCTTTGTAATTCTCAATCTCTCCATCCTTCTTTCTGAATATCTATCTCCATTTCCCACTATCTCTCTCTCTCTCTCTCTGTCTCTCTCTCTCTCTCTCTCTCTCTATATATATATATATATATATATATATATATATATATATATATATCTCCTTATCTATTTCTCACTCTCTATCTATCCCTCTCTCTCTCTCTCTATCTGTCTCTCTCTCAGTCTCTTCATTTTCATCTTTCTTTCTTTCTTTTTCTCCATCTATTTCTCTCTCTCTCTTTCTCTCTCTGCCTCCCTTTCTCCACATATGTTTAAGTAAATTGATAAACATTCCTATATCTTCTCTATCGCGCTCTAACTTTTCTCTCTCAATCACTTTCTCTGACTATCTATAATTTTCTCTTATTACTTTCCTCATACTATTCTTTCTGTCCATCTATCTACTCTCTTTCTCTCTCTCTCTCTCTCTCTCTCTCTCTCTCTCTCTCTCTAACTTTCTCTCTTTCACTCCTTCAACCCCTCTATGCTTCTCTCTATCTCTCTCTCTGCCTATTTCTCTTTCTCTCCCTCTTCCCCCCTATGCTTCTCTCTCAATTCCTCTCCCCCTCCCTCTCTGCTTCTTTCGTATACCTTCCCATACAACTCTCTTGGCTTTTGCAGTCTCAGTCAATCAACTTGGTCTTGTCATTAGTGAAAATCTCGCACTCACTCGAACAAATACTTTCATTAAAGTTGAAAAGCGCATAATTCGCGCGATATACTTAACACTGATGTAAACAGTAATTCAGAGCCATTGTTAACTCTTTGATGTCTCATAAATACAACTCGTGCTTCAATGCGATTTTTTTTTTTTTTTTTTTGCACGATCCCAAAACGAGGCCACTTTCTTCTGTAGACCAACAATATTATGAGCAAAATATAATATAATATAGAGCTCTCAGTAGAGTGACAAAGTCTATAATGGATGTACGTGTGCCATTTGGTGAAATTGCTTGAAGGGGGCGACAACCGCCAAGTGCTCAAAAGGATCAAGGATTGCAGGATTGGCATATCAATGATTAACGAAATTATGCTGACAAGGTAGCGGCGAGAGTATTTATTAATACAAATTAAGATGTTATCGCGTCTTAAATTGAATTGAGTCAAGCGTTGCCCCCACCCCCCCGCTCGCCCAAAGCAACAAAATTGAGCTGCTTAATGTAGTCAAGGGAGTGCTCAAAAAAAAAAGACAAAACAAATGTAAAAAAAAAAGCACAAGGATTCACGCAAAGGACGCTCGAATTCCCAATGCCAAACAGCAAAATGCGAAGCAAAGCAAAATGGAACGAACTGAGCTGAACCTGAACTAAACTCTAGAGAACCGAAATGAACTGAAAGGTGGAAGAAGAAGAAGAAGAAGAAGAGCGAATTGTAATGCGAACACAAAAGTTCACAAATTAGCAAATTTGAGCAACTGAAGGAAAGAGAGAAGCAGAGACACACGCACACAAAAGAAAACAAACACAAATAAGACAAGGGAGCTAGACAGAGAGAGAGAGAGAGAGAGTGAGAGAGAGAGAGATAGTGGAGTGGTCTTTAGAGTGGGAGCAGCCGTGGGAGACGCACGGGAGTGGGCCACAATAATAAGGACATGCAAAAGGCGCGCACAAACACAAATGTTTTTTTTTTATTTCTGTATTTTTTTTTTGGAAAATAAATAAAAAATGGAGTAAGAATTGAAACGTCGCCGCTGCCTGTCATTCGGGGACGCGCTTGATGACCGACAGCGGCAGGCAGCGCTAAGTGCCCCAAAAGGCAGAAGAAGAAATAATAATAAAAAAAAAAAAGGAAAATGAAGCAAATCAGTGGGGCGGTGGGCGGTGTGCAGGCAAAGTGAAAGCAGCAATAATAAACAATTGTGCGCTGGAAATCCGCGATTGTAATCCGCAATTTTTACGGCTTTTGTTGGCGCAGCACCGGAGACGGGAGACGGGCGGCAGGAGGCGTTAGGCAGGAGGCTGGCAGCCATACGGGTGGCAGCCTCAGCGTCACTTCCGTCACCAGGCGCTGGCTATCGTCGACACCATCTTTATTACAGTCTTTTTTTCTTCTCTTTTTTTTCTGTTGTTTTGTTCAAAAACAATCGCAACGCAATCTGGCAACAAATGTAACGGCTATAATACCACAAAAACAGTTAACTGACTAAGTGACTGCGGCTTGAATGCTGTGGAGCGGGAGCAGCTTTTGATAACAACAAGGACATACACACACACAGACAGACAGACAGACAGACAGACAGACAGAGATATCATATTGTTTGCTGCTGCGCACCTGCAAACACAAAAAGGGCCAACAAAGCTGCATTGTCTCTTTCGATACATCAATTGTCGCTAGTCAAATGATTGCGATACAGAGAGAGAGGGAGTGAGAGAGAGAGAGAGTGAGAGAAAGGGGTGCTAGATAGATAGAGGGAGACAGAGTGTGTGTGTGTGTGGCAGACACATGCACTGATTGAAATTCCAATTGCGATTTGAGGTTGCCTTCCTTCAATGGCGGTAAGGGCTGCAGCAACAACCACTCGGCGCTATAAATGTAATTTAACCCCATATGCCATTATGTCATATCAGAGCACAGCAAATACATGCAAAGCATGGGCATATGTGTATGTGTGTGAGTGTGTGTGTGTGTGGAATATAGGAACACATCCATGTAGGCATTATATTGTGCGCCTCGCAACCAATGAGAAGTACCCACCCGACGACTGCATCTGGCTGGAATGGGCTGCCACTGGGAAAAGTGAACGAAAAATTATGTTAAATGAAAAATTCATTACTTGTCTTAATAATTAATATATAAATATTTAAAAAAAATTATATTTAAGCTAAAACTCTTTTGATATAAAACTCTAATGAAATATAATAGGAGTATAATTGGATTTGTGTGAGAAAATAGAGACAAGAGACAAAATAAGCAATGAAGATACTTTCTATCATAATAGATCATAATCGATGATATCATATTCCCAATATTATAATATATATACTCTTCGTATAATCTATATAATATTATATGATGTTAGACTATAGGCAAAATATTCTCAATCAACTTTGGGTTAGTGTAAATCTGAATTGAATGATATTTTCAATATTATATTTTCAATATCATTTTGCATTCAAGTATTATGCAGTCGATGCAACTGGTGCGAAGTAGAAAACTTTCTTAGGCTAAAAATATTAGTATAATAAAAATAATATAATACAAATAAATATATATTCATTTGGGTGTGTGTAAATGTGCGTGTCGTTAGCACCACAGACAGAGAACGAGAGAGAGAGAGATGGAGAGAGGGAGAGAAATGTGCTTTTGACACGAGAGCGTCCATTGTAAGCGATACTAAATTGGTTTGTTTCTTGCTTGTTAAAATATAATCGTGACTGGCCGTGAATCGGAATTGGAATAACATTTCTCTCCAGCTGCGTACAGCTGCTTGCTCGAGTTACGCCCACCCGAGCTAAACCCTCAAGACAAGTATAAGCAGTTGCGCTTTTAATGTTCCGATTAGGTTGTTAATAGGTATACATATGTATATAAACATATGTATAGTTATTTATATAGTCCTATATGCATACATTGATCATTTGAAGTCTCTAGGGTTTGTGGTTTAAAAGCTCGATGCGTTTATACGGCTGGATGAACAGACGAACGGACAGACGGACGGATAGACGGAAGAATAGACGGAGGAATAGTTGGAACAGACAGATAGACAGACGAGCAAGCAGGCGGACAGACAGATGGACGAACGAACAGACGGATTGATGGAATGACAGACGTACGGACGGACAGACGGACGGACGAAAGGTGAGACAGACGGACAGACGGACGGACGAAAGGAGAGACAGACGGACAGACGGAAGAGCGTACGGACATTAGAACTGAGACGATTGAAATTGACTCTGCTCGTCAGCCCGATCATGCCAATCATATGTATATATGTACATCATATATACATTATGGAATCTGACACGCCTACTTCTGATTTTTAAGACTAATGGAAATTTTAAGCAACTAAAACTTCCGATCAACCCTTCGCCAAAGATGCTCAAGACTGGGAATTGCTTATAAGGCGAATGCGTAGTGCTCGCTCTGCATATGCCACACTCATGTCGAATCGCACTCGCACTTGAACCAATTCAAATTGCGCAATGATGGCACATCCTGCTCAATCTGAAAGGACGTGGACCTGGAGTTGGTCTGCTTGGATTGGTATTGGGGCTGTTGCTGTTGCTGGGGCTGGGGCTGGGGCATGAGTGTTAAGGGGGTGTGAAGGCACCCTTAGCGCGCTCATTGGTGAGTCAACTGCGGATTAATTAAATACTCATATACAAAATGTTTGGTCGTGTGGCATAAAAGGACGAGCGACGAAGGCCGCCAGTCCGCTCTACATGAATAAAAGAAAAGTGTGTGGGCCCGTTGAGCAGGACGTGGCCAATGCCATTGTTTTTTTTTTTTTTTCTCCTCTTACTCGTTTATTTTTTAACTCAATGCACAGCAGTCGGTCAGCACAATGGACAGGCAGCAGTAATACATACATATATAGAGATTCTCCACAATATAGTAGCTCTAGTCTATACATACACACACACACACATACATACAGATATACACATGAATTCCAATTATGTGTATGATTTGCAGAGTTGGCAAATATTTGCATGCTTTTACCTTTCAGATGCAATTTTGTCGGCTTCTTTTATATGGACATTTGCAGCGAGCGATGAAGGAGTGGGTGCCATGAATGCGAGCACTCATACTTGAGACGCAGACACAGAGGCACACACACACACACACACACGCACATATATGTTCATATATATATATATATATGTACGTATGTGTGTGGCTGCATACTTTGCTGCAACGACTTGAGTTTTGCCAAATTTAATTATCTTACTCGAAGTCATTCAACAGTATTTGTTAGCTTTAACTCGTTGGCTATTTGTTTGCTTTAGCTTACATTGACAGCATCTGTTGTCGATGTCCTAACTAAATTATTTTAATTAATTTACTCGCTCGTTGTTACTCGTTAACCTTAACTCGTTTGCTTTAATCGGAATTCTCAGTAGTTGTACCATATGTCATATGGGAAAAGGAAAAAATTCGCTTGAATTTACTCGCTGGTATTTACTCGCTGGAATTAACTAACTGGAATTAGCTTAAATTTACTTGCTTGTTTTTAAATAGGAATTGCTGAAGCTTTTCTACATGCCAGATAAAAGAGCTCTAGCTATGGAACCAGAACTGACTCGCTAGAGCTGACTCTCGCTACGAGTCACTCGTTTGTTTTATCTAGTTATTTTTCTTTTCATATTTATTCTCAATAACCACATTAACTAGCATATAGAAAAGTTTTCACTAAAGCCTACTCGCTGCAATCCACTTGGTATTCACTCGCTGTAATTTACTCGCTCGTTATTACTCGCTAATATAAAAGTACAAGTTTATGTAGCTATATTAAATGCCATACAAAAATCCCTTACTTAATAGCTTAATCAGACTTAGTCGCTGTAATTTACTCGCCACTCGCCACTCGCCACTCGCTACGCGCTACGCGCTGCTCATTACTCCTCCTACTCAACTTCTCACAACTGCTTTCTGTCATATATAAAAGTCCCAAAAGCAGTTCATCAACTAACTCAAATTCACTCGCTAACTATTATTCGCTATAAAACATCTAAAAATAAACTATTTATCTTTCTATTTCTATTTTTTCTATTTCACTGCTAAACTAAACTATTGAATTTCTTGAAATTTGAGGCCTTGACATTCTCTAGTTCTCTAGACTTCTACCAGGCGTCACGCTTTAATTAGTATGAGAGCAAGAGGAAGTCCATTGTCTAGCAGAACTCTGATGAACTTTCTTAGCCACAAAATCAAATCAGTCAAACAAATGACAAAAACTAAGAAAAAGGCCAAGATGAAGCTGCTCGCGTTGCAATTGCTGCGGCGACGCGACGTTTCGGAAAGGTCTCAAATGTAATGGCATTCCGTGTCGGCGTGGTAAAAATCTTTTATAGCGACCGCTCTGATTCGGACCAAACCTGCAATTAGCGGCCTTCCGATGACACACAGACAGGCACACACATATATATAAATATGTATATATATATATATATGTGTGTGTGTATTTGGGTACGTGCTCTAAACCAATTACGGCAAAAGACTGACACGAGTTCCAAAGACTCAGACTTGTGGGCTTTTATTGTCCACATTAGTTACCCCAACCAGATCGTGCGCTTGACTCCATGCTACCCATGATGATCGCATTGATAATGACAGCTTCAGATTTAAAGTTGAACTAAGTTAACAATACGATAGCTAAATACTCTGTCTTGCTTAAAGAGTTCTACTGAAAGTTTTGCTTCTAAAAAAAAAAAATTTGATCTTGAAACTATAGAGAAATCTCTTATAGATAATATCATTATATATTATATCCCTCTCTCCCTCTCCCTCTCTCTCTCTCTCATGCTTTTAGTTAGTGTATTTGCCATGTTATCATTCTTTTTATAGAGCGCCTACTAGACCTCAGCTGATCATCATGATCAACTGTTTCTCTATGAGTTTTCATCTCTTTTGTCGCTGGTTTTGTCGCTGGCTTTTGGACTTGATTAATTGGAGAACGTACTGGTGCTGGCACTGCTTTGTGTTTTTTTAGTCTATGGCCTTTTTACCTAATGCCTGCCAGGTGGCACTCATCGTCATCTTCGGTTTACCGCTTCCCTTCCAGCCTCAGTCCAGCTGAGCACTTTTCATTGATGTGTACCTTAATTATAACGCCATCGAGTTGCGTCATCATTTACAAGCGCCGCGCCACAAATCTGACCAAGCGCATTAAAGGCAGTACTTACACATATAAATTTATGTATATATATATATATATATAAGTATATAGAGTATATATAGAGTATGTGCATTAGGGACAGTATATACATACATACATATAAGTGTATATATTGTAGGTGAAACTCGAGAGCTCCCTTTGCTCATCCTGCAGTAGAAGAAAGATTTATTTTGTTATACTCTGAACTCAGTGACCCAATTGATTCAATATCTTATATTAGTTTTGTGAATATGTATGCAACAATCTGACGAATCTGTGGAAGAGTTTATATACCAAATATATTCTCGATCTGGGTGACGAGTTGAGATAATGTAAATATCTTCATCTTGTTGTTTGTCGATATATATCCGTTCGTCTGTTCGTTTGTCCGCCTGTCATTCCCTCTCTCCATCTCTCTCTTTCTCTCTCTATCTCTCTTTCTTTCTTACTCACTTTCTATCTCTAACTCTTTAGCTCCCACTCTTTCGCTCTCTCTCTCTCTCCGCTCTCCCTCACTCTATCCCTCTCTCTCTCTCTCTCTCTCCCTTTCTCTCTCTATCTATCTTTCCCCCTCTCTATCACTATTTCATTCTCTCCCGCTTTTTATTCCTCACTTTCTCTCTCTCACTCTCTCTAACTCTTTCTTCCTCTATCTCTATTTATCTCTACCTTTATCCTATCTCTCTCTCTCTCTCTCTATATATATATATATACACATATATCACTCTCACTCTCTTTCTCTCTCTCTCCCTGCGTCCCTACATATCTCTCTCTATCTCTTTATAGTTTTCTCCCATTCTCTCTCCCTCTCTATCTTTCCCCCCTCACTTTCTCCCTTTCACTACTGCTACTACTACAGAGTATCTCCTAGTCAGGCACTCCCGACTAGAGTTCTCCTACTAGTTTTCTTTATAAATGCTTCAAGCAGAATTTCATAATTTTCTAAATATATCCAATAGACTTTTCATAAGATCAAAACTCTTAATATTTATTATTAAGTTAAACAATTTTAGTTTAGATAAAAATTTTTAATGCATTTTTTAGCAAATTTTTGTTTGCTGGCAAGAAATTCTGCGTGTAGAACTTAAGCCTAAGACAATTATAATTTCTGTAAAAGCAAAGTAGCATAAATAAAGCGCTGGACGAACAATAAAACAAAACGAGAATCCACAATGCAAATCCCATCAAAATGGCAAAGAAACGCCGGGATTAGCCAAAGCTGAAATCAAGACGCAAATGCAAGGCAAAGGGCAAGCAAAGGGCGCAAGCAAAAGCAATAGCAATAGCAATAGCAATACCCGAACTGAGGCTAAGAGAATTGGGAATTGAGGTATTGAGAAATGAGAAAGGCTAACGCCGGATTTTGGATACGGCTGCTTAACAGCAAGGTAAACACACACAACAGCCGACACACAATGTGGCCAACAATGGCACAGTGTTGCGAATGAATAATTAAAATAATAGGTTAAGGCAGGTTGAACAAAGGCGCGCACAATGGTCTCAGGATCTGCATTGATCCTCGCTTCGCCTTGCCATGGCTGGCTGCGATGCCCGCTGCCTGAGCCTAGCGCCATGCGCTTCGCACAACAAAGCAACTCTGTATATGTGTGTGTGTGTGTGTGTGTGTGTGTGTAAGGGCAACAGCACAGCAGGCCAAAAACAATGCAGCAAAGCGTTAAATACTGAAAAGCGAAATGGCAACTGGCAAGCGCAAAAGAGCATCATACGCCGTGCCCCTTTGCTGGCCATGCCCAAGTCGATCCGTATCCGTGCAGAGCCGCGCTGAGCCGGGCAACGGACTACGGTAGCAGGCGGCAACAAAAGGCACAAAGGGCAAACACACAACTAATTATCCTATTCACATCAAGTGTGTGTAATTACTCTCGCTCGTACTCACTCTCTAGCACTCTCTCTCTCTCACTCTCTCTCTTTCTTTGCTTTGTCGGTGATATATGCGTGATCCTGACATGTCCTGCCAAGTGGCCAGCATATCCCTTTGCCTGCTGTTTTAATTTGCCGCTGCTGCTGCTGCTGCTGCTGCTGCTGCTGCTGCTGTTGGTACCGAAAGCCAATTACCGATTATATCTGCTGGCAATTCTAAACGCCGTCTCATCATTTTTGCAGTTGGCAGTTGTCAGTTGTCAGTTGTTAACTGTTTGCTGTTTGCTGTTAGCTGTTAGTGACACACACACACACACACACACAGAGAGAGAGAGAGATGCAGAGACAGCGCACTGGCATCATCAAGCAACTGTCGCTGACCAGTCCGTCAGTCAGTTAGTCAGGCATCGAACATAAGGTAATCATCAATCAAAATCATAGCAGCACCTCTCTACCTGTCCAAATTCAAAATCCAAATACCAATCCACCATCCAAGTACGCTCAGCATATCGAAGACATATCGGCCCACTTGTAAGCGCACTTTGACATGGTCCATGGGGCACATTGGGTGATCTGGCATGATTTTTCTACTCAAGATGAATCGGCCGGTTTGTTCGCACCCCGTCGATAAGCAGTTAATTATATTTATTCTCATCCTGTTTCTGTTTCGATTTTTTTTTTCTGTTTTTTGTTGTCTGTTTTCTGTTTTCTCCTCTCTTACCTTTGGGCGTTTCTGTTCGGGCGGCTTCGCTTTGTGCCGCATTATTTCCAAGTACGCGTGTCTAGTTGCACTTTCCAGCTAGAGCGATATATAAGTTTTGTTCACCCGATGTTGTGGCGCCAGCAATGATTAATCAATGGCAGTCAATATACACTCGCACACACACACACTCGCAACTCGATTGCAACAGTTATTGTCTCTAGTCATAGGTGTATGCGCTGTACTTTAAGGAAAACCGTATAAATCATAATTTCATTTCTAAATTGTAAATCGTCAATCAACATAATGAAATACATTTCGTGCCCTCAAAACTATTCAAGTCATCTACTGCAAATGAGCCAGCACTTTTGATCGATCAAAGACCAGAGACCATAGCCTCTCATACGCACACGTTCCCTCTCTCTCTCCATCTCTCACTCTATCTCTCTGTCTCTGTCTCTCTCTTTCTCCCTTGACATGAATTAAATTTGTTTATCTTTGGCAGATCAGCAAAGCTAACGAAAACTTTTATTCATAAAATGAGATCATATAAAGTGCATATACTATATATATACATATCTCATTTCAGATAAATTATATATACATTTTATTTTACACTATACATTTTTAAATTTCCTTCTTTTCAGAATAATCCATTTATACTATTTATATATATGCATATAGATTTATGTTAAATAATATATTAATTTTATTTTGTGAATATTATAAATCTGAACATTATTTCTTGTAGTAGCAGAATATTTCATACAGAAGTTTCAAAAGTCATATGAAATGTGATTTAAAGGCATACAAAAATCTTGTCAAGGGAAATATTGAAAAATCTTACAACAAATTTCTACATTTATGAATTCCTTGGAATCACACTTAATATTTTTGCTATAGATTTTTAAAATTTAATTATAAATATGTTACAACTAGTGTATAGATATATAAAAAAAAATTTTGTATGTAATAATAAAATAAGGAATAATTTGAAAAACATATTATATATATTATATAATATTAGATATATTAACAATAAGAACAAAATAGTAAGTAACAATTTTAAAGCTATATTATTCATATTGTATAATTTATATATAATAATATTGAAGTTATAATTTTAATTATTATTATATCATTTAAATATTATTTATCAATTACTACGGAGATCTTAAAAATATTTGTTTCATCAATTTATACCAAATCGGCTAAAGTATCTTAAGAGCATATTATACTCAAATACTTAAATAAAAATTTAAGAAAAGTCGATTAATAGTATATGAGTTTGCTCTTCAAGAAATCGAAATGATTTTCAAGTTTGATTTGCAGTATTCAGTTTCAGCAATCGTAGTTGAAGTTATTACAGTGGATCCTCGGTTAGCGAACTGTGTTCGTTCCAGCATCCTGCACGTATTTTGCCAAAAAAAAAAATCTCTTCGTTATACAAAGTTTTCGTTATCCGAAGTGTTTGCTAACCGAAGGTCCACTGTAGAAATTGAGCTAAGTGTATCAGCTAACTGGTAAGTCTATTGGATATATTCTCTTGACTCCTTTGCCTAGTCCTTTGTCCAGCATGCTAAACTGTGAGTACAGTTCGCAGTGATATGCAATTGATTTGGTTTGATTACGATGTCTCCGACAGTTAACTTTTACCAGAATTCAGTCTTACTGACGATATGCTAAAGTTTTGATATAGATTTGAGTTTGGATGCTTATGATAAACCTCATCTTAATCTGCTATATTTAACTCTTAAACGTTTCGAAAGTGCTCTAAGTATCACTTCACATGCTCAGCTGATGGACCTACAAAATTCTATGTTATGCATTGAGTGAACATGTATAGATTTATACATACATCTATATATATTTACACATGTACACATATATATATATATATATATATACATATATATGCCATATTCAAAACTTGTACACATCTGGATTATGCGCACATTATGTTTAAAGCGAACACAAAAAAATAAATGAAGAAGAAGAAGAAAAAAAAACCCTTAATGAGGCAGGCATGTAACCCCTTGGTCGAATTCAGGTCTCGCTCATTCTCTTTAAATGGGTTACGCCAGGCTATCAACCCAGCAATTTTGATGGTTTTATTAATAAATATTTTTCATTCGTAAGCGAAAAGGGATGGACGGGGCCACACCCCTTTTGCAAATGAGCTTCACTCGCATTCAAATCACTCAGTCAGTTTCAATGCAAAAAGGGTTAAGCCTAACATAACGAGAGCAGCATAAATCCATGCTCGAATCACATCAAACTGCCAGCAGAACCTGAATCTAGGTTAGATGCATAAATCAAAGCATCAATTGAAAATTTTTATATAAATTTTGCATATTTAAAATATGTTGAAAAATTTATTAAAACTTTTATAAACATATTTTTTTTTTGTATTTAAAATATTTATTATTGTTATTTTTTAATTTTTTTTATGTATAAATAAATCTGAAAATTTTGTAAATTTTTTTTTAAATTTAAAATATGTTGAAATATTTATTAATATTTGTTATAAATAAAATATGTTGAAAAATTTATTAAATCTGTTATATATATAATATTTTTTTTGTATTTAAAGTATTTTAAAATATTTATTATTGTTATTTTATAGTTTTTCTATATATGTAAATAAAATATGTTTAAATATTTATTATATTATTATTTTTTTCTATATAAATACATATATCAATTGAAAATTTTTATAAATTTTTTTTTTATTTAAAATATGTTATTTTGTTAATTTGTTATTTTTCAATATCTCTATATGTACATATATGTATATATAAAATCCCTCCAATTCATAATTTTCAGTGATTCCTGCTCAAGTTATTGCCTGCTTCCAAAATATATCAATAGATGGCGCTGTCATGCTGATCGTCGGGTTTGTGCCATTGATAATGACAGCGAACAAAAAAAAAAAACAAAGTGACCAAATGCGATAATTTATGTAATTGTCTTTTGCTCGCATGTCCTAGCAGAGGATATTCTTGACAAGTGTTGGTTAACTTATGTTACAGAAAATCAAAGATTTTGAAAATGTTGCGACTGCTAAGCATAAAGTAAGTAAATATAAAATCTGAATGAATTTCAATAAAAATAATTTAAAAATTCATGTGATGCAATTAAACTGAATTAAACAGCTTGAGTAATCTCAGCTAAATCCAATATTGTTTAAAGACAAATCTCGAATCATGCGCCTGGCTTTTGGCGTTAATTTTGCATGTCCTTGACAGGATTTAACTTTCACTGTTGAACAGGTCTGACCTTTCCGCTGGTATAGTGGCCAGAGTGAAATAACAATATTATGATGGCATACAATGTCCACATGAACAACATCAAAGCCACGACTGATGCTGATGTGGATGTGGATGTTGTTTATCTAAGGATAATGGATAATGTGTTTGCGTCTCTGGAATGTCAAAATAAAAAGTGTTTCAAACGCAATCAATTGAAATTAATTTGCATAAAGGAATGTCCGCATAGGCAAGCAACAATTTGCGACTCTTTCCGCAGCTGGTGGTGGTTGGGCGGTTGGGTGGTTGGGCGGTTGGGCGGTTGACTGGTTGTGTGCGTGGGCCTGCTCTGCCCTGCCCTGGCCTGGCCTGGCCTGGGGTTAACTTTGCTCTTTGTTTGCTTGATTTGTGGCTGCCTCTTTACAATTAGATTTTAATTTGTGCATAATGAGAGGCGGAGTAGGAAAACTGCCTACCAATATTCGCCTCCATTTCCAGCCCAGATCAACAATGACAAACCCATTTTGCGTACACATGTTTTTCTATGTTCAACATAATGGGTATAAATGGTTATTTGTGGTTGACTGTAGATGATGGAGTTGAGTACACATGTATATATGTATATATACATATATTCTTGATAGGGTTGATCAATCAAATTGATCTAGTCATATCGCTTAGCTTATCTAGTTGTCTGCATTCAATTTGATATATAGATTCCGATGAAAAATATTCACTCGTTTTGCGATAGCTTATCTCATAGCTTCATTATCGATAGTAATCGATGTTTTTATTTGATTTCTCAAGAATTGACTCATTTCTTTTCAATTACTCATTTCATATATACTTGATCGATAATAATCGATACTTTATTTTACAGGCATAATTTATAGAGCACTTATGTTAGCACTTTTCGATATTACGTCACATATGCTAAGTATCGATACAAGGCAATATTTTTATTTGTTAACAATTTCCGGGAACAATTTAAAGACGGTTTCTTTAAGATGTAGATCCACAAAATCTCTTAACAAGTTCTTTTACAGACTAAAAATATATTCAACATTTAATTATTTCATCCATACAACTCATCTCAAGTTCTGAAAATATCATTCATATTTTGTATTTCAGAATTTAAGCTACTTAATAGCTTTATTACTTATTTGTGTGAGAGTTACGTACAATCTCTCACGAAATCTAGCTCGAGATACTTAAAATCTTAAAGTCGTATACTCCCTATTCGAGCACTTTCACTTGTTGTTTTTTCCTACGTTTTTTTTTTCTGTTTCATAAACAACATATTCATTGAGCTGAAGTTCAACGTTCGGTCTCCGGCTTCAGCTACGGTTACGGCTTCTGCCACGGCTGCTGCACACACATCCACATCCTCGAATGGCCCAGGGGCATTTTCGGCTCGCAGCATAAGCGTCTGTTGGTACAGCTGAATTTAGGGTTTAAAATTAATTAAGCGGAAGTAAGCAAGTACGTTTGATTGTTTTAGACAGTTCCTGATTTTTATAAAATTCATTCTCATTTAATTTAATATCCGGTATTTAAGGAGCGGGAATTGCCAGTAAATAATCATCATAAGCATTAAAGTCCATATTTATGCTAAAATTATTTAAGTCAAAGGACATTTTCTATCAATTTCAGATGCATAGATGAAGGCAATAGAAATTATGTTTTGGGTAACTCTATTAGCTAATCGGAGAGGCTTACGATTTTATTATACTCGAGATTCTGAAGAATTTTACATAATATTTCTTATATGATAATAATGTGTAGAAAAAAAAATTATGAATAATATTTTTACTTGTATATATGGAATATATTAATATTTTTATTGTTTTTTTATTTTAATATTTTATCTTTTTTTGTAATATTCAGTAATATTGTTTCAAAATTATTCCTAGATTTTTTTTTTGTATAGTGAAATTTCCCAACGAGATTTCCTTTGGCTAGACATTTCGATTAGCAACGTCTGTCCATGAGTTGACAAAATTGTGCGCAAATTTAAATCAGATTTAATTAATGAGAGTGACTTGTGCTATGACGCTGGCATATTGTATAATGCTCTCGTTTTTAGCGAATCATCCTGTTCATGCAGTTACCACCTTTCTATATATATATATATATATATTTAGGTTTTTTTCCGGGAGTGCTGTGCCGTGTTTACTGTCACTTAGGGATTGGAATTTCTGTGCTTTTATTATGCACAAATGACAGACTGTCCCCGTGCAAACACACGGATGAAACAAAGCAAATCACGCAACCTATTGCGATATGGCATGTTGAACCAATAATTGAAAAGTACAAGCAAACAACACACACACACACACACACACACACATATATATTGCATTGAGTATCCCCTGAGCCAACGCCTATGACAATCATCAATCATTTAGGTGTTACTCCTGCTCCAGCTGCTTTTGCTTTTGCTGTTGCGTGTTGTTTTCGCTGTCATATCGAACCGCTGAGCCACTCGCAAGGCCGTAGCACCACACCCCACAGAAGGCATCAGAAGAAGCGCTAATTTGTTACACTCTATGTGTGTGTGTATGAGAAATCATAACAATATTGTCTTTAATTTTTCGAGTAGGAATGCTTAAGTGAGAGATAAAAATGGAGATAGATGGGAAAAAGAGATAGATAGAAAAGGAGAGAGAGGAAGAGAGCGTGAGAGAGAAATAGAGGCAAATGTGGAGAGTTTTATATCGAAAGGGATATAGTCGCTGCCTGAGGAAGTCTCAATCCGATGCTATCTCTGTCTTGCCATCACCTTTCTATGCAATTCTCATTCTGTCTGAATGAGTGTGCAGAATATAATTATTTACCACTTAAGCTACATCTTACATATTTTGAATAGAAAGGATAATCTGAAGAGAGAGCCTGAGAGAAAGGCAGAGAGGGAAGAGCGAGAAAGAGAGAGAGAGAGAGAGGAGAAAAGAGAGAGAGACATCTACACATCAACTAATACACATCTACATAAAATCAATTGCTAGATTCACTCTAATTTTTTATATAAACTGTCGCCATCTTACCACATAAACCATCACCTTTATATGCGATTCTCAATCCGTCGTTTTTCACTTTCCCAATGCTGAACTTGATTATAGACCATTTAAAGCGCCAGCAATCGTATTTTAAGTAACTTCCTGCCTGACTTTAATAATCATGAACATTAGCTAATGCTCAACTGGCAGTTCTTAGAGTTTCGCTTTTGTTTTATGGGGCTCTCGACTTTTGGCCTTCTAATTGGAAAGAGGTTGAGCAAATAAACACAAATCGTAATAAAAGTTTATATGCAATAAATATTTTTTCGGCTACAGGCGAGCGGAGTAGCTTTTGAATTTTTTATTCGCACAACAAAAATAAAAACAAAATATATATAAAACGAAAAAAAAAATACAAAATAAAATTGAAAATTCAATTTCGCAATCATTTTGGCACCCCAGACACCGACACCAGCTACTAGCTACCAGCTGCCCTCGCAGCCCCACCCTCTGCCAGCTGTGCGCTACCCTTGCTGGAGATTAAAAACGACAAACTCCGAGCGCGACGACAGGACGAGCCTGTAGCCAGACGAAACCAGACCATGCCAGGCCATGCCAGGCCAGGCCAGGCCGTACCATGCCGAGGACATTCGGAGTCACGTGATGGGATGAATATGCTGTTGCTGTTGTACCGGTACCGGTTGTGGCCTCCGGAGCGGGCGGCTTCATTAAGAGCAGCAGCCAGCGCTCGGGAAGGCAGATAGTAATTGCCAGGACTTGAAAGTTTACCCGGCTAGATTTGGATATAGCATGGAGCAGCATGACAATCCGGAGCCTTCTCGTAATAATAATTAAAATACAAAAAAAAAAGTTTGCCAGCCTCGAGAAAAAATATAAAAAAAAATATATATATATACACGGAAGAGGAAGGGTGCCAGCACTGGGAGTTGAAGACAAACCCTTTTAAAGAGTTGCCATTTGCCGAATGGATTCCCAAATAAGTACAGGTTACACTCTCGGGCCGGGGCATTATTAATTAACCCGTTGTTAGCCCATAGCGGGCTCATTTGTTCTAGCTTTTTTAAATTATGCACCTATTAATGTTTAAAATGCACAGAGCCCAAAGAGCTACGTTGAGCTCGAATAGCCGTCCATAAACTTTTATGGGAGCACAAACCGTTGTCAAGGAATTATGGCCACTTCGTAAATATGCAGCCAAAGGGTCACGCCCATGTACCTATATAGCTAAATACATAAATATTTGCATAATTATGTTGTCATAAAAAAAAAAAAAAAAAAAAAAAAAAACGTAACAAGAACAGAGTAAAAACAATCAGCGACCTAGAAACAATTTTATATTTGACGCAAGGACGAAATGGAAGCCAAGAAGTGAATCTTAAACTATTTGAAATAGTATGTCTATATTCCAGAGTTAGGATTTTTAGCCGAATTTTCGGTTCTAAAGCCAATTTGGAGATGAGTTAATAGTAAAGTGTGTAAATGATATTCTAGCTTGGGTCGTATTACCTATAATCCTAGCTCGTAGATCTAAGTCAACTAAGGGAAGTTAGGATCCATTCTCTACTAAGGAATGGACATAGATCCAGAAGTTAGGAAATAATGTTTTCCTTAACTCATTGAATAGCTGTTTCAGAAGCTTGTTAGCCTAATACAAGCTAATCTTATCAGTCAACATGCTTTAAGCTTAAAGTAAACTCTAAATGCCTTGTCCTTGAGGTCATAAATCCATATTGTTGCTGCTGTTGTGTAGTCTATAAACGCTCACGCATCGAGTTTATTTGTAGTATAAATGTTCTATAGAGTTAATCACAATGAATACTAAAATACCAAAATGCTGGAGTTAAGTTTTGGAGCATTCAACCACAAAGACAACCACCGCAGCAGGCATTTAAGGAAACGTTTTCAATTAAGGCCAAATACCTTAAGGTAATGTTGAAATCACTTAAAGGAAATGATAATCACTTTGTACACACACACACACACACACAGACACACACGTTCAAGTCCTCGGGGCTGCTTGCTCACTTGCTTAGCTCGCTTAGCTGGCTGCTCTAACAAAAAGTGAGTAAAGTTCGGGTCCTTGAGCTCCCCGTCCAACTTGGCGGCAGTTCAGTTCACTTGTTTTTGTAGTGGATTAACCCGAGCAAAAGAAATAAATTCACCTGCAGATGCTGCTGACGAGTACCTTAGCGACTGGATAGCGCTAAGTCCCCTTCCCACACAACCACACACACATACACACACGCTAGGAAGTGCGCATATGGATCCAATGGGCTCGGAAATGGCAATACCATTGTGCTTTATCAGGGTTAATGGTGGGGCCGAGGTGGCGGGTGTTGGCAGGGTCTGATGTTTGCTCGAGCCGGTTGGGTAGGGGTAGCTTTTGCCAAAAGGAAAAGGTAATTTAGTAAATAATAGGGTCAAAGACAAATATTGTTGTGGGTTCGCCCAATGAGCAACGCTTTCGGCGTGTTTTGTGCGTGAAAAGCGTGTATAAGTTACTTTGAAGCAATTGAGTCCGATTAACTGGCAGCAGGCAGCAGGAGGCAGCGGGCAGCGGGCAATGCGTAGCTAGTGGCTGTCGGCTGGAACATTGACCATCGACTCCCCTTCAAGAAGTGCACACATCCCACATATCCCACGCATCCCACACGCCCGGCACCCCAATGCAGGCTCTAACATATGTGTGCGCAAATTTACAGTAGCAGCAACTCGAAAATTGGGTCTACTTCAATTTATTTCAGCTATTTGTAAATAGTTTATCTAAATGCGATTGGATATGGTTTAATGGGTCCAATATTATTGAATGCTTTATTATGATTATTGTCCTTTTCATGTCATTAGAATTGTTATTGTCATTGTCATTGTCATTGTCATTGTCATTGTCATTGTCATTGTCATTGTCATTGTCATTGTCATTGTCATTGTCATTGTCATTGTCATTGTCATTGTCATTGTCATTGTCATCTGTTCATTGTCATTTCCATCTGTCATTGTCATTGTCATTTGTCATTGTCATTTTCATTTGTCATTGTCATTGTCATTGTCTATTGTCAGTTGTTCATTGTTTCAGTGTCATGCTCATTGTCATTGTCATGTCATTGTCATTGTACTATCTGTCATTGTCATTGTCATTGTTCATTGTCATGTCATTGTCTATTGTCATTGTCATGGTCATGTGCATTGTCATTGTCATTGTCATTGTCATTGTCATTGTCATTGTCATTGTCATTGTCATTGTCATTGTCATTGTCATTGTCATTGTCATTGTCATTGTCATTGTCATTGTCATTGTCATTGTCATTGTCATTGTCATTGTCATTGTCCATTGTCATTGCATTGTCATTGTCATGTCATTGTCATTGTCATTGTCATTGTCATGTCATTGTCATTGTCATTGTCATTGTCATTTCATTGTCATTTGTCATTTGTCATTGTCATTGTCATTGTCATTGTCATTGTCATTGTCATTGTCATTGTCATTGTCATTGTCATTGTCATTGTCATTGTCATTGTCATTGTCATTGTCATTGTCATTGTCATTGTCATTGTCATTGTCATTGTCATTGTCATTGTCATTGTCATTGTCATTGTCATTGTCATTGTCATTGTCATTGTCATTGTCATTGTCATTGTCATTGGCATTGTCATTGTCATTGTCATTGTCATTGTCATTTACGGCATACACTCTAGTATCCAGTATATACATACGTATATAGATAAACCTATATATAGTTATTAATATTCTGTTCTCCATTTTCTTTAAGTTTTTGGAAAATAGTAAGATTTATGAGATATTTCCCCTCACTCTAATTTTGTCCATAATTTAAGATTCTCTAACCAAATATGCGTAATATGGATGTACGTCCAAGTGAATCACAGTATTTTCTAATCAAAGCAAGTCAAAAGTAGGTAAATGGAAGTGCGTATTTTAAAAGTAATATTTTGTTACTCACTTACTTTCACTTTTTTTTTTTTTTTTTGTTAATGTAAGATTTTGTGGCTTTTAGACAGTTCACAATGTCGGGCTGGGCGGAAGCTATGGACAAAACTTGTTCTTTGATGCAATATTTTTGTTTTTTTTTCTCATTCTATAAAATTTTTTTTGTGTTTAGTCGCGAGCCAGGCGGGGGCATGGTAACTGCCAACGGGATTCGCGTTACGGGAATGGTGCGACGGACATTAAGTAGTAGAATGTTGTCTTTATAACACTGTGAACACAAACAATGGAAAGGTCACAGCATGCCTACGGCACAACAACAAAAACAACAAGAACAAGAACAACAGGAAGAGCAAGGGCAAGAGCAACAGCAATAAGGACAACAAGTCAAGAAGACTCACCCCGAGCAACAATTTTTCAATAAATTAGGTTTCTTTACAGATTCCGGCGTCGACGTCGACATCGTCTCCGGATCCATTTAAGTCGCCGCGACGGCATGCGGCAAAGCAATTCACCCCATATTTGTTTTGGCTTTTGTGTACGCAAACGAGGGCGAAACTTTTAGCGGACCAACCCCAACCCCAACCCCACGACCCCCACGACCCCAGCCAAGTTGAGGTCCAGAGGCTAGAAGCTGGTCGCGAGGGCCGCGAGCCAAATATGCTTTCGGCTGCAGTAGTCGCTGATTTATGTTCTTTTTAATGTGGCCAAAGTAAATGTCATTTAATTACACCCGATTTAATGGAATTTTACGCATTATCGGTAAGTTTTTTTTTTTTTTTTTTTTTTTTTTTGTTGGGAAAAGAGAAAAAGTTGAAGCAGAACAACTTGCGCCTTGTCCACTTTGCCTAGCCCTTGGCCCTTTTTCACAACTCAGCTGCGGTCTGCAGTCACTTCAAAGAAATGCTCAGCATTTTTCTCGAAAACAAATATTTGTGAACTTTTTTAGTTTACAGATTTCATTATGCGTTAGGCAAACGAAACTTTATCAGCATCGGGAGAGCGAGCATTGAAATTTGTCTTTATGCGATAAATATGTGATGAGTTTATAAATAATATATTTAATTATAAATATTATTCTCAATTCCGTTTTATTTTGGTTTATTTTTATTTATTATTTAATTTGCGGCGTGTGCTGAGAGCTATTAATAGTAGTTATATAGATATGTCATTGCGATAATAGGATTGAATATTAGACTTTTTAAGATTTTGCTTAATATTCAGTAGGTAGATCTTATAAAATTCATTTATAAGGCGAAATGCTATATTGGATTTTTGCATTACGTACGTTCGTCTATATATCTATCTATCCATTCATACTTCTATCTGTACATCAGTCCATCTGCCCATCTATCCGTCCAACCTTTCGTTTGCCATTTCAGCGCTATTGAAGCTTGAGACTTGAAATTTACAATATATACTATTGCTGCTAAGATTTTCTGGATAAATCCACTAAAGGCTTGACATATCGGCCAATTATTTATTTGGTATATTATAAACGTTATTATTTAGTATGTTAGAGATTTGATGTTCAGATTTTAACAACTCAAATCTCCAATATATGTAAAGCTTCAACTACTTTTCAGTGGACTGTTTGTTGAGCTCATTTGAGAGCACTAAAAAAGACAACAAATATTTAGTTAATTTTAATATTTCTAACGGTTGTTAGCGTAAGCTTCCAAACTTCATTCCAATTTCAAGATAGGGGCCTTAGAACTTTACTTGGATGCATAGTAAATCATCTGAGAGTGTCAAATCAAATTGAACTCTCATCCTTAAGCATTCTCCCATATGAGGCTGAAATCTCATTGAATAACTTATTCAGAATAAGACAATTCATAAGTAAAAGGCATTTCATATTCAATTCATTCAATAACTATAATATCAATAACTTAAGCAACTGCTAAATACAGCTATCGGAAATCATATCACTCTTGCTAAGTCAGCATACTCAACAGGCGCTGCTAGACAAAAGCTGATCTCTAGCTAGAAACTAGTAACACTTTTAGCAAACTTCATATATATTAAATTATTAACTTTCTACGCAACTAAAAACTTAAGAAAAGATTCTCAGATTCTCAGATTAGAGTAAAGGTATCACAGTAGCAAACCTTAGCTTAGATTGTTTATAAAATAACATCTATATAAACTTCAAATATGTTTCCTCAAGTTAACCTGAAAAGAAAAGGACCCAACACTCAATCTCAATTTGAAAAAAAAGAAATCTGCCATTTGTCTTGGCTCTTGTCTAAAGAAAATGACCTTCAACCGCTTAAGGACGTTAAACTCCCACGATAAACAACAAAAAAAAAAGATGAAGAAGATTGAAAGAAGGGAAAAACGTTTTACCAAGGGCTAATTATAGCTGACAGTAGGTGACTAATCTGTAATATTACGAAAATCGGAAAGGCATAGAGAAGGAAGTAAATGGCTGAAACGCAAATATTTCACAGCACATGGCATGGTCACATCTGTCCCAGAGCCAAGCTAAAATTGCTTTCGACGAGCCGTGGAATGGGATGGGGAACGGGAGCTGAGTTGCATATTTCAACGAGCTCCAGTTTCGTTGATTGGACATCGAAGAGGTGGGCTGGGGCTGCGGTGCTGGGTTGGGGGTGGCTTTATTTGAGTTAGGGATTTTGGGTGTGGTTTGCCCTAAACAGCATTAAAAAGCCCTGTCCCAAGCTGTTAGAAGAAGGTAATTGCTATAAAATTGCTTTGTAATTGCTTACTAGAAACAAATAGCCGTCACATTAATAAAAACACAACACAAAAAAAAAAAAAATTACAAAAACGAAACAGAGTAAAAATGCGGTCTTTTAAAGTAAAGCAACGACCAGCGATGCCTGCCCCGCTGCCCCGCTGCCCCGCTGTCCCGCCTCTCTCTTCCTAGCCACTCGAGCTGGTGACGCTGATGTGGGTCTAACACGTCGACCCCTCAGCTAGCGGGCGTGCCAATTCACCACCCACTCACAGAGAGAGAGAGAGAGAGAGAGAGAGCCGAGCAGCGAACCGCTTTATTTAATTAGACGCTCACAAACCAATTAATCAATTTTTGGGCTGCCAGCACTCCCACTCGCAATTACCCCTGGCCCAGGCTTACCCACTGACTCTGTTTCCCGTCACTCGATCAACCCTGCACCGATGTCCGCTATCCGCTGTCTTTCTCTATTGTCAATGTCAAATTATGTACACTTTTATGCTAAAATGAAGTAAGGACGCGCTTCGGCTTTTGGGGCCACAGTAATTCTAATGAAGAGTATCTACTCGCCTGATACAATACAACAACAACAACAACAACAAGAAGAAGAAAGGAATTGGGAACAAAAAATACATGGAAATAAAATCCCGTTTAAGACCATTTATCACCCGACAATTTGTGTGTTGGGCCCAATTTTGTTTTGCTGTTGACGTGATATTATTTACAGAGGACTGATTTCACCCTCTTGGATTGTTAACCGCATTTACGTAAAGTTCAACTAAGTGTTAGACGGCCTAAAATATTTACAGAGGCCCAGGTCAACAGCCAAATCACTCGCAGACAGTTTCGCAATTTCAATTTTCAATTGAAAAGCCAATTAATTTACACAAATGTCTGCAATTGCAAATCGGGCAACAGGTAAAGGTAATCAATATCTCTATGAAAACACACACACACACACATATATATAGAAGTTTATATATATCTATAATGCTGGTTTAGTTAGCTCAAGAAAATTGCTAAGAAATCAATTGAATTTTGATATTTGTTAGCTTATTTTGGGAATATTTGGTAGAGCTTAAACGTTTGCGGAGCTCATTCAACAGTTTGATAATTTCATTTGAATTATTATCTCTGGCAAATTGGCAATATTGTAAGTATTATTAAGAAGCATACGTAATATCAAAGAAAGGTAATTAAATGGCAGCTACAATATAGCACATTGAACTAGTTTAAAATGATTTAAATCAATTTAGGAGAAGTTTAAGCCAAGCCAAGGCAATGTTTGCCCAGAACTGAACCATTTTTCGCATTTCAAATATTAATTTGTTGCAAAGATTTGTTCAAATTTGCAACAACTTTGGCATAACTATTTTGTAGAACTTTCAGTAAAGTTCTTTGAACTAGTTCAGAGCTGATATATCAATTTAAGTGAAGTTTCAATTAAGATTGTGAAACTAAGCCAAGGTCAACGCAAAGTCGAACCGAATAGAACCGAACTGTGGCCTCAAGCCAACCTGAAGTCAAGGTTTATTCAGCTTTCAGAAAGACATCTTAAACAACAGTCAGCTCATTGAACTAGTTCAAGCTGCAGTCATTCCTGAACTGAACTGTAAATCATATTTGCTAAGACAATTCCAAAGGAAACAGAGGAGATAGAGATTGTTTTCGAAATCCTAATGCAAATCACTGAAATAAGTGAAAATGGAATTGAGCATCGCACAGCTGATATAAGCGGAATCATTTTGTAATCTTTCCCATCCCGCTCCACATGTTGTGCATTACAAATGCGAAAGCAAAAATTTGTGCCGAAAATTAAATCTTATTGTTTATTAAAGTGCCATGCAAAATGTCCTCAAGGAGGAGTCGCAACGCCAGTCAAATGACAATGGAGCGGAAGGGCGTTTGTTCTCGCCCCCACAGGTGTTATATTCGAGCTTAATATGTAACTGGCCATTTACGTGTAACGCAGAGACAACGGGCAATAAAATATGCAGCACAAGTGTAAATGAAATGGCAAAGGTGAGCGGGAGCGGAAGGCAAAGAGCGAAATTTGCATATTAAAAATTTAGCACATGCACTTGAGCTGGATGGGATGGCATGGGATGGCATGGCATGGCATGGAGGCATGGAGGGTGCCATCTAATGGCCATAAACGCGTGTAGTCAATGCTAATGTGGCCATTACCATCGTGTGAAATTCATGATCTCATGCAAATCCACACAATCCGCATGCCGTGCACACATCCGGCCGATAAAATTTGCAACTTTTTGGTGACAAGCGATGGGCGCAGCAATCAAAATGTAGATAGCAATGGGGCAGGGCAACTGGAGTCGCGCAACTGGGAGCCATCTGACGGCAAATGGGTGGAATGGTTGGCAGTGGCGGTGGTAGCGCCGTTGGCGTTGCCAGCCACAGTGAAGGTGTCATAAAAATCCTATTATGCACATTACAATATCAAAAGAACATCGCAATGGATGCCACGGAATCCCAGGAGGAAATGCCTAACATGCGAAATACGATGACGACCACACAAAGGGGCGCCGCCAGGAAAGCAACTCTGGCAATCGAAAAACCGGAAAGAGAATGCCAATTTTTGGAATGGGCCAATTCGAAACGGGAACAACAACCAGGCAACCAGAAAGGTAGCTGTAACCGAACTGCAAGTGGGTTGCCTCTAACGATTGAAGATATTTAACTTATAATATGGAAAATAAAATTATTGAAATTTTAAATTGCGAATTCATATAGAGAGAAAAGTTAAATAAAAATACAGATAGATATGTTGGATGAGTAAGTTATATAGAATGGGCTATATAGGTAGGATAGATGGATAGAATCTTTTGTAGGATAAAATAATATCAGATAAAATAGATATGTTAGATGGATAACTGAACCATCTATATATACATATATGATATAATAGACAAGACATATAGTTATCTGGGAATGATAGATGGCAAAGATAGGATATATACAATAGATGACATAATTTGATGGCTTGCGTAAGATATATAGATGATAAGGTAGATGAGGCAGTTGAATAGAATATATACATCGCTAGGATAGGTAATATAAATAGATAGTATGGATAGTATATGTAGATTGCTGTAGATTGTATAGATGTCCAGATATAAAAGATAGTATATATAGGTAGTATAAATAGATGCTTAGATATAATTTTATAATTTAATAATAAGATAAATAAGACGTAAAAATAAGTAGAATACTTATATAGGCTCAGATAAGACAGATTGAAAAGAAAAATAGACAGGATAATTGCACAGTTAGAATATATATAGCGAAACGATAAATGAACGAAAATAGAATAAACAGATGATGAGAAATTCAGTTAGGATAGTAGATAGACAGATGGTATAGATGGATTAGATGCAAATGAAAAAAAAAATGTAATGCATGGAATAGATAGAATCTATCTATTATGTATCTATCTAATTTATTTACTTTATCGATATCAGATAGATACAATCCTATTTGAAATATAATCAAATAAATGTCGAATTGCTTCACAGCTATTATTTTTAATAAAAAAAAAAAAAAAAAAAAAAAAAAAAACACCAACAGACTCTTCACTTTTGCACCCTCTTGCCGTACGGCTGTGACAGCCCTCGGATGAGCTGGAAATCGCTTTTACAGTGTCTTCTGACGGATATGCCCTAATAAAATGAAGCAACCAGAAGATTTTTAATAAATTTGCAAGCAAATCAACCACTGCTAAAAAAAAAAAGTATAAAATAAAAGGTGTCCTGGCTGCGGCTGCGGTGCCTGCGCCGGTAGTGGCAATGCCACAGAAACCGAGGCTGGAACGGTGACTGGGGCTGGGGCTGTGGCCCGATGGCAAAGTTAAGGCCGAGGCATCAGCAACAACACCCAAAGCGACATAAATTATGACAAAATATGAACCATTGACGATGCTACCGGGCAAGGGGCCAAGGACCACGGGGTCCTTGGCTGCCGCGACTGCTTCCGTATGGTTGTAACGGCGGAAGGACGCTACCGAATGGGCGGATGGGTCGTCAACGTGGACGCGAAGGAGGAGAATGGGAACGCGTACGCGTACGCGTACGCTGATGCGTATGCAGAGGGTGCGTATTTTATGCTCTGGGTGCCGAGAAAAAGTGGCAAAACATAAAAGCGAGCAGCATGAAGCGCATAATAAGCAAATTATAGAACGTTTAGAAAGGACAAACCCACCTAGGCCTAGGCCTACATCGACCCCAGAGTTCAAGGCAAACACCGTAGACGCTCCGTCATTATGGCCAGAAGGAAAACTGCTTCTGTTTCTGAATCGAGCAAATTTACATTCATTTAAGCAGCAGCAACAGCAGCAGCAACAGCAGCCGGATGGCCATCATGGAATAGCTGGGGAGAGTTGGCGCCGGGATGGGAGTTGGCGTACAATAAATTGTTTCTATTACTTATATATACATGGCAATGAAGCGGTAAACACACAAATTTTATAACCCAACGCAATTTTCAAATTACTGACTGGCTGGTCCACCTAGCCATATAATTCCCGAATTTAAGTATTTTTGGGGAGATGCTGAGCAGCAGCTGTCAAGCCACATTTGAATTGTTAACTAAGTGAGCTCTATGGTAGATTTGATATACTTACAATAACTGGAGTAATAGAAACTTCCAGATATGCCAAGTATACTGGATTTAGTATATCTGGATATACCAAGTAAACTCAATATGCTAAGTATATATCAAGAATACTTCTAACTTGAGCTTAGAGGGGTATCAAATCTTCATTGTAAATTCATTCAAAACTAAATTAAAATCTATATAAATATTATGTTCACACATGCATAAAAAGTCAGCTGGATCATAAATAGCTGTCACGCTTTACTTACTCAAAGATATCAAACTCTAGTCTATCTGAAATATAGAACAGACAGTATTCATCTCTTTCATTATTTCATTATTTCTTACCGCACCGTCTCTCTGCTAGGGCTACACACTCGGTTTCTTACAATTGCAGTACTTTGGGTCTCTCATTGTTTAATCTTACATTCATTTGATCCTATTTAAACCACAACTTTAATTCATGCTATTTAATTAAATAATTAAATTAAACTCTGTTAAAGCCTTATACATATATAAATATGATTTTTGCAACTAAATTCAATAAATTTAAGCTTCAACAGTTTCCAATTGTTGGATGCATTAGAATATTGTGCAATTCTCATGAAAAGTAACAAAATGCTTATTTATGTTATATGCCCTATATAATATAAATACAATATAAATATCTCATTTTCGTATGTATGTAACTTGTGTATTCATTGAACAATGGAATAAAATACAAATGCTGCCAGCAGCGTTCAGAGTTTGAAATAAAAGCAAACCATAAACCATGAACTAGAATAAATGCATGTGCACAATTGAGAGATATTTGTAAATGTAAATGGGTTTTGCGAAGGGGTAACTGCAGGCTAAAGCCAACCAACCACCCAACTCAGTTGAGGCCAACATCATTTGCGCCGAAATTCCTTCTATTGTGTAATTGTGCAAATCTACAAAAATTCTGGTAAAACAAGTAGATAAATTATTTCAAATTTGGATTTTCAAATTTCGTAGTTTAAGCATTACGAAATTCTGCATAATAGATGAGAGAATCTCGTAATTAAACTTTTTAAATCGAATCAAATTTGATTTTGGCCCTCAAATTACATGCAATTTCAAACGTTAATACCGAAAAGTATGCTATGGAAATTATTTCGAAATTGTTTCAAAACTGTAAAATACAAGTACTATTAACTTTTATCAGAGTATATTTGATAGATTAATAATGGTAGCATGAATGTAGTTATAGAATACTATTATAGTAGTAGAAGTAGCGTAGCAATAGAATAGTAGTAGTAGTAGTCGTAGTAGTAGAGTACTTGAGTTCTAGTAGTAGTAGAGTACTAGAGTTCTAGTAGTAGTAGTAGTAGTAGTAGTAGAGTACTAGAGTTCTAGTGGTAGTAGTAGTAGTAGTATTAGTAGTAGAGTACTAGAGTTCTAGTAGTAGTGGTAGTAGTAGTAGTAGTAGTAGAGTACTAGAGTTCTAGTAGTAGTAGTAGTAGTAGTAGTAGTAGTAGTAGTAGTAGTAGTAGTAGTAGTAGTAGTAGAGTACTAGAGTTCTAGTAGTAGTAGTAGTAGTAGTAGTAGTAGAGTACTAGAGTTCTAGTAGTAGTAGTAGTAGTTGTATTCGTAGTAGTCGAGTACTAGAGTTCTAGTAGTAGTAGTAAAATAATAGAATTCTTTCTAATAGTAGTAGGATAACAGAGTTCTAGTAGTAGTAGTAGTAGTATTAGAATAGTATAGAATAGTAATAGTAGTAGGAATCGAAGTCTTATAAATTAGTAGTATAAGTTGCAGTATACTAGTATAGTAGAATCTTCTACTCCAAAGAGTATACATAGAAAATGTACAAAATATTCAGTCTCTATAGCATATGCATATATAGAGTATTTACCCAACTACTATAGTCAGGCAATTTTGTTGTAGAATTTTATTTATTTAAACTTTTGTTATGGCGCTTGCGTATAAATTCATAAAACCCAACTTGATTGGGCCACAACTATGTATAATAAATTGAAAAGAATCCCTTAAAAATCGAATACAATTTTTATTTTTTTACGAGCTTACATGTGCGAGTGCGTGTGCGAGTGTGTGTGTGTGGGGGGGGGGGGGGGGGGGGGCTAACCACATCAGGCACTCAAATGTCGTGGCTCTCTTACCTAGGCATCATTGGCATTGGCCACACTTACCAATATCCCATCGATGCGGCATGTGATGCGCATACTAAACATTTCGCATTTCGCCTCTGATTCGGATTCTGACCAAGATTTATACTTAACGGCAAGTGGCATTTCAAAGAGCACGCTAGAGCACGCATGAAACGGTGCCGGTACGGGTCGTACGGCTGTCCAAGTGACCAACACCCGCTTCCCTGGGGTGTCGTAATTTCCGAGATATGAATGTAAAACAATTTTTGGCGCTACGCAAACTGTCGAATGTGCGTTACTTTTTAATTTGTTAGTCTCTCGATATTTGCCGCACAGAAATCGATATCCATAAATATATATGTATATCCCACATACTGTTCGTATATATGTAGGTATATATATTTCCTACACACACTCACACACGCACGCTCGCATGATGTATGCTAATGTTTGTGCAGTGTAACAAATTGTTTCTCTATCGCTGGCATGAATCAAATGAAAAAACAATTACAAAAAAAAAAAGAAGAGAGAGAGAGAGAGAGAGAGAGAGAGAGGAGTAGAGAAGCGAATGAAATGTAAGGGCTGGCCGGGCATTCCACAACAAGTCACGTGACCCAAAAATCACAATAAATCCGTTAAAACTCCATGAAAATACTTTACCTAAATTTCAATAAGCGAACATTCGAATGAGTCGCAAAGCAAGCGACGACTCCCCCCACCCCCACCCACTTACCCAGACATTCGCATCGCCTTTCAAGGCAGTCGACTCGGCGCCTGGGCTGGCACATTATTAACTTGTCATACAAAGATAAAAATTTATCAGCGTAGATGCGTGTGCCGTGTTACTTCACAGCATGAGATCAACATCAACGTCGACAGCATTCCAGCAACCAACCCACGTTCAAACCCAAACCCAAACTCAAACCCAAACCCGAACCCGTACACAAAAACCAACCCAACCCAAAGGAAACCCAAGCAAGAACCCTCCCACTTGCCATCGCGTCCTTTCGCGATGCGACGCGACGCAACGCAACGGTCGAGCCGGTGAAAATATGAAAAATTACTATAAAACGTTTTGTGGCATTTTAATGTCCACAAAATACGCTTTGCGCTTCTTTATGAAAAATTCAAAAGAAAATAAAAACAAGAAGAAAAAAAAAAACAAAAAACAAGAGACGGACACAGCCCAAGCAGCGCATAAAATGGACGTAAAAAAGCGCTATGCTTAGGCATTAACTAGCATTACTTTCTTAGATTTGTAAAATTATAACAGATGACATTTATGAGTAGGAAATCCAGAAATGCGGAAATCCTCAAATCCGGAAAACAAATATTTCTTTATATAATTGCCAAGAATGCAAACAAAGCCAGGAAATGTTTTTCTTTCTTTTCATGATTGATTTTATTTTGAATAGTTTCAGGTTCTATAGAGCTTTAAACACTACTACGATAATATGATATGATATGTGTTTCGAATAATATTTTATATATTAGATCGCAAATATTAGTTTGGATGGTTATCAATGTCTAAAATGTTTGCTTGACATAAAGAATTCTAGGGCTTTAGGACTGATCTCGACATCTTTCTACCTAAGCGTGTCAAGTTCTAGAACTATTTCTTTTTATTACTTTCTGAATTAATGATTATTATTATTAATATACAATTCGTAGAATCAGTTCTCAAATATATCAAATTGAGAAAATTTACTTTGGAAATTTCAGAGTCCTTAGCCCTATTATATATCTCTACTCCCATAGATAAGATAAGATTATGAAGCTTTAGCTTAGCTTTAGCATCTGCTTGGCATTATCTTTAATTATTATTCACATGCAATCCATAAAACTATGATTTATAAAATCAGTTATAAATCACGTCAGTCTCCATTGCATTCATCTAGCATAGCTAATTAGCCCAGTTGACTCGTATTGCATTGCAATTAACTTGGCCAATGCCATATGTTGTACTTAGCAGCTGTTGAAGTGGCCTAAAACGATGCCATCTAAAGCATCTTCTCGCTGCTGTCTCATTGATATGGATGGCAGCATGTCACTTGCTCGGGTCTGGAAATCAGGCATTATTCATTAGGCGCTGCCATTCAATGGACGTTCAATAGTTTTCTCGACCCAGAGTTCATTTAAAGAGCCGAAGCATTTGCTACATTTTGATTGAATCCTTGGCAGTTGCTTGGTTAATTGAGAGCCACAGATAAAACTGTGGGAAAACTAATTTCACAGGCGGGGCGTGTGGGCGTGTGGGCGTGTGGGCGTTGGCATGAGTGAGTGGCACACAAGCGGCTGTTAAAAGTTTGGCTTGGGCTTGGGCTCCGGCTTGGGCTTGGGCTTGGGCCTGTGCCAGCTGATAAGCATTTCATGTCACATCCTTAAGAGCCTCACAGGAGGACGACACATACATCAGAGTTCACATGCAGTCCCCCTTCAGTTGCTGCTCCTGCTACTCCTGCTGCTGCTACTCCTGCCTCTGTCATCGTTACTGTCACCGTCAGCCAGCGCTTAAGATTGCTTTCAACGTCCTTAATTGCTTTTTTTTGTGCTCTACGTTGCGTGTGTGTGTGTGTGTATTGCCATTCTTTTGATGTGCCTGTGTGTGTGTGTGCGTTGTTTGGGGGGCTCGGCTAGTCAAGCTTTTGTCATGGGACGTGAACGTGAACATGGACATACGAATAGGTTGCGACTCTTTGGACGTGCTGCTGCTGCTGCTGCTGCTGCTCGCTTGCTCGCTTGTGCGTCGTCCTTATTTTCGCAGGAAGCGTTATTTCAATTTCCGCCTTTCCGCTTTTCCTTTTCCTTTTTCGCCAAACAGCCAGACACGCCATTATTGTTTGACGTGTCAGTGTTAATGAGTCATTGTCCATTAAGTTTGCTCATTTCAAACGGGCAATTAAATTCGACTTTATTGCACTTCAACAATATCGAAACGAACGAACGAGCGAGCGAGCGAGCGGGCGAACGAACTTCGACACACAGATGGACACTAAAGCCGACATTGAGACCGCATCGAATCTGGGCAGCGCATGATAGAACAACACAGCAAAACACAGGGCAGCACACACATACATATAAATATACTGACTCTCACCCACATACGTCTATCAATGAGCATATCCCAAAGTCGAATCGAGGAGGCGTGGAAGGCAACTCTTAACTAAGTAGAGCAATAAATCAGCATCTAGGCACAACTAAAATATAGAGCTTCCACTAGCTAAAGACGCTCCTGAACTCATATTAGAAATGCTATATAGCAAATTTTCAATAGATCTTATAGAAAATATAAAAACAAGAATTTAAAACTCATATGAATGAGCTAATATATCTTTATCGTTCGTACAAATTTGTATAGCCCAAGACCATTGTTTATATAGAAACCTTCAAAAATATACCTATGTACATATATATATACAATAGATACTTGTTATATCGACTCCGCTTATAGCGTTCTTACGGTTATTGCGACGCAAATTCCGGTTCAAATACAAACTTTGGTGTGCAAACTTATATGGCTATAGCGTCTTCCGGGTATAACGACTGTCCCTTGAGCGTCGTTATAACCGGACTGTACTGCATATGTAGAATTGCGTGAGTAGGCAGTGGTGTAGCATCCTGGTTACACAATCTTAACAGTTAAATTTCTTTAAATACTCAAAAATGTGTTTATAGTCTGAATAATATAAAAATATTAATAAAAAATAAATAAATAAATACAAAAATAAATAAAAATTTAAAAAAAAAATTCTCTTCTAATTTCTATAAAAAAAAAATAAACTTAATCAGCTTTGTCAACTATACAAGAAAAAATCCTAAAAAAAAAACATGTCGCTTAGCAGTCTAATAAATTCATTTAAAAATTATAAACATTAAATATCAGCAAATGAAAATCAAAATTAATTTTGCTCACTTTTCGTCTTAGCTGCAAAGCCGAAGATTAAGTGAAGGGCAGCAGCAGTTCAATGAAAGTTTGAAGCCCCTGAGGAGAAGCAATGTCACATGTCAGGCAATCTGATACATATAACATATCTAAATATATATATAAATAAATTTGAGATATATATGTATGTATATATATTAGTTGTAGCAGGGTATGTCTCCATTGCCATAAATCAGCTGCAGCGGCCAGCAAAATATGAAACATGGCAGCATAAATAATTAACAAACTTGGCTCAAATGATAAATTTTTTCGCAAACAAAGACGAAAGAGATAAGTTCGTTTAATATTTATGACAAAAGAGCAGAGCACATACGCCACTGGCCGACCTCATCAGCCTACAACATATACTAAATATATGTATATATATTTATATATATATGTATATGCCCTTGGCACTTGACACCAGTATGCTGAGCCGTAGAGGAGTCTCACTTGTAGTGCTCTAATCAGAGCCAGAGGGGTGTTTGCTCAGCTCAGCTCGTTTGGTCTATTGTCAGTGATTTACGAGCGCCCCAATCATATGGGACAACAGTGGGACAACATCATTCCCAGAAGCTACACACACACACATTCACACACACACACACACACACACACTCTCGCACATTGTATCATAATTCGTCATTGCATTTGATTTTATTTCGGCGTTATTTATTTGAATTATTTATTTATCCTATTATACGCACTGGGGCCCCGTCGGCCGTCAGCCTCCTCTGGCTTGCCCTTTCATATCTTTTGACAATAATACAACTGGCCAAGCACTGCCCATCCATATGCATAATATGTTTGTCCATATGTCCATTTGCGTGTATCACAACACTCACGTTCCACGTTCCTCGTTCACAAGCCTTGGCCCTGGCTAGCGCCAATCAATAATATGTGCTGTATCAAGATTTATAGGTTTTGCATTTGCTAACAGACACACACCACACACACACACACACATGGGCACACCCGCACACACACCGCCCCCTTAGCCATGCGCACGCAAACGAAGGCTGACCAAGAGGGTAATTGACACGTGTTTCTCTTATCAAACTCTCATATTACTTAACAACACTAGTTTGCAGTGTTCTTTAAGGGCCACACGATTTTAAAACTCATATATATTTAGTTTACCTAAAATCTAGTAAGGCCCAGAACTTAACTAGGCTGAATAACCAAATATATAGAAAATCAATTTGCATCTGGAATGGAAAATATATCAAATCAAATTTCATAAAGCCTTGAAAAAGACTAGAAAGAATTGGAAAATATATAGAACAACTTTTTTCATCTGGAATTATAAATCTGTTATCTATAAATCTATATAGAAAATTTAGTAAAGCCTTGAAAAAGACTACGAAGACTAAGAAAATACATAGAAAAAATTTTATTACCTGGAATGATAAATCTATATATAAATGTATATATGAAGACTATAAAAGCGCTGCATTGGACTAAAAAGAATAGTAAAATATATAGAACGACTTTTTCATATATTTATATATATATATATACATATATCAAATTTATGCAAAATTTAGAAAAGACTAGAAAAATATATAGCAACATTCTTTTCGTAATACTAGATTGATTGAGAGATCTATATTTATATTTGCTAAGTGCTTGCAAATATATGTTGATCGTTTCTCGATGTCTGCAAATAGGCGTCTTTCACTCACACTTTGGAGAAAAATCTCCGAGAGAAATTTTTTGTATTTTGTGATTGACTCTTATAAAGCAAAAAGTCTTTTTGTATGTATTGATATGTAAGCGTAGTTTAATTGAGTTTGTGCTGGCATATGTGATGGTGAAGTACGTATACGAAAAGACTCTTTGACTCTTTGAGTTAGCTGCTCAGTTACTGAAACTCTCTGTGCTGAGCATCACACGAATAGATCAATGCAAAGCGCTCAACCGAAGACCGAAACGAATAGAACCGAAGGCTTTCACCTAGAGCGGCAGCGAGTGAGCTGATGATTATTTTTCGTTGGATCAAAGCTAATCTAGTCAATTTTTTGATGCCACAGAACTCAGTCTAACATAATTCACAAACTTAAAATATATTTTGTAAACTAAATAAACTAAGTAAACTAAAACTAAGCTTTAGTACCAAGTAATAAATTTTCATTGATCTTCCAAATTTTTAAAAAGCAACAAAACAATACAGAATCTAATTTTAATTTTTAAAAATAAAAAACAAATTTATTTAATGATCAATGAATTTGCAACTTATTATTTTTTTTATAAATGCAAAATAAAAAAAAATATTAATTAATTATTGCAATAATAACATATTGTTAAAGTTTGCATATTTAAGACTCTTAGCTTTTGGTTATGTATATATGTATGTTATGATGTAATATGTTATTATTGTAAAAATAAATTCAATAAATTGAATAATAAAAAAATGTATAGTCAACAATTTAGATGTATTTAACGAGGTGGGTATAAAAAGTATTGCTAATTTTGTGTTTATTAAAAATAAAAGTTGATTTTATTTTTATTTTTTTTAATAAATATCAAATTTGTGGGAATTTGAAAGTATTGCTCATTAGAAATAGTTATAGACATAGACAAAGTTATAGAATATAGACATTATGCCAATGATTTATACAATTCTCAAACAAATCTTACGCTAAACAAGAAGTCGTAGAATAATTTCATCTTTTTTTTTAAAGCCACTTTGATCTTAATAGCATGATATACAGGTGTCTTTTTCTCGCATAAGTGAAGCAAAATCTTTTTTATTTATAAATAATTTACAGCATTTTCAAATTTGCATTAATTTTTGAACGGACCTCGCAGAAAGTGCTTAAAGAAACAATTTTTCAATCAATGAAACACATTTATCTATGTAGAAATAAAAACATTTTACATTTACATGAACTATAATTACTTGAAGCTTTTCGCTTATGGCTTCATATATGTAGATGAATCTTTATATACGCATGTGTGTGTGTGTGAGTGTGTGTGTGTGTGTGTAAACTGTTTGCAGCACACAAATAAATTTGCGGTGATTTGTAGAGTTGCGTTAGCCAAAGCGCATTAAACTGGCTGCAACTCAACAGCATTTAACTACTTAGCGATTACACACAGACACACACACACACAGATATACATATGTATATATGTTATATATAAACATCAACGGAAATACTTCATGTGCGCAAACAAAGGACATCTTTGTGTGTCTGTGCTCGTGCTTAATGTATGTCCCCGCCAAAATGTGCCCAAAGTTAAAGGTAAGCACTTCCGCTAGAGATGAGCGCGTGACACGCTCACGAAAAACATTGCATACTTATAGAGACAACGGATGAATTAACAGGAATATTTCAAATACAAAATTGAATTTATATTGAAATTTTGCCTATGTTCTCAAAAATAAAATACATTATTAAAATAAATATTATATTTATATAAAAAAAAATATGTAAAAATAAAAAATAAAACAGCATATAATAATAATAAGTATAAATAAAATATATATGCATGTGAACACAAAATAATAATACTAATATTTAAATAATGATGGTGAATATAAGTCAACAAGTTTATAATAATTACAATAAATATATTGAACAAAATATTTGTATAATATAAAAAAAAAAAAAAAAATAAAAAAAAAATGTATATTAAGTTATTTCATTTTTAAATATTTTTTCATTTTGTAATATTATTTAATCATCTTTTATTTATATTTAATATGAATATAGATACAAAGTAAATTATTATGAATATCAATCAAAAATAAAAGATAATTAAAAAAATTTAAAATAGTAAGAAATATTTGTAAAAAATATATATAAATATAATATAAATCATTAAAAATATAAATATTTGAATAACACAATACAATAATATGCATTATAATAATTAATATAAATAAAATAAAATATTATATCAAAAATATTAAAATATTCGAGTGCAAAAAGAAAAACAGAAATATTTATAATAATATAAATAATCTTAAAACAATGAATTAAATAAGTCAACTAAAACCTTTACTCATCTGAAAATATCTATAAGACGTGATTTAACTTAGCTCTATGCCCAACGTGTTCTAAATTAACTCCACGCTCATCTCTAGTTCGTTTTGGAGCGGAGCGAGAGAGACCATAAAAAAAACGAACTTCATTTATTCGCAAAGAAATAAATCTTTTAATGCACATCGGAGAGTCGTTATTCGGGCATTGTTTTCTCATTTGCCACAACACCTCTACACACACACACCCGCACACACACAATTGGAGGGCATATGTCGTGCGGTGCGGCCATCGAATGGACACTTTTGTACCGTGCTGCCTCACTGAGCAAATGAACTTTGAATGGTTCCATGTATTTCAATGATTCTAATTATGGAGACGCCACGCCACGCCCCGCTCCGCTCCACCCCGCCTTACACGCCCAGTTGCTGGCACAAAACTTTCTTAAGTATTGCGTGCATCATTGTTATTGTTTTTGTCTTTGGACGAGCAGCCCAAATTGCTTTGTTGTATGGCGAGGCCGCCATCCATTGGCATGTCCTACCTACACACACACACACACATATATATATATATATGTATAGATATATGTATATGTGTGTATATCGTGCAACTGCTTCAGTGCGTGGGCGGTACGCTCATTAGGTTTCCTGTGCTCGATTATGGCCCATGCAAAGTGTCCCACAAGGGGCAGCCAGTTGTCGCGTTTCTCCTGTTCCAACTTTATGTTATGTGTTTATGTGTCCATTTCTCTGCGAGTGTGCATGTGTGCATGTGTGTGCATGTGTGTGTGTGTGTGTGTGTGTGTGTGACCTGCGAAAATGTCTGTGTCAAGTTGTGAGTAATAATGCGGAAATGCCAAAGAATAGAACAACCAAAATAAGCTCGTAAATAGTCAAGCAAGCTGAGGCTGTTCATGCTAGCCGAATGGGAAGTGCTCTGAAATTCCAATAAAAAAAAAAAATAATAATAATAACTAAATTTATTCAAATAAAAATGTAATAATAATCAATATTATTATATTCAAATATTGATTTAAAAATATATATTTGTGTAAACAAATAATTTATATATAAAAAATCTTCATTAAAAAATTAAACTAAATTCAGAAATGACAAACGATTATTATTAAATTAAAATATTGATTTTAAAAAAATTATAAACATATCTCTTATTAAAATATTGATTTTTAAATATACATACAAAATCACATATTAAAATAAAAAAAAATTGGTTTTGAATAAATTAAATTTTAAAAAATAATAATAATAATTCATTCGATTTCTAAAGATTTTAAATCATTTAAGAATGGGTTTGGAGTAAAAAATGTAGCTAAATTAATATCAAAATAGACTATTCTACAAAATGTTAAAAAAAAGCATTAACAGCACCATGTACATCATAATAAGCCTTACCATAAGATAAACTAAGTTGCATACCATACATTACGTTAATCTTAACTTAACTTGACTTAATTTATATTATTAAAACTTCATTAACTTACTCAACAACTTACCATTCAATGATAAATAATCTTTACTATACATTTTTAACATGATTTTGTATATAAACTTTACAGTATATGGTTTACAAAAATTTGCCATAGACTTTTTTTCATTGACTGGACAAAAGAACTTTAACATGAGCTTGTACAAAACTTTATAGCTAACTTATTGCGTTCTTCAACGTGAACTTTACCAAGAACATTACAATCATTTTGAACGTGAACTTTACCATAGACCATAACTACCATACTCTTAACATGAACGTTATCATGAACTTTACAATGAGCTTCGACGAAAACTTTACCATAGACCTTGCCAAGAACTTTAATAGTTTGATTAGCTTGTATAACCTAGATGCTGCACTTTAACATTAGCACTACAATGTGCCTTCTTTCTCTGCCAACTCTTAAAAGTATGCCCAAAACTCTATGATACATAATGCCCCAATTCATATATAGAACACATAATATTCCATCAGATTCTATCGTGGTATTTTGCCAGCTGGGCACGTAACACAACATATTTACCATCTGACATGTGTCACAAACTGGATGACATATGCGATTAGATCGCTTAATTCGCAGCTGACAAATGTGGTGGGAATGAAAGGCACATTAATTAGCTGTACGTGTCCATGCATTACAGTAGCATTTGTTGTCCTTTTTTTTTGTTGCTATTGTTGTTGTCCTTTTTGTTGTTGCTGATGTTTATGCTGCGGGTTTGTCAAGCCGAACCAAATGACTAAATGCTGTGAACACTCTCAGATGCCACTCAGATGGATGTGCCCATGGACCACGTACATAAGCACATAATTACGAATCTTTCTTGTTCTCTTCATTTATTTTATTTCGCTGTTGTTGTTGCTGGGTTTACTTTTCTCTGTTGTGCTTTGTGGTAGCGAGAAAGTTAAATTGCAGAAATCGCAAACTTTACTATCTGCCAGCAGAAAAATAATGGAATTGTGTAATTAACGAGACTCCAGGGTAAAGACTTGATGAAATGCCTTTTGCCAAGAGTTATGCTCGCTGGCCAACTCTGGCACATTGTGCGTGCAGAAATTGTCGCCATTCAATCTCTATGACTTAACTTTAACCAAAATGCCAAGTAGCAAAGGGACACAGAGATGGGGGTGTGAGAAGAAGGAGGAAGTGGGAGTGGAAGTGAGCGCAAGAGATAGAGAGAGAGAGGGAGAGAGGGAGTAAGGCCTCACATAAATGTCTTTCATCAATGTTCGATTCGTAGTTTGCTTTGCTACACGTAAGTCGAGTATAACCAACTGCTTAATACTCGTTCAAGTGTTTTTGAATATTCATATATCTGTTGAGCTGGCTTCATTCTTCCTGCGATGCCGTCTTTATCTACTTTCTGCATTCTTTCAAGGGTATTTTCTATATCAATGGAAAGAGAGGTATATTAGTCTATTGCTATGGGCAAAAAATAAAATACATATATGTATATATTATTAATATACAGTAGATTATAACGACTCCGCTTATAGCGTTCGTACGTTGGTATATAAGCTTTTTGGCTTAGCGTCTTCCGGGTATAACGACAGTTTCTTGAGCGTCGTTAGAACCGGATTGTATTATATTTACTTTCTTGGAATAGTCCAAAATTAAAAATAAGCCAAAGCATAAAATTATTTTTATGTATATAATAAATGTCTATTTATTATATTTTTTCTGATCATGAAATTTTTACTTTGAAAAAAAATGAATGTGATTGTTTGATTTATAAAAAAAAAAAAAAAAAACAAACTATGACAATTTAGGTAAAAAAAAATGATCATTAAAACTAAAATTTAATCTCGGCCAAATAGAAAAAATTGGGTATTAAAGAAAATTCAATAAATTGTAATAATATTAAAAAATATATATAAAAGAGTACATTAGAGGTAATTAATACAGATTTTTTGCTTCATTTCTTAGTGCAGACATATTCAGAATTAAAAATATAAAATATGTAATTTATAATTAACTATTTATATAATGTATTTCATAATATTTCAATATATTTTTGTTTATAAAAAAAAAAAAATTGTTACTTTGAGAAGAAAAAAATAAATTGATTTATAAAAAAAAAAACGTTTACAATTTTTGTTAAAAATTGTCTTAAAAACTAAACTTAAGTTTCGACAAAAAAAAATAATTGGAAAAAAATTCTGTAAACTTGTAGTAAAATTAAAAATAAAATATATATATGTATAGAAAATTCTAAAATATATATGTATATAAAAAAAAGAGTTTTTAGAGGTATCTCTAAGCAAAAACAATGCCATTGAACAATACTCGTGTGAGAGAAAAAGATAGAGCATAAGCCAGTTAGAAGATTTGCTTATAGTTGGTCGTGTTGTCGCTTCGCTGAAAAGCTTTCAATTTCTTTTTGTTGGGCTTAAAGGCTGCGCCGGGCTGTGCCACGAGCGCAGCGGCTGCGGCGGCGGCAGCTGCATTGCGATCCTTACGGGTGACGGGCATGTCGTAGGGCGTGCGCACGATTTCCGGCAGATGGGCATAGTAGACGACGCGTTCGTTGCGGTTACGGGGCGATGACAGCTGCTGCGGCAGCTTGGATGCAACATATTTGTTGCTGTACGAGTCAAGCACGGGCATGGCCATGGGATCGTCGATATAGCCACGCCTCGACTTGATGTAGTCGGCCGGTGGCGGCGTATCCAGCTGACGGTCGGGGTACATGAGATAGGGTTCCGGATATTGGGGTACACGCGGACTGTAGCTATCGTAGGGATCGAAGCGCTGCCGATGCACGTACATGTCCTCATAGTACGGCGGATAGCCGCGATGATACTGCTCATCAAATCTGAGGAGAGAAAGGAACAGAAAATGCCAACTCAAGGAAAATGCGAACTCTAAGGCTCACTTGAACCTACCTGTCGTAGCGTCTGATGTACGGATCATACGACCTGGACGGATACATGGCAATCGATTTGCCCGTATACTGTCCATACCAAGGCAATGGATTGACCATCGCCCTCTCATCTCCGGACTTTCGTACATAGCCCAAGCTCTGCTCATGGCCAGGTGTACGTATAGCTGCAGCGCCACTCAGATCGTTCTCCCCTGGCGCAGTGTCCACTGTGCGCCGACCCGTTGTATAGTAATCATAGTCCGCATATCTAGCCGAGGATTTGCCAGCTACTCTCAGCTGTTGGCCCGGTGCTCCATGCTCCACAGACTCGGCTGCCTCCACATCCATAATGCTCTCCGGATTCTCCAACTCTGCATTCCGATTGCTATGCTCGTAACCAGGCTCTGCACACACTGCGAGCACCTGCAGGCAGCATAATATGAACAGACTTTTCAGTTCCATCTCGATGCGATGCCAACTGCAGTTGCCAGTTGGCCAAAATAGACTGATGCCAGCCAGCTATCACTGGCCAAATAGATGATGCCACTGCCAATGGCTAACAATAATCCGGCGACATGGTAAGTTTAACTTCAATACGTAATTGTATTATTGTATTTGTCTCGTTCGTTTTTTTGGTTCTATGGTCACTCTATTGAGTCGGTCAGTCCATGAAGCGCAAGAGTGCACAATTCAAGTCAAGCAGCAAACTAGCCCCTCGAATACCCATTAC
This sequence comes from Drosophila koepferae, assembly GCA_030914345.1. Taxonomy (NCBI): domain Eukaryota; kingdom Metazoa; phylum Arthropoda; class Insecta; order Diptera; family Drosophilidae; genus Drosophila; species Drosophila koepferae. Next base: position 18,026,718 of record JAUESR010000196.1, on the reverse strand, counting down.
GCAGCGTTAGATGAGGTTGTATATGCTACTGAAAAGTATTTGTCATGAAGACGACTTGCACTGACTCTCTAATGCTCGTTCACAGATCGCAAACAGTTAGGTTTATAAGAAATTCAATATTTCCGTTATGCCATGCCCTGTGAGTTTGGGGTTCCACATTGTTCCAACAGCACTGAAAATTGATTCTACTGGAGCAACTCAATATTGATGCTACTGCAAAAAGTAACTCTAAAACAAAGACATTGATGGATGGACTACATATCGTGTATAGGCCTTTTTCTGAATCATCTAGAGGCGCAACATAGATCAAACTACAAACTAATTATAACTCGTTCATCTTAGCTCCAATGCCTAGCATGACATAGTTTTTCTTCTGATCTACCACATACTCCAAAGGCTGCGTTATGGGTAAACACATGAAGGAGCTCAACATTTATCCAAAACTTGTTCAACTTAACTCTAAAACCAAGCATCTAGGAACGGAATATATCATATTTATAGATCTATCTTGTTATGGATTACCTTACCTACTTAGTTACATAAATCTAAGTCTAAGTCGAAATCGAAGTCAAACTGTAGCTTGCTTAGTAGCACCATAGTAGCTAGATAGCTATATAACTAGATAGATATATATGAGAATTTAGTCTCTAAGCAAGCCTTAGTTTTGACAGCCAGACATTCCATAAAATACTCAATTCAAATTTTTACAGAGTATGTCAAGTCGACACGCTCATTGAAGTACAGAATAGCTCCACCTAAAATTGATTTTGTACACATTTAACACACAGACACACATACACATAGGCAAGCACACTCACACGCACTCTTCAGCACACCCACACACACACACACACCCGAGCACACACAGCATAAAAGTGCATATTCTCTTTGAAGTGCAGAACAATAGAGGAGCTCGAACTTGTCCAAGCCACGCTCCGTTGACTGCGACAAAATGCATTTCGTGATTTGCGTTTGAAAACAAAGAGCTAGAGAGAGAGAGAGAGAGGGGGGAAGAGCATTAACTAACGGCATTTCAGAGCTATTAGCAATATGGTCAGGGCTTTCAATTCAACAATTCAATGGGAATTCAATTAATTGTGAATTTAATTATTATGAAATTTGTATTACAAATATATATTTCATAAAATTTCATAAATTTAAATTATCAAGTCTTAAATTTAAAAGTGATATAAATTAGTTTTGAATAACAAATTAATATATGTATATATATGTATGTATATGTATGTAAATCATTTGTAATGCTGGACAATTGTTTTTCTTTCTTTCGCTTTTTTTCAATCTCTTTAACTAAGTTCTCTCTTTCTTTCATTTTCTTGTTAAAAAATAATCATGTTTTGTAGCTGTGACAGCGTTGACCCGAAATGCATCGATTCGGGCAGATTTTTAATTTGCAACAGCCATCTTTGGCATTCTAGACACTTTCGCTGGCGATCCTCGCGTGTCACATCGACGCCCAGTCCATTGGCAGCCCAAGAGTCCAGATTTTCTTGGATCATTGGCAAGAAGTTTGATAATATGATGCGCAGCGTGTCGCAGGCTCTTGTGAAATGACTGCAAATAACCATAACAAATTTTATTATTTATAATGAAAGCTAGACAGATTTCAAAATTTACTTACAATTTATGTTGGCTTTGCAACAGCTCATTCAGCTCTGGTAATACAAATGTACAGAAATCCAAATTCAGAGAAGATCTAAATGAAAAGTAATCTAAATATATATATATATATAAGCAAACACAAATAGGACGGCTTACGGCTTCTCCAATATTGCACCTAAAAGATCTATAAAAATGGAGCGTCCAGCTGATTTGGCCAACCTAAGTGCACTTAGAACATCATTAACACTGCAAAGGAATCAACAAAATCGATTAGTATTTTTATTAAATATGGGAAACCAATCATGCTCACCGTGTTGAATTGCGTAGCAAATCGAGACTGGCTTGCCGATTGCTCAATTCCTGGAGCACAGCTTCGTGTGATCGCGAGAGCATATCAAAATCATATTGTTCATCAATGAAATTACGATTCATGTTCTTGCCGGAGGTTGGTATCAAATCTGGACGGTAATTCATTGTTTGCTATAATTAAAAAATATATATATTTTAGAATAACACAAAATTAGGAATATATTAACACGATACACACATGCGTATGCTTCTCCTGGACCTTTGTCTGTTGTGCTGGGGTACGCATATCAAGAGTCGTCCGGGATCTCATTGGTGGCTTCGTAATAATCTCCACACTAATATTCTTCTGCTGTGCATTCTCTTTGTAGAATTGACTCTGTGAGCCCATCATCGTTCGCTTATTCTTGTTGACAACAGTTGTGGACGTCGACTTCTTGAGTACCATATTATCGTCCAGCTTGTGCAGCTCCATTGAGCTAACTGATGATGCCTGGCCCAGCTTATTGTTGCCGAATATTGCCGTCGAAGTCTGTTTGGTGTTGCCCATCGCTGTGCTCCGTTTGTGCAAAGTTGTCGTTGTCTTCTTAATTGATTTCGATGAGGCGTTTATTGTTGATGCAGGTACTGTCTTGTAGTTGCTGGCCGTGTAATTCTGATTGACTGGAAAGTCTTCGGCCATTTCACAATTATCATAGTTATTGAGTATTGGCGGATTGCTATCATTTGGACTATACTCGACATCATTTGCAATTTCAGCCTTATCCATTGGATAGATGTAATCGTCTGGTACGTGCAATGAAGTCGGCCCATAAACGTTCAATACACGACTTGAGCCCATATCTATGCCATAGCTATAGGGCAGATTATGTAAGGAGGACATTGACGTTGATTCGATGTGTTCCTGTGCCGCCTCATTCACAACTTCCAGACTTAAATTTGGTGACGATAGCTCGTCGTAAGTTTGACTTTTATTGTCCTCTTGCTCTTCCTCGACTTTGGCCGGTTTGGCTCCGCCCATCGATATTCTAAACTTTTGGGTGCCACGTGAGAAGCTCTTTCGATTGGTTGAGTTATGCTTGAAATTGGGCTGAGCATTCGCCGGCTGATAGAACGGTATCACACAATCAAGGCTTACTGTATTAATTGACACGGTATCAATTTCATGGCAGCCACAGATCTGTAAAGCAATACGAATTAATAATGCTTTAACATAACTAACTAGCTCGATAACTTACAATCTTATTTTTGATCACTTTCATGTCATCCAATGAGGCCCAATTACCTTTGATGTGATCTAATTCACGGTCTGGTTCCCATCCAATCACAGATATTCCGGCAGCGCTGCCCACAAACAGACACTCGCCATTCTCGCTAATGGGAGAAGTATTATTCAATAATATTGCAGCTAATTGCTCACTTTAATGACTTACCTAAATGTAATACATCTGATGGCCTGACCATAGAAATGAGATGTTTGGGAGACAAGTTGCTGGTGTTCCAGATCATAGATAGAGACTGTGCCATCCGTTCGGCCCGCTGCTAGCAGAAACTCAAATGGATGGAATTGTATGCATGTGATGGCTGTAACTGGTGGCTCGGCTACAAACTCCATTATCTGCTTGCTTTTGCGTATATCCCATATTATTATGGATCCTTCCAGGCCAGCGGAAGCAATCCAAAGTCCATCAGGTGAAAATTTCACTGAATTCACATGCGATATGTGTCCTTTGCAAACTTTAATGCATTTATTTTCATTCTGTACATCCCAAAGTCTAAAAATGCAATAACATTTGCAAAAGAAAAGCAAAATAAATAAAGAAATTGAATAAGCAAACAAACAGTTCAAATGTATAAATAAAATATATAAATAAAGTCTAAAAATGTGATTTGCACCAAAAACCCGTTCAAAGTCGGCGCCTTGTCGATATCGATATATAAGTGGCAGCCCTGTATAGCTATGTGCGATAGTATCGGGTAAGAAAAATATCAGCAAAGTAAACATTAATCGGCTAACATTCCATCACTTCGAATCGTCTGGCAATATAAGAATTGATGCAAGACTCTGTCCGTAATCCAGTTTTTGTTTTCATTTTGCAATAGGCTTATCGATAATTTGTAGTGCCCTTTGTACCGGCGATACAAAGATAATTCTTCACTTAAACAGCCAATACATGAGATAAAGGTAAATTATTCGTGCATCAGGCATTATTGATATATGTTTTGTGAGTTAGTTTATGTGTGTTTGTCGTACACATATATAACTATATATGTATATATGAATATAAGCTAAACAAAAGTATGTATGTACGATGTTTCATTTGCTTGGAATATACGAGATTGTTTAATTGCATGTACCCATTTAGGACTTCGATCAAACATTAAATAATTTAAATTCACACACGTAATCCAAAACTTTTCTCAATGCAATGTAATAACTAATCTCTAACTGCATTAACACACACACACACAGGCACACATATATAAACAAGTCTACGTAAGTTTAATGTAAAGAATCTAATCTAATACTGATATCCTATCAGTGAATATATATTCATATATACATACATATATCTGTGCTCTGAGGTTGAAAGTTCGTCGACCACTAAGAGCTAAGACAAAGTTTTTCATTTATAGCCGTCTCACAGCCGAATTGACAGTTGATTGCATCGGTATCCAACGAATTGCAGAGAACAAGTTTATAGTTGCAAACGAGTCTCTATCCATATACACAAAATGTCTTCACCAGCGAAATTGCGTTTTGATGGCCGTGTGGCAATTGTTACCGGCGCTGGAGCTGGCCTCGGACGAGAATATGCATTGCTGCTGGCATCTCGGGGCGCCAAGGTGGTGGTCAACGATCTGGGCGGCAGCCATGTGGGCGAGGGCGCCTCTCAGCGTGCAGCCGATGTGGTGGTCGACGAGATACGCAAGAGTGGCGGCGAAGCAGTTGCCGATTACAATTCCGTTATTGACGGTGCAAAGGTCGTTGAGACGGCCATCAAGGCATTTGGACGTGTGGACATTCTGATTAACAATGCGGGCATATTACGTGATCGCAGCATTGTCAAGACAACCGATCAGGATTGGGACTTGGTGCTCAATGTGCATCTAAAGGGCAGCTTCAAGTGCACACAGGCCGCCTTCCCACACATGAAGGCCCAGAACTATGGACGCATCATTATGACGGCATCCAATTCGGGCATTTATGGCAACTTTGGCCAGGCCAACTACTCGGCGGCTAAGATGGGCCTGGTCGGACTAGCCAACACGGTGGCCATTGAGGGACAGAAGAACAACATTCATTGCAACGTTATCATTCCAACGGCAGCCAGTCGCATGACCGAAGGCATCTTGCCCGACATACTCTTCCAGGAGCTGAAGCCCAGCCTAATTGCGCCCGTTGTTGTCTATCTGTGTCACGAGTCCTGCGAGGATAATGGTGCGTATAAAACGATTTCCATTATAGTAATATACTTCTAGTACTTCTTCTAATACTTTTCTTTCTATCTCTTAGGCAGTTATATCGAGAGCGCCGCCGGCTGGGCAACCAAAGTGCACACGGTGCGTGGCAAGGGATCTGTGGTGCGACCCTCGATTGATGAGCCCTCAACTCTTGAGTACGTGCAGAGTGCATGGAACAAGGTGACAGACATGTCGCAAGCCACACACACCAATTCCATTGCCGAGGCCTCTGGCTCCCTGCTGCAAGTGCTTGAGAACCTCAAGTCTGGCGATAAGGATGCCATCGAGGATAGCTTTTCATTCGGCAACAAGGAGCTAATACTCTACGCCCTGGGCATTGGTGCCTCAACCAAAAACGCCAACGACATTCGCTTCTTGTATGAGAACGATGGTGACTTTTCACCGATTCCATCGTTCTTTGTCCTTCCCGGCTTGCTGCTGACCATGACCAGTCCACTAGTGTCCACGGCGCTGCCCAATAGCAACGCCGATCTGACCAACATTCTGCACGGTGAGCAATATTTGGAAATTGTCGACGACCTGCCCACCAGTGGCACATTGCTAACCAGGGGCAAGGTATTTGATGTCATGGACAAGGGCTCCGGCGCCGTGGTCGTGACCAGCTGTGAGTCATACGACGAGAACGGTCGCCTTTTGGTGAAAAACCAGAGCGCCATCTTTGTTGTTGGCGCTGGCAAGTTTGGTGGCAAAAAGGATCCCATTGCGGGTGTTGTGCCCCTAGCGCCGGCACCCAAACGGGCACCAGATGCCTCCATACAGTACAAAACTAGCGAGGATCAAGCTGCACTCTATCGACTCTCTGGTGATCTGAACCCATTGCACATCGATTCGAACTTTGCGCGCCTATCCGGCTTCAAAACACCCATCCTACATGGACTTTGCTCCCTGGGCTATTCGGTTCGTGCCGTACTCAGCAAATACACGAACAACAACAGTGCGCTCTTCAAGGCAGTGAAAGTGCGCTTCTCAGGCCCCGTACTGCCCGGTCAGACTCTAAAGGTCGACATGTGGAAGGAGGGATCACGCATTCACTTCCGCACTCTAGTGGTGGAGACGGGCAAGGAGGTTATTTCGGGCGCTTATGTCGACCTGAAGGACTCGAAAGCCAAATTGTAAATTCAATTTCAATTATAGATGTGCATATACGTTATATATAATATAACAATATAACCCGGCGGTGGTACAAAAATATTGCAATCAATACATTTATAACTCTGCTAAATGTAACTCTGTTCTTTTGTCTAATTTTAATAATAATAAAAAAAAAATGTCGACATTAAACTACTTTATATAAGAGTCTAAAGCAATTAATGCAAATCATTATAAAATTTCCATGTGGAGTAAGGTGACTTGGCAATAAATAAATTCATAAAATGCGTAAAAGTTACTATCGACTAGATACATTTAGCTATATAGACATAGCGAGCGTATAAATACCAGATAACAATAGACTAAGAAGCCCATTGACTTATTAGAAATTGATAACCTGAGAGATATATGATATGAATACTTCCGCGTATAAAGTACTATAATGTATATGGTTAGTTTTTTTTTTTTTTAAATGATACTGATATTATTATTTCTAGACTTATGAGTCTAGACTGACTCTGATAGATCTGTATATATTGGTTGATGTTCTCAGAATATATTGGCTATATCAAAGTTCCCTTCTAACTTCTAGCCCTATTATAATTTCTGAAGAGTAGAAACTCTATAAAACAAAGGAAAGCAACTGGCATGACGCATATAATAATATATCTATATACAATTGTACATAAGATAATGCAGTATAATCTGCATTCAGTTATCACTTCTATATATGCAAAGATGTGCATGAATGACAGTGAGACAGAAGATGTTGTTGTCGCACTTCAAACTAATTTTCGGCTCACAAAACATTTGGAGAATCGAGTTATGATATCGATACAGAATGCACGAACTAATTTGCAATTAGATTTACAACTGTCAGCTGCAGGTGTGGACTTACCTGACTGTTGTATCATTGCTGCCCGATACTACGTACTCCCCGGATGGATTAAAGTCCAAGGTTCTGACACTTTTCATGTGTCCATTCAGTGTTGAATAGATTTTCTGGGCATTCAAGTCCCAACGCCGTATGATGCCAATATCATCCGCAGAATATACAAAATTATCCTTATATGCAAAGCGAACGCATTCAATCGAACGATTATGACCCGTCAAAGACTATATAAGGAGGCAAAAGAGACAGAGATATATATATAATATGAATAAAATATGTATTTGAATCTGATCATAGCTCTTCATATATACAAACCATAAAGCATTCGTCCTGGCCAATCGCCCAGAGATTGACATTGCGATCTTCGCCTCCAGTGACCAGCACTCGACCCGTTTCACCCAAATCAAGGCTTGTGACTTTGCCATCGTGTGCCTTAATGTCATCTATATACATATATAAATATAAATATCGATTAGAAGAAATGTTTGGATTATAGTTAAATGCGACTTATATGTTTGTATATAGCTAGAAGTTCAAGTTACGTCTACGAGACATTTGATTTCCTTACTCAGAAAATTTGCAACGAGCCTAGGCAACCAAATGTCCAAACTTAATGTGAAATTTAAAGATATGTATATTGTTTATTATTATTATTTTTTTTTTGTTTATTCGGAAATTGTCTGATTATGATCATATTACTTTCCCGGTGATTTATTGTAAATTGAGTGAAATTTCTTTCCGTTTATTAAGTTCAATAATGTATATACATAGTGAAATATAATCATATATGTAATATATATAAGATTTCTAGATTTATATGAGATATACATACATATATATTAGAATTCCTATCAATGTATATATATCTTCTTTTTTTTAATTTCAACAATTAAATGAGATGTATCAGTGTATGTATTTAAAAATCCATTAAATTTATTGAGTATCATAATTTAATATAATGCATGTTAAGATAATGTAGGAATCATAGATTTATATGAGATCTATCAAAAGAAATAAATAAATTTCTTTCATATGTTCACTCAAATTATTTAAATATATAAATACTCAAATAATTTCAAGTAAAAGATAATTAAATAAATGCTAGATTTATATGAGATCTTTCAGTGGAAATATGCATATAACTAGATTTGAAGATCCATTCTATCTAATAAGCTAAATAATTTAACTACCTTTCAAAATTTAATAAATGTAATTATAAATTGATATTAAAAAATATACATAAATTATATCATTAATTCATTTAATTTCTTCTAGATTTGTATGTGAGTTCCATTCCTGGATAAAAACATGCTATACTCCCCATATATGCGCACACACACACACACACACACACACACCGACACACATACATGTATATCATTGTATTATACATATGCAACAGATACGGCATGCTGTAATGTTTTGACGATATTTAGGAAGTTGTTTATGTTAATATATACAATAGTGGAATGTTTGTTATACCTTTTTATGGTTGTTTGATGTCGTGACCTCATCTTAACCTAACTCCAATACTTTTGCACTTATCTACAATATGTACATGTATGTATTTACGCACGCACATTACACACACGCTCGCATACATACATACATACAACGGGGCATAAATGTGTAACTGCACAGCTCCTTACAAGGGCTGCATCCCACATGCAATTATTTGCATGTTATTGGCCAAAATGGGTTGACACACAAACGCAAACATACACATACAGGCACACACATGCTCACACAGATACACCGTACGGTGGGCTTGTGTGTGTCGGCCAATAGGTGCTAGAGAACTACTTTCATAGAGTTGAAATTCTATTTTACTTACATATCTTTGCCACAAGATTTCTGGGCAGCGCCATCTCCAGGAAAATTACCGTTACAGGTGTATGCTTATGTTGGGCGCAATATTATTTATTGAAAGCGACAATAATATAAGTATTTTATTTTATTTTGTCGCAGGTGTGATAATTTTTTGTGGGTTTGAGTTAAGTCGGATCAGCTGTCCGCTATCTCTTTAGTGTGTCTTACAGACAATTTGATTGAAACATACAGGAAATCATAAACGCATATAAACAGACGTAACTAAACCGTTTTACATGATTAATACCGTAGTATTATTATACAACCGTCACATAAAATAACAATAAATTTGACAATATTCACAGACTAAACAAATGCACATCATATATATATGTATATATATAAATATACACATATATATATACGACTACCAGGGCTGGAAACACTTTTTTGACTCATGCTGTTGCCACCTTGTTTTTACTATTGAATACTGAAGACAGATTCTTTTTCAAAATATGGCAAGTCATTGTCAAAAGACTGAAAGTGTTATCGATACCTTTGGACGTATAACAACTCTGTGGTTCCCATCAGGCTTTCCTCAAAAAAGCATCATCATTGCCTTGTCAAAAATTTGCCGACTGCATTATTTGATAGTTTCAAAAAGTTACTTTGCGCTGTGTGATTAAAGAACGCAAAATTAATTAAAGATGTCTTCACGTTACGATCGTGCTGTTACCATTTTTTCACCGGACGGCCATTTACTTCAAGTTGAATATGCTCAGGAAGCGGTTCGCAAAGGCTCCACAGCGGTATGCTAACAACTTGTTATGATTATTGAGAGCACTCAAACTTATTTATTATTTATACATTCTTGGCAAAGGTTGGCGTGCGTGGTGCCAACTGTGTTGTACTGGGCGTCGAGAAAAAATCGGTCGGCAAATTGCAAGAAGATCGCACAGTTCGCAAAATTTGCGTTCTCGACCATCACGTTCTAATGGCATTTGCTGGCCTCACTGCTGATGCACGCATCCTTATAAATCGTGCCCAAGTCGAATGCCAAAGCCATCGTCTCAATGTTGAAGATCCCGTTACCCTTGAATATATAACTAGGTACAATGAGCACGATATTCAATCATTTGATATTCATTACTGAAATTGCATGCTTTGCTTTGCAGATATATCGCACAACTGAAACAGAAGTATACCCAAAGTAATGGACGACGTCCATTTGGTATATCCTGCCTGATTGGAGGCTTCGATGCCGATGGTTCGGCCCACTTGTTCCAAACGGAACCATCTGGCATATTCTATGAGTACAAAGCCAATGCCACTGGACGTTCGGCAAAAACAGTGCGTGAATTCTTTGAGAAAAACTATCGTGAGGAGGAAGTCAGCACTGAACGTGGTGCCGTGAAGCTGGCCATTCGCGCCTTGCTCGAGGTTGCCCAATCTGGACAAAACAATTTAGAGGTGGCCATTATGGAGAACGGAAAGCCATTTAAAATGCTGGATCGTGATGTCATATTGGAATATGTGGATATCATTGAGAAGGAGAAGGAAGAGGAACAGGAAAAGAAGAAACAGAAAAAGTAATATCAATTCCAATTCCATGTTTAGCCATTGGTATTGGTATTATCCTGCGTTATTCTTTAACTAAAATAAAAAAATCTTTTTAATTTCATATTTTTATAAAATTTAAAAAGGTGTACAATGGAACACAGAATTATTTAAATGATATGTATCAAATACATGGTCCACAAAAACAAAAATACGGCTTCTATATATTTGAAGAGCATGCTTAATGGAAGGAGATATAAGGGCTGTGATTTTATAAATAATTCACTAATTCAATGCTTGGGACTAACCAATAAATAATAGTAAATAATTTAAAGGTTTATAGTTGCAATTACTGTTAGATTATTCATGAAATGGGAGATAAAAAAATATATATCTTTTTGTTATCTTGCTCGTTTCATAGTAATTAAATATAAATTGTAATTATGGCAAGGGCATTTAATTTGTCCGGCAAATTAAACAATTTAAATGGCAAAGTCGATTCAGTGTTGACAATGGCGATATTTGGAGAACGCCTGCCAACGATAACCAGAGCTTTGCGCAAAGTTCATATTGAGCGATATTATTGAACCCATCACTAAGGCGAACAAGTGCTTTAGAACACTGGCAGCAACAGTGCTGCGAATTGCACGCCTAAATTCATATGAGAATTTCGCTTAGTTTACTACCATCACTGTCCGGAGTCGGAAGTTGTGCCGAATAAAGAGCCAAAGCAAAAAATACAAAATACAAATTATAAAGAAATAATAGAATTGAATTGTATAAAGCGAATAACGAGAACAAGATTATTAAACACTTCTGCTGCTATACGACAACATTAATATAACAACAACTCCAGCACTGTTTCGCTTTTCATTCCCTTTGCCTGTCATTCCAAACCAAGCAACACCATCAGCAGACTAAAATCAATAATTTAGTTGTGTGGTTTTCGCGGCTTTTTGTGTTTTCTTTAAAAAACAATCAATACCCGAAGGTAACGTGTGTAGTAAAATAACAATTCACCTCAGTGTGCGTTTGCATTCGTTGACGCTTGACATATTGGTACACAATTTATTTATTTATTTAATGATTTTTCAATAAATCATTTATGATCTGATTTTTTTTTTCAATATTTTTTTGTTGTTTGTTTTTTTAACTCATATGCTTAACATTATGAACAAGATAATTTTTGGCATCCTTCAAATCACAAAGCACTTAACACCGCGTTAAGAAAACGCTGCCAACCCTTCCTCCCCCTCCACACACACGCACACTTACACACGCACATACGCATAAAATTTAAGAAAAAACCACGTACTATTTATGAAATGTACACTCATACGTATGTACGTACGTACATGTCTCTATGTACATACATACATGCATACAGATCTATTGGGGCATACAAATGTGTATGCACACACCTACACACACACACACACACACACACACGCATTAAGTTTAAAGTTTGTATTTGCGATTCCGCATATATTGGTAGAATGCGCTAAACAGAAACAACAACAAAAAAGGGAAAACAGAACTCAAATCAAAACGAATCGAATCCCAATATGTACATATTGAACTGCATATCAATGTCTTGCATATATTAACTATATACATGTATGCATATATAATGTAAATGTGTAGAGATAATGTACATATGTATATGTATATATATATGTGTTTTTCATTTCCATATAATTTGTTTATAATGCACCTAATTATGTATATATGTATGTATATATACATATGTGTATATATATGTATATAATATATATCTCTATGTGTGTATCTGTATCCCTATGTACACACACACACACACACACTTACGCACACACTGACGTTCCAATCTTATCTTTGGCATAAGTGGTCTGCAACGGTTAGGAAAGGCCCGTCCTCTTATCTCTCTGCTTAGTTTCGACTGTCACACAATCATCCAATAAACCGCATTACAAACAGAGCCTTATACATACATGCATATGTACATATAGATATTATGGTAGCATTCCATGAAGATTTACACTTGTTAATCAAAATTCTGATTTCATCATATATAACTCTTACCTAGGTACCAAGAACTCAAGATTTCAAGAACGCAACGAATTTTTATATAAAGAATTTCAATAATTTAAAAACAAAATCTTGTAAACATGCATATAAAAACATGTACATATATAGAGCTTTACTAACTTTTAATCATATACATACATACTATATTGATCTGTAGAATTTCTCATTTCGTTTTTCATGCCATAAACGAACACATTCGGCTCGCCGAATAGCAAAATTTCATTTCCATTTTGTTGCCCTCTCCTTACATTTGCTATCAACTCTGTGTATGTGCGTGTGTGCGTGTGTGTGTGTGTTGACCCGACCTGACACTCTCCGTATTTCACATATATAATACAATAGAATGGGCACAGAAACGAAGAGCAACAGTTACACAGGACAGATTTCAACAAGTGGCGGCAACCCCAAAGTGATGAAAGATTCTTTATCTTTAGTTCGTCAAGCGGTCAAACAGCAGCAATCGAATCAAATCAATTTGAATTTAAATTCGAACACCAATCCGAATCCAAATTCCAATTCCAACACCAATACCAATACCAACACCAACTCCAATTCGATAACATATTCAAGCGAACAGCAACAGAACAACGCGGGTGATATTGCTAGACAACCAGCAAAGCAGGAGGATAATACACGAAGCACAGCAAAGGATACGATTGTGCCATTCGTGCCGATATATGTGGAAGAGGCGGATGTTATACAAGGTGCTAAGGATATACTGAAAGTAATACGACCTAACTGGGACCTCAATCACGTTGACTTTAAGGTAATTTCTATCTCCTCATCAGAGATAAATCATATATTACCTATACTTCCTAGAATACCAAAGCCATTCATCAATTATATCTTCTGTATCATATTTGTTTATATATATGTATATATTATATTATATATAATTCTAATGGGAATCATTATTTATAATATATAATAGACAGTATAAGGAGAATGATGATGAACTCAAAATATAACAATGTTCGTTTAGTGAATTCACTTTATGTAGAACTATCTATACGATCCATTATTCTGATAATTTTTTAAATCGTAATTTTGAATTATATTGTATGCATGCGTATAATCAATATCAAATTGAAATTCAACAAAAAGAACATAAAGAAAAATTGCGGAACAAGGAAAACTAGGAAAATCTATCATAATATACCTATGCTAGATAGACTCCATATAAAAATATTTGCCTACTAACCAAGTGTTCCATTTCTGTATCATCTTTAGTATATCTTTATATATGCATATATGTACATATATGTATATGTATATATATACATATATCCAATTTGAACTGCGCTTCTTGGTATTTATCATTTATATAGTATTTACTGAATTTCACATTTACAAACAATTCGCGACTTATTGAAAAATGTAAAACATAACAGACTATATATGTACACATGTATATAGTAAACTCGTTTTCGTTTGATTTAGATCTATATATAGCGCTGCACTCATGGTAATAGTACATATAGCTTAGTGCTAAGTGTACGATTTTGCAAAGAATCTTGAAAGGAATATGAAGGTTTCTAATTTTTGCAGTGCATTTCTCTCGCTCCGTCTGTCTCTCTTTCTCCCTATTTCTAAAACGAATATGAAGATTGATAGTATTTGCCATGGACATCTCTCTCCCTCGCTCACTCTCTTTGTTTCCCTCTCACTCTCTGTGTGTCTGTCTCTCTCCCTCTCACTATCTTTTTTTCTCTCTCCCTCTCACTCTCTTTGTTTCTCTCTCCCTCTCACTCTCTTTGTTTCTCTCCCCTCTCTCTGTCTGTCTCTCTCCCCTCTCTCTGTCTGTTTGTCTCTCACTCTTTTTGCAATGCATTTCTCGCTCTCTATCGCTATCTCTCTATCTTTCTCTCTTTCTAAAACGAATTTGAAGGTTTTTAGTATTTGCAATACAATACAATAAAATATCTCCCACTGTCTCCCTCTCCCTCTCTCTCTCTTTCTAAAATGAACACATTCTAACTGCATGAGAGTTTTTGTTTTTATTGCTGCTTTTTCTACACTAAGCCAAAAGTACTTAACTTTTCATTATCTAATGGGAAAGAAGCTATTTCAGTTGACTTCAATTTGTTGTTGTATACAGCAGCAGTACTATTAACATGAGCACAGCTTTATAGGTATATACATATGTATATATTTCATATATATGTGCACAGCTGTAATTTGTAAAGTTTTTAAAAGTGTGCGTTCAATGATTATAATGCATAGCACGAGGTTTCAGTAAGTCATTAGTTAGTTATTATTTGCTCGTTAAATCGCGGCTCAATAACAACTTTCAACACGTATTCATGTTTATTTAAGTATAGCAGACATATATACATACATATCATCAACTTATGTGAACTATATTTATATGAAACTTCTCCATTGAACTTGAAACTTGCGAAGCTGATAAAAAGTTGATTTCAAATATATGTAAAACTAATGCAAAATATACTTGTATATAAGGATATGTTTGTTTATAATAAATAGTAAAGTCGTGTCAGCTTTGGGTATTATTTAACAATTACCTGCAACGTAGAACTATTATTTATACATCAATTTCATTTATACAAAAATTAGTTTCAAGCTTCTCGCTTCGTGCCCAATGGCTTTCCACTGAATGAATGCAAATTGAAGCAAACCAGTTTAACTATAACTATTACTATGCCCTTTATTATTATTGTTATTATTATTATTGTTGTGTGTGTGTGTGTGTGTTTATTTATTGTTGCTAATTGCGTTGCTGTAAAATTGATTTAATTAACTGCAAAACTCAAAATACGTATACGTCTGCGTATGCGCAATATAATATGGTGCTTAGCCTGACTATATAACATATCAGTTTATACATTTATTGATATTGATAATGCTCATATGTATATACATATATATATATATATGATGATAGCATACCCACACACACACAGCTGGCTTAGTGAAATCACAAGAATTTCGTTAAAAATTGTTCGCTTTTTTACTGGGGAGGCTTATCAAAGCGATTACGTCTGGACCCCCATAAGCCACATGGCGCTATTTATGTAGCATACATATGTACATTTGTATATATATGTGTGTATGTGTGTGTGTGTGTGTGCGTAATATAATATAGTTTTAATGAGCTCATGCAGCTGTATTGGTGCGCGCTCTTTAATTCCAAAAGTCACCAAAGTTTATCAAGTTTTTGATTACTAATACAGAAGCATATATATATATACTATGTGTGTGTGTGTGTGTGAGTGTCTTAAATCCGTTTTTTAAGTACTCAAAGGCATGACTGATTTGTAGCGAGATTAACTGTAAATATATGTATGTATATATATATATACAAATTTGATTCAGACTTTGAGCATCAAAAACTTGACAGCCTATAAAAACAATTGCCCTATATACAGAGACATTGACGTTCATACACACATTCACACCCACAGTCATACCTAGTCACACTCACACTCACATTCACTCAAACATTCACACTCACTCACGGAACTTGCCATATCTGACATTGGCTAAGGAATTTGTTTTTAATCTATTTGTAAATCAATTAACAACTCTGTTAGTTAGCAAGTTCAGACTTTTACTCTACTATATAAATATAGTATATAAGGTTAAATGTAAACAAAATTACAGCAACAAGTTTGAACTACATAAATATATATATATATATATATATATATATATATATATATATATATATATATATATATATATATATATATATATATATATATATACATATAGCTGTATATCTGTATGTATATGTAGTTCAATAGGAATTTGCAAAAATAACAAGTGAGAACCCTTTAGAATTGGGCATTGCAAACTGCTTAATGCTCGTTTCGTGTAGCTAAATATGGTAACGCCACGCCCATGAGGTGGGCGGCGTTGTTATGCAATTTAAAAACAGGTCAAACTGCAATAGATTTGGGAAAACTTTTGGCAGTCGTAGCCCTGAAGCACCGTGGGAGATGTTGCACAAGTGTCCAAGGGGCAGAGCTATATATATTATATATTTTTAGCTAAAATAGCCATAGATGAGTATAATTATAAATATAATGCTATAACAGAGTAATTTGAGTTGCTATATAACATATAGAGTTATAGCAGAGTTTAATCGATTTCAACTAAATATATAGTTGAATTTTTTACTTAATGTTCCAACGGTCTAGTTTTTTAAGTAATCGAGTTTACCTAAGAGATATTGCAATAGCTATATTTATCACGCCGTCACAGCCCTATAAGTGGCTATATATATATATACATATAATGAGCGTATATAATAGATTTGAAATGCTGAACAGGCTTTGTTAGTCATTAAGACAAATAGACAGATAAAGCACATGACACGAATCCAATATACACGATTTTTAACTGAGTAAACGAATTGACTAGCTCTTCATATATACAGAACAGAAACCAATTATGCATATCTCAAACCCCTTCAATATATATAACATGTGTACCGCATCGTATTAGATTAACATCCATGAAGCACAGCCTCATCTAAATGTGAGCTCTTTGAAGAATACGCATAGAACCGATTGACAGAATTTCAGGCACGCCTCAGCTCAAGCAACTCTTAATCGCAATATATGATTATCAATATCAATATTATATTATCTGATAACCTTTATTTGATCTGATACATTTGATCTGATATAACCACAATTTCCTTTCTATAATGTTCTACTCGAAGTGCATATCATGAATATTGAAAAGAAAGCAAGAATACAAATGCGTATAGAAATTGAAAATTGATGAAAAATGAAAGAATACAAATTCCTTTATATAATGAAAATATCATAAAATATTTGGATGATATTTTGAATCTTATAGTATCCTGCATTTAGCTTCAAAATCGAGCCCTTGAATATGCTCTAGCTGAGCATTGTCATCTGTGTTTCCCTATTTCTCCGCCGCACAACCTTTTCGGAAAATCATAGACTTTTTTCCAAACAGCGATGCAGCGGCACATTTGCTATACTATTGTCTTAACTTCTAAATTCACCCAAAACTTTTATCAACGCTGTTTTTTTTTTTTTTTTTTTCTTCAAACTATCTTTCGCATTGTTCATTGTATTATCTCAGTAAATGCAGCTGGGTTCTCAGCAATTTTCCCTATCTTATTTAGGAGTTTTCTAACTGAACCCAAAGAGTTTGACGTTGCGCCGTGCTTTCCATTAATGCACTACATAAGGGATCAATTTTACCAAATGATAATAAAGCTAAACACAGTAGAATATATACATTATTACGTGAGACATATATATTGTTAAAAATAATATTAAAGGGAACTGAAATATAAAATAAAAAATTAAGCATTAATAATAATTATTATTATTTTTTTTTTTTTTCAATAAAATTCTCATTAATATTGATATTCTTAAAATAATATCATTTAAAAATAATAAAAATACAAATTTTAATTAAAAAAAAAAAGTCCTTAAAAAATTTATATTTTCAAAATAATATAATATCAAAATATGAATAATAAAAGTTATTATCCTTTTTACAAAGCTAATATATATTAGTCTTATAAACTGTCTAATACATAAAACTTCAGCTTAGCTTGGATCTATCTAAAGTAGAATCCGCTTATAACGTAGCTCGAGGGACCATTGTTATATCCGGTAGGCGCTATAACCATATAAGTTTGAATTTTCGAACGCTATAAGCGGGGAGTTGTAATAACCGTATTCTACTGTGCTCCGCTCTAAAAGTGGATTTCGCTATAGCTATTGCTGTGCTATATAATATTCCTGTGTGTATAATATTTACTGTTAATCCTAGACTGCACTAACTACGCCACCAACAGTTGGATCAATATTTTTGCAATTACTTGTAATTTGTAGTATCCATATATAGATATATATACATACTCTTAGATTATCTTTTGTTATTTACTCATGTTTGTTGATTCGTTTCTGTCTTTCAGAAATTTACAGATGGCATAACAAATAAGCTAGTCGGCTGTTTTCACAATTGCTCCAAATTGGGCAATGACAATGACGAATCCTATTTATCAATCAATAATGCGACGAGAATTTTGCCAATTCAAGTTCAATCGGAGGATCCGGTTATCCTATCTGATGATGAATTTACGACAATTGTTGGCGAGAGTACAGGAATGGAGGAGCATCATAATGATCTACAATTACCTATACAATACTCCGATAACGTAGTCCTTGTCCGTGTTTATGGTAATAAAACGGACCTACTGATCGATCGGAAAGCTGAAACGCAAAATTTTCAATTACTGCACACATACGGCTTGGCGCCATCCCTCTATGCGACATTCAAAAATGGGCTCGTCTACGAATATGTACCTGGTATTACACTAAATACAGAAAGTGTGCTATGCCCAGATATTTGGCCATTGGTCGCTCGACGTATGGCCGAAATGCATCGTGTGGTTAGAAAGACGAATGTCGATGGTAAACCGACGCCAATGATATGGAAGAAGACGCAAAGCTTTCTGGACTTAGTACCTGAACGATTTAGTGATGCTGAAAAACACAAAAGGTACGATCATGAAAATATCTAATTATCGATCAATATATATTAAATTCTCCCCTCCAATTTGTGCCTTGCAGAGTGAAAGGAACATTTTTACCTATTGGACGACTGCGTGAGGAGTTTAATAACTTGTACAAATACTTGGAGGCATTAGAGAGTCCAATTGTTTTCTCCCACAACGATCTGCTGTTGGGCAACGTCGTCTATACGAAATCAAAGAATGCTGTTAATTTTATCGACTACGAGTATGCCGATTATAATTTCCAGGCCTTCGATATTGGTAATCATTTTGCGGAAATGTGCGGAGTCGATGAGGTCGATTATACGCGTTATCCGCAACGTGAATTTCAGCTCGAATGGCTGCGCGTCTATCTTGAGTGCTATCTGCAGCGGAATAATATCCAAAACGAGGAGGTCGATCGGCTCTTTGTCCAAGTGAATCAATTTGCCTTGGCTGCCCACATTTTCTGGACAGTTTGGTCTCTACTACAAGCTGAGCATTCCACAATTGACTTTGATTATGTTGGGTAAGGATTCAACAATAAATGGATCTATTCAATAATATTAATCATCTATCTGTTGTATCATTTTTAGCTATGCATTTCTTCGTTACAATGAATATTTGGCTCGCAAGGATGAGTTCTTATCGTTGACTGCATCAAAGAACAATAAATGATTTTTTCCCAGCAATTTGCAAATAATAATATTATTAATGAAACGAAATACACACAATTTTGTGTCCAACCCCAGTGATGTACTTATATATAGATATATATGTATATGTATTTGTATATGTATATGTATGTGTATGTGTGTATATATGTATATATACATGTAACTATCTATAAACTATGGCTAGCATTGATATACTTACTATCTCTCTCTCTCTCTATATACACATATATATACAAACATATATATGTACAATTATACATAGTATATACATACATATATGAATGAGTATTTAATGTATACAGATGTATATAGTGAAAATGATGTGTTCACAAAACTTCATTAATTAGTGCCGTGCCCATACCGGCCGTAGTCTATGCATATATGCATATATACACATATACATACACGCATACATATATACATATATATAATGAATTTGTATATGTTCTTTAATTTGTATATTGATCTTTTGTAGTCATAAATAAATAAACATAAATATTTAGTTTTCATATTGATGCATCTATACTAACACAAGCTCAATCAATTTCCAATTATATATATATGACAATATTCCCATCATCTGTACCTAAATGGATTTCCTACTGCAACAGGGGAAATATATCAGTTACTTTCCACTCATCAATTAGAGAATATCCCCTTTTTCAATATTTCCCCTCTATAAGCGCTAGAGCGCAGCGTGCAATGAGGAGCTCTTTAGATGCACGATGCAGAAAGAGAGATGCAGATATAGCCTGCTTGCTCACTCCGCTGTCAACAAGTGCGCATTAATTAAAACTCTTAACAAGAATGAATGATAACAACGTTGCATAAACTCTTTAAACTTGGCTATCTTTTACGGTTTATTATTATTTCTTGATGATTGTGAATGCTTAGCAAAAAAAAAAAACCTATATTATTTAGACATACCATATAAATACTTAGGAATATATATGTATTTACATATATTTTGGGCGTTTAACAAAAGGTTTTACACAACAACGAATTTATTTAATTTATACAACAGTATTGTATAATTTCAAATACTTCCTAAATGAGGGTTAATTTCATACAGTTGTCCGATTCCCATCGCCTCCAAGCTTTTGTACAATCTGGAATATAATAGAAAAATAAATTCAGATTTTCATGATTTTTAAAAACACCTAAATTTAACGATATTTATTCATTTGAATTCCTGCTGCTCACAACTTGTTTTTGACAATTTAGGTGGATGTACAACACTAACATTTGTGTATTTCGATTATAGAGAAAAGCATATCGATACATATTTTTTTGAGCTGACTACCATCACTAGTTTGTCAGCTGTCATACCTAAAATAAAGGGAACAGAGTCAAGCGAACGACTTCCTAAAATTACGATTTATTATTAATCATGAGCTATATTGCTAGGAAGGGACCTTTGGTATTCTGTAAGTATGCCCTCAATCTGCCCACCGCAGTATTGCGAAATCGGAAAAAGCGCAAACTTAACCGCTGCACATTTAGCTGATTACGTAAATATGTAACACAAACTTTGCAATTCTGAATTTCAGCCAACCTGGGCAAATGGGCCTACAATCTGTCCGGCTTCAACCAATATGGTAAGCGCTAATTAGAGTGCATATCTTATTTGAAAATTTAAATGAATAATAATGTCATTTAAGGTCTGCACCGTGACGATTGTCTCTATGAGAACGAGGATGTTGCCGAAGCAGTCCGCCGCCTTCCACGCAAATTGTACGATGAGCGCAACTATCGCATAATTCGTGCTTTGCATTTGTCCATGACCAAGACCATCTTGCCGAAGGAGCAGTGGACAAAGTACGAGGAGGATGTCAAGTACTTGGAACCCTATCTAAAGGAGGTGATAAAGGAGCGCGAAGAGCGTGAGGATTGGAACAAGAATCACTAATGTTTTTCTTCTCATTGTGCGGATTTGTAAATGTTGGAAAATACATAGATTAGATTCAAATTAAAAACTATCTGAGAAGAATTCATTTGAGATCGACAGATGAGCTATGGTCACATTTAACGACATTTCACTAGAGTTTATTGATAGGCATTAATTAAGTAAAATGTAATTTGGTTGCGGTATGTGGGGCACCAGATCGATTCAATTGCTAACGCTTATAACAAATTCGTATTTATATCCTATATAATACTGGCGTATTCGTTCCGGGTGGCTTTTGGAACTGGTCTTGAAATGTTAGCTATTTCGTTAGTCCGGTTTATCTTACCTTTTGCATAAACGGTAGATTGAATAATGATCCCAAGACAGGCACACGGCCAAGGAAATTAATGGCTACAGGGAAGAAGCCACTGAAAAAAAGAAAGAGGAGATCAACTTAATGTTAAGCAAAAACAATAACATTGAGCACGTGCTTTGCGTGCTTAAGTACGTACCTGAATAGTGCGAAAAATCCATAGGATTCAATGATCATGCCAATGATGGGGAAACCGAGCAACACAATCACAATGCCACCAAAAAACGCTGTTGTCCCTTTGACTTTGTGGCGCTGAAAGAAAAAGCGCAGAGTTCGCTCGACGCCAATGACGCAGCCAAGGCCGG
Source organism: Drosophila koepferae (assembly GCA_030914345.1). Taxonomy (NCBI): domain Eukaryota; kingdom Metazoa; phylum Arthropoda; class Insecta; order Diptera; family Drosophilidae; genus Drosophila; species Drosophila koepferae. Next base: position 18,004,141 of record JAUESR010000196.1, on the reverse strand, counting down.
ATATGAAGAGAATCTGTAATGGAATTGGAAATGCAACTGCTATATCATGCCAAAGATTTCACATATTTGAAGCTCACGCACATTGCCAATGGCCAGCAAACCCTTGTCAAATAAAAGCAACATGCCAAGAAATAAAAACGATATGCCGAAGCCAGCCAAGCCGATGCCAATTTCTGCAAATAATGTGCAAAAATTAATATGAGCCGTATTAATATGCCAATAACCAAATATAACTTAGTGTCTAACATACTTTGGAGATCTGTTATTTGAATCATTCTGCTTTAGTTTTGGCTATTTATGCTTAAAGGGATAAGAAAGTGCATTGGTTGTATTCCACGTAAACACCAAATGTTTCATTATTATGAATATAAACAATCATCGCAGGGTTGCATTATCAGAAAAGTGTTGCAAAATACGCTATAAAGAATGACATACATACCTCGAATTCTATATTTAAATACAAAATATTTATCAATAATTTCAATAAAATTTAACAATTTTGCATAAAATCAAATATTAAAAATCTGAATTATGCAATTGAAAGAAATGCAATAAGTATAAATTATAAATTTATTAATACTATTTGAATTTGTGATATGAAATTGAAAATATGCAATAATTCAAAAATTATAAAAGTAATAGTACAATTTGAATTTGTATAAAAACAGGTTACTAAAAACCGTCAACTTAATTTGGAGTTTGATTAATTCAATAATCGTCTAATATAGTACAAATTATGGTTCAATTCGATTGTGAACAAAAGTGTTATTCTTGTTTGTATATCAACACCCTAAAAAATCACCGCTATCTTGTCTACCAACTAATCGACTATGTATTCATTTCGTTTTCGATTGTTGACAGATGTACGATATATACATTTCTAACATCCCTAGACTCACACGCCATTTTTACAATAGAGAGTCCAGTCGAGTTTTCGGCTGACGCTTGAGTTTGGAAAAAAAGAAAATCGAGAAGTGATACAAAGGTTTCCTTTTTTTTTTTTTACACATCAAAAAGCAATAAACTTATACGCGTTTTAGTTATGGATCGTAAGTGAAAAATCTACAAAATACGTTGGTGAACTTGAAGAAATGTATTGAATGTGCAATTTTTCAGGTGGTGGTTACGGTGGTGGTGGCGGCGGCGGCGGCGCCGGACAGTACAATAATTTTGCTGTTCCTCCGCCAAATTACCAGCAAATGCCAAATAAAACTGGTAACTATAACGAGCCCCCTCCAAATTATAACAAGCAAGGCGGAGGTAAGTTATAATTGAAATTCTCCAGTCCAAATGGCTTGCAACAAAACCACAATATTTTTCTTTAAGGTTATGATTCTGGCCATCGTGGTGGTGGTGGCAACAGCGGCGGCGGCGGCGGTGGTGGATCATGGAACGATAGAGGCAATTCTTATGGGTATGTTATTATTATTATAATACTACTTAAATACAATGGGGACAGTGTACAATGTGGCTACGAGTATTACAAATTCAGAGTGTGTCGCCAATTAAGAATTCGATGAGAACAAAAAGAAAAAAAATATATAAATAAATAACCAAAAATCAACAACAACAAAATCAAACGAGCATACATACAAAAACGTAAACGTTAATATCGTAAAAAAAAGAAGGAACAAATTACTGCAAATATTAAATTTTTTTTCCACAATTTGAAACTTCGAAATTTGCCAAGTTGCAACTGAAGCATGAAGAGGCACTGAGAGAAATATAATATCCTTGTGAGTTTATCGTAATAATGAAGAACAAATATTATTATTTATATTTGTAACATAAAGTTCATGTCGCATACAATAACAAATTCATAACTCGTATCATGTTAATCAAGAAAATGAAGCCAGTGAAGATACTCCAAATGTAAATATTATTATTTTTTGGTTCGAATACACATTGGACTGTAATTATGTAGTCTGGTCATCAACAATGAAATGAATCATGTGTTTTTAAATGAAATGTACTGAGGCGTACAAATGTAATGACAACGAATCAAAGTGGTTTCTTATAGATTATTTATATATATATATATATAATGATTGTATGGTTTAACATCCAAGATGTTCAATAGCTGTTTAGTGCACAGCTCGTTAATTGATAATTACAGAGTAATGCGGAGAGTGATTCACAAAACTAAACAAAACTTTAAATGGTCTATCTGTAGAGGTATAAGCTACTGATGATTGGGTGTATATATGTATATATACTAACATTTAATGAAATGATCTGGTTGAAATGCTTTGAATTTAAGATGAATAAATTGGTGAACGACAATTTGCTCGATGCGACTTAACAAAATGATTTATATAGCCATCTCTCCCGCTCCCTACCGAAATTTGTGAGATGAATGCCTGACAGCATATTAAATGGGATCGCTTTGACTGTCCCTCCCTCTCTCTCTCTCTGAAAATGTTTCAATATCTCCCTTTTGGCATTCAAGAAATAATTCATTATTTGAGCGCACATTCTGTATATTCGTATCGATCATACATATAAAACTGCGTTACACGTTAAACCCCTTTAAAAAAAAATAATAATAATTTACAAATTATTTATTGGTATTTGTATTAATAGTTGAAAACGTTCAAATCGCAACTGTTACACGCAAAATACGTTACTTGTATAACAGTTTGTAACTCAAGTACTTTTGAAACTCTCTTAATCGTAGTCGCAGAAACCAATTATCGATTTATCGATTGTCACATTCAAATTAGCTTGTAAATTGAAAGTTGTTTTTTCGATAATGCAAAATACAACTAAAGTAGTTGATATCAAAATATATAGTGTTTTTAGCATTAAGGTTTGCTTTACAAATATATATCCAAATATATATACCATTATTTGCTTAGTATTGAAATTTGTGTGTATAAACAATATCGAAATCACAGTGCATAATTAATATATATATACTAAATGTGTAACTAATAATAAATGTTCAAGCTTTAACAACTAGAATGAGATTAAAGATAATACATACGTATATATATACATATTTTAAGTAGCAATAATAATTAATATGTGCTTTGACCAATACAATGCAATACTTAGAACTAAGTAAATGTCGAGCCAAATATTATGTACTTGCAATATATCTATGCTGCTTATATAGTAAATATAAACATAAATATATAGTATATAGTTATGCAAATTTGTATGTTTATCATAGTTTTAAATATTGGAATACAATAATATTGAAAAATGTAGCCATGCAGAAAATGAAAAGATTTTAGATTCAAATTGTTCAGTTGCCATATGAAAAGGAAGGAAAACTATATTATATATATATAAATATTATTTATAAGATTTATGTAATTTTCAAGTATAATTATCTTGATATATTTTGGCGCACAAAACGTCAATGGTCTGCATGGCTATAGTGAAGCCTCGGTGCGCCGATAAAGCTGTTTGCAATATATAAATAGTTTTTGTTGCTTTGGCAAAATAAATGTATGTATATGTAAATTTGAGCGTGTAACACAGACGCATTCAACATATGTTAATAATAATTAAGTAGCTTTTAAAAGTTGTAAACGTTTTTTGTCCCAGTACAATTCAATGGAAGATTATTTACCAAAGCACTTTGAATGCCGCTCGATGGTGCATCGAATTGCGCTGGTAAAGATCACGTAATATGTTGTAACAAAATAATTTGATTTAGTTAAAAACACACACATACATAGCTGTATGTTGTGTGCACAAGTATCTATAAATGTATATATATATATATATATATATATATATATATATATATGCGTATTTATATAGACTCACATATTGTTGTACGATGATACTAGCTGAGACGTACGGGGCGTTATCTCTACCATCATAATGCATTACAAAACAAACAAAAAACAAAAAAAAAAAAAAAAACATCAAAATCCAAAAACATTAAATAAGTTATTCAATATCCTCTTTTAGAAATGGAGGCGCCAGCAAGGACAACTACAACAAAGGTAAAATAATGCAAAACAATTTGCAATCATATCGAGTAATGTATAACATTAATTTACTACAAATCAACAAATATATATATATAAAAAACAAAAATTAAGAAAAAATAACTAGAGAGAGAGTAAAGATATTTCGCTTGAAATTTCTGGTAATTAAGTTTAAAAATCAAACGAAAGATACCAAACAAAATAGGTTAAATATATAAATATAACAAACTAATAATAACCGAACAAAAAAAGAGTTCAAAGCTTCGTCGTCATTTCGAGTTGTTTAGCTTTTATGCCAAGCTGAGTGTTGAAGTGTGTAAATTCGAAACGTTAAACAATTAAGTTCAATGCGTGACCCGAGTTCATTTTGGGTTATGTTTACTTTGGTTCTGGTCAATGATCACTGGTTATTCTGCTTACAAATTTAGGGCTATTGGTTTACAACGTATGTGTGGGTGTAAGAGTGTGTTCTGTGTGTGTGTGCGTTCTGTGTGTTTCGTCAATATATCATATATATATATATTCGTTCATCTGTTTGAGACAACAGCTCAAGCTCAAGTTATATCCCTAGGTTATACGCGTAAAAAGAAGTAAAAGTATTGAAAACCCAACCAAGTAAAAGAGTAAATCGGTATTAATATATATTTACAGTCTTAGAGGTGTTTTCTATTGAAATTCTGGTTTCAACTGCAAAGTAATACCACTTAAGATTATCTACCTTATATATATATATATATATCTATTATCTAGTTGAAGAGCGTAGATAAGATATATATGTATAAACCCTAATTTACATCATATACTATATATATATAGATAGAGTTTAAGCGAGAGTTTGTGCACAGCGGCCCTGAAATTGATATGATGCGTGTATTGTTGATACGAGTGTCCAGCAGTTGCACACTTCGATCGATCTAAGGGTTTTTTTTGTTTTTGTTTTTTTTTTTTTTTTTTTTTTCATTCGTTTTTCAACTTTTAAATAAACTATATCGTTGTGCAGCCTTTTGCTAATATGTTTGTTCATTTTATAGGCGGATATGGTGGCAATAATAACAGCGGCGGCGGTGGCGGCGGCGGCGGTGGTGCTGGCGGTGGCAATGATATGATCACCCAGGAGGATACCATATTTGTTTCTGGCATGGATCCATCCACCACTGAGCAGGATATTGAAACCCATTTCGGAGCCATTGGCATTATAAAGGTAAGTGAAGTTTGTTTGCTGCTTTGCATAATGTTTTATTAATCATTGTTGCCACTTGCAGAAGGATAAGCGCACCATGAAGCCAAAGATTTGGTTGTACAAGAACAAGGATACGGGCGCCTCGAAGGGCGAGGCCACAGTCACATATGATGATGTGAATGCTGCTCAATCGGCTATACAATGGTTCGATGGCAATGATTTCAATGGCGCCCAAATCAAAGTCTCGCTGGCCCAGCGTCAAAATAATTGGAACAAAGGCGGCGGTGGTCGCGGTGGTTTCGGTGGACGTAATCGTGGTGGCGGTGGCGGCGGCGGCGGTGGTGGCGGCGGCGGCGGTGGTCGTTTTGATCGCGGCGGTGGCGGCGGCGGCGGCGGTGACTTTGACCGTGGCGGCGGCGGCGGTGGTCGTGGTGGTGGTCGTTTTGGAGGCGGCGGCGGCGGCGGCGGTGGTGGCGCCGGTGGCAATGTCCAGCCTCGTGATGGAGATTGGAAATGCAGCAGCTGCAATAACACAAACTTTGCCTGGCGTAACGAGTGCAATCGGTAAGAGAGATTATGCAGTTGCAACATGGATTCCGACTACAATCACTTCACTTTCAATTTCAGCTGTAAAACACCAAAGGGCGATGATGACGGCAACTCTGGTGGTAATGGTGGCTATGGCGGCGGCGGCGGCGGCGGCGGTGGCGGCGGCGGCAATTATGGCAACATGAATGATCGTGGCAATGATCGCGGTTCAGGCGGTGGCTATCAAAACAGAGATCGCAGTGGTGGCGGTGGAGGCGGAGGCGGCGGTGGATACTCACGCTATGGAAATGATAATGGTGGCGGCGGTGGTGGTCGTGGTCGCGGTGGTGGTGGCGGCGGCGGCGGTGGTGGCCGTCGTGATGGTGGCGCCATGCGCAACGACGGCGGCATGCGTTCCAGACCATATTAGGGAGCTGGTGCAGCAGCATGCCCATGCTAAACTATTTTTTCTAACTTACGTATTAATTATACTATATAGCAAGTACTCAAATTTAAATGTACTTTTATATTATGGCCGGACCTCCTACCCCTCTCTCCCATGCCTCACCCCTCACCAGTCAAGGCAAAGACAACAACCAACAATAACAAGAAGAAGAACAACAACAACCAGCAATCAACAACCAACAACCAAGCATAATGCAGACAATGCATTCAAGTCATTATACCCATTGATTTCCGATATCACAACTTGTTACAAATTGTAGCATTTTATCACTCGTTTTGACTCTAGCATATTAAAATATGTATATGTAATCTAATTTTACAAAGAAAAAAAAAAAAAAAACAAAACCATAACTGTAATAGATACATACAAATAAAAATTAATGAAAAAAAAGAATACATATTATATATGTTACAAAAAAAGGGATTTATGATTTCTGAAATTTCTAGCTGCGCCTAACAGCAGCGGTATTTATATTACAGCATCCAATCAAAATATCACGCATGCTCTAGACAGAGGCGGATATAGTAGTTGCAGAGTGAGCGAGAAAGAGGCATACGCTTGGAGAGCGAGTGAAAGGACTCGCTGCTTTGAAAGAGAGGGCTATGCAGACATTAGATCTGCTTACATTTATGCTGTTCGAATAGATATATCTATTATTAAACATAAAAACAATAAACAAGAAAATAATTAATTGCAATTTGTTTCAAAGTTCAACTTTAATGGGCATTTCATATAATATTCCTGACGAGCTGATCTCCATTAATATGTAGGTATTATAGTTAAACGGTGCGACTAGCTAGCGCGCACACTGAGTGAAATTGGTTTTGGAGTGTTAGTTGCGTCATAAAACAGACGATTAACAATTGACTTGGATTTTATAAAATTTTAATAATTATATTTAAATGAATATACATTTGTAATATTACAGTTCATCTTTTTCCAGCAGGGTGTAACGGTGTTTCGATGGGCCCAACTCCTTAAATTTGGACTCGGGCGGCGATGTACCCTTACCATTGTCCGATTGGATTTCATTACTTGTGGGATCCGGCCCATAATGAAACTCTCTGTGCAAGTGAAAAGTCGTTAGCTTTTATATAGATATATACTTCATAAATCGTTGCATACCTGTGTAGCTTCCCACTGTAAAGATCCTGCAGGAATTGCTTTAGCTTGCCGGGCGTATACATATCATTGAAGTGAGGGAAGAGATACATGTGCTTGAACGAGTCGATGGCAATGACCGGTAGATCATCTTCGGATTTGCCCAAGTGATGAAGCGGATGCGCAAACCGTTTGCCGTCCGCAGTTAGGAAATTGACATTCTCTGCGTGAGCACAATAAACAATTGATAGATTAATAATTATAGAAGATAAACAAAATAAATTTACGTACGCTTCTCGTCCATTAACTGTTGCTCGATGATTGCTTTGTAATCTTTGATGGAATTCAGATCATCGGGCTTATAGAACAGAATCAGGAACGGCAGCCCTTCCTCCGTTAGCTCCTCGGCGCTCTCGAATGTGATTTCCCTGACAAGCGGCACACATTTATCCTGTATCCAAACCTTCAGCTCATCGAAATTGCTTAGGCTGCCCGTATAGGTTTCATCATTCTCATGCGACAAGGCCACATCCGGTCTGAAGACGATAATGGGTGTGCCTAAAAGTGTATCATTGTATTTACTATTACACAAGTAAATGAATCAATCAAATAAGTCCGACACTTACCTGGTGGATGCATTGCCTGCGCGGCATCGCCGAAACCAACATGAAATTGACAATCCTCCTTGAGGTTGGTGGCCACCTTGCGGAATATATTATATTCGGGTTGATCGCGCCTATCGAAATAGCCAATAATACTACGCTTCTTGGAGTCCAGATTCTCTAGATCTTTCAGCGATTTGAACTCCTTGATGGGATCCTCCAATTGTTTCTTGACAAACTCAACAAATGCCTCGGCCGATCTCTGGCCCCGATACTCACGCTTGCTCACCTGTCCGTTGCGCACGATCTTCAATGTGGGATATTTGCTAATGTGGAAATTTGAGGCAATGGACGTCTCCCGATCGCAATCCACTTTACCTAGCACCACCTTCCCAGGTTCTGGGAATTCTTCCTTAATCTGTAATTTTATTTGATTTCACAATATTATCATGTTAATAATAACAACAATAGCAACAATAATTCTTAAAGTTTCGTTTGTTTACGCAGCTTGAATTGAGATCACATGCAACTCTAAATTAAACAAAAGACAAAAATACTAAACAATGTTTCGCGCTCCACATATTTTGTTTGTTATATTTTCTGTTTTTGTTTTGTTTTTGGGTTTTTTCTCCAGCTGTTTAATTGTTTATGCCAAACAGGTGTCAGCTCCGTCAGACAGGTAACATATTTTTCACTTCTTTTAATTGGATACGCGATATTCAGGTATAAATGAATTAATACAAAATTCACGAAACTTTTTGAGCAGACCTCGCAATTTGATTTTCTATTGATTTGTATATTTTCTATGTGTTTATATTTACAATATATTATGTTATATAACATTTCTTTATTTGTTCAGATTCATATTCATAATGTATTATTTTATATATCATTTTTATAGTATTTATATTCTATATTCATTGAATTTTTCGCTTACCTTATCCGCCGCTTCATTGAAAATTGGCGCTAAAATATTACTAAACCGGCACCATTCCGCATAAAAATTAAGGAAAACCAATTCGTTAGACGCTGCAAATAAAAGAACAATAAAAAATATATCAAATATTTATATATGTATGTATATATATATAGAAAATTATCAGTTGACAGCTTTATATAGAATATATAATTAATAAATTTATAAGAATTCTATGTGTTAATACAATCTCAAATAGCGAGTAAAGAAAAAAAAAAAAAAAAAACTATATATGACCATAGAAAAAAAAATATTTCTTTTTCTAACAACTAAAAATTAAAAAAAAAAAATGTATATCTATATGTATGTATATACATTTGTTTTTTGTTTTTTTTTTTTTCATAAATGATAATAATATATTTTATCCTAAACATTTTTTACTAAGAAAAAAGGAGCCAAGAATTGTTTTGTTTTCTTTGGAAAAAAGTTTTTGATTTCCTTATAAACAGTTATATACTATCAGGTGGCAGCTTTATCTATCTATATTATCTATAAGATAATGAGCATGAGAGTACAAAATAGACGTACATACACACACACACACACATATATATATATATATATATATATATATATATATATATATATATATATATATATATATATATATATATATATATATATATATATATATATATATATATATCGTAACAACACACATTGCCAGAGTTGAGCCTCTGGACCAATAGCAATTAATCTTATCAGCCCCGTGGCGGAGCGTGTAATTGTGTCTATCAATGTTTCCTATACTGATTAAATGATAAGTTTTACTACTATATGCACATATATGTATAAACAAGTGGGAAAGGCTTGTAGTTAGGCTCGTTCAGTCAGCGCGTAAAAATAGACAAAGATAACTGTAAAGGACAACGATTACTTGCTTGCAACATGCAACAATAAACAGTTCAATTGATACATATACATATATGTATTCATAATTTGTTTGTTTGCTTTTTACCTGTTCGAATGCGAAATGAACTATGACTAATTACCTTTGTTTATTGAGTTTTGTGAGCGTAACGAATATACATACATATGTACATATTTGTGGAGCATCATACCACGCTGGCAAATTCTGTGAAATTTATCGAGCTTCAGATTTTCAATTTGTGACACGTCAAGAAACACTCTCTCTCACACACACACACACACACACACACACACACACACACAAACATGAACTGCTCGCGCACAAATTGAGGTGTGCGTGCGTGTGCGTTTGTGTGTGCAAGTGCGTGTGCCTGGTTGTATCTATGCATGCGTATTGGTGCACCAGCTGAGATATTAAGTAAATATATGAATGTATGTACGTATGCATCTATGTAGTCCATGCGGCTTTTACTGCACTTGCTCTATCTATGTTTATGTTGCGAAGCAGGTGTTATCACTGTCGGCTTACCTAATGTCTCTTGAATATTTTCCTTGGTCATGGTCAGCGCTCCACCAGTCGCATCTGTTGGCTGGTAAAGGACATGCAGAACCTGAAATTAGCATAAGGCAGAAAATAACATTCATTCATTAGTTGATCGAAAGTGTATGCATATTCATGTATGTCATATGTCATTAGCCAGCATCTATTGACCATTAAGCAAACAAACTATTGGGACATTTCCACGTCTTAGCCGGCCGACTCATAGTCGGTCTGGTTCGAGCGGGTGCGGGTAGAACACGTCAACTTACCGCAACAATGGCTAAGCACGAGCCCAGCAATGGCTTTATGGATTCGGTCATGTTGGTGCTGTGTGGGCGGCAGGCTGGCCAATATTTAGAAACTATTGAAAACTAGTTTATTTAATTTTAATTCACTTTTACATTAGATGGAATGAAAACGCAGTCACGACGTATCTATATATATAATTATTATAACAACTTCGTTGATTATCGTTTAGTGTTGGATAATGTTAGAAATTCGAAGTAACCATGTATAAAAGTAGTCGTTTTGTGTAACGATTAAGATATACAGTGACTTCACAATCTGATACTGATATTTTTATCCCAAGCATGATCGAACTATTAAATGTAAGTTCGTCGGTCGTTAAATATTAATTTAAATACAAATCAGAATTTCATAATATAAAACATAAATTTATATTAATATAACGAAAAAAATACTTTCACAGAATAAATATAAACAGCAATATTGCATTTACTTATTGAATTATATGAATTGTATATTATAATAATCTTATTGACACACAAAAACCAATTGGGCGTAGTTTGAATCACATTCATATTTGGAGACAAACCAATTCAAACTGCAAGATTCAGTTCGATAACGATTAAAATATATTCGATTTTTGTAAGTGACAAAAGTAGTCGGTTTATTAACGAATACCTATTTGTATGTATGTGCATTATTGTACATCTACATATGTGTAAGCAACAATATCTGCGAATCTTTGTTTATAATAGCTGACGTTTATGGAGTTTATGGTGCTAAATAAAGAGGAATACCAAAAAACGGGTCTTTTAATTTTAGTGCAAATACCAGGAAACTAACCACAATTGTTATCTAAAGGTGTTCAGCACAGCAATGTATGTATGTTTCTATGTTTGTTTTGGTGTTTTTGTTTTATAAATATTGTGGAATCATATACATATGTATATGTATGTATACTCAAGCGCAGGTTTAAGTTTATGTGTGTGTGTGTGTGCCTAATTACTTTGTTTATAAAACATATTTATTTAGTTTCTTATTTTTTCGTTTGGCACTCGTCCAACGGCAAGGACTCAGCAAAAATAAAAATAATCAAATAATTTTGTTTAAAAAACAATTCATCCATATGCAATGCACATACATATGCATAATAGAACGCTGTGTTATTATACGCAATTGTATTAAAATGTATGTTTGTATTTGTACGTAATTACATACATATATATATGCACATATATATGTACGTATATATATATGTATATATATATTTATTATCTACACTGGCAAGCAGTACAATAAAAAAAATGGTATTTGTGCATATCTAGTATAACTGCTAATAAGGTGTTTGGATGTTTGAAACATTTTGCATTTAATTGCTTTGCCTTGAGTTCTCGTTTCGAGATATATAAGTAAGTGTGTGAGTGTTTGTGTGTTTGTGTCGGTGTGTGTGTGTGTGTGTGTGTGTGAGCGTGTACATATATAGATGCATGTTTATACATATGTATGTATGCAACGTCCTGTTTAACTGGTGTCATAAACATATCAACAATTTATAAAAGAATATACGAAATTTTCCACTGCAACGATTTATTCAAATAGTCACCCTGAGAGGATCTCAGGTGTTCGAACCCGAGCTGTATATACATACATATATGTATGTATGTATGTATATATATCTTATAAGTAAAATAAATCTATAAGTGTTTTGTATTTCGATACATATGCATGTTTGTGACCGTGTATGCGTGTGTGTGCATGTGTGATTGTTTGTTTGTGTATTTGTGCACTAATTGAATCTTTTATTGCAGTCGCAACACATGATGTCAGATGGATCGCCGCCCCCATCGATTTGTTTTATTCGAGCCGCGGAATCATATCCAAAATCACAAATGGAAAAGGAAGACTCACAGCTGTCCGTTCCTTTTCAAGAGCGTAAGCGAGTTCAATAAATAATTGATGCCATGAATTGATTAATCTATAATTTAACAAACAAAATTTTCCATACAACAGTTTCAGGCGAATCAACCAAATACCTGGGCCGCACCGATGATGGCGTCTTAGCTTTGTCCAATTACCGCATATGCCTCTCGAAGAAATCAACGAATGAGACGTACGTGCCGCTGGGTCTGATCGAGTCGGTGCAAGTGCGTGATCCCTTCCAGCTGATTGTCAATTGCAAAGATGCCAGCACCGTGCGCTGTTCGTTTCCCACAGCGGACCAGTGCCTGGAATGGCAGCGGCGTATTCAACTTTTAATTGGTGTGCCCGAAACGTTGGAGACAATGTTCGCATTTCCGTTTTACTCCTGGACCTGTGACATTATTGGGAACAAGGAGCGCGCCGCCCTGACCAATGGCAACTTCAGTTCAAACAAGTCGACACCAGCGCCTGATGGTTCGAGCCTGCAGACGGCAAACGAACATTTACATCGTTTGCAGCGAGAGATTCGGTATGAGAGCGATTTCAAGAATGAGGTTGCACGGCTGGGCTTCGATCTAAAGGGATCGTGGCGTATCTCGACGGCGAATGCAGACTTCAAGCTCTGTCCATCGTATCCACAAAAGCTGCTTGTTCCGTGCTGCATTACCGACGAAATGCTGCACAATGTGGCCAATTTTCGAGGATCACGTCGTCTGCCGGCCGTCGTCTGGCGTCATCAGAAATCTGGCGCCATTTTGGCCCGTTGCAGTCAGCCGGAGGTCGGCTGGCTGGGCTGGCGAAACTACAAAGATGAGCAGCTATTAAAAGCTCTCGCCGATGCCTGTGCCTTTGATCGAGGAGAGCATGCGCGACGGCAGGCCAAGGATACCAATGGAGAGGCTGGATCCTCGGGCAAAAGTTCTCCATCGCTAGAGGATTCCTCGCACGAGGAGCTTGCCCTAGATGAAATCAGGGTAAGCCATAGCTGAATTTCACCATACATCATCCCAAGTGAAGAACAAGAATTATATTATTTAATTCCACGCACTCACAATCTCAACATTTAAATTAATCAGCACTTTCAATTATATTTTTAGAAAATTCTTATCGTCGATGCACGCAGCTATACGTCTGCGGTCACAAATCGCGCACGCGGCGGCGGCTGTGAATGTATTGAATACTATCCATGCGCCGAAATTGAATTCATGAATTTGGGCAACATACATGCCATACGAAAGAGTTTTCATGCCGTTCGCCAGCTTTGTGCCTCATCGCCCGATGATCCAAAGTAATTACAATCAATATAGAATTATTAGTCAATTATAATTGTCAATTAATTAAACTTTTATTTGGCAGTTGGTTTGGTCAATTGGAGAAAACGATGTGGATGCAACATCTATCGGGTCTGTTGGGCGCCACAATGACTGTTGTGCATACGATTGAGAAGAATGGTCGTCCAGTGCTCGTGCACTGCTCCGATGGCTGGGATCGTACGCCACAAATTGTGGCCACAGCGCAAATTTGCCTGGATCCATTTTATAGAACAGTTGAAGTACGTTGAAGCTTAAGCCATTGCCATTAGAATTCTAGTAATTGTTCATATTCCCTAGGGTTTCCGTGTTCTGGTGGAGCGTGAATGGCTTCATTTTGGTCACAAGTTTGCGGATCGATCCGGCAATGGACCCAATTCGGATGAGATGAATGAACGTTGTCCAGTGTTTCTGCAATGGCTCGATCTGGTGCATCAAATCCATAAGCAATATCCATGCAGCTTTGAGTTCAGCACAGGCTATTTGGTAAGCCAATTGGAGTTACTATATAAAATGAATTGACTAATCCAGCTACAATTATAATCTTTCAGATAAAACTCGCCCAGCATTCGCTGTCATGCCTTTTTGGCACGTTCCTATGCAATTCGCTGAAAGAACGAATTGAGAATTCAGTTTTCGATCGAACATTCTCTGTCTGGCCATTCTTAGCTGAAACAATGTATAGAAATCCGCTCTATAAGCACGAGACTGAAAAGGTAAAATCAATTGAATTGTCCTATGACTTATCTTATATTAACTTAATTTGCAATTTGCCAATTTCAGGTACTTTGGCCAGCGCACAATGTGCGCTATTTGCACTTCTGGTCCGATGTATATCTTGGTAATCTGGGCAATAAAAACGGCACCGATCTTCCCTTGCAAAGCAATGAACGGCAAAGTGTACACAGCGTGAATGGTAAATTGAGACAAAGTCTTAATATTATTATAATTAAATGTAGCATATATATATATATATACATATTAATATTGTTTGTTTTAGGTACGACAGTGAAAACTCGATCGACGGAAAATATAGCAACAAACGAACTGTCACAGAGTACGATCTCGAGAAGATCAAGTGATCCCAATTTGACTGTGGATCCCATGTGAATATCTAATCAATATAATAATATTCAACAAATAATAATCAAATCAAATTATTTACAGTGTAACAGATGGCATCAATTTGAATACGAGCAGCAATTCCATGTTTGACATTCGGCTGGAGCCAAAGGAATGCATAATCGATACGAAATCAGATATCAAACTGGACAGTGATTCAGTTGATAGTCCAAAGCTGACGGAGCATCCACAAAATGGTTCCACAACATTATTAACTGAATTCAAAAACAATGACCAAAGCACTTCAGCAGTTCAACGTGATACATTGAGCGAGAGTTCAGCAAACGTAAATGGCAAGATAAGCATTCAGCGCATGGACTCCAAGCCCATTGACTTAGCAATACATACCCCTTGTGATTCCCCAAATGGTTAGTTAGTTCAGTAGCCTAATTTCAATTATTCTTTTTTCTAACATTTGTTTATCTATTCAGATTATGCTCCCTCCAATTGTGAAAGCTTTAGTGATAATAGCCCGACTCTGTGTCAGAGTCACGGCCAAATCGATACTAGTACGGATACCTTAATTCCTATAGACACAGCACAGCAAGTGACGCTTGTGGTGTCGACAGATCCAATTAAAGACAGCGACGTGCCTTCAGATAAAGATGCCGATGTCATACCTCATGAAAAAAAGACCGACGCAACGAGCGTTGCGCATACCAATAAAATTAGTCAAAGCTACAGCAATTTACCCCGAGTTCACATCAAGCCCAACAATCTGAGATATTTTCAACAGAATGCCGGCAGCATAGCAGCCATGGATAAAAGCAATGCATTCGAGCAACAGTTGGCTAACGAGGATAGCGGCAAGGAGACGACAAATACGAATGGAACGGTGACCTTAAACGATGTCAGCAATAACAGTGAATCCCTACCATTATCACCTGAGCATCTGAGATGCAATTCTCAAACGCATAATATGTTTGCGCCCTTTGATGAGTCGGCGGCAAGTAGAAGAAATATGCTGTGGTCGAACCTCAATCGTGAGCAAATGCATACAAAGTATGCAGAAAATGTTAGGTAAATATAGAAAATTGAATCAACTCTAAATAGTAATAATAATAACTTATTATTTTCATTATAGTGCACTTAATTTCCCGGCGTCTGGACTTATATCATTGCCTCCGACACCGCAGGGCTCGCAAGAGCGCACACAGTTCACAATATCCTGCCCAGATGGCTTGTCGCATGGCTTAAGTGAGCAGAACATACGCCTGCATCAGATTGTACAAGAGCACAAGGTTCTAATGCATATTTCTATTGATCTTCTCATGTAATACAAATTTGCTAATATCACATTTACAAATTTCGATTGCTCTAGCTACGCGAGGAGCTGCTTTTGCGCGAAATTCATGGAATGCGTTTGGCGCTCTTGCAAAAAGGTTGTCCAAGCTGCAACAGTGTCGTGTCGACCAATGTGGAGCATGTAATTATGTTATTAAATATTTATATATACATATACAACATATTTACAAACATAAAAAAAAAAAAACAATTCGATGTTTGTAAATTTGTTGAAATAATATTTATGCTAAGTGAACACAAAATGAGATGAATATATCCAGCCATATCTGCGCCCTTAGCCACACATGTTCAACAGTTCAACTCTGGCTGGATAATTGCATAATCTTAATAATCTTAGTCTAGATAAATTTCAATATTTAATCATTGCAACGAAATTGTCATACAAATTGGATTTTTGTTTGGTTTTTCGTTGTGTTGGTCTAATTGTTTACCATCTCTTTAGGAAAACGGATCGGATATTGTTGAAAATGCATCAACATGTTCATGGGAAGCTGTTGAAGAACGTAGTGGTCCATCATCATATGCCACATCAACGATACAAGAGAAAAAGGCTGCCAGTGTCCTCTGGGTGCCCGATCATGCCGTTTCGCGTTGCTCCAATTGTCAAATTGAATTCTGGCTTGGACGAAGAAAACATCATTGTCGGTGCGCATTTCAACATATTCTTTTAATTTGTTCTCGTATCTGTATCTTGTATCTTGTATCTTGTATTATGTTGATAACATGCCTTAGTCACACACACACACCTACTACTTACTCCTACTCTATGGGCGAAGAGCCATTTCTAAGCAATCAATCTGGCAACAGTTCGTAACTAATATCTTTTCTGATCTGTAGACTATATTATTATTATATGTATTTATTTATATTATTATTATTACTTTTAAATCACACTTTTAGTTATCATTAGACACTTTATTCTTTGTGCTTTATTGTTCTCCCATTTGATGCCAGATTTGTGGAGAGCGCAAGTAAATCATGAACTAATGTCAGATTGGCTGTGATAAATATTTGCTCATTTTGTAACAAATTCAGATTAACATATCGCATTCAAATGCTATATATGGTTGTGTTCAATTGGCGAAAAAAAAAAAAAACAATAAATATATAATAAATCTCTATTAACCATATCAATTTCAATTTATATAAAAATAATCTCTCTCATCTCATTGCAGATCATGTGGCGAAATTTTCTGTGCTGACTGCTCTGAATTCTGGGCGCCGCTACCATATGAAAAGCTCTTCAATCCAGTAAGACTTTGTGGCTCCTGTTATGCGACCGTTACGGCACAAGTGCACGATTGTAGCGTTCCTTCCAATATAAATAATACAAATACAAATGGAAATACAAATTCAAATGGAAATTTAAATACAAATTCAATGGCAATTGCAATTGCAAGCGATGGGGCTATGACAAAGCCAGCGGCAAGCACTCATCCGTAGTTTTCCATTAGATTTAGGGTTCAGAGACGTTGAAACAATATGTAAATATAATATACTCAAATATTTATTGCATATATATAAATGTTAACACTATTAATAGCAGAAAAGATATACATATATTAAATTACAAATTGTGCGTACTTGTAGAAGAAACACACACACTTGCAAATTATACAAAACACATTTTGTTAGACATCTCTATATGGATATATATGTAGTATATTCATATGTTATATGGACACAATTGTAAATTCAGATACCAAACTAAAAACAATTATAACAAGCAACAAAAAAAAAAAAAAACATTGTCTTTGAATTTTGCTTTAAAAAAATTGACTCAGTTGAGATTTGCATAGAAGGGCCAAGCCAAGGAGTGAGAGAGAGAGAGATAGAGAGCGAGAGTGAAAGAGACAAATATATCATTTAATAAATTTAATATTTGTTTCCTTTTCTTTTTATATACATCAAATATATTACATATATAACACATTCAACAACAAAAACAAAATGTAGACGAGCTTTCCATTTGGAGTATCTTAGAGCATTTCAGAGCCTTCCCGATCGTACACTACTCGCTCACTCACTGCTAGCTTCTACATGATGATGAGGTAGTTTTGGTGGCACTTTATAGGGTCGTATGTACTTGATATTTGTTTTGAGCGTTGGTGGCATCGCATTGGATAGTAGACAGCGCAGAAAGCAATACGTCAAATAGCCCGTAACTCCCCAGATGCGTAGCTCATCCACCACAAAGACAGGATTGCTATAGCCAATGCGGAATTGCGTGTGTCGCGCAACTGCTGGAGAGATCAGCTTATTGATGGGTATGCTGAAAGCCTCCTCCACTTCATCCATGTTGAGCTTCAGGTCAGACACATGAAAATCGGGCACCACGCCCACTACTGGTACGATGGCGGCGGTGCGCGGTAATATTATGGGATTGGCTTCGCCCCAAATTTGAATGCGTTCTCGTGGCAGACCGATCTCTTCCTCTGTTTCGCGCAGAGCGCAATCAACATTACTCTCATCGGTCTCATCTCGTTTGCCACCCGGAAACGATATCTGTAGGCTGTGGCTACGCAAGTGCCGGGAACGACGGGTGTACAACAGCGAAATTTCATTCCTAGGAAACCAAGTGTTATTAAATGCCTAAAGAAGCTAGCGTAAATATTTATGTATACTCACGTCTCTCGCTCCTGGCATAGGGCTATTAGCACAGAGGCTGAGCTTTTCTCATTTCTGTTGCGCTCCAACATTTTGGGACGAGAAAAGGTCGGCAGGTTGCGCAGCAGCTCCATACAGCGCTGTCGCTGCTCATCACCCAGAATTACCGAAAAATCATCCGCCGTTAAAACTTTTACGTTGGCAGCTGTTGCATTATTACCCTTGTTTCTCGTTTGATTCCATATTAATTGCTGCAGCCGACGGCTCCTTGCCAGAGAGCTGATGATGTGAGCTTTCGTCAGGTATATTTCGGCGAGAATCATTAACTAATAGGTTAATAGGGAGAAGTGATGTAAACAAAAACGAAACGGATTTGAACTTTGGATTGCCATCTGCACGCTCAGCTGTTTTTGGTTTACTATGCGATGGGCACAATTTCAAAATTCTATCGATTAGTGATTAAACAGAGCTATCGATACTAGTTTACTGAACAGTTCAGTGTATTTTGATTTCTCTACCAATATATCGTCAAAATCTACATCCCTAATCGGCAAGGCTTTTGCATAAGCGTAAGTTAATAACAACACAGAATTCGGTAAATTTTAACAAAGTTCATTAAAGGCATTTGAAAACTAATACGCACTTGACACGTGTGCGGACAGAGTAAGCAATTGTTTCCATTGCACACAGCTAAATGTTATTAACAGTGGTGTTTCATGCATTTTCATTACGTAACCCATAAAAAAAAAATAAATAATAAAATATCAGCCTCTTAACACGTTCTTGTTGTTGCACTCATAACTTGTTGTCTGTTTACAGTTTCATTCGCATTGACCAAGACACATACATATGGGCAGTAGCATCATCTCGCAACTGGCGCGAAAGTACGGTGCAGTGATATTCTTTCCAACTGTTACAGTCGGCTCCATCTACGCTGATTGGTCCCATACACGCGAGTGGAAGCGCCAACAAAGTTTAGCAGCACACGCCGCGGCGCTGAAGAGTCAAAGCTAAAGACACAGCAAAACACATAAACTTCAAACATGGTTCTCGGTCTGGATAAACGTGCCCTGTGGGCTGCACTGCCGCTGCTTGGCTTTGCGCTCGGTCACTTCTTGGACAAGAAGGAAACGGAACGCATGACCATGTTCCGGGACAAGAGTGCCCTCTATGGCCGCCCTGGCAGCGAGGACAGGCCACCGTCTTGGTGATTAGGCATTAGAATCACAACTAATTTTTTCTTCTCACTGTCGTTAAAATAAACTGTAATATGGCTATGTGAAATGTTCGAAAATGTGATCTATGGCTTATTAAGTGGAATTTTTTTTATGTGTGTGTTTACCTGTGACCCAGCAGCATAGGTGCAGAAACCCAGAAATCATTACAAACCAATCTGACTGACCTAACATCTTGCGGTGGCTTCGACAAGTGCTGACAATTTTTTAGCCGCAGCTGAAACTTCTGTTTAAAATAGCTAGAGTAGCTAAAATTCCAGCTATATTTTTTAGAATTAGTTATATACATATATTCTGTATAACTACGTAATTCACTTTATTTTCATTTTTAGTTGTGTTATTTTTTTTTTTTTTTTCTAAAATTAAAAAGCACAAAAAATGCTAAAATTCCCGCTGTCAGCTTTTTTTTTTAAATATGTATGCCCACTTCTGTTGCAAGCTAAAGGATTTAGCAACACTGATTTGTGCGCACACAATGGTAAGCAATAAACAGAAACCGCGGACCGTGGGCGAGTCGTAGTTAGATTTGTTTGTTAAGGATTGCGTTGCTGCCTGTTTCTTTTGGCCATTGTTTGTTTAAGACATGAAAAACCATAAAACCATCAACACACGGGCCAACGATAAGGCCGGAGATAACTCGTTTACTTAGTCTTCTACCTGGTACTGGACAGGCACACACACATACATATGTATATACATATGTATGTATGCATACACACACGCACACGCACACGCTTACGCATGGAAACGAAAATCACAGCAAGCATCAATATTGCAGCTTGCGTGCAAACGAGATAGCATGCGTGAAGCGCAAAATCCGTTAGGATTTAAAGCAGCTCGAGTTTAGCTGAATGAAAAATATCATATTGAAATTCATAATAACTAAGCTCACAAATAGAATTTTGTCTGTGTATGTGTGTGTGGCTGTGTAACCTAATCCGCTTGAGCGGCGCAAACGCAGACACCGAGCGCAACAACAGACGCACAAATTGAAATGCCAATGCAACAAAACTAATTTATTTTTATGGTCGGTCACAAGCATAGACAATTGCTCGAAATTGCGGGCGTGCTGAGCCAAAGGACTCATGTCCTTAGACACAGCCATCAATGCACATCCAACGGTTTTTATTTTGTACACAGGCTCAAGGCAACACAGCGACGGCGCAGCGTGCAAGATTTGCAAAGTGCGTCGTACAATTGTCACAGTTGTCCCACTCTCTCTCTATTTCGCTCGCTATGTGCCTGAGTGCGACAGCGATAGCGACAGCGTTAGCCTTCTAGGAACGTAACACAAGATATGCAACTAGTGATGAGCAGCGTTGTGATTTTTGAATGATCATCACTATTCGTGACTGTTGCTCTGACTATTATATGCGTGAGTGAGACGGATGTGTTCGGGAAATGTGTAATTAAGTAAAACTGGAACAGAGCGAGATTCTAGACATATTTAATTAGCAATCTTATCGCCTATTGTATTTATTTAGATCTTACTTAAAGATTTGTGCTGCAACAGTGAGATGATATATGTATAGCCAAATATCACAAGGCCAGTCTAAATAGTCATGGAACTCATTTATAATAGCTCCTGACATTACTCTACGTTTGCCCACATTGTCGAGCCTACATTAAAATGCTCTTATCAATCAATAAAACAAAATTTTCTATTATTTTAATATAAATATTATATGTTCATTTATATTTACATTTCATTTAATATATCTTTAAATATATATTTAGAAATAATATATATTTGTTTAAGTGTTAAATTTTGTGTGTGTGTCCTCCTGTGCTGTCCTCCAGTCACTGTGACACGAACACGCCTGTTGCTCATCTCTAATGTGTGGGCAGTATGCAACACTTGTTTGGTCTACGTGCTGTTGTTGTTTTTCGCAGGTAAATTCTGTGTGTGTGGGTGCGCATGCTCTGTCTGTGTTTTTGTGTGTGCATGTGTGTGAATTTGCCGAAAAACTTGTTTGCAGGAGCAAAGCCATGAAATCAGTTAGATTTCGGCATTCAAAGCAAACAGAACGGGAACGGAGGGATAGAAATTGAAAAGTGGAAAGAGAGTATTTGAAAAAAGAAAAAAAAAAAAAATAGTAACTACTCCTTAACTGGAAATCACAGCATCAGGATGAGCAAAGAGCAGCAGGCCGAAGGTGGTGAATCCACCTCAGAGTTTGCCAACAAGACGCTGCAGGATTACGAGGTGCTGGCCGTGATGGGCAATGGGGCGTTTGGCACTTGCTACAAGGTCAAGGATAAGACCACGGGCGTGCTGTACGCCTGGAAGGGCATGAACTACGATGAGCTGGACGATGAGAAATGTGAATCTCTCATCTCCGAAATCACCGTGTTGCGCCAGCTGCAGCATCCCAATATTGTGCAGTACTATCACCATCTGGTCAATCGCGAGGCCAAGTCCATTTACATTGTGATGGAGTGCTGCGACGGCGGTGATCTTGCCCAGCTCATACAGCGCGCCCGCTCGCAGCGACAGCGTTTCGAGGAGCCCTACATCTGGCGCGTGCTCTTTCAGCTGTGCCGTGCGCTGCAGGTGTGCCACAACAAAATACCAAGTGGAACGATTCTGCATCGGGACATTAAGCCGGCAAACATATTCCTCGATGCCTGTGGAAATGTGAAGCTCGGGGATTTCGGATTGGCACGCGTCTTGCGGCGCGATCAGAGTTTTGCCGCCAGCTTTGTGGGCACGCCGCACTACATGAGCCCGGAGCTGGTCAAGGGCAGGCAATACGATCGCAAGAGTGACGTCTGGGCTGTGGGTTGCCTGATCTACGAGTTGTGCGCCTTGCGTCCGCCGTTCCGTGGACGCGCCTTTGAACAGCTCTCGGAGAATATCGCGCATGGCCAATTCAGCTGCATTCCGGCGGTCTACAGCGCCGATCTGCAGTCGATCATTGGTTTCATGCTGGCCGTGGATCATGAGCAGCGACCGGGCATTGAGGTAATCACGCGTCATCCGCTGCTGGTGCGGAATATCAACCAATTGCCAGCTGAGTTTCCGCGTCTTGTGGACGCTGGTGAAGATTTCCAGCTGCCCGGCACGGGCAAACTCTTTCCCGACTCACCCGAGATGTCCAGCACGCTCTTCACGGAACAGTACAGCTTCAATGAGGGCTATGGCCAGCGGCGTCTGAGCGTCACGGGCGTCTTTACACCCGATCTGCGCAGCGAGCTCTTCTACTCGGCCAAGCGTCGCATCTTTGGCAGCAGGCAGCAGCTGCTGAAGTCGGATCCGTCGCTCTACGAGAGCATCAAACGGGAGCACAGTCCACAGCGCATCACCCAGCACATATTCGACGAGGCGCTGCAGAAGCGTATGCATGCCATACGCGCTCAGGAGTCGCTATTGGAGCAGCGCGCAAAGGAGCTGGCGGCGGCCGAGCAGCGTGTGAAGGCAATGGAACGTGAGTTGCGCATCAAACTGGAGCAGGCGGAGCAGCAGGCACAGGCTGTGCAACCACAGAAGCTGTGCAGCTGTCAGATGGTACCACCGGTGCCGCCGCGCAAGCCGCAGGCCAAGCGCCACGATGATACCTATTGCAGTATCGAGCTGAACGAGACGTCGCCAACGGTGGCTAAAATGAATTTGGCCCTGATGACAGCGCCCAAGCAGCTGCAGCTGCAGAGCCAGAGCAATACGTTACGCAAGGTTACATTTCAATCGCCGCCCAAGTGCAGCAAGTTGGGGTCGGAGCAGTCAGCTGGTGCTCCACTTGCTCCCCCCGTGCTGCCCATGCAGACGAGCGTCTCCAGCAATGAGTCCGCCGAGAGTCAGGCATCCAGCACGCGTCGTAAATCCATTCTGTCTCTCTTCGGGCTGAGCCGTGTGGGCAAGGGACCAGCCAAATCTGCAGCAGCTCCAACTCCAGTTGCAGCCACGCAACAGACGCAGCAGCAGCAGCAGCAGCAGCAGCAGCGACGTCCGCCCTTGGCTGCTAAGTTGCCAGCGACGCAGAAGCTGCCGCCTCAACAGCAGCAGCAGCAGCAGCAGTTCAACAATATGTGGACCAAGGAGCAGAAGCGCGCCGCCTTCGATCTGCTGGCGGCAATGAATGCTGCGGAGAAGGATTCGGCCAGCGTGGTGGCCGCGCGTCGCCAGCAGCTGCGGCAATCGGTGCGCGAGCGCAATAGCAGCATGCAACGGAATCGTGCAATGCGACGCTCCCTCGTCCTGACAGCGGGTGGAGCTCAGCCAAAGCCTTTATTGCTGGGCTCACGTGAGCAAATGTTGATTTAAGTTGCAATTGAGAAATCCGTTTCAAATGGGGCTGAAGGGGGCGCTCAAAGTGGCCCGCCTTGTGATGTGGACTAAGTACCAATATTTTTTTTGCCAATCTTTTTTTTTACTACAGTCTTGTTCCTATTTTATGTTTATATCATGTATTTTTTTTAGTTGTAGGCAACAATATGCAATTTATAATTTAATAAAAGAGAAATTAGTGTTAGATAATTAATTGCATAGCCGTTATATTTCAATTTCTATGCTGATCAGATCTCTACATATCGAATGAATTTATGTATTGGCAGTCCTGGTAAATATCGATATGAGATGCAGTGAATATCAGTTGCACTGCTCATCTCTAGCACACCACATTTAGCGGGTTTTTGTTTTTGTTTTCATTTTGTTTGTTTACATTTAAAATCTATAGTAGTGTTGGCTAAAGACTGACCAGTGATTGATAGGTAAATATCGATATGATGATATGCAATTAATATCAGTTGCAGTGCTCATCTCTAGCACACCACATTTAGCGGGTTTTTGTTTTTGTTTTCATTTTGTTTGTTTACATTGAAAATGTTGCCGCTTGTGGAGGAGGATGTGCCCGAATTTCTCTTGCAACGCAATACAGTCGCCTATTGCAGTCATCTGCATGTTAACAAATCCAAGTCTAGTCTTGTGCTGGGACGCAATCTTAAGTTTTACGAATTCCGCAAAAAGGAACTATTGCATTACATTGATCTTAAGGAATCAACTCTCCAGCAAGTGGCTACAGAGCTTATTTCATACAATGGACCGCTCAGTAGATTTCTCATACGTGATGATGTGGCCGACATTAGCGGCGATGCGACCAGTTACAGCATGCTGCACGCCCCCGAGGAGCTGCCCCTGAGCATTGGCAAATACGTGTGGCTGTGCGAGCACATTTACGTACTGCTCCAGTGCTGGCAGAAGCTGCTTGTGCTGCAGCGACCGTCTGAGCAAGGCGCTAGCTTTCGGCTAATAGCACAGCATGACAACGTACAGGAATATCGCTTGGTCAGAGGTCCCATCAGGTATCAGGCCTATGTGGAGCTCCAGTTCACCAATGGCAAGCGATTGCGAACAAATTTCCAAGGCAGTGAAGCTTCAGAGAGTACGCCAAGTGGCAGTAGTAGTAGTGTGGCTGACTTTAAGCGCCTGTTGCAGCGAGTTCACTGCGCACGCGCCGAGCTTCATTTGCAGCGCAGCCAAACTCAGCTGGACTTTGTCCAGGCACGCGAGGTGCAGGCCTTCGGCGTGCCCGGTCAGCGTTCGTTATTGCTGGAAGAGAAGCAGTTGCTGCGACGCTGCGGTGATATATGGACGCGCATCTGCGGCGACTCTCTAGTGCTGGGCACACTCCTAACCAATGCGGCGGGCAGCAATTGCAATAGCACGCTGCATGCTCTGCGCCCGCTGCTGCGTGTGCCGCAGGGCCCAGGCTTAAACTATGTGCATCGTCTGTACGAGCTGCCACTACAGGCCGATGGCCAGCCGCCAGAGGATTACGATAAGCTGGCTCAGTTCTGGGCTCTGCAAGAGCAACAGGAGTCAGCAAGCTCGTGCCTAAGTTGGCAGCCCGCCACCTGTGTGGATCGGCTGCCACCGGAGCGCAGCGCCGTGCTGCTGGTGCGTCTGCAGCTGGAGGATTTGCTAACGTTGGACAGCATACAGCTGCTTGCCTTGTACGAGCTGCAGGGTGAATGCCAACGGCAGCTGCAGCTGCACTTGGCCAGCATTGATGTGACCGCCCTGCTGCAGCAGCAGGAGCTGCATGTGCCAAGCTTTGCGCCGCAGACGCTGCATCAGGACTTTCTCGCCGTGATCATGACGCAGGCCGCGCATTGCGCCTTGCGGCTGGTATTCCAAAGCGACGAGCAGCAAACGCAATTCGAGCAGCTGCTGCTGACCAAGCTGAACTTTGTGGCCACAAATGTGCCGTCTGAGAAGCAGCAACGGCAGCGAAGCGATTGTGAGTAGCTAAACTTTTTAACCTCGCTGCATAACTAAAGGGTTCCTCTCTCTCCCTATCTCTCTTTCGTCCTGGCAGCTGTGCAACTTCTGAATGATTCGGATACGGAGCAGGATTTTGCCTTTGATGATTGCAAGAGCAGGAGTAGCGGCTGCACTGCATCCCACACTCATCGCCTCTTCTACAATGGCCCTCAGCAGTTGCTCTTGTTGCGCAACGATCCTGGCCAGCATTGGCATCTTTATGCCAGCACAGAGACGCAGCTCTGTCTGCTGCTGCGCCGACTGCTGCGCGATCTGCTTCAGCTGCACTGTAATCTCTCGCTGCTCGAGCTGCAGTCAGAGGCGTGTAGTGCGCCCTCCAATGCTTCACTGCTCCTGGAGTCAGCGCTGCGCGACGAGCTGCAAGCCCGAGCCGAGCTGCTGCAGCTGCAGCCAAAGCGTGCGCAGTTTCAGGCCAACAACTCCAAGCGGCTTCATCAATTGGAAATGGCCAGTGATGCGCTGATAACTGTGATAAAGACCCAAATGCAACTAGATGCTAGCTAGCCCTGCTCTGGGAATCATTCCATGCTCGGTGTTCATTACAATATAATTGTTTTTCTGTATATTTTATTAAAAACATTCTTTTGTATACAGGCATTTATTATATAAAGAATAGAAGAAGACAGAAAAGAAGAATAAAAGAAAAGAACAACAAAGCAAAGAACAAGAAAGAAAAGGTGTTCAAAAAGAAAGTAAAAAGAATACATACCAAAAAGAATAAGAAGACGAGAAAAACGGAAAAAAAAAATAGAAAAAAAAAAGAAGGAGAAGACAAGAAAAATCAAGAAGAAAAAATAAGAAGCAGCCCTAAAAAAAAAAAAGACAAAAAAAAAGAGAAAAAGAGACAAGAAACCAAAAAAAGAATAACAAAAAAGAACATAAGGGAAGGACAAAAAAAGACAACGAAAAAACACGAGAAGAAGAAAGAAAAAAAAAAAAAAAGAAGAGAAAAAAAAGACAAAAAAGAAGAAAAGAGAGAGAAGAAAAAAAAAAAAGAAAAAAGAAAGGAAATAATGAAAAGAGAAAAAAGGAGAAGAAAAAAAAAAAAGAATAAGCAAAAGAGAAAAAGAAAATAAAAGACAGAGCAAAAAAAAAAAGATAAAAATAAAAATTAAACTTAAACTTGGACGGAAGGCTTTATACATAATTAGTTTATCCTGAATTGGAATACATATACATATAGTTCATATATGATTTATAGGATTTAGCTGCATTTCATTTGCATCTTGCACAATTTGCCAAATTACACAAATTGTTAAGAAACATTTACAATTTTATATACAAGACTACTTAGGGCTAATTTAAAGCACTTCAAATGAATTTTGTTATGGGAATCGCTGAGTATATAAAAAATATACATATATATGTAATATATATACATGCATATGGTTATCAAGATTTTAAAGTTTTTCCGAAAAATTACGTGAGCTACGCGCACTGCAATCGCTGCGCCGCTGCTGCTCCTCGCCTTTGATGATGTTGTCCAGGACATTTTCCAGATTTTGTGTAGCCGCCGATAGCTCGGCATTGTCACTGTACGAGTCCTCGACAATCTCCTTGACCTTGTTCAGCAGCAGCTTAAAGTTCACCATTTCCGTATCACGCATATCCATATTAACCGATTGCTCCAACAAGGCGCCCAGCGGCAACTGTTGCTGCTGCTGCACGTTGTTGGCAGCTGTGGGCAACAGGCTCAAGCGTCGCTGATCGAACCACAGGCTAATATCGCTCAGCGAGTAATCCGATTTGTTGGCCTCCAAATAGCTGCGATTCAGCTCAGCGCCATTGACTAAGGAGATAAACTTTGAATTACAATTTACATGTTATTTGATTATTTATCAAATTACTTGAATGCGACAAATTGGCTCCAACAGGTGCGTACATATCGTAGACAGCCTTTGCAACAGGCGGCGACAAACGTTGCGGCGTGCTGGCATTCAGAAATGTGGAGCTAATCAGCGGCGCCGCCGATGAGGCGCGCTGCAAATCAATTTATTATTTAAATATCATTTCTATATACACATATAGCTCATTAAACACTCACCGATAGCTGTCGCATATCCTCAATTATTTGCAGCAAAAAACTTTGATGCGCGCTTAGAAAATCACATATTTGATCGCTCGACGTATTCGACAGCTGCTTCAGCTGCATTTCCAGTTTACTGTGTAAAGAGAAATGTCTGTTGTGTGAAAAGCTATTTGCAAAAATTGTATTAGTCTTTGCTACTCACACATTCTGCAGCAGGACACGATCGATAATCGATTGCAGACGCTCCGAGGCGCTGCTTGCCAGGCCCGTTAAGGAGCCTGCAATAAATGTGGCTGGAGATTATTACAATTGAATAGGGACATATAAATAGCAAGTCAATTTAAAGCAAGTAGCTAATTGATCAGCATCTTAGATCAACTAACTTGTACAATAAACTAACTGAATATAACATAAGCTAAATAGTTTTCAAACAACATACAGAGTTCCCGTTGCGGCTGCAGCTGCGCCTGTGGCTGCGCCTTCTCATGGGGCGACGCCTTCAGACGCAGCGTGGAGTTGCTGCGAATGCTGCGCGTCTCGGCCGGAATGGGTGCCAATTCGGTTGCATTGCTGGGCTGACCGATGCCAGCGCCGCTTTCCTGTGCATTGCAGAAGCCGCGTCGCTCCTCCTCCTCGGCATCGGCACGCTGACTTTTCTGCGCATAGGGAAACCAGCTGCAGAGGCGTGCCAAGTGATGTGTCCAGCGTTTTGGCTGTGGCTGATCCTCGACAAAGACTTCGCACATGCGATGTGATGGCTCATGCTTGCCGTTCACATGCACGGCCGAGGCAAAGCAGGGCAGGCAGAGCGACAGATCGCGGCATACCTGGCACTTGAAGCGTATGCCAATGATGTGCTCCATGCGACAGCCGGCACACGAATTGCTGTGTATCAAATGCTCCGTATCCTCAATGCGTTTAATCAGAGCCAACAGATTGCCATAGATAAGGAAGCGTGTTTGTGTGTGCGTCCACAGATTGTGAAACTGTTGCTCGCCCAGGCCGGCGAGGCCATGTGGACAGCGGGCAAAGGATTGCTCCAGCATGGGCTGTAAATTGTGAGCACCATAGGCTTTGGACTCGCCCAGATAGCTGAGCAACTTGCTCAGCGTGTGCAGCAGCTGTTCGAATGCATAGCGCGAAACGCACTGGGATTTGACATCTGCCAGCATGCTATAGAAGTCGTCAACCATGTGCTCGCTGCTATAAAGTTTGCAGAGCAGCAAAAATGTCACCTTGATCTCCAGCAACGAAATGGAGTGACGACGCTGCCTGCAAGGCAATGGGAGAAAAAGGGAGAGGGAAAGGGAGAGAGAGATTGATAAATGTATTTATGCATCGCATTGGCTACTCTTACGGATCGTATATGTTCCAAAAGAAGTTGGCCAACAGCGCTGTGGCCGTCTCCAGCTGATAGGTTTGCGTTTTCGTAAAGTGTCCCAGTTTCTCGCAGGCAAAGTAAATGTCGTGCAGCAGCGAGGTGAGCTGGAATGGCGGCACCATCAAATTCAAATTACAATTGCCGTTGCTGACGGGCATGTCATGGCGCTGTAATATGGCCAGCACCAATTTATAAGGTATTTTGCTAGCTGTAAGGTTCGAGAAAATCAATGCAATCAAATGCAATGCGCGAAATATGTATAGAATATATTTAGCTTACTGTGAAATATCTTTTGCAGTGCAACAAATTTGCTGGCACAGCGATAGACGGTATATTTGTAATGGCCATAGTCCAATTGCAATTTGGTTATAATCTCGGTTAGGTTCGCGGCAACTTGTTGCGACACCTGTTGCTTCTCTTTTATTTCGATTTGTGGTCCTTTGTTGTTCGCCAAGGACGCGACGGCATCGGCGGTGGCGGCGGCGCTTTTGCGCAGCGTTGTCATTTGTGTGGTCATTGCAGTACTCAGCATATTGCACAGTTTATATGTACTATAATTTGTATGTTTCGATTTTACTATTTTATTTATATTTCAAATACAGTTTTCAGCGTCGTTTTCTCTCGTTTCTGGCGTTCTCTACGACGTTCGTTAGCGCAAAAGTCAAATTTGAAATAAATGTATGGCAACGCTGTTGCGCATGCGCTTTACAGCACTGCAGTGCTGCCAGCTGATGCAATACCACGACCGTTGCGCTTTGAAATGCATTTTTATCAAGTTGGTGTGTTGCATTAAATTTACATGAAAAAATTAAAGTATAGTACAAGAAAGTCATATACATATTACTATGCCACTCATTCAAGCAGCAACCCCTCATGAGCCTTTGAACAATTTAATCACTTGTGCGCCATATGCCAAGTATACAGATCAAATATCACTTGAAAGCTGCGTAATCGATATTTATATCGATTATTTTAAATTGTATGAAAGGGCTGTTAATATATTTAAATTACCAAGAGTGACCAAATAAAACTTCTTGAACTTCTTGCGAATCTAAAAATAAAAATATGTATATTTTCAAGTAAATATAAATAAATTATAATCGGCAGCCAATCTAAGGGGTCGTCAGCACACACGACATTCAGTGCACTATCCTCTCCTGATCAGCATACCCTACTTTGCCAGGAGTCACACAATATTAACCGTTTCTTCATGAACATACATATGCATGTGTATCGTTGTGTATCTTTGAGATAATCTAAACTAAGTATGTGACGCCCACACTCAAGCTGCTGATTGACTAGCTGACAAATTGTTACAGTCATGTCGTTGCCCCACCCATTTCCCACCTGTACAAAATGGCTCAAATGTCATAACAAGATGGAGCACACATGTCATGCGAACACAAAGCTTATACATACATACATACATGCATACATGTGTATGTACAGCACAGAAACAGGCACAGACACGGACACTCAGCCAAACACACCTACATACATACATACACAACACACATACACAATTGCAATTGCATTTGCATGCAGAGCGTACAATGACGGGACAGAGAAATGGAACTGGGGAACAATGAGAAGCATGTTGGGCGTCGTTGGCGTCCAACTGCCTGCACCAGGCAATAATAATTCGCCAGTGCCAGGCCATTGACAATGTCGGTGCCATAATGACTCTCCACTGACTAACTGACTGACTGCTGCAGCAGAAGTTATTATACCCTGTAAATACAGTTATGTCAAGGGATATATGAACGAAAATGCTATTTCTTGTGTATGGCAAATATGTGGAAAAAGTTTTCGAATAGAGCATTCATTAAATTTTTTCTCTATACTTATTTTTAAATTTATTTTAATTTTTTTTTCTATCGTTATAATATATATATTTTATTTTCATTTAATTTTTTTCTTAGATTATTATTTTTTATATTGTATTTTCATAAGATTATTAAATCTAAGATTATCGCCTCACTTTAGTCAATTTGGTTCCCGATGCTTTTATTACAGGGTATTGCATAGTGTCATATGCCAATTGTCATATTTGCTGCTCTTGTTGTCAATGCTGCCGACAGAGGACGCTACACCTACAATTGTGAGAGTCGTCTAAATGAATGAATTAAGTCAGCCATGTGACATAACTGGAATGACCGCCCAGCTGCTGCTGTTGCTGTTGCCGCCGCTGCTGCTGCTGCGGCTGATGCCCAAAGTCCCAGTCTCAGTCGCTGGCTTACGTTCAGTCAGTCTCCTAGTCCCCTGGCTATAGTTGCTGCCGAGGCAACTGCTGCCAACGCCTCACGTTGAACATTTGCCACATTGTTTTGTTGTTGTTTTGTTGCTGTCATTCCTGACGCCTTCTCTCTGCTGCTGCTACTACCGTTGTTGTTGTTGTGATTACGTATTTGTTGGCCGTTGCCAAAGTTATATGGCGCACACGTACAACAGCAGCTCCCGCTGCAGGACAATGGCAAATGCCAGAATGCAAATGGCGTGTGGACGTGAACGAATCGCGCACACGGCACAAAATGTTGTTGGCCTGCCCTCTTCAATTACATATGCAGGCCGTGGGAAGCTGAACTCATCACATTGCACTTAGCGACGTGAGCGTGACACGTGACACGACCAGATATTAAATTGTATTTAAAAGTTTCTAAAGCATGTGCATGCACAAATAGAAATATAAAACGCTTAATAATAAGGAAAAACTAGATACAAATATAATGAGAGTAATTGACTTTAATTACAAACTAAAATTAATAAACTTATATATGGATTCATATAATTCCTTTGAATATTTAAATAAATATGTATCGATAGTTATTTGCCTTCTGTCTGCAAGGCTCATCTCTAAATCGAATAACCAGTTACTCTGGCCTGATGCAACGGGTCTGCCGTCCAGCGCGCCAATTAAGCAACAAAAGGTTGGCCGCTTTGGGGTGGGGCTGCGCCTTTGCCATTACCGTTACCGTTACCGTTGGCATCGTCGGCGCGGCCATGTTGACGACTTGGCCGCCATTAAAACGAAGCGACGTTGTGAAATGTTCTGATGAAGCCAATCCCCTGCCCCGTCCGCCCATCCAAACGAGCTGTCTCTGCGCAACTTTTAAAGCGATTGTTTTTTTTTTTCTTTCCATTTTTTTTGCTCCTGTTTGTTGCACATTTTGCAACAAAGTCGCCTCGAGATGCCGTTGCTCAGAGTTCTGGCCGATACGTTTGCCAAATGGCTGCTGCAGCGTCCATCGTCCGACTCCAATGGCCTCGGGCATTCAATTTCTCTTAACATTTTGTAGTTGTTATTTTCCATTTTTCCCTTTTTTTTATTGTTTAAAGAGGGAAGCAAGAAACAACAACGGAGGGCAGAGGGCACAACTTGAAGTCTGTGCGCACAACAAGTGGACATGGAGTACGAGCCAAGATGGGGCTGCCTTTGCTTGGCTAACTGCTTGGCTGGCTCGCTGGCAGCTTGGCTGCTGGTTCGTATGTTGCTCGTTAACGGTAATGGGAGCAGAGGCTGGCCTATTACGGGTCACGTGGATGGTTTAATTATGACTTTCAGTGCTTGCACTATTATCACATAATAAAAAATGCATTTGCTTGCTAATGATGTGGATTTTGAAAAGTTCTGTATTTCATTTCATTAGATGCATTGAATATTTAAAAAAAAAAAAATGTGCAAAATTTCTGCAAAAATTCTGGCTTTAATTTAACCTTAATATGACATTTGAGCAGTTTGCCTAAAAATCCCGAGTCAACTAGAGCTAGTGCTAGAGCATAGTGTGATCACGTACATAATTACTAGATTAAAATCGTTTGTCATTTTAAAGCGAAAGCGTGCATATGTATGTATGAATGTATGTATTGTCCTTTTTTTGTTGCCATTTAAATACTTTTGCTTTTGCTGCTCTTTTTACTGTCAGCGCGTGGACACACACATTGACTATTTATTTATCCACGAAATGCACACCTCAGCAATATGGCGGTCATTTATTTATTTATGTGCCAATAAAGCACACACAATGTTCGCGCCGTTATGCCACTTCCATTTATTGAGACTGAAAATGAAATGGAATGAATGTACAAAAATATTCATTGCGTTTGCCTATTGTAAATATCGTTTGTTTACTTTTCACAAAAAAAAAAAAATCGATAGGTGATCGCCTGATAGAAGCCTTTGTAAATAGCGTTCCTTTGCTCCTTACAAGAATATATCGATACTCGATCATTGTGCACGCGCCCATCTCTGCAGTGGATCGCCAGCTATTTATAACAAAATGGCGGCCCGCTGCTCATTTCAAATGGCAGCATGGCACATGTGTGTGTGGGAGAGTGAGATGGCAAGAGAGTGAGCGAACACTAGAGAGGGAGAGTAAATATTAAAACGTCTGGTGATTGGCGTTCGTTGCTGAATGGCCGACGTCAATCCAATTAGTTGCGGACAGTGCAAACACGCAGCGTCCGGCATCTACTCGTCTACTCAGTTTCACTTCGAATGTGGCTGCCGGGCAATAAAAATGAAAACAACAACAAACAACAATATCAGTAACAGCAGCAGCAGCAGCAGCAGCAGCAGCAGCAGCAACAGCAGTAAGAGCAGCAACAACAACAGTACCGGAAGCAAAAACAGCAGCCAGCAGCCAGCAGCAGCAGCTGCAACAATAACAACAGCCGCCCAAGTGGTATGAAGAACGAAGCGAATGGACATGGATCCATGCCGAATGGGGACACATTCACACGCGTTGGCACGTGGATAGCCAACGTGTGTGCGTTGCTGTTGTTGTTGTTGCTGCTGTTTCTTTTGCTATTGTTGCTGTGCATTGGTAAGTTGATGCGGGTGATGGACGCGCACGAAGAGTAGCTCTCAAATACCACGCATTTTAGCAGAAAAAATAGAGTAAGAGTAAATGAATAATTTTAGATATGTTTTTTTTATTACTTATTTTCAAGTATATATATTTTATATATGTATATTTCAACTTTATATATTTTATGATATGTTGTTACATATTTCGTTCAACTCCTTAACATTTAAATCGATACATATCGATAAACAGTTTTCCTTTTAAACTCGATATTTCCATGTTTCAATCGATATTTCTGAATTCCAAGTCTCCTAAGAGCTGAATACACTTCTCTTACAACTATATACTGGGTATTACTTGGTCCATTTCTGAACAGCACTTCAGCTACACGTCCACTTTTTTTTTTGTTCCTTGTGCTTTTAACTATTTATGAGGTTGAGTTGTTTGCTTAGTTTTATTATATTGCAAAAGGACTTCTGACTTGCGACTTGTGTCATAATTTAATATCGTCCGAGCGCTTTCAATGAAATCATTCTGAAAATTTAATAGTCGTTTAATTTTAATTGGATTTCAAATCGAAATGAGAAAACGCCGCGAAAGTTGTTTTTCGTCAGACATCAAATAAAAATAGCAATTCAAAGCTTAAGATAAGAATATTTATTGTATTACTAGTTATATCAACTGATTTCGATTCGTTGTTCAGTCTTACGCTTAAAGCCAGTTAAAGTACGCTCTCGTCTCCTGACCAACACAATTGACATTGAGTGAGTGTTCACTGCATTCCACTATAAATTCCATGTCCTTTGTGCCAATTAGCAGCTAATGTATGCCAGTGTTCATGTTATTTTGTCGTTTTGCAAGAGGAATTCCATTTACGCAAAACATTTTCAATAAATTATTTTCAAATTGAGATACGAATTTTTAGCTCAT
Source organism: Drosophila koepferae (assembly GCA_030914345.1). Lineage (NCBI taxonomy): Eukaryota > Metazoa > Arthropoda > Insecta > Diptera > Drosophilidae > Drosophila > Drosophila koepferae. Next base: position 17,968,760 of record JAUESR010000196.1, on the reverse strand, counting down.
TCAGCCTAACGCACTTTAAGCTGACTAGCTAATAAATTGCGTGCCAAACAAATGTGTTTGGACGTATGTGTGATGGTGTTAAAGATACTCTGTAGAATTTCTTTGTTTGTTGATAACTTGTAAAAGAAATCTTCTAGGCAATCAGAGCAACAATTTGCAACAATACTATATAAAAGTCTAATTAGTCAAATTGCTTGATTTTTATTGTTATCGATTACATGTTCATTTATCGATCTAGGCATGAAAATATGCATTTTGCTGTGACTTCTCTAATGTAATGCAGGCTTATAATGTTAGTTAGTTAGTTTAGCAGCACATATAAAATACATATCGATTACTATAGAGTTATCGATATATTCATATTGCTCGAAATCAGCTCATTTGAGTGTAATTCCACGAGTCTTTGCTTAAAAAAAATATTCGATAGAAATGACTAATTAAAGAAGCATTTAATGTTATCGATGGAAGTTATCGATAACTCACAGCAAATATATATGCAAATATTCACGTAGAATCGGAATATATAAATATGCTTTATATGAGATTAGCCCTCTACCTCCTTTGACATTCGAATACCCTTCACTTTGAGCAGCTTTGAATGGATATTTGTAATGGAGATATTTTGTATATATATATATTTATATACTATATATACTTGTATTTAGAATTTCAATAAACTAATCAAATATGTGAAAATGCATGGACAAGAAGGAATGCAATTGCACAAACGAAGCATTTTGGCTAAAACCGCACTCTCGAGTCCAACAACGTTGAAATGGCCAACAGACGACTGACTGTTGATGAAGATTGGAGAAGGCGCTGGTGGTCGATATGGGGCGGGGTTTGGAGACGTTGTCTTCATTGGCATCAGCTTTAATTAAAAAGTTACCTGCAAAAATGTATAGCTATTTTTGCCCGCCAGTCATGGCAAATGTTTGCCATGACCAGAGCAGGAGCAGCGCAATCCAGGATGATGAAGGACGAAGGACGATGGACGAAGCATGCTGGCAACGATTCTGCACCAAGCGGTAACCCAAGCAAAGCAATCCAAGCAAACCGAACCATCGAAGCTGCCAGTCAATGGAATTTTACAGGTTTTGCGGTGCTAGCTAAACTTTCTATTACATTGTGCCAACACTCGATGGCCTTGCACCCGCTGCTGCACAGAGTCCAAGAATCGACCCAAACACGTTTTCATTCCCAATTGCAGTTGCACTTGCTTGCCCCACCCTCCGCCTCCTCTCTCTCTCTCTCTGTCTCTCTCTCCCACTGTGCCTTTGTCTTGGTTTTTAGTTGGATCCGTGTCCATATTCCGTGCAACTAGGTTAGCATAGCCGGGAGCATTTCGGGCCAACTTTCAGCCACCCAACATGGCCACTGCCCGGGCCACTTCCTTCTGGTTAGCCATTTGCCACATATTTCTTTATCAATTTGCGTTTACATATTGCATTTTAATGAATTTTCTGCTGACATTTCAAATTGCTTTAAGCCTTTCCGCTTCCAATTCGAATCCATTCAAAGTCCTTTGCACACCTACATACAACATCACATCCTCGGCTTTAAATCGGCGCAGAGCTCTTTTCGATTTGCAATTTTCAAGAATTTTCATCAAATTTTCAACAATTTTCAATTTGATAGTCAAAGCAGTCTTGGGCTAAATGGAAAACTTCAATTCACATATTAGCCAGAGCTGAGTTCCTTCCATTTTTCATTATTGAGCTTTCTGGGGAAAAAAAAAGAACTCTATATCTGACTTGTTTCGCAGTCAAGCATAGTTATTGTACCTGGTTTTATATAAGCAAATGTATTATCTGCAAATACAAATATTAAAATCTAACACATTTCGAGTTCAACTGTTTCGTTTCACTCCTAGCATGAATATTTTCTTACTTGTTTTGCAGTTAAAACTTCATCATTGAAAAATATATTTTTAAAAATTTCGTTTTGAATTTTCAGCATTTATATGTATATATATATATATATATATATATATATATATATATATATATATATATATATATATATATATATATATATACATTTTTTTTATATATATTTTTTTGTATCTAGCATTATTTTTATATTTTTAAAAGTAATTTTTTGTAAATTATTTAAAAATATTTTTGTAAAATATATATTTAAAAAAATATATTTAGTTTTTTTGTATATATTTTTAAAACATAATTTTGTAAAATTATAATTAATAATATATAATAATATAATTAAAATATTTTTTATAATATATTTGTAAAAAATATTTGCTTACAAAATTTTTTTTAAAGAATATTTGTTATATATTTTTCTATATATTTTCTAAAAACAATATTGTAAAAGAATTTTTTTAAATATTTGTTTACAAAATGATTTTTGTTAAATATTTAAAAGTATATTTTAAAAATATATTTATTTTTTTAAATATATTTTTAAAACATAATTTTTAAAATATTTATTTTTAAATGATCTGCTTTCAATAATTTTAAAAAATATTTTTTTATAGTATATTTGTACAAACTATTTGCTTTAATTTTTTTAAAAATATATTTTTATTTTTTTCATTATTGCTTGTTTTATTTTTATTTTTATTTATTTATTTATTTATTATTTTTTTTTTTTTTTTTTAACTCTTATCGTTTTAGATTTAGGAATTGCAATTTCGTTTGGTTTTCAGTTTTGTTTTGTTTTTTTTTTTTTTTTAAATTAAATTTTTTGAATTAATAAAGGTAAATTTAAAATTATGAAAGCCAATTTTTGATGTTGTTAAATTATTTATAGGTGTTGAAATAAATATATGTATATGCTCACATACAGCATGCATATCCATAGGGTGTACAATTAAAGAGAGTATCTTTCATTGCGTCGTTTCTGTAGTGCCATTTCGCATAACAGAAATACTTAATCTTAAGCTCTCTACTCTCCCTCTCTCTCTCTCGCTCTCTCTCTCTCTCTCTCTCTTTCTCGTTATCCAGCTCTATCTATCATTGTCCCTGTCTCTTTCTCGATTCTTAGCTCTTTCGTTTTCCGAGAAAGACATTCAATTTAAACATATTGCACTTTTATTTAGAGCGAATTCAATGGAAGTGAACATAATTTGAATACAAATCGTTGCATATTTGTTTTGATGGTCATTGCACACACTTTTTTTTTTTTTTTCATTTTTGGGTAGCCCAGGCAGAAGAGCTGAGTGGACAGCAAACTGTTTGGCAAGTGGCGTCATCCCTATCTACGTCAGCTTCAGGAATCCTTTTCGTTGTGGTTGCGGTTGTTAGGTATACCCTGTGTACCTTCATATATTCAGCTGCTTGGGGTAGATTGCTGTTGGCTTATGCACATATTTGTTTGTGCATATATATTTGAAGTTAATCGATAAGTATCGATATGTGATATCGATCGGAATTGAATAGCTTGAGACATTTGAGCTAAAGACGTTGATTTTGTTGTTGTTGCTTTCGCATTATTGTTCACTTGTGGCATTTTTGGCAAAATCGATAAATATCGATTCATAGAATTACATCGATTTTGATAATTAGATAAGTTTCATATATTTATTATATATTTTATACTGTACTCCTGAAGAATGTGTGGGAAAATGTGCTTAAATTTGGTTTCTAGTCGTATACTTGATATTTCATATTATTGATATAGATATGTATATATATATATTTTGAAGTCAGATATTCTTCTGTTCTTCTATTCCTGAAAGCTTCTCATAGAGCATGGCATATATTCAATAAATGTATAATCTTCCAATCTTGAGTCTGACTTTGGGTTTGCTTTTATATGTTTTGTTCGAGAAAACAGGGTATCTTCTAGTCGTATGTACATTTTTTAAGTATTTATCTCATTTGTTTTTCTTTGTGTTTACTCATATTTCGATCATTCCCAGCTAGTTAAACAGTCCCTGCATATTAACAATATACAGGGTATCTGCCAGTCGTAAACCTGTGTGTTAAACTCACTTACCTGTTATATTAGTTGCTGCAAGGCTTCTTATCGGTTTGTCTGATACTTGTAAGGTATCTTAGTGCAGCTAGAATAATTTTTAACCAAAAACAGGGTATCTCCTAGTCGCGCATATATCAATAACAGCTCAAGTGAGCAAACTAAAAGAAATTGCATAAATAGCTTAGCTAAGAAGAAACTTTTTCGAAGGCTTCTGAGCGCCAATGCCAATTCTAGGGCATTCCCTAGTCGTTCATACCCTGTGTTGTTGTTGTTGTTGCTGCTGCTGCCTGTGCTTGATGTATTTCATGAATTCTTTATCTAGTTGGTTGCCAGTTGCCATTTGGCAAGTTGCGAAAGTGAAATGCGAGTCGCACCGCACGACAGGGTGCAGCAGCTCCACTTGCCCCACTCAACCACCCACCCGCCCGCTGGCATCTGCAACTGTGCAACATTATGACGGCTCGAACTTATTTTATGGCTTGAGTAAAATGAGCAGCAGCAGCAACAGCAGCAGCAGTAGCAACATTCATGGCATTCATCAGCTGTGGGCGGTCGCTGCAATTGTCAAGTGCATGCGGCATGCGGCATGCGGCATGCGGCAAATATAGTCAACGAGTATTTGTGGCAACAGTGAGACCTGAGTGCCATGCAAAGCATGCGCAAATATTTAACCCAGCTGCTGCAGCATGCTGCATGTTGCATGTGCTTCATGTTGCATGTTGCTAATGCGGCGTCAAAATGTTTGCCAAGCGTCGCCGCGCTGCGGTTTAACATAAACACTGATCAATCTCAATCACGCTCAAGGGAGTGCCACTCTGTGTGTGTGTGTGTGTGTGTGTGTGTGTGTGTGTGGCTACAATGATGATTGAGCAGCTGACAAATACCGTTACACGCGCAACTCATGCATAATTACAGCTAAAGCTCAACTCCACGTACAGTTGTGCATGTTTTGCCTATCGTTGATCGTTATCGATTAATTACCAAATATGCATTCATGGGCTTGTTAATGTCTGCACATCATTTGCATATAAATACCTATATATCTAATGCAATATTTCATTATAGTATTTATCACAACTTTTCACCCATTTCAATTCACTTGACCGCAATGGTACTTGCCGTAAAACCACCAGCAGCTGGCAAAAATAATGCCATGGATTATGTTGACATATGCCGAATGTGGGGCAAATGGGCTTTGCAGTAGCATATTTTATATATGCATTACATAGACATACACACACACACATATGTACATATATAAATCCTCAATGGGACTGGGGTCTGTGTGTGTGTGTGTGTGTTTGTGCATTGCAATAGAAATTCATAGAAAAATTTATATATTTTGTAAAGCTTTAAATGTCAAAGGCAGTTGCGAATGCTCACCCGCTCGTTAGAGTTGGGGCGCGGCTGGCAAAGGCTTTGTAAGTGTGCAAGAAAAAAATATTATTATTATTAACAAGTTGAATTTGCTGATGTGTTCGTTTAAATTGACTAAATATTCGCTATTGAGTGCATTTGATTAGATTTACTGCAAAATGTAAATAAGTTTCAATAATCGTTTATCGATTAATTTAGAACATGATTGTTTGCTTGTTCACCGATTAGTTACAGAACAGCAACAAAATATCGATAAAAATACATGTTGCCCTATAATACCAAGCGATAAGCCACCATATACCATTTATCGATAACTAACATCAGTTATTTTATAATTAACATCGCATTATGGTTTATCGCTTGTTGATTATAGTTAAGCTTAAGTAGCGAAATGTATATACCTTGTAATACCAAGTGATAAACCACAATATACCATTTATCGATAACTAACATCAGTTATTTTGTAATTAACATTGCATTATGGTTTATCGTTTGTTGATTATAGTTAAGCCAAATGTACATCAGTCAAATAATATATCGATACAAATATATGTTGCGCAAAGATAAGATACAATATATCGGCTATCGATAACTAGTTGCTTATTAGCATTAGATTGTAATTTACATCTCAATTATGCTAAAATGGGCTAATGTTGCATGCCTATCGATAACATGCTTTAGTCAGCGCATAGCAGATGCTAATCATCTATCGATTTACACACAGTTATTTGTTGATTATGTGATTGCTACTTATCGATTAATTGAGTACCGCTGCCTGAGTTCAAATTAGAGTCGATAACCAAACATTTGTATAGATTTATATATCGATAACTCATTATATATACATATATCGTTTATCGAGCGAGATTTATTATGTACGTATAACAATGATCGATTGTTTGTAACTTCTTCTTCTTCTTCTTCTTTAATTACTCCATCCATTTGAGATACTGCCAAAGATGTTGCTAACTGCTAATTTTCCATTTTAATTTTAAATTAGCCAATGTCGAGATTTCGCGTTGTTCCAATTCGTTTGCTTGCAATTTGCCTTCACAATTATTTATTAAAATCCATTTTCATCGCGCAAAGAAAATTACCAAAGTGAAAAGGAAAAAAAAGACTGCAAGAATATCAACTGTGGAAAATCTATTATTGCATGCAGAGTATGCAAAGGAAATTCTAGTATTTTCTAACCAATTTTTTGTTTTTCATTTACTTTTTTTTAAATTGATTTTTTTGGAATATTATTATTATTTTTTATTTTTTTTTAATTTTTTTAAATTAAAAAAATATATATTTGTTTTTTTTTTTTTTTTTTTTTTTAATAATATACTTTATTAAAAATTGGAAACTATTCATATACGTTCTTCATTCTTAGAAAAAACATTAAAGAATTATTTATAAAAATAATATTTAAAAGTAGCTTAAATTGACATTAAAAATACCTTATATACATATTTAAAAACATCAAGTTTTTATATATTTTATGTTTTTTAGTGTAAATATATATTATATATAAATGTTTTTGTTTTTTTTTTTAATTTATACCTTATTTTAATTTGATATATATATTTTTTTTAATTTTACATATTTATTTTTGAACACGCTTATTCACAAGCTACTTTCATAGTTACATAGTAGAAATGAATAATAAAAAATAAATAAATAAATAAAAATTGAAATTAAGAAAAATTTGAAATAATATAGCATACTTTTTCGGGCTTCAGTAATATGAAAAAAAAATTTTCTTTATGTTATTATTAAAAGACTTCACACCCACGACCGTAGAATATAAATGTCTGCATTAACTTAATAACATTAAATAATTATGTAAATAAATTGGATAAATATAGATATAGGTTGAGGCTTAGTTATATCTGCGCTATAGAGTCACAGACAAAAAGCTGCAATAATAATATATTTTTACTGTAAAAAAAAAAAAATGTTATTATTATTTTTAATTCAATTTCATTTTTATTAATTTATTTTTTAGTACCTTAGATATTTTTAATGTTATTTTAAATATTATTTGAAATAAAATTGCAATTGTCTTTATGAGATTTATAAATATTTCTTAAGTTTTCTGCTACATTTAGTTGAATATCTTAGTTATTTCTTTTGCAAAGAATATAAATATCAGTTTCAGCCAATATCATCAGCTAACAGCAATTAGAGCTGAAATTTGCCAGAGCAATGTTTTTGGTCCAGTTCAATATGTGGAACTGTGACCGATGGAATGCCTGTGGCAAGGTACACGCAGCTGACATTGGCATGCTCTGCATGAGTGCAGAAATGCCTGCATTGCTTTGGGTGTTGGGCCAACACGCAACAGAGGACTCGGCACACAGGACTCTGCCAGCATCAGGATCGGCGGGGCAACGCTGAATTCCGAATCAAATAACTCGGCGTCGTTCGCCCCCACTGAAGTATGACTTATGAAAACACACATCACAGTCACAGGCCGGCGAGCACAACATGCGAAGCATAATTAAAAATCTGTATTGGCCACGGAGAGCGTGTTTAAACAGCAAACTCATCATTCATCATATGGCAATGCTCGATGCTCACACTGATGTATGCAATATATCCCATGGGGAACTGTAGCTTTTTGTAGGTTTGTGAGGAACTCGGCAATATATTAGAGTTAAGTGAATCGTACAAAGACCAACATAGATGCAGATAGGACGCATAAGCTCGAAACAGTTAAGAACTGATGACGGTTGATAAGACTAAATTCTGAGAGCTGTTGGGGAATATCCATATATCTATCTATAATATCTTTTTCTGGAATATATATAAGTTATTGTATGCTTGAAATATATAAGTGTATTGGAATTAAAACAATGAAGAAAAAATAAATAAAAATAAATAAATATTATTAAAAGTGTATTGGAATTAAAACAATGAAGAAAAATAAATCAAATAAAAATAAATAAATATTATTGGACATAAAAACATTAAGAAAAAAAATATAAAAAATAAATAAATAAAATAAAAATAAATAAAAATTATTAAAAGTGTATTGGAATTAAAACAATGAAGAAAAAAAAAATTAATAATAATAAAATAAAAATAAATAAATAAAAATAAATAAATATTAATAAAAATATTTATCTACATGCAATTTCTTAAATATTTTCAAATAAGCAATGAATTTTGACATATAAAAAATGTTTTCAAATATTATTATTTTTTAATATATTGAATTTTTAAGTAGATTAAAAATTGCTTTTTTGTTTCTTTGAAACTAAACCAATTTTAAATAAATCTTAAGCAATTTTAAATATATCAAATGAAATTTGTAAATTAAAAAAAAAAAAAAAAACTGTGTGTATTAATTAATATAACATACCTATAAAACTAAAATAAAAAAGGATTTAAGTTAAGCATTTATTTAGCTAACTATAAAAAAAAAACTATACTAACTTTAAATTTCATATGAAATGAAAAATGATAAATTATAAAAAACTTTTTTTTAAGAAATAATATTTTAAATAAATATTTTTTGTTTTAAAAATATTTTCAATGATTAAATTTTGATAAAAAGTGAAATTTTGTTTTTAATTTATTTATTTAAATATGATTAATTTTAAGCTATATTGGGGAATTTCTCATCATATATTTTTGTAGTATTAAAAATATTAAAAAATTTATAAATTATTAAAAATAAAAGCAACAAATGTTTAGCTAATGATTCACATAGAAAACAAATTAAAAATAGTATAGCATACTTAAGTGGGATTTACATATTATTTATCGAATTATCTCAACTAATTTATAATTGAAGTGGGAATTAAATGTGAAAAAAAAATGTTTAAAGTGAGCAAAAATGACAGATTTTATATTTAATTATTTTAGTTATTAGGGTATTTGCCATGTGGTTAATCACGCGCTTAACGCTACATAATTAATTGCTGCATTGATGCTCTTTTTTTTTTGTAAATAAATTATTTCATTTAGCCGACACACACACACAAACACGCACACACTGACACGCATGTTCAGGTGTTACGCACAATTGACATTGGTTAAATAATATTTAACATATGCAATTGCAATTGCATTTTCCGTAATTACCAGAATAATCGTAATTACGCGTATAAAAGACAGCTACACACACACACACACGCGCACACACGCACACACACGCACACAGCAGTGCACATGCAGGCAAAGTTCAGCCGGACAGATAGTTAATTGAGCTGTTGCAGGCTTACAATTGTTCTTGTTGCCGTTATTTGTAATTGCTGTTGTCTTCTCTGCTTCTTCTTATGTTCTTTGCTTAGTGTTGTTGTTGTTGCTTTTGTTGTTATTAATGCGAGTGTTGGCACTTTCGCACGCAGAAAGCAGCTTTTTGTCACCCCACCAACACTACTCACCTCTCACCGCTGCTCACCTCAATGCTACGCAAAAATTCACCCCACTCCAGGCGGCGTCCGGCACCCATTTGCACGCTTACACCCAGCCAGCATTGTGTGTAAAAGTTTGCTGGTAAACACATTCATAAAGCAAATATGCAGGCCACCAACCAAGCAGCCAGCCAGCCAACCAACCAGGCAGCACCGCTGCTAGAGCATCGCTGCTGGCGTCACTGCCAATACGAACATATGCTAAACGCTCAGCAGAACAACAGACAAGTGTCGGCCCCCGTCAGCTAAAGCGAGCCGAGTCGAAACGATTTGTTGCGTAGCCGAAGCCATGCCGACACAGACCATGGCGTCTTGGTATAAAAGCCGCTGGCAGCAACAATCTCGTTCAGCATTCTACGTGCGGCAGGCGTAGAGCGCACAACATACACTGAGCTTGGGCAGTGTAGAGCGGAGTAAATCTGAGCTAAGCAGCGCTAAGCGAAGTAGTTTACTTTCAAAAGACCACAGGCGCGTTTTTCTCAAAAGCGCGCGCAAAAGCATTTGCTTAAACGGTAAATGGAAAAAAAAGAAACAAATTATAAAAACGGTAAAAACGAGAGGCACAAGAGCCGCCGCGCGAATTGAGCGCTGTTTACTTTGCCATTATAAATCCGGCGAACTCTTTGTTTGTGTTTGTGTTGATGTTGGCAAAACAAAAAAAAAAAAAAAAAAAAAAAAAAAAAAAAAAAAAAAAAAAAAAAAAAAAAGGAAGAGAAAAAAACGAACACATTATTTTCTTATCATCGTTTCACTCTGTGTCTGCTTGTTGTTGTTGCTGTTTTTTTTTTTTTTTTTTTTTTTTGGTATTTTTGTTGTGGTTGTTGTTAGTGTGCAAAGTGCATAGCCGAAAGAAATAACGGGCCAAAAATTGCAAACGGAAAAGGAAAACGGAAAGTGTTGCATTTCCGTGTCGCCTGCAGTTCGCGGTTGTTGCTGTTGCTGCTGTTGTTGTTGTTGTTGGCATTGCTGTTTACCGTTACCTTCGGCCATCTTTTGGCGCCGCATAAAATGGCCGCAGGTGCTGCCGACAAGTCGCATTGGCCATAAACAAATTCTCGCCAATATCCGTTGACCTTTTTCAAAATGGCCCGAAACCGAAACTGAAAAGGAAAACAAATTGCAAATTGCATCGTAAAATCATTTAATTCATGATTTACAGCCAATTCGTGATATCAATACAATTTATATATATAGATTGATATATCTGCATTAAACAGAACAAATTGCGTTCCATACACTGTGCAAATTGGCTAACTAACTTTTGTCAATTGCGTTTATTCAGAAATTGTGAGAATTGTGAGAAATTCAAATGGGTAAATACTAGGCGAAACTTTCAACTTAATTAATTAATTGATTAAAATATTCTGCAATTAATATATAAACAAAATTTTTATCAGAAAAGTAAATTTAATTAAAATATTTTTAAATGTGATTTTTTTTATTATTTTAATATTTTATTTATTTTACTTATATTTTTTATTATTTTATTTATTTTTTCATTTTAATTTTAAATTTATTGTAAATAATTCAGCTTATTGTTTACTATAAGAAAGATTGCAAATAAAGAAGAAATTAAAAAAAAAACAAAGTTAGAAATTTATGTTTATTTTTGTTTTTAAGATTTTTTTATTTATTATATATTAATTATTTACTTACAAATTTGTTTAATTACAAAAAAAAATTAAATATTATTGTTTTATTTAAAAAATGCATTTTAATTTGATTTAATTCATGGAAAATGTTTCCTTAATATGCTACTTTTTTTTTAGTCTTACTATTGAATTACAATTTTTGTTTATTTATTAAGGGATTTCTTATTTGTATTTATTGCATGGAAAATATTTATAAATATTTTCTTTAAAATATATTAATTTAATTTTTTTAATGGTATATTTTACAATATTTATTTTTATTTATTGCATAGTAGAGATTTAGAAATATTATATTAAAAAATTTTTAATTTAATTCATTTGTATTTGTTCAAATAGTATATTTTTTAATTGATATTAAAATTTGATTTGATTTATTTATTTTTTGTTGTTGTTTGAATTTTGAAATAGAAAAATATTATTTAATACATAGCAGGCACAGTCATGTATCTATGTAACTTTCTGCATATGCAAAACATACAAAACACGTAACTTTCGTATACGTAATCACTAACGTGACACGTACACACTTTATGCATAAAGTAAACTGTATATATATACGTAATACGTAAAGTATTGGAGCTGTAGGACGTAAATATTTGTGTGCATAGGGCGTGAACTTTTCGAGAAACGTCGAGAAATGTTTATATTGCGTAAAGTTTTGCATACGTAATACGTAAAGATTTACCGTTTAGAGATTTATATATGCATAATACGTAAAGTTTTGGAGACATGAAACGTAAACATTTGTATGCGTAATACGTAAAGTTTTGTAGACGTAAAACGTAGAGATTTATGTGCGTAATACGTAAACTTTTGATTATCAAATTTGAATGTGAAACGTGAAAACGTAAATATGTTAAATGAAAAAGAAATACGTAAAGTTCGTTTACGTAATATGAAGACTCAATATTCCGTCGTATACGTAATATGAATTATCCATTTTCCTTCGTATACGTAATATGAAGTTATATTACGTGTATTCATATTACGTATACGAACCTTTCGTATTACTTTCGGACGAAGTATCTATATTACGTATATGAATATAAACAGACTTCATATTACGTATGTATATTAATATAAAACTGAATTTCAATGAAATTATTTTAATATTCAAATGCAGAGAGAGAGAGAGCAGAAAAGAGGCTGAGGATAATAAAGATTTTTGGCACTGTGTTCCTTAAGCAGATTTCGGTCTTAATCTATATGGCTGCAGTCGCAGCTTAATTATATGACGAACGTACTATATACTTTACAAAGAATTTCCTCACTTTTGCGGTGGCGAAAAAAATAAACAAGCAGAGAAGAAGCAAAGAAATGAATGAAGATATAAGGTATATAAAGCACCGACCACAGTAGCAGAAGCAATTGAATTAAAGTCTGAGCCGAGTCGAGTCGAGTCGAGTCGAGCCGAGGCGAGGCGAGGCGAGCAGACGTTGCTGCTGGTAAGATTGGGTCGCATTACTGCACAATGTCTGAATCTGTCACATTCGCTGGAAAATCATCCAGTTTCAAAATGGAAATTGCATTCTCAGCAGCACGCACAGAAAGTTGCCAAGTTTTGCTTCAAATTTAAGCACTTTCGAAAGTATTTCGTTTGCGGCCCACGCCACTCCAGCCAAAACAAAAGTTGGGCTCAGAAGCACGAGACAAAAAATGAAATAAAGCCAAGAGAAAAATAACAAAAGAAAAAACAAAAATTAAATGCGTTAGAAATTGCATTTTAATTTGCTTTCAATTTCGTTCACTGTATTCAAGCTTAAAAGTAACGAAAGAAGCCAAAGTGAAAGAAGATGGCCAAGTTGGCGAGAGGCAATAGCAGAAGTTAGTCACATTAAGGCATAAATGGCCTAAATCGAATTGAGCAGGTGAACATTTGGACCAAACTAATTCTGTGGCCAGAATGGCAAAAGTTGTTCAAGTGTAACTAAATGTGAAACTTTACAACAGATTTGCCATACAAAAAAGTTGCCTAACAACAAATATCTGGTTTTTTCCCACGCTTACACCTGGAATTTGTTGTACAATTTGTATACTGCATGTGCTTTGATATCACTCAATGTAAATACTTTCGAAACTTGAAGTTTTCTATTGGCTACAGCCAATGAATTGGTCTGCAATCAATCAATTTATCAATCATTGATTAGTTAGGCATTTAATTATATTAGTTTATATCCGTTTTATATAAAATAAATAAAGTTTTTTACTCATAGTCCACTCTGAGGGCTGTGGATGCTTACTGCTTATTAGCTTCCACAGCTCTCAATTTGCAGTTGTCTTTAATCAATCAATTAACTGTCAGTCAATCAATCAGTAAGTCAATCAATCAGTAAATCAATTAGTCCGTCAGTCAATTAATGCCAGTTTATCAGACGCACAATCAGTCAATTGGTCAGTCAATCAGTCACTCAATCACTCACTCAATTAGACTGTATTCAGTTACTAAATTCAAAAAGTTTCTGAGTCATCTACTTTAGTCAGTAATTCAATCATTCAATCAGTTAATCAGTCAGTCAGATAATCAGTGAATCAGTCTGTCTTTCAATAAGCTTGTCAGTCAGTCACTCAATCAGTCAAGCCTCAGTTCGTCAGTCTATCAATCAGCAGTTAGTCAGTCAATCAATCAGTCAGTCACTAAACTAATCAGTCTTTCAGTTACTCAATACAGTTAATCAGCCAGTTAATCACTCAATTGATCAATCATCGCTCAGTTATCCAATTTTGTTAGTCAGTCAACCAATCAATCAATCAGTGAATTAGCCTGTATTTCAATAAGTCAGCCTATCAGTCCATCAATCACTCAATGCTTCAGACAGTCATTCAATTAATCAGTTACTCAGTTTCTCATTCACTCCCTCAGTTATTCACTTCAGTCAGTCAGTCAACTAGTGAGTCAGTCTGTATGTCAATCACTCAGATCGTCAATCACTCAGTCTTTCAGTCAAGCTGTGTGTCCATCAGTCATTCAGTCAAGAAGTCGGTCGGTCAATCGATAGATTCATCAATCACTCTGATCGCCAGTCTTTCAGTCAAGCTGTCAATCAGTCACTCATTCAATTAATCAGTCACTCAATTTTTCGGTCAATCAATCCTTCAATCAGCCATACCATATTTTATCTTGTTGACTGATTAGACATGATATAGCTTGTATATCCCGATGTAATCATCTATATATATATTTTTTTTTTTTCACGATTATTAGTAAAGGACATCTAAGCCTACGTTTGCTTTAGCTCATACTTTGTATTGTTCTTCAATCGATCAGTCTATCAATCATTCGCTATCAATTTAGTCTGCTTTATTTTACATTTTAAAAATACAAAATTTCAAAAGTTTTTCTTAATTTGTGTTTCTCACTTTCATTACGAAACTTGGCAAATTGAATTGTTTTTTGACAATCTTACAACTTTTATAGCTTGTAGTGTGTGGACAAGTCTTCAATCAATCAATCAAACCGAACGTATTTAATCCCACTGATTGATTATGTTTCAGTCTCGCATGCAAAATGCGCAGCGACAAATTGCAAGTCATTTTAATCAGGCTCATGCTCTATTGTCATGGCAATAACAGATAACAGATATATATATATAGATATCTATGTATGTATATATATCCTTTGTATTTGTGTGTGGCTGCACTTGATTAGCCAAATTGAGTTATGATAAATGTATCGCTAAACTCGACATGGCTATTCAGTTGAAACTTTTGGGTTCATCATACGCCCAAATGCACCAACCAAAAATGGAGAGAGAGAGAGAGAGCGGGAGAGCGGGAGAGTTGTGGGGGTAGTGCGAGAGCGAGAGGCTGCTGCTGGCCGTGGTTATTTTTGGTCATAAAATGAGTTTCACGTAGCTTTGGCACGTTGAAAACTTTTTAAATAAGTTCAAGTTAAAGTTCGAACGAGAGTTCAAATTCGGGCTCGTAAAGTTGCGGGTGCTGCAAAGTATGCAGCACAAATTGTGCTTGCAATGTTGCCAATTGCTAAGCTATAAAAAACTGTGTCGCAACAACAAGCACAAACAATGAGACAAGCAACAAGAGCGACAGCAACAACCAATATCGTACTATAATGTTAAATTTGATTGCAACTATTTGAGTGCTTACAAAGGAATAACAACAACAATAACAACTTCCACAGGCAGCGAACGATAACGGAACGATAAACGCTTAACGATCCACGCAACAGTGTGAATAATGTCACTGCAGCCAAGCGTTCAATCAAGCAGCAAATGCCCAATGGATATCGGCACGGGACAGCAGCACAAAGAGAAGCAGCAACAGCCGCAGTCGCTGCCGCAGTTGCCGCCGCAGCCGCAGTTGCCGCAGCAAAAGCCGGAGCAACAACGTCAACGTCGCTCAATGCAGCTGCTGCCGGTCATGTTGATGTTGCTGTTGTTGACGCTGCTCACGCGGCCGCTGAGCGTTCACTCAAATCGTAAGTACAATGAAAACGAAGAGGGCGGGCGAGATGAAAGGTGTGGAGGTGGGTGAGTGAAGGAGAGCGCACTGTTTGATCGACTGACATTGACATGCAGCCATGAGAATAGAATTACCACTTTGCCAGTGTAGCAAATTGTTGCGCTCTCTTTTCCCCATTCATTAAATTAAGCTAAGTTTATTTACATTTTGCGTTTGTTTGCAATTGCAAAGGATACAAAAATTAAAATTGAATACTTAATTAGAATTTTATGCATTGCCAGACAAAATTTTTAGATGCACAATGTAAACAATTTGTTTTAAAAGCAAAGCTAATTTAAATAATGGTAACAATGCAAATATCTTGTGTGCTGTGCAGTCAACAATTCCTTTTTCAATTAACAACTCGTAAATTTCATTAGCCTCATACAAAGTCACCAGACAGAGCTTAGCGTTGTGGCGAGAGAGAGAGAGAGAGAGACGTTAACATACATAACATACTCATATACGTACTTCGTTTAGCTGCGAGCAGAGTTGAACTGCGGATTCAGTGCTGCTAACTAACTAACTGTTAAATTTCACCAGCACCATGGCAGGTAGCAGTGCGCACGACTAAGGGAGTGCGAAAGATTGAGTGGCAGAACTGCTAAATAAGTGAGCGCTAGACAAATTCATTAATTCACCATACGAACGAGTTTCAGTGGGATCTTTTTGGCACTTACTCAACAAACATAAATAAGAGTACACTACAGTTCATGTGCACTCACAGCTTAGTTGCAAAGCAGAGCTGTGGACTGTGTGGACTGACAATCTAAATTTGGAAATAACGTTACTATTAAGTGACTCGTAGATATCATCAGCAGCATCATGCCAGATGCAAAGCTAATGTGTGTGTGAGAGCGAACAGCAGCGAATAGAAGCGAGTAGAAGCAAAGCTAAGTTGCGTAATAAGTGAACTCTAGACAAATTCGCCATATGAGTGGGCTTGACTGGGATCATATTAGCACTTACTCAACAAATATAAATAAGAGTGCAGTTCATATGCACCCAGAGCAGAGCACAGCTGTGCAGAGTGGGCTGGCAATGTGAATTGAGAAGTACCGTTGCTATTAACTAGCTCTTGGACATCATCAGCACCAAAGTGAATGAGAATAAGAGAGAGAGAGAGAGAGAGAGAGAGTGAGTGCGCCAATCAGAGCTTAGCATCATAATAAGTGACAAATTCACCATTTTAACAACTGAACTCAAGTTGGATCGTCTTAGCACTTGCTCAACTAACATATATAAAGAGCGCAGCTCATATGCACCCACAGCTTAGTTGTGAGCGAGTTGTGGAGCCGGCCCGAGTGCTCTTGCTTGGCATATTTACAATTCCGTTGCGTTTCTTTAGTGTTTATGGCGGCTTCCACTTTACGATAGCTGCAAAGAAAGAAGTAACGCATACGCCGCATTGTACGCTCTCATATGCAAAAGCATGCGTTTGACATTACGTTATCACAAGGCAATGCCAATGCCAATGCCGTAAAGGACGAGCGCGACTGAATGAATGTGTCTTCCGTGTCGGTGTGTTTGTGAGTATGTTTGTGACACGTTCGTTTGTTTGTACATTACTTTTTTACAAGCACTAAGAGATACACTCCCACACACGCACACACACACATGCACACACATACAAGGAGCTGCATGACAGCTTCCACAGGAGGCGAAGTTCAAAGTAGTTGGCTCTTGGCTCCGGTTTGCCCAGCGGCCCAATGTCGACGCGATGGCTTGCTTGCCAGCAAGACGCGTATTAAAAATCAATAGAACCTACAAATGTATCCTTTCTTCGGCTGCAAAGGACAACATGACTACAACAACAACAACAACATGAGACAGTTACTTGGCGCCGTCTTTGGCTCGCTGCACAGCAAGCAAATGTAATGAAGCTGTGCAGGTGCGCCGGCTATATATACATATATATACATATATATATTTATATATATGCAGATACGTGTGTGAGTGTGTGTGTGTGCCCTTTGACATTGATCGATAACGATTATACAGCGATACAGTTACACTTGCTGCCTGTAAAGTGTTGTGTAATAGAAATTTAGTTCAGTTAAGTTTGTAGTTTTGTAATATAGACCCTTAACGAATACATGTGTTATCGATAACGTTGATACTGTCATTGGAGCTTATTGATAAACACACTTTCATGATGAGATTAATAGCCACAGCTAGATGTTAATTGCAATAGATGCGAATGCAATTGCTTAATTATTCTTGAATTGATGTGCGTGTTATCGATGTCTAATATGTCGATAACTTTAAGCTAGATAATATTGGGATTGGAATTTTGCTTTAATGCAGTAGAAATAGATGTAAACGGTATGCTATGTTATCGATAAACATGCATTTAAAGCAATGCCTTATTGTGCTCTTTGCTTTCGATAATTATTATCGATAACTATTGAGATAGATGTAGCCAGTATGAAACATAATAGGCATTCTCTAATGGCACTGTGTGCTTACAATACATGTTATCGATAACTATTCTATACCCATTTTCTCACATAATCCTTTAAAGGATTATAAATGCAACACGTTTTTTATTGGCTCTCTCAATAAGCCATCTATGTGAAGTGCTGCTAAGCATATGCCTGATTGACAGATTGATTGAGAACCATCTATATATACATATAAAGCATATGTTTCGCTGATTTATGCATCGATTTATGGGCACATCAATTTAATATCTAAATGTAAATCGAATGGATGTAGATAGATATATCCTTGTTTATATGTATATGTCGTTTTCAATTTCAATCTGTCTGTCTCTTTCTCTCTGTGTGTGTGTGTGTGTGTGGTTGGCCTCATAACAAATTTTTATAGATTCTACCATGCTAAATGGGACATCGCTAATGTCTACTAGTTGAGAGCGAAGGACTGATTAGTGTCGAGCACAGGCCGTGCGAGCGGCGGAGTGTTTGTCAAGCCAAAAGCAAAGTGCTTCATAAACACAATAACATGGTCCTTCAACTAAAACAAAAATCACAGACTCTTCGTCATGTGGCTTTGCCTTGATGTCTCGCTGTCCTGTTGTCCCGTTGTCCCCTTGTCCTGCTGTCCTGTCGTCCTTTGCCAGTTGTCCTTCCCATTCCATTTTCTTTTGGCATTTTATTTGCCTGTTTTCGTTTCGTTTCGTTTCGTTTGTTTTTGTTCTCGTTTTATATACCCTATAAATACGCGTACATCAAATGGGCGGTGTGGGTATCATAAAGTTGCGCTAATGTCCTAGCATTCCAAATCTATAAACTACAAGGACTTTAGTTCTTGGCTAGCACTATGAAGTGATTCTTCGTAGCGAAAAATAAAAGAAAAAAATTAAAAAAAAAAAAAATGTTTGTAAATTTTAAGATTTATAAATTGATTGATAGTTATTCTAATACTTTTTGTAGTTTTATATATATATATAGATATTTTTGTATTTTTTATATTTTTCTAATCTCTTGTTTCTCTTAAATAAGTTACCAAATGTTGAGTTCGCTTAATCGATGCGCTTAATGGCTTTGTTAATCGATTTATCGATAAGACCAATGCAATTTGCATGGCATGCAAATTAACTAATCGATGACAATTATCGATAAACATATTGGCTAAAACTAAAACAAAAATAAGAAAAAGGCATTACGAATAATCATATTTACATATTCTTAATCAATCTTTTTTCGATAACATATTTAGAGTATTTAGCTATCAAAATAAGATTATCGATTAATGTAAGCAATGCTTCAAAACACCGAAAAGAGCATCAATATGAAGAGTTGTTTATTTTGGGGATGCATGAGTAGCGTCACTGGCCAAAAATGTAATGTACACATTACAGGGTATTCTCTAGTCACGTATTTTATTTTTAATTGCTTTTAGCTGTATTTTTATGTTATTTTCGAGAGTCTCCCAAGTTTGTTAGTCAATATGTAACGCAGGAATTTCTGTGGGACCATAAAAAAATTTATAAATAAATATATAAGTAAATATATAAATTTATACTGAATACTCACATGCTCAAGATCATCTATTTATACCCTGAGCACATTGAAAATGAGAAATCAGGATATAATGGTTCTGTTAAAAGTATGTAACAGGCAGAAGGAGGCGTGGCAGATCCCATAAAGTATGTATATTCTTGGTTAGGGTGACGTGTAAGAGTAAGTTGATATAGCCATGTCCGTCTGTCCGTATGTATGAACGCGTTGATCTCGGAAACTATAAGAGCTTGAGACTTCATTATTTTCTTGTTAGGAACGTGTATTGCACACCTTGTACGAGTTTGTTTCAGAATATCGACAACTATTTCCGTTTTGGAGTTATCGATCTTAACATTTATCGAGATATAAAATTATATCTCGTTCATCTTTAGAGTTAGAGTCTCCAAGTCTTCTGCATATACATATATAGATACTAATTCAATACAATCTTGATTTTTGTTAGATCAATGATGATCTATACTTGGAAATTATTTACATATATATAAATATTACTATTCTTACATAGATCATCATTATCATCATGAATACTCACAGAGAGCTAAGAGTAAAGTTCTTTTAGAAATGTGCAACATACAAAGAGAGAGAAAGAGAGAGCCAGAAAGAGAGATAGATAGAGAGAGAGCGAGAGCGAGAGCGAGATGTATCTAAGCTAAGCTCACTCTGTTGTTAGGGCATTAAGCATTCGTCTTGGCGTTGCTAATCCTGTTTACTTGTTGGCTTTGTTTTTTTTTTTTTTTTTTTTTTTTTTTTTTTTTTGTTTGGTTTCTTTGTTTTATTGACTTGTTTGCCAGCTTCGTTGCGTCTTGTTCTCAGCGTTTTTTTCTTTTTTTTTTGTTGTTGTTTTGGTTCTATGTGCATCGTCGATTGCCCTGGCTTAACTTGGCTTTGTTTTTCTTGCTGCCAAAGCCAAGAGTCCACAACTAGCAGCTCTAGGTGGGTGTGCAGAGGTGTGTGTGTGTGTGTGCGAGTGTGTGTGTGTGAGTGTGTGTGCGTGTCGCTGTTTAATGGTTGGGCCCACATTGTGCCAAACAATTCAATTTATTTAAGCCTGTCGCTGTTCATGCTAATATGCCCAGCAGAGCTATGTAAATAACAAGGAATATATATGTATATGTATATATGTATATTTATATATATATATTTATATTATATATATATATATATGTGCAGTTAAGTCTTGTCGAATTGTGCGCTTCAAGCAGCCACGCCCACCTGCTCCTGTGTTTATTTAGTTCGCGTAAATTTTTATTAATTTTAATTGAAAGCTTTACGAGCGTCGCGCTTCGTGCTGCGCCTTTGTTTATGCTTTAGTTGTGGCTTTAGCTTTTATTATTATTGTTGTTGTTGTTGTTGTTCGTTTAGAGCGCGCCCAGCTGCAGTTGTTGTTGTGTTAGGTGCATGTGGCTACTACTATAGTCAGGGCAAAGCAACTGCCAAAGGCCCGCCTCCCGCTACCCCCCCACCTTCCCAGCTCAGCTCTTGTTGTTGTTGTTGTTGTTGTTTGCAAAGTGTTTTTGTTTGGACTGACGCTAAGCTGGCTGGGCGCAAATCCCCGTTAAAGTTCGTTGCTACCCAACTTTCGGGCCAACAGCAGGAAAGCTTACTGAATATGTCTCTCCTCCCTCTCTCCCACTCTCTCTCTCTCTCTCTCTGCATCCACCATCCGCCCCATGGGGCAGCTGTGACAGCTGAGGCTGCTCAACTGGCTGCCAAGATTTACGACTGATTGAACTGTTCCCTATATGCATGTACTTGCTTTTAGTTTCGTTTCGTTTCGTTTTCTTTTCGTTGTCTACATTGTCTACGAGCTAAACACAACTAAAATAGTAAAAATACAAAACATTGTTGTTCGAGCACATTTGAATTGTATTTTAGTTTTAGCTTACTTTCGATTCAAGTTCATAAAAATAAAGTAGCCAAATGGATTTACTTCTGCTTGGGTTGTGTCTCATCGAATAGCTGAGGAGAGAGTGGAACATATATAAATATAGAGATCTGTTTCAATTCCAATGTTTCAGCTGATTAACCAATAACTAAAAACTCTTTTCGAACAAGCTTCTCATTATAGTTTCTCATTTCATTCAGTCCAGTCCAGTTCTTTCACTTTTGTTGTTTCATTTCCGTTGTTTCAATTGCACTATTGCAATGCGTCGCAGCTCAGCTTAAGCTTTACTTTTTTTCTTCAGTCTACCTTGAAAATCTATTTCCTGTTTTCATTTGACCTAGTTTGAAACTATTTCTTTCATTGATTGCGTACAGCATTCTTGTTTCAGTTCCATTGTTTCTGTAGAAATTGAGAAATTTGTTGCTGTCATTCCCATTGTTTCTACATTTTCTTCGCCACAGTTTGATCAACTCAGTGGATTGGAAAGTATTTATGGGACAAGACTTATCATGGCGTGACCTTTTCTTTCTATTTATCTGCTGTAAATAAAGGTTTGGGCCAGTGACGAGTATGGCACAAGCATTATGTCAAATGATTTTCACAAAATTTATTTACAAACACTGGGACACAGGGACACCAAGAGATACAGAGAGACGGAGAGGGAGGGAGAGAGACACCTAAAACTTGTGCCCATTTGTTGGTCGACTGGATTCACCAGGGGGCGACAGCAGCCCGCAGCGACTTTTAAAGTTATTGCCGTTCTTATCGTTCGCATCGGCTGTGTTTGCCTGTCAAAGCCAAATCCCCCGACAGTCGACCAAATAAAATAAAAGTATTTTTTCTTCTTTTTTTTTTTTTTTTTTGCTTGCTCATAACAAGTTTTGAAAAGAGCTTCGCCATGATGAGGAAAACAGCAAGAGAGATAGAGAGAGAGAGAGAGAGAGGGAGAGGTACGCAACTTCACGTGACATCGGTAAATTCTGTCTAATAATCATGTCCCATAATCTTTGGGGACTCCTACAGTCCGCAGTCCGCAGTCCATGGCCCGAAAGTATGCAAAAGTATTTGCTGTGCCTGCAATCAGTCGACAATCAAGCGAATTACACGCAAAATGAGCCGCCACATTTTGGCTAATGAGCCGACCGGGCCGAACCCAGCCGAACTGAGCCCTAAAGATGCCGACAATCAAGGGAGCCAGCCAAATAGGCCAAATAGTCCACACACTTAGCTAATACATACAAATCTATTTGGTTATGCGAGAATGTGAATTTGAATGACTGTATGTGGGCGAGTGTGCCTGTCAGAGCAAGAGAGAGAGAAAGTAACACAAATTGCGAGAGACAGCAATACAACATGTTAAACTTATAGAGATAATGGGATAGCGAGAGTTGGACCTGGAGTGAGAGTTGCTAGTTTCTAAGCATTCACATTTTGATAGATTTTTATTTATATATATATAAAGCTCAGCTTTTTAATTTCTTTAATGTAAAGTTTCTTGTGAAGACTTCTTCTGCCTTTCTTAGATTTCTTTTTTCCTTCTCCCTCCTTACTTCCTTCATTTCTAAAGTCTTATATTCCTTAGCCTGTTTACTCTTTAGCCTATTTTATTATATTTCTATAGACTTCTTTATCTTTGACAGTTTTCGATTCGTATTTCTTTACTTTCATCGACTCTTTCTGTTATTAATTTTTACTTCTGCGGAATTTTTAGTTTTTACCTTTTTCCTCTCTTTTTTCCTATGTAGACTTTACCTTTTGTCTTGGATTCTTATTTCCTTCCTTTGATGGACTTTTCCTTTGACAGGCTTTCCCTACTACAGGTTCTTGCGTCTACGGTTCCTTCGTCTACGGTTCCTTCGACTGTGGTTCCTTCGACTGGGGTTTCTTCGTCTAGGGTTCTTTCGACTGTGGTTCCTTCGACTGGGGTTTCTTCGTCTAGGGTTCCTTCGACTAGGGCTCCTTCCACTAGGGTTCCTTCGACGGGGGTTCCGACTGTGGTTCCTTCGAGTAGGGTTCTTCCGACTGATTGTTTCTCTCTTCTCAACCACTCCCTCTCTCTCCCCCTCTGCCTCTCAGTCTACAATCCTTCTGCTAACCATACTTTTCTACTTTCTCTTTCATTGACTCTTCCATGCGTTGCCTCTTTCACCCACAAACTCCACCCGCTGCTCTCACCATAATTTACACTCAATTTATTAGCAAACAAGTAGCATTTGGTACCACTGTGCCAAGTGAAAAGTTGACTAAATAAATAATATACTTAAACATGTGTCCGTTTGCTGCTTGACAACATTTCGTTTATTTTGTGCTCCATTTTTCCTTGCTGCTGCTGCTGCTGCTGCTTGTTGGATAAGTAGTATTTGGGTTAAAGTCTTGTGGATCTCGTGTCGACAGAGCCATTTTGATTTAGTAGAACGTGTTCGGTAGCATTTTCGTGCCCCAGATTCCGAGTGTTGAACGTGTCAGTTGCCCTGATGATGTGCATGTGGAACGTGGCGCTCCAATAGAGGCCAATAATGTCCATTTTGCGACGTTTGCCAATTTCGAGTCGATTTATTTAGTGGAAACCAATAAATAACCAATGATGTACGAGTACGAGTACGGGAACGAGTATGAGTTCGTGTGTGAGTGTGTGTATGAGTGTATGAGTATATTCGCAGCTCGTTCAGCACCTTGTACCATATCTCTTCATATATATATATGTGTATCTGTATATGTATATATATATATGTCTATATATGAGTTTATATCGTTTCTAGCGCCGCACGCTTTTAGCATTGGCATTCACGTCCGTCGGGGGATTCCCCAGAGTGCATCGCTGACTGCTGCAGCCAGCCCATGCCCATTGCTTGATTTTCATTCGATTTGATTCCATTCCATTCCATTTCCAACCTTTTTCTCTTTATTTTTTTTTTATTTATTTCTTATCTCTTTTTATGCGTTTGGCGCTTTGCAGTGTCAAATTGTCAGCGTTTGTGCTACAGGAAGTTGCATAAAAATATATCTTAATAATGAAAATCTGTTTCAGGCGAATTTACATTTAAATTTCCTTAAAGTACTTATATACATACTATATAGTACTTTCTGTAATTCATTAAATTGCAGCTTGAAGTTAGAGGTCTTCATATGGAGAGCTTTACATTGATATATGTCGTAATTTTTGTTTAATTCTTTGCTTTAGCTACATTCGATATATATCGTTGAAAAACTAGTATTTCTTGTTAATTTATGGCATTCAATTAAAGTTTTTTCTATCATTTGTTTGCTCTATAAAATGCAGGCTAAGCTCTCGCTAAGCTCGAGTATTTCGTAGTCGCGCAACCACAACTGCATAAATTCTAATTCTTTTTTTTTTTTCTATACACGAAACACCATTAAGGGGTATGCATATTCTGTGTGTTTATAAAGCATATAGGAGAGAACTTCTCTAATAGGTTTTATAGATATATGTGTATATAATAGTATAGTATGTGTATATAGTAGTATAGTATAGTATATTTGGAATCTTAAATTTTTAATCTAAATTTTTTGTAATCTTAAATTTTTACCATTGGCATACAATAAATGTGCCCAAGTGAGCGAGGATATATATATAGATATATAGTTACAGAGAGAGAGAGATAGAGGACGATAGAAACTGACGCAGAGAGAATGGAAGCAAAGCGAGAACGAGAGAAATAGAGAGAGAGAGAGAAGGAAGGCAAAAGAGACAAACAGAGACAAAAAGAAAAACACAAAGAGAGAGAGAGAGAGAGAGAGAGAGAGAGAGAGAGAGGCGCAGAGATAATGCCATAATGGAAAAGAGAGAAATAGGGAGAACGAGTTTCTAGAGAGAGAATGAAGGAATAAAGACATAAACAGAAAGTAAAATAGATAGATACATAGATAGAGAGAGAGAGAGAGAGAGAGAGAGAGATAATGAAGGAGAAAGACATAAACAGAAAGTAAAATAGATAGATAGAGAGAGAGAGAGGTAGAGAGAGAGAGAGAGAGAGAGAGAGAGAGAGAGAGAGAGAGAGAGAGTGATAGATTGACAGACTGTTATTCTCATATACATAAATCAATTACTCTCACATCCAGCTCGTTGCAGGGTAACTCGTAGTCAGTCAGCTCGTTTACTCATTGCGCTATGAGCCATTCTCTTTTTTTTTTTTTTTTAATCTCTATTTTCATTTAGCACTAGAGACAAGCGCGTTCGTTCGCTACACAATTTAACACTTTACTCTTGCTCTGGGGTATTTTAGAATAAGCCAAGCCAATTTCAATTTCAGCTGGCAGCAGCAATACCTTGCCCCAGCCACCCCATACTGCGGTATATATAGATATAGATACATATATATGTGTAAGTGTGTGTGTGTAGAGAGAGAGATTGCATGTTGCATGTTGGATGCGCTGCTAGCTGCATGCTGCATTGCGTTGCCTGTGTGCCGTGCTGTTCGTGCAAGGGATTCTCGTTTCGGCAAGATGGCGTCGTTGAACGCATTTCCGTTAACATTACATGCTCATTTCCGCTTCGTGTGGCTTTATTAAGCGCCAGTCACTTTTTCCCAGGCCAGCCAAACACACACACACACACCCCCCCCTCCCATGCATGTGTGTGTGTGTGTGTGTGTGCGAACATGTGCCGTGTCTGTCACTTAAAGTGCGCTGAAGCAAATGCTGTCCAAAAAGATTTCCCTCTTTGAATTTTGCTTTTGCTTTTGGCAATCGATGCGCAGCTGGGCTGCTTGGCGGGATGGAGTGGGGAGAGGGAGGATGGCTTAGGGGAAACCACTTAGCTGGCAGAGCCAGGTGACATGTTACATATGTATCTAATGCTCACCTTCATGGCATTATCCAGCTTATTTGATGTTTCCTTTACGCTCCGGCCGGCAGCAAGTGTGAGCTACACAAATTGAGATTTGTTTAATGTGGCGCAAGACTTTTCATCGGACTGGTCACACTCACAAGTTATGTCGGCTTTACGCTGGGCCCAGACTGAAAGCTTTGAATGGGTATTAGAGACTGGTATTACGCAACAGCAAGCGCATTTGCTATCAACTAACTGTCAAAATTGGCAAAGGCCCTTGGATAACAAACATTTGCTTTCAATCGAATCCAAGTGGCACAGGTGGCAGCATTCTTTGTCTCTGTGGTTGCCACACCGTTAATAGTTGTCAAGAGTTTTATTAATTGTTCGTTTTGCGAAGCATTCATGAAGACCCTCAACATCTACTGCAATCGCCTGTCAAGTATTGAGAGTTCAGCTTAATAGGCAATTTCTCGACTCGGCCAGATGTGCCGCTAATATCGCCAGGTGGCATTGCTTGAAGACATTAAAAAGGCAGAGTTAATTGTGTAGGTGTACAATGAGCTGAGCATGAGAATCTCTTTCAGCTTGGCTCAGCTGTATTAAATGTTTATAAGCCGGCAAAATCCTTTAGCCTTGAAGATGGCATTAGAAGAGCTGGTAATTTAAATAAGATAAGACTGTGCACGTTTATCAATAATTTGTTGGCATTCACTTCTTCAATCATATCTTTAATCATAACGTCAATTATCGCCTTTGTTCATACATTCAATCACTTGTCAT
Organism: Drosophila koepferae; assembly: GCA_030914345.1. Taxonomy (NCBI): domain Eukaryota; kingdom Metazoa; phylum Arthropoda; class Insecta; order Diptera; family Drosophilidae; genus Drosophila; species Drosophila koepferae. The sequence goes on along the minus strand of JAUESR010000196.1, from coordinate 17,941,479 downwards.
TTAAGGCAGTTCGACATGATTTAAAATAAAGATTTTCATCAGATGAGACTTGTGCTTTCAATCAAGTCTTCAAACATGTCATCAATCGTTCCACCAAGTCTTTAATCAAGTCTTCAATCAAGTCTTCAATCAAGTCTTCAATCAAGTCTATCATCAAGTCTTCAATTATATCACTCTTCATTCAACATTGATTAAATATTTATTCTCGACTTAAAAATTTGTCTTCCATTATAACTTCAATCGTATCGTTAATCATTGCTTGAATCATGCTAGAATCATGTCTTCAATCGTTCAGTAATACCTTCAATCATATCGTTGTTGTTTTTTTGTGGAATTTTTAATATAAACAGATCTTCAGATCTTCAATCATGCTTTCAATCATATCTTCAGTCATATTTTGATTTACGTTAACAATCAAATCTTCAATCATACTTTTAATCATATCTTCAGTCTTACTTTGACTCACTTTTAATATATCAAGTGATTATATCAAGCATTATGTGCTTCAATAAAAGTTTCATTTATATCTTCAATCATTCATTCAATTATGTCTTCAATTATTCTTTGCATTTCCTTTAATCAAGATATAATACTTATCAAAGTTTTAAGTTTGACTTTTAGCATTATGTGATTCAATAATAGTTTCAATCAGATGTTCAATCATGTCTTCAGTTATCCCTGACTCAATGTATCAGTGTATTGATTCATAATACTTATCAAAGCCTTAAATTAAACATTATACGTTTCAATCATAGTTTCAATCATACCTTTAATTACACCTGCAATCAGATCTTCAATTATGTCATCAATCATGTCTTCAATCACGTTTTGATGGCGCTCTTTATGTAAATAAAGTTGAGTTCAATTGAGTATAGGTAGTTCAAGTATAGATTAAGAATCTGTTCAATTTTCTATCATGTTTTCAATCATGACTCTCAAGAGCGCTAGCATAGATATTTGAGGTCGCAATTTTGCACAGCTAATAATGCATTAATCAATCATTTATGATAAGCTTGAAACGTTGTCTTGGTCTATACGCAAGGAAATACGACATGAATTAGACATGAATTATGTTAAGACAATTTGCCTAAGGGAGAGAGAGAGGGAGAGAGATAGAGATACGAATACATTCCGATAGCAAGTAAGAGCTCAAGTGAATCGTATTTGAATTCCCACTGAAATAATAGATGCTTCCTATCAAAATTTGTCATGCCTGGCTAACAATGACTATCCGAGTTGACTTGAGTTATTAACGTATGCTTAACTTCATTCTAGAAATTTGAGTCGAGTGTATTTCTTATCTTTAATTATAACTATTTATCTTATATTATGCTTGCCGACGTGCCGCAAGTGTCAAGCGCCTGCAAATGCTGTCAATGAAATTGCGCATTGTTGTAATTAACTAGTTGTTGTTGTTGTTGTTGTTGTTGCTGTTGGTGGTGTTACGTTTAAAGGGACCATCAAAGGATCCAAGTAGAGCCGCTGGGCAAAGTGTCAAAACGTTGTTGCCAGGCAATTTGCTTATGCTCGACAAAATGTCTTAACGAAAACATTTAAAGCCCTTCGCGAATGAGCCGAAAAGTGTTTAATTAGCTGCTTTTTCTGCTTCTGTTTGCTGTTGGCAAATATTTGTTAATTAGCCAGCGGCACATCAATTAGCGGCCAAAATGAATCTATTTTTAATTGATTTTAGCTTGATTAAATTTGCAACAGCAACAGCTCATTAAATGCTCTAGCTAGGCATATTCATAATTTCATAAGCTGCGGCTATATGCGACCTGAGTAGATATTTGAAATGGCTGAAGCTGAAATAACATAAAATATGCTCAAATGAATTTGGTAAAACTCTCTTAGCTGAAGTTTCGAAATACGATTGGCTGCTTCTCTAAGACAAAGTGCAAAATCATCCATTTGCGAATTTCCTACATCTATTATAACTCTTCAGTTGTTCAGCAAATAAAGTTAAGTGAAGTATATAAGTATGTTATATACAAAAGTGGGAGGTAGAATTGTAGATATATATCTGTATCATATATGTAGGTATATTTCTCACCGTTCTTTGCACGGGCTTCCCAATATTCAAGCATTCATTTGGTATTTCTTCAATCAAAGGGTATATTCTAGTCTATCATTCTTTATCAAAACTAAAGTAAAGCTAATTCCATAATCTAAATAATATAATATATCATTCATAATCTATATCTATCTATACAGGGTATCAATCTATCCAAAATCTTCCATCCAAAACAACTTTTAAATCAATTTGTAATTATATTATAAATATTTTTTATTTAGATAGGTATAACTAGACATTTTATGTGGTATATTCTTGCTTGTGAATCTCTTTAAAATCTTAATCTTAAGATTCAAATCAATTTGTAAAAATATTAGAAATATTTCTTCATATTATATACCAACTTGACATGAGTATATTATAGTCTATCAATTGTAGTTGTCACTACTTAAGCCCAATTTTAGTTTATATATTTATTTCTATATATATTTTATTGTATATTTTGCGCTTAATTCATTACGCTTGACATGATATGATTATTCAAGTATACACTTTGTAGGGTCAATCATTCTTGATCAAAGACAGGGTATATTATAGTCTATGATTCTTGATCAAAGCTTATGCAATTCTTAATCAATCTCAATATATTTGATATATATTTGTAGCTTAGATACAAACTCTTGATATGAACATATCACTTATCAAGCACATAATTTATAGGGTATATTCGAGTCTACTAATGCCTAAGTCATTAAAGTTTATGAAACTTTTTAGCTTAACTCGTTTCACTTCGATAAGTTTTCATGCTGCTACAAGAGGTATTTACTCCTGCTCTCTCTCTCTCTCTCTCTCCCACTCTCTCTCTCTATGTCTCTACAGAGTGTTTGCTAGTCTATACAACTTTGCCTTAAAGCTGTCAGCTCAAAGTGTGCTTCAGTTTTAAAAGCTTATGCATCCCTCTTCAAGTACTCTTAGCTTTTGCACAAACAGTTTCAAGTCTTGCTACAGGGTATTCGTTGGTCTATAAATCATTTACTAGAATCTACTGTATATACTATATACATTTACTTACACATATAAATGTATAATACATACATACATATATTTCATTTGGCCACATTGTAGCATAATTTAATTTGATTTTCACTTTCATTTTCATTCTTGATTCTCATTTCATTCGTGCCTGCCAGCCAATTATAAAAGGCGCTGTGGGGCTTTTCTATTCAATTCTCATAAAAATTACATTCACACAATATAAAAAAAAGGCGAAAAGAGCGAGACAGACAGTCGATGTTAGAGAGAGAGAGAGGGAGAAAGTGCGAGTGAGAGCGAAAGAAGCTGTGAAATGTGCACAACTCATTAGCTCCGGCTTACCACAGTTGTTAGGCTTTAGGACACTCTTTTGTTCTGTGTAGGTGCTTAGCTTTTCCGGCCATCGTGGCCATCAAGAGCATGAATAATGGCTCTGTGTGCATGCCAAAAAAAAAAATCTCTTCGTCTCTCTCTTGCTCTCGCTGTGGCCTGCTCATAATTTTGCATTTAAATTTTGGATGAATGTCAAAAAAAAAAAGAAAGATTTGAAACATTTCAATTTGTCTGCTTAAGATGTGGCGAGAGATAAGAGAGCTTAGATTGTTGAGTTAGGGTTTGAGTTGAGTTTGGGATTAGTTGAGGTGAGTTAACGGTAGCTAGAGCATAGTGCTGTGGTGAGTTTAGCTAAGCAGCAATTGCAATAGCGAGGCTTAGGAAAAGTTAAGGCGAAGTTCAGCTGAGGAATGGGGTGTTTTTTGCTTGTCGTGGTGAGTTTTCTTAAATTAGATCTAAAGCAGAGCTTAATGAAGACTAGTTTACTTTTATATAGGATAAGTTGTGGACTTGATGAGTTAAGGCTTGCCTAGAGTAAAGTTAAGTTAAGGCTAATCTTAATTGAGTTTATAGTCTAAGACTAAGTTGGTGGTGAGTTTAGTTAAGTTGGTATGGGGACTGGCAGGAGAGTTATGTTGGGACTAGGTAATATGTGCTAGCTAGTTTAATCGGCTGTACCTGTTGCTATAGTTAGATAACTAAGACGTCTTATGAAAGCTCCTTATGATTTTAGTTGAGATTAAATTAGCTTTGATCGTCTTGCTGAATGCTTTGAATTCGAGTCATATATCTCACCTCTGCTTTCTTCTTATACATATATGTATGTTTAAATGGTTTGTTCAATCGAACCACTTTGAGTCTGAGTTCCTTTCATTTGGGACTTGCACTCGACATATTTAAATTTGAATTTATCGCTTGGCGTCTGCTGCCGGTTGATATTACCCAAAAAATATCGACGAATTGGGTCAACAAGCCGCTGCATTAGAAATGAAAAAAAAAAAAAACAAAAATGTGGAAAAACGATAAAAAATATTTAAAAAAATGATAGAAATGGAAAGCTCTTCAGATTCAGCGCTGAAGTGCAATGCATCAAGTGCCAAGTGGGGAAAAGCCTCAAGTGTGGCGAGAGCGTCAAGTCCTTTTCACATTTGAAACTCATTAGTGAAAACTCTGTTAGTGTGTGGGTATATGTGTGTAGGTGTGTCTATGTGTGTGTAGGTGTGTGTGGGTGACTGTCATGTGGGTGATAAAAACTTGAACCAAATTGAATCAAAGTGCGGCATAGACGATTTGTATTTGCATATAGTAGAATAAATTTGGTGTGTGTGAGTGTGTGTATACGTGCGTGTGTGCTGCATATGTGTACATATGCGTATATATAGATACATAAGCTATGCTAATGCTGAGCCATTATTAAGGCACTAACGCGCACTTGAATCCAAGACAAAGCGCAGACAACAATGCCAAACAATGCTGTCCATGTCTATTGAACAATGTGAGAAAGTATTCAGATATGTTATCGATAAACGCTATCGATAAATATTACAATCTAAAGGGAAATAGCAGATGGAAGATATGAGATAGATAGGAGATGGAGGATAAATTAGAAATGTTATGGGATATAGGATAGAGGATAGAGAATAGTGGATAGAGGATAGAGGAATAGATGATAGGGGATAGAGAATAGAGGATAGAGGAATAGAGGATAGAGGATATAGGATAGAGAATAGAGGATAGAGGATAGAGGATAGGGGATAGAGAATAGAGGATAAGAGGATATATGATAAAAAAAATATAGGATATCGAAATATAGAATATTGTAAATAGAAGATAGAAAAAAGAAAATAAACGAATTCAACAATTCAAATGAATTTGAATTTACGTTTTTTGTGAAACGCTGAAAGGAAACACTCGCAAAATGTTCAATTTACTCTTTCAGCGAAACATGGCAATTGAAACGACAAAAATTTGCGATGCAAATGCATCTGGTGCGACGTTTATTTTGACAGCGAGTGTATGCAAATGTGCAAAAGCAAGCTATCAGATACTAAATACACACATACACAGAGTGAGAGGGAGAGGGAGGGATTGAGTGGGGGGGAGATACACACACGTAGACATGTAGCGCACACCGCAGCCGCCAGTTGTGGCAATAGCAACATTTCATTTCATTTAATTTAGTTACATTTCCACAATTTAATTTGAATTTTTATTTTAATTTTAAAAATTTATATTTCATTTTAATATTATTTATTTTACTTTTTTGTTTTGTGTGCGCTGTGGCGGCCCAAGTGCGCGCAGACACATGTGGCTGTGTGGAGGCGGAGGGGGGGGGGGTGGTGGTGGTGTGTGTGAAGCACGAGGGGGCTTGGCCATGCCACATGCGGCATTAGCACAAAAGCTGGCTGGCGCTGAGTCTGCGGCTAAAATAATTCAAGCAAAACGCGCAAACGGCCAGCTGCAAGCGCAATGCACAAAACAACAGTCAGAGCGAGGTGTGTGTGTGTGTGTGTGTGTGTGTTGAGTGGGCATGGCAAAGGGGCTGGCTGTGCCCACTTGACAGCCTGTGCAGTAGAAAAAGAAATGTTGAAGCAAAACTAAAGTTTATGGGCGAGCAATGCAAAAGTATCTTACAGATACTTGCCGCGCCTAGCTGTGTGTGTGTGTGTAAGTTTTGCCGCAGCGGCCACCACACAATGTCATTAACCAAATGAATGGCTGACGCTGCAGATTTGGTCGAGTAAAGGCAGTGAAGGGCGTTGGAAGGAGGGGGCGGGGCGGGGCGTGTATGTCGTTTACTTGTGATTAAGTCGGTTGCCCGCAAAAGCTAAGCGCCTGGCTCAGCCCACTCGGCTAACTAGGCCTAGATTACCTAGTTGCTTGGCTTGTGGCCCAACAAATTTCAACAGCTAAACTAGAGCAGTAGCAGAGCGAGAGAGAAAGAGAGAAAAAAGAGAGAGAGAGCGAGAGTGAGTGTGTGGTAGATGAAACTCAAAGGAATGTCAGAGTGATGACAACAACTTAATGGAAATAACTGCACATTTATAAGTGACAACTTTGTTGTTGCCAGCTCTATCTCCATCTCGCTCTGTGTGTGGGTGGGTGGGGGGTGTGTGGGGTTCGTCGGCGTTTGTGTGTGCGTATCTTTGGGCATCTTGTCGTGTTTTCATGGCCTCGGCCAAGAGCGTATAATTTATGGCCAAGGCGTGGCAGACAAATGGCCGGCATATGCAGGACTTGCCTTTTGGGTTTGGGACCAGACCAGGCCAGATAGATATACTAAATATTTATATACATATATATACACGTGTGTGTGTGTGTGTGCACGCACACAATCGCAATAACTAACGGTAAATTAGTTTGCAAACAGAGTGAAAAAGGCAACTGGCAAATGAAACCTAATTTGGACCCGGCACACCAAAAGCACGCACACACACAGCGAGACAAACGCGCACCCGCACACACACACACACCACACACACACCACACACACACACCACACACACACATCCGCACACACGCTGCGTTAGCCACACACAAGCGAAACTGATTGAGGGCCAGCAAACTGGCAACAGCCTGCAACAATAGTAAACCAAACCAAAACTGAACCAAAAACCAAGTTCAACTGAGCGTCGAACCGCATCAGTTCACAATTGCAGCTGGTCACAGTGCACAGTGTGGCCAAAACTAATGCAATTTAAATATTTATCGATATGTGGATTTTGACCAAAAAAATCTATAGAGTTTAGTTTAAAGTGGCCGAAACATTTCGCATTCTGATAGAAGGGAGTTGAGCATGTGAATACAGCGAAGAGTGCTGTCATTAGAGCTGCTTGATTAAGATACAAGTTATCGATAGTTTTGTTTATCGACTGTAAACAGCTCTAACTCAATTCTAAGATCTGGGTTTTTGCAATACTGAAAGCTGAATTCTGCCTAATTCTTATTTTTCTTAAAGTTATCGATTTTAAAATTGAAAACTATCGATATTCTCTTGTGTAAGAAAGAATCGAAAATTGAATTTCAACAGAAATCTTCAACTACAAGTTAAGTTAATTAGGCTTTAAGGCTAGCCTTCTTCTGCTGTTGGTAATCGTTATTGAATATGAAAAACTATCGATAATATTTTGAATAAAGAGCAAAATGACACCTGTTAAATTTGCTCATGAATTTCAATACGAATTGCGCTGATATACTAAACCTTAGCTGTTAAGTACGATAATTATATAATTTTGACTTTTATCTATCAATTTATCGATAAGTTTATTTATATATTTATTGCATGCCTTCAATTCATATAGTATATACCATACTAGGGGTCTTCAACCAAAGCCGTAGCTAATTGGGCCATTAAACTCTAACTTTGAGCTGCGTGTAGTACACTATGTATCGATAACTATCGATTGATAAATTATATGCAATATTTATTCTAGCTCTAAGTCTTTATTGTTTATTGTAGAAATGGGTTTGCTGAGCATATTAAAAAGTGTTACAAAAAAATTGAAATCGGAATTGGTTACTCGATAAATATCGATAACTATCGATGGCATATACAAGCTGTGGTCCACATCAGTTATACTAATATTTTATTTTATTTAGTGTCCTGACTTCATTCTATGCATTTGCAATCGATAACTATCGATAAATGTAGTATATTTCATAGAATTACTCATTGAATTTAACCAATGCTTAGAGTACTTGTTGAGCTGCACTTTAGGCCAAATTAATGTTAATAACTGGCCGGAGCTTTCTCACTTGAATAATCGTCTACTTACGATATATGGTAGTAATAATAAGGATATTTATTTTCATTAAAGCCGAGCTCAAGTTTAATTTGATAATTTCTCATTTTGTTTGCCGCCTGTTGTTACGCACAAATGAAATCCCAGCCACACATGACGTCGACTTCTCATCGAACAACAAACATTCCGTAGCCCTATCCCTATAGTGTTTCGCTCTAAATTGAACCTGTCCGCCTCGCGTCACCTACTACGGCTGCAGCTCTATGAAGTTGAGTTCTTCTTTTTTTTTTCCATTCATTTTTTTTTTTTTTTTATCAATTTGGTTTTGGGCTATGTGGCTTGCCAGCTCACATTGCGCTGGCTCGTTTCCACTGCTACGGGTCGGAGCGTGGCCACAAAAACCGCTGGATTTCATTTTAATGCTCGCTCACAAGATGCCAGTGAGGTATATTTGCATGGGGTTGGCCAATGAGCAGCGCCTCTAGTGCTTAGGCCAAATGTATGTAAACATTTCGCATAATGAACTTGAGATTTTTATTTTATTATTATTTTTTTTTTTTACCTCCTTTGAGACGTAGCTAATGTGCATTGGGCAGTCGGCTACTCCCGATGGGACTTGTTTTGTTGTTGTTGGCTTTTTTTTTTTTGGGACTCATTGGCACACGTGTGCTAGACCGTCAACGGCTGGCCACATGGCGTGCTTTGCTGCTGCGTGGCCAGAGCCTGGCCAGGGTCTGGTCAGAAGCTGGCCAATCTTTATTAGGCTGCGTTTTCAGCTTTGGGCTTCATTTTTTGGGGCTTCCTGCTGTTTCGCGTGCGCCTTTTAATTTATTTATCACTGGAGCCGGAGCTGAAGCTGGAACCGTAGCTGGCGCAACTGGCGAACATTTATTTATTTTTTGGCCAGGGTCACGAAGTGCAATTGTAGTCGGGGCTGCCAATTTTCCTTGCTTTCTTTTCTTCTTTATTATTATTATTTTTTTTTTTTTGTTGGCTCTTGTTTATGCAGCCGAGTGATGTTAATGGTGGCTCCCATGGCTTGCAAATGACCATACGCACACACACACACACATGTAGCACATTAATGTGTGCATTCCATTGCACGGCTCTTGGCACGGATCACAGCTGTCGAAAATGTGAGCAATATAACTTGATTTATATGCGAGCATACGCTAATGTGTTACTCATGTCCGCCACATACTAGATACATGTGCCATAATCAATTAAAATTTGGCCATGCCATGTAATAGGTTTTCCATGTTGGCTTAACGCTTATTGAATAATTGAAGAGAGAAGCGTTCGTTCGATTTTAGAAGACTCGTGTGTACGTTGTTAGTCGTACAGACTTTACGTTTAATGCACTTTTTAAATAACATAACTTATTTAAGCTTCTCGCTTCTGTTTAATTCCATTAACTGTAGAAGAAGTTTTACTTTTACTTGTAGTTTTTAACTTATCTTTTAGCTTTTAATATCTTGCTGTGCGCTCTAATCAAACATAATTGATTTGCGACAACTTCTCTTTGTGCTTCTTGCTCTCTCTCTCTCTCTCTCTCTCTCTCTCTCTGTCAGCTGTTTCTTCTTCACTTGACTTTACTTACATTACTCGTCTTGCATTGAAGAAGCTTTGAATTTTTGCAGCTTTTCGCTTTGCTTCTGGTTTCTAATTTCTTGCTTTACTTCTAATCCAATCAAACACATTTGATTTGTAACTTCTTTGTTTGCTGCTCTCTTTTGCTTAGCTATTAATTGATTTTGCGGCCACTTCGCTTCTCACTTCGGTTTAATTACTTGCTGCTGCCCTTTACTTTGTCTTGCCTTCTGCTTCCCTTCAAGCCTTCAAATTTCTTGTTTTACTTCGCTAATCAAACAGATTTGAGACTTTGCTCTTTGGCTTCTCTCTTAGCCCTTTAATGGAACTTTTTTCTTCTCTTATTCAATATTGAGCTGAATCTATTGCTTTACACTTTTTGCTTAGCTTCTTATTAAAGTTGCTTTCTGAACTTATGCACTTGATTACTTGATATAGTTTTCTTTCATCTGTTATTCATAATTGAGTTTTATCTCTTGATAAATTCGAAACTTTTTATTTACTTGGCTGATTTACTTTTTTAGTTAAATGTGAAATGAAGCTTCTCACTTTATTTCTGACTTTGCCTTTCAATAATTTTGATATATTATAGAAATCCCTTTCATCACTTTCTCTCATTTGTTTGATTGACTTAGAATAGTTATAAATCCATGACTTATCATGATGCTTCTCGCTTCAATTGCATTTTCCTTCCACTACTGCTTCTCCCTTAGCTGCTGTACTTCACTCTCTCAGCATCCCTTTTTTCTTTTTTTACTGACAGAGATATAACACAACTTATCACAGCGCTTCTCGCTTCGCCTGCATTGTCTTCTCTGTCTCTGTGTAGGATTGTAAAATGCATTCACTGACATTGTCGATTGCTTCAATATATATTCTTTAGCTCTTCAGCCAAGACCTGTCGACTTGAGAGCCCATTACTCAAAAATGTCAAAGCGAAGTGGAAAGTGTCAGGGGAAATGTTGAGGCACTTGGCACAGACATTATATTAACCTGCCCATGAAACGTGGGCTCGTTTAAGGCAGTCCATCAAAGGGGCCAACAGCTTCAATGCCAATGTATAAAGATATATATATATATATATATATATAGTATCTGTATGTAGAAGCTGATTTATGTAACCATCGGCCACAATAAATCCTCAATAATTTATAGAGTTGGGCGACCGCAACATTGACCCGAACGAAAAGCAAAATTTTGTACAAATATTTGTCTCAATCAAGCGAAAAACCATGGCTAAAGTGTGGGAACAATTTGCGCCATGCCACGCCTCCCCCCTCGCCTACAACCATGCCACCAGCAACTCCTTTCATAACTCAAAGTGACAAGAACCGGACAACAGGGCAGTCAATTTATATTAAGAGACTTGCTGCATAGCACTCGCCAGCAGCAGTCGACATGGCAATCGGAATGGAGCAAAGCGCTAAAAAAGGAATTCAATAAAACATTCACTGAATGGGAGGGATGGTGGGAGGGAGAGAGGGAGGGAGAGAGGGAGGGAGAGAGCGAGTGAAAGTTGTGCTGAGCTTACGTTATTCCCCAGATGCCAGCACTTGAACAGAAATAAAAGAGAGAGAGAGCTAAAGAGAGAGAGAGAGAGCGAGAACCAAGTTGAAGCCATTGAGAGCGATAGGGTTTAAGCAATTGAAGATTTGCGCAGCTAAGTTAGAATAATTTCTTTCAACTTGATGGGATTATGTGTGGCGTCTATACAAATACTCCAAATATTTTCTAAAGCATGTTGGCCCACTCTGCCGCTAAGGCCAAACGGAGAAATGAAGAAAAAAAAAAATATTTTTACTCGCATGCAGCGCATAATAAGAAAATTCCTGTACGCCTTGGCATGCCAAATGCTCATCATCCAGCCAAGCTCTAGTCCATGAGTCGACCGTCTCTCTCTCTCTCTCTCTCTCACTATCTATATCCCATTCAGTGTCTGCACCACTCATTCACTTTCTCGAAATGGCAAAAACGCTCAACTATGCAGCCAACAACTCTGCATCACATTCACGTACTACATTGAGGCTAACCGCCAACACTACAAACAACGCGGAATGTCATATACTCAAACTCATGCACGTGGACATAGATACGCACACACACACACACATGTATATACACACGCTTACATTCACCTCAAAGCTAAGCGTCAAAAGCTGACTTTCAAGTTCAACGTCAAAAAGAAAGAGCAAAAAGTTTTTCATGTTTTCATATAGGCAGGGTATAGGCATAGGCATAGGCTATATTGACTATGGAGTGATCTTTTTTTTTTTAGTAACGGTTAGACATAGAGTACTCTAGAGTAGTCATGCAAATATATATACATATATAAGCAAAGCGAACTAAATTGCTAGTTAAGATCTGCTAAGAAAGGGAAAATCCTTGAAAGTATATTTCATATATACATACATATAAGATCTAATATAAGTGTGTACAGAGAGTTATGAAGATATGTGTATATAGATCTTATATCTACATATACATAATATAGATATAATAGATTCTACTGCATCTATATATACAATATTATATTGTATCTTATATCTATATATACTTAATATCTATATCTATCTTCGCCTATCCTTAGCTCTCTTTCATCTTACATGCAACTAAATATTTTAGTTTTCTAATTAATTTTATGAAATTTTATTTCTAGCTCACATGTTCATTAATAATAAAGTTTTTCAATTAGAGTAAATTTATTTCATACATTTACTATATGTTTGGCAAGGTAACGGAAATTCGATGCCACAAAGTAAAAAAAAAAAAACTATTTCAACTAGGTTTGAATGCTTTCTGCAAGCACAGAGAATATGATGGGGCATATTTGCTTAGGTCAAGGTATGTCAAGAGAGAGAGAGAGGGAAAGGGAGAGAGAGTGAGAGTGTGAGAGAGAGTGTGTGAGAGAGAGAGAGAAAGAGTGTGGGAGAGAGAGAGAGAAATAGAGATGGATAGATAGCAATACAGAGAGAGAGAGAAAGAGAGGAGAGAGAGAGAGAGAGAGAGAGACAGACAGAGATTTGAGTTCAGAATCCAATGAGGAAGTAGTGCGGTGCAGTCAGATCATAATTTATAGTCTAGTCCTTGTAGATCTACCCCTATATATATATATATTTCAGGGTTTGGCTATACGGATCGATAGATTAAAAAAAAATATATATAATAAAATATCGATAACTATGATAACCATGATCGGTATTTCCCTTCTCGGATACTTAGCAATGCTGCAAAAGATTTTGCCTTCGCGTGCAATTTCTTAGATATAGTCTTAGGTCTATATGCATATAACAACAAGATTGCATATAAGTCTGGAGGAATATGGGGAATAACTGCTACTAGAGTCTAGAGTCTTAAATGCATAGAGTTCTACCTGAGACTATAGATAGTTAGCTTTAGGCATGCATGCATATATAAAATAGATCATAGATTATAGCTAGAAATAGCAGCTTGTCTTGCCGGGTATTTCCTGGCTAAGCATACCCCACAAAAAAAAAAAAAAAAAAAAAAAAAAAAAACACTCTCACTTCCGCCACAGCTTTATATGTATATATATAAATATTCCTTTTTTTTTTTTTTTTGTTTATTGGCATTTCGAGCAGAGCTGAGCTGAGGGCCAAGGAGCAGTCAAGCAAATGCAATAAACTCTGAACAAGTTTATTAAATTTACAGTTATGTGTGCAATGTATTGCTGTTGCTGTAGACGCTAAAATTGCCGACGGGATAAAAGCTGTTAAGTGTGAATGAAAATGCAATTGAAAAGTTAAGACAAAGCAATCGAGAATAAAGCAATTGAAAAGTGAGTCGAAAAAAAGAGGGAAAAAACTAGAAGTAAAAGCAGAAGTAGGAAAATCTTGTAGGTGTCTAGCAAACGTTTTTCCCGATAGTTTCCACAATTTTCGTACCGTGTTTTATTTTGCTCTTCTTTTTTCTTTTCTTTTTCTTTTTGTTGTGCGACTTCAGCTGAAAAGTAGGCAACACACAAATCGAATTTCCAGAGAATTAAAACTTTTTTGCGCTGTGTCTTGAATGTGCAGAATGTTGGCTGAATGTGTGTGTGAGGGTGTGCGAGTGTATATGTCTCTCTCTCTCTCTCAGAGTTGAGATTAAACATCTGAATTGTTTAGATTTCATTTAAAAGATAGTCACATTCGCTTATTGGATTGTCAGTTGAGCAGCTTAGCTCAGCTCAGCTCAGCTCAAAAGTAGGCTACAAAACGAGCCGACTAACTCAATAATAAATGAATACAAATGTCAGAGCGTATATGAATATGTATATGAATGTGTGTGTGTGTGTGTGTGTGTGTATATATATGTATATATTTGCCCCAGATCGAGTCTTTAGTTTAGCTTTTATCTAAACAAAATAAAGGAGTAACGGACAGAAAGACAGATGAACAGCCAGACAGATGGACATTGCATACAACTAATATACTCATTTCACGCTCGTGAATGTGAATACAAATTGTGAAATATTAGCATCAATAATATGCAAAATATTGCAAAATTAATGGAGAACGTTAAGGGTGCACTACCCAGCTGAAATGCGTTGCATGCAAGAGCTCAGCTTGACTATAAATTTCTGCATATTATGTATATTAAATCTACCACTTCCTCTCTCTCTCTCTCTATCTCTCTCTCTCTCTCTCATTCAGAGTGATACATTATCCCAGCTACTGATTGGGTTTGTTATGCATTGCAAAATCCGACAACATTCCAGTTGAGCTGGCTGCAATAATTATGTAGATTCAGTTAATATGTTTGGCATTTGCATAATTTGTATATAACTCGAATATATGTATGTATATGGTGAGCCAATGCAATCATATGTGATAACAAATTGCGTATATTTTTCAGTTATTCGAAAGTTAAGCGAATAATAAATTGAACGCATCAAGAGAAGAGCTGAACGATGAGGGTAAAAGGAAGCTGAACAATGAGCGCAATTTGTTGTCAATAAGCGTTTTGCTATTTCCACTTGAGTGAGGCGACAGTGTGCCACTGAGAAGTTGTAGACGAAGAAGAACAACAAGAAGAAGCATTTACCAAATGGAAATTCAGTATGAGACGAACACAATTCACTCTGCGCATATTTTCCCACCACTTTTTTCTGACACTTTTTTTCTCACTTTTTTTTTTGCGGTTGTAAAACAAACAGAAACGAGTTGGCGCGGACAACGTTTGGCAAATGATATATTTGAGTGTGTGTGCGTGTGTGTGAGACATATGTAGGATAACAAATCAATTTTAGTGCCAGACATTGCACACAGCAAAGGCAAAATACTCACTGGAGTTACACCTCAGCGCTGGACTTTAGCTCAAATTACTTCCGCTGTGCCAGACTCCAGAGAGTTGGCCAACTCTTTGAAATTGACAGCTTACAAAATTGTTGAGGATTTTGTAATTTATATATTCTAGTTAGCTGAAGCTGTCAGAGTTGGATTTGCAAATCATTTTGTGAACTATGAAATTGGTTTTACCAAAGGGGAATTCAAATATTTGGGTAGAAAATCGTTTGAAGTGTCTCATTGATGAAGATTTTGGGATTAGGGACTTTAGAATCTCTGGACTCTTGGGTTAAGCTAAAGAACTGAAGTTCGTATAGATTTCTAGATCAATTTTAATTGAAGTCAAAGAGCTTGACTTGCAGATCTGAGATCTAAGAGATCTAGATATATTCTTGACGAGCATGAGGCAAGTCTTATGCTCAGATATATTAATTCAGCATTCGTTTAGTATAAGAGATACATTAGGTGCCTTAAAGGAAGAGTTCTGGAATAAATATTATACGAATACTTATGCATGCCAGAGTGACTCGGTTTTTAGACTAAAAGTCAATGGGAGATTGAGAGAGAGAGAGAGAGAGACAATGAGAGATTGAGAGAGAGGTAGACGAGCTGATTTTCAGTTTTCCAGTCGGTGTCTGAGCTTAAGCTGATTCTCAATCTAGAAGAAGATCGTGGCTGGTTCTACAGTCTAGAAAGATAAAGATAAATATTTTCAAGCTAAAGATGCTATAAGTGGACTCTCTGTCTAGAATGATATTCTCGACTCCAGAGCTCTCTAGAAAAAGAGATAGCTTAAGACCCAACTATCAACGTTTTCTTAACTAGAGCTCTAAAGCCTTTGAGTTGAAATTTGATATAGAACAAAACTATATGTTTTGTATAATATTGTACCTGGATATATACAAGTTGTACTCCAGTAAACTTATTGACTTATTGCATGCAGTCAACCAAATTCACTCAGCTAAAACTATAGACCAATTGTTACCCAGTCATAAGCAATAGAGCTGTCGCGCTCCTGTAACCACAGCGAAAGAAGAAGAAAACAAAGTTAAAATGAAAACGAAATACGTCAACATAAACAACAACAACAAAAAATCAGAAAAATCCCAATGGGCAGTAGCTGCAGCAACAGCTCCATTTATAGCTTCGCCTGCGCTGCTCAGCTTTCAGCTGTTGGCTCTGGGCACTCGATTTTTCGTTTATCTCAATAAATTCACTAGCGAAACGCAGCGAATCGCTGTCACTTTTGATTGTAATCGAGTGTTTGCAGCGTCGCTTTTTGCCACTCCATGTGGCGGGCAGCGGCAGTCGCCGACTCAACTTCAGCTTCAGCTTCAGCTTCAGCTTCAGCCTTAGTTCCATGCACCACGCAATGCTGGTCCATGCCCGCTGTCAAACAGTTTGATATACTTTGCAAACTACGTTTATACGATATCCATGCCCCTCTATCTCTCTCTCTCTCTCTCTCTCTCCCTGTGCATGTGTGCGCTTGCCAATTGGATTTGACATTTTATTGGGTTTTCTTTCTCGTTACTGCCGCTCCACTGCGTCGCTGGCCAGTCCGGTTTGGTTGAGATGCTGTTGTCGTTGTAATTGATGTTCGGTTGCCTGGCCAAGAGTCCTTTGGTAACATAAATCTAATGACCTGAGCTACGCATACAGCTGCACCGGACACGACTGCGGTTCGAAGTCGAGAGGATAACATTCAGCCTGAAAGATTGAATTCCTTTGCCGTTCTTCCTTTCCGACTTCTCGCCTAGCCTAGCCTTGGATAGCCTTACCATGGCTTGGCTTGGCTTTCCGTTTATTTTTTCCTTCTTCTTTTTTTTTTTTTTTTTTTGGTAATTAGTGCAGAGGCAACTTGATTATCTTGGCTTGTACAACAAATTCGCCCCATTCGGACCCACTTCTGGACAGGGCCAGCACGTAATTGTGCTCGTATTGCAATCATTCATTTTGAGCTTGTTATAAAATAGCAAAAAGCAAAAGGCCATAGTCAAATAACAGGCAACTGGGCGAGCAGACAGGGAAGGCATGCCTCAAGAATGTTTCCCTTTTTTGTCCACTTTGAAACTAAATAAACTAAGCAGATGTAGCTGAGACTATCATTAGCTATTTATGTGCAGCAATTTGTGAATTTCTAGTTGGAAGAAGACTGAATGAGAAACTAAATTGTTTGAGTATTATCAAGAGCTCAAATGACTTAATAGATGCACAAGAGTTTTAGTTCGTAGGCTATAGATAAAAATATAGGAATACTTGAAGCTGTTCTTTAAAACCTCAGTTTTTTGAAAAGTAACCTGGCCTAAAGCCTTAAAGTCTTAGTCTCTTAGGTCATATGGAAAATGGGAAATAAGCTTTTATGTTATGTTATGTTATGTTATGTTATGTTGTGTTATGTTATGTTATGTTATGTTATGTTATGTTATGTTATGTTATGTTATGTTATGTTATGTTATTTATGTTAGTTTAATTTATGTTAATGTTATGTTTATGTTATGTTATTTATGTTATGTTCTGTTCTGTCTGTTCTGTTCTTTTCTGTTCTTTCTAGTTCTGTTTGTTCTGTTCTGAGTCTTGTTTGTTCTGTTCTGTTCGTTCTGTTCTTTCTGTTCTGTTTTCTGTTCTGTTCTGTTCTGTTTCTGCTTCTGTTCTGTCTGGTCTGTTCCTGTTCTTTCTTTCTGTGCTGTTCTGTTCTGTTCTGTTCTTTGTGTTTTCTGTGTCTGTTCCTGTTACTGTTCTGTTCTGTTTCTCGTTATTCTGTTCTGTTCTGTTCTGTTCTGTTCTGTTCCTTTTCCTGTTCTGTTCTGTTCCTGTTCTCGTTCTGTTCCGTTCTGTTCTGTTCTGTTCTCTGTCTGTTCTGTTCTGTTCTGTTCTGGTCTGTTCTGTTCTTTTCAATGTTTCTGCTTTTCGTCTGTTCTGATTTGTTCCCTTTCTGGTTCTGTATCTGTTCTGTTCGTTCTGTTCTTTCTGTCTGTTCTACTCTGTTCTGACTTCTCTTCTTCCGACTTCCTCTAGCCCGCGTCTCTCGGTCCTGGGTTTTTGCGCCTCCCTCGGCTTCTTTCTTTCCTTCTCTCTATCTTTTCCTTCGCTGCCCGATCCCCTTTTTTGTCGTGTTCTCCCTCTTGTCCCACCTCTCTCTCTTCCCCCCTTTCCAGGTCTCTCGACACAAAGCTTCATGAAATCTTTTTGGATGACAGGAATCAAACTGAGCTGGATGGTTGACTGGTATAAGCAGGAGGTGCTTTTCCATTTGCAGAATGCCTTCAATGAGCAGCATCGTTGGTTCTATTTGGGCTTTTCGAAACGTGGCAGTTTGGCTGATGCGGACATCTGTTTCTTTGAGAATCAGAATGGCTTCTTCAATGTGGTCACCGATACCTACACCAGTCCCGATGGGCATTGGGTGCGCAAGGATTATCAGCAGGACTGTGAGGTCTTTAAAATGGATGAATTTACATTGGCCTTCAAGCGCAAGTTCGATACCTGCGATCCGCTCGATCTGCGATTGCATGTAGGTGGAAGGAAAATATATAATTTGATATACTTTTAGGTATATATACACACATATCATTTGCTTTGCAGGAGGGCACAACGTATGTGGTCTGGGCACGTGGTGAGTCCGAGCTCGCTCTGGAGGATCATCAGTTCGCTTTGCCCAATGTGACGGCTCCCCACGAGGCGGGCCTTAAGATGTTGCAGCTACTGCGCGCCGACAAGATTCTCATTCCCGAAACGTAAGTATAGCCATGGCTGCTCTTATGCTTGGCGCTTATGCTCTCAACTATTCCTTAGCGATTTGGAGCACATTGAAATAACGCTGGAGCAAGCACCAGTGCCCAAGCGAGAGACCACCTACTGGTGTCATGTGCAGCGTCTGGATGAGTTTGTCAAGAATCGCATGCATATTGTGCAGTTCGAGCCGATCATCAAGACGCCCGGCATTGTCCATCACATGGAGATCTTTCATTGCGAGACAGACGAACATACGGACATTCCACTGTACAACGGCGACTGTGAACAACTGCCCCCGGCAGCCAAGGTCTGCTCCAAGGTAATGGCCTTGTGGGCCATGGGCGCCAGCACCTTTACATATCCTCCAGAAGCTGGCCTGCCAATTGGTGGGCCCGGCTTCAATCCCTATGTACGGCTCGAGGTGCACTTCAATAATCCAGAGCTACTGGAGGGTGAGTACAGAGCTTTAATACAATATACAATTCAGATACAGCTAATGATCTGAGAAGAGAACAGAGATCCTTTTTCAAGATCTAGATCTGTACAAAAATATAGAGACATACAAAAGAAAAAGTCAATAAGGGGAATATAGAGAGAAAGTCAAGAAAGAATATAAGAGTTGAGATATAATTGCTTGGAGAGCTGCCTAGAGATATTTGAATCTTTTTCTGATGTCTTCTTCTGCTAAAATTTGTATTAGTCAGTTGCCCAAAATTTATTAGAAAATTAAAAAAAAAAAAAATCAATTTTTGAATAAAGTTTTTCATGTAGAACCCATTTACAGACATATAGAAAGAATCATTATATTCAGAAAAATATAAAAAAATTTTCATAAATTTCTAGAGCTCTATATTTACAATTCTTAACAAAAAATTCTGTAGCAACAGCAGCTCAATGCATTGCTTAGGGTATATTCTAGTCATGCATAGTCTCATAAATAACTTTGTTTATTTACCAACACTGTTTTGATCACACTGACAATGGCAATTTACCAGGCGTAATTCGATTTAGATGATTGTTGAGCTGCTGTTGGTTTTGTGCGACGCGTTCCTCAAGTTTTCTTCTCAATTTTTTGTTTAAGAGTACACAACAACAGATATATACATAGTATATGTGATATATATGTATGCTTGCTATATAGACATACATTTGGGGCTATGCATGGGGTTGATTTCATTAAAACTTTTGTATAAATAACAACAAGAGGGAGTGACTGTGACTGCTGCAAGCAGCTGAAGCAAAATGTCATTATTGCTGCTTGAAGTGTCCTTGTGTCCCCTCATATATCCTTACACATCCTTGTCGATGGCCTCATCTAGCGCAATGCATGGCCACACAGCATACTCACTGAACCACTCAGCCCAATGTCTTACTCACGATGTGTGCGTCTCTCTCTCTCTCAGTGGGTGTGTGTGCTTGTCTCTGTCAGCTAGAGATGGCTCGAATTTCAAATAACTCAAACACAAAACAGTGTACAAAATATACATGTTTTGTTATTTTGGAAAAAAGAAAAGAAGAAAAAAGCGTCAAGCGCGTTAAAATGTTTTCTTTTCTCGTCTATGGAGTTGGTGCTGATGTGTTCTAAGCTTCATTTTAATATTCCATAATATTTGCTTTTATTTATTTATTTTATTTTATTATTTTTTTGGTAAAAAAGTAAATTATAGGAAATCTGAGAGTAAATTTATTTATTAAATAAAAACTTGATTTATTTTTTAAAATTTATTTATTCATTTATTTTTTTAAACTTACTACGTTTTTTTTTTACCATTTTTTCAGTTAATTAATTTAGTTTTTATATCATTAATTATTTTTTTTTAATTTATTAATTTATTAATATTATTAATCTTTTTAGAAGTATTTTTTATTTATAAAAATAAATTGTATTAAATATTTATGTTTTTTATTTATTGCTTTTTTTAAGTGTTTTAAAATTAAATTATATTAGTTTTATTTATTTATTTTATTTTTTTAATAAAAAAATGTTGGATCCATTTTATGTATATACTATTTTTATCTCTAAATTATTTATATTTACTTTTTTTTAATTCAAACATTTTTCTGTTATTTAAAATAATTGTTTTTCCATAAGCATGTTTTCTATTATTTTTTTTTTATTTTTTACTTACTTATTTATTTTATTTATAAACTAAAGTAAATTATTTATACTTGATTTTTTTAAATTTAAAATTAAAATTTTAAAATAAAAATTTGTTTAATTAAAAAATAATCATGTTTTTTATTTATTTATTTTTTTTTTTTTAAATTAAGTTTTATTATTATAATTTTTTTAAACACAAATTTCTGGATTGATTTTATTTACAATTTAATTTTAATACTTGGGCAAATTATTTATAATTTGTTTGTATTTATGTGTTTATATTTATATCTATATTATTATTATTTTTCATTGAACTATTATGATTATTTTTTTAATTATCATTTATTTATTTTTTATTTATTATTTATTAATTTTGTTTCTTTTCTTCCAGATTTCTATCTGTCACAAGTCCAAAATTGAATTTAATTTCAACTTGATTCAAATTAAATTTCGATTATTATGTACTGAAGCGTAAGCCACGTATTGTTTTTATTCATTTGTTTATCACGTGAGCACGAGCTGTTAAGCTGTCGTGTATTTAAGTTTGTGTGCCAGGATTTGGATAGAGTCGTGTGTGCATCCTTAACGGAGATGTTTTGTACGCCATCGCCATCGCCATCGCCACAGCAATTTGTGTGCACTTGCATTAATATTAATCATACGCCCTGCAGGTCTGATGGATGGCTCGGGATTTCGCATTAAATTATCGAAGGCATTGCGGCAATACGATGCCGCCGTCATGGAACTGGGTCTCGAGTATACCGACAAAATGGCCATACCGCCTGGACAGAGGGCCTTTCCACTGAGTGGCTACTGTGTGGCGGACTGTACGAGGGCCGCGTTGCCAAAGACGGGCATCATTATCTTTGGATCGCAGCTGCATACGCATTTGCGCGGTGTTCGCATCCTGACCAGACACTTCCGGGGCGAGCAGGAATTGCGGGAGGTAAATCGCGATGATTACTATTCGCATCATTTCCAGGAGATGCGCACGCTGCACTACAAGCCGCGCGTACTGCCGGTAAGCATTAAACTCTTGCTCTCTCACTCTATATGCAGAGAGTAATCTACTCTCTCTCTCTCTCTCTCTCTCTCTCTCTCTATCTCACTTTCTTTGCAGGGCGATGCATTGGTCACCACCTGCTATTATAATACGCTTACCGATGTGAATGCCACGCTCGGCGGCTTCTCCATTAGCGATGAGATGTGCGTCAACTATATACACTACTATCCGGCCACCAAGCTGGAAGTGTGCAAGAGTTCCGTTTCGGAGGAGACACTCGAGGATTATTTTATCTATATGAAGCGGTAAGCGGATGAAAGGCGGGCCATGCTTAATGTATCAATTAAGACGGAGAGTGAGTGAAGCAGCGGAGTTAACAGCGGAATGGGATTGGGTGAGGGGAACGAGTTGAGATACCAGCGGGAAAGCAACCTAATGGCATCCTCTCTATTGCTCTCTCACTCTCCCTCACTCTTAGAGTCTCCGTTGCTTTTCTCTTCCTCTCGCTTTGTCTTCGCTTCGTTCTTCCATCAAAGGCAAAAGTTTGGCATTCCGGCATTTGTTGCGGCTCCGGCTTGCGGCTGCCGCGCTTTAAGCGTATTCATAACGGAAATGTCTTCAGCTTCCTGTGCGTACGTCCGTCCGTCCGTCCGTCCGTCCGCCTGTCCGTTCACCCGCTTGCCAAGGTGCACGCTAATTGCCTTGCGTTAATGGGCCCAGGCCTAAACTGGCAAAGTCCTTGAAGCCGCGTCGCATTGTTAGTTGGCTGTTTGCGTGAAGCCCGGCGTCAAAAGAAAAGTTAAAACTCTTCTTCGCTTTATATTTGAACATTAGATTAGAGCCTTGTGAGACTTGTGAAACTTGCGAGACTCTTTTCAACAGCAGCCGAAAAATTCGGTTCAAGCGCTGTATAGCACACAAAGGGGCGGCTGATTGAATGAGTGGAATGGGGTGAAAACTTATGAGCAATTTCGTAGCACAAAAAAAAAAAGGTAAAATCCGTAGGTGTCCGTAAGCTGCGTAGGCTTAAATGGGCTGCCTGTATAACAGGGAAACAAAAGCATAGCTATAGATGTTTTCTATAGCCACCTTTAAGCCTCTGACAATCACTTGTCGCCTTCCCGAGAAATGCATTTAAAACATTTTTCTTTGGCGACAAAGTTTAGAATCAGCTGAAATTGTAAAATGTCAAAGCTCAAAGTGTTTCATTTCCATTTCGTTTCACTGTTTCTTATGCGCCTTAAGCAGCAGACTTTTTTTAAAAATTTTTTTTTCATTTGGAATTTAAATAGCTTTGCCTCATTGCAGGCTGCTTGTGTTTTGGCTTGTTCCGTTCCATTGTTCCAGTTTATCATCGAGCTTAATTAAATTTTAAGTAGTTGACCTTTCTTTTGCTTTTGTTAAATATTTGACAGCTTCGTTTGGGCTTGTTTTATTCCATCGTTCCAGCTTGTATATTAAATTATAATTTTTTGTTACGAAAATTCGTTTCAAATTCCATTTTAGCATATTATAGAACATTAACTATATTTTTTTTGGTGTTCCATTCCAACATTCCATACGCTCTGCAGTTGCAACATTTAGCTAAGTCAGCCAACGTTTATACTCATAGCTGTTCCATTCCAGTGTTTCAAAATATTTTTGGACATTATCCCATAAAGCTTTTTGATATTAGCAAATGTTAACCTTATAAATTGAGAAACAAAGGTTCCATTTCCATTTCATTCCAATTGCTTTTCTATAATGGAACTCACTGGAAACTTAGATTTATAACTTTTTCTATCTCTATATGATAAAGTATTTTTATAGTTAATAGGATTTCAAGCTATCATCATCTATGGCTAACATTTTGCTGTCTCACGGCATGAGGCCCAAATGAAATCAAAGAATTTTCTCATTGAAATCACACACAGACAATGCTGGGACAAATTAAAATTCCTCTCTCTCTCTCTCTCTCCCGCCCTCTCTCTCTCTCTCTCCCACTCTCTCCATTTAGAAAGGAGCATCAGCATGGCATTCACTTGAACGGAGCACGTTCGGCGAATTATCGGACTATCGAATGGACCCAGCCACATGTTGACCAATTATATACAATGTACATACAGGAGCCGCTCAGCATGCAGTGCAACCGATCCGATGGCCAGCGCTTTGAGGGGCACAACTGGGAGGGCGTGGCACCGACGCCAGTCCAAATCAAAATACCCATCCATCGCAAGCTCTGCCCCAACTACAAATCCGCTATGGCTAAAGCCATTGGAGAAGGGTGAATGCGATTTGCTGGGCGAGTGCATCTACTAGGCAATGAGCAAGGCAAACGGATACGGAATTTCAATTACGTATTTCGGCGATGCGTGGGAACGGGGGCGGGGGCGGGACATGTGAACATTGGCACACACACACGCACACACACGCACACACACACACAAGCACACACGCACACATATGGAGACTACTTGAGTCGCGGCATGCGATTACAAATGGCATGCTTTTGGCAGCAGGTTTGTTAGGACCTCTCTAAATGTTTTGATTTTCTTTATTTATTTATTATTTTTATTTGTTCAAGTTTATATAGTAGTAGTATATGATGATTGTCATCAAGAACATCAACATGAACGCTTATTGTCAATTGAAATGGCAAAGACAAACGGTAAGCGGGCAGGGGGAGAGCGGGCAGGAGGGGCAATCGTCGGGTGTTTGGCAACAAAAAGAAAAAAAAAAACTTTCTTTAAATAACTAATGAATTGTTGGCCTTTGAAATTTGCCGACTGTCTGCTGGCCCCGGCTTAAAGCGGCAAATGACACAAAAGGAAAAATGTAAAGGAAATGTGGCCAAACACAAAACAAAAAAAAAAAGGGAAGAGAAACAAAACAAAAATATAAACGAAATGCCGTAAGGAAAATAAATGGAGAAGCTGCCGTCGCTGCCGCTACAAAGGCAAGCGACAGCGCGCCTGGGGCCACGGACTGAAACAGTTTTCAATGCAAGCTAACGGCCCTGTTTATACAATATAAATGAGTCAACTTTTGAGCCTGTCGAAACGCGTGTAAGTTAAAAAGCTTGCCCCAAACCACCTAAAGCCGCCTGTCGACCAGCCCAGACCAATTGCACGTAGCCCACGTATCACCCAGCTCTAATTACCCGACATCAAGTCAAGTGTCTGGCGATTGCCAACCCGCTCGCCTCTTTGTCATTTCGATTTATTTTTTGGATAGCCAACAGCCAGGCATGTGTCCAATTGTTACCGATTATCGATAGCTCGTGAGTTTATCGATAATCGATTCAAGTATATGGAGTATATCAAAGTTTGATTGAAGTTTGAGCTGGAGACGAAATGAGTAAGAATGAGAATAAGCAGATGGGGAAGTAGAGAGGAATATGCATTGAATGAGTATAAGATGAAAGGAGTATAAGTTCAGCTGTGTATAAGTAGCAATAAATATATATGAATCAGCTCAGTATATTTCAAAGTGATTTATAAGCTCAACTGCGTCTAAGTAGAAATGAGTATAAGACCATTTGAATATTAGTAGCAGTGAGTAGAAGATCAGTTGGATGGTGAAAATGAGTAGAAGACCAGCTGAGCATGAGCCGAATATAAGACCAGCTGAGTAGGAATAGAAGCTGAGTATAAGAAGGAGAAAGGAGACCATCTGAATATTAGTAAAAGTGAGTTGAGCTGAGTATAAGATCAGTTGGATAGTAAAAATAGTAAAAATTAGTACAAGATCAGCTGAGTGTAAGCCGAAGCTAATATAAGACCAGTTTAGTATTAGTAGGAGTATAAGATCACCTGAGTGAGTTGAGCAGATCAGTTGAATATTAAAATATAATATATAAGACCAGCTGCCCATAAGTAGAAGTGAGTATATGACCTGTATGCGAATAGATGTGAATATAAGATCAGCAGAGTATAAGGAGTATAAGACCTGCAAGATATGAATAGAAGTGTTTCACAGAACAGGTAGATCTTAGACAACTGAAGAACTGCTGAATAGTCTTCACAAGATCAGCTGAGTATGAGCAGTAACGAGTATAAGATCAACTGTATATAAGTATAAGATCAGCAAGATATGAGCAAAAGGGCGTAGAAGATCAACTGAGCAATCAGGCGAGAAAATGTAGATGTGAGTATAAATTCAGCTGAGTAGGATTAAAACTCAGTAAAAGATCAACTGAGCATAAATGGAAGAAGTATGGGCGTGAATGAATATAAGATGAGTATAAGAGAAGAGTATAAGTGTACGATTAAAATTACAGCTTGGCAAATGAGTTCATGGATGAGTATAAGTACTATTGAAATCAAGTAAAATATACAGAGTTTGAGCTCAAGAAAACTTTGAATTGATATACTTCAAGAAAAAATACTATCAATACTTTTAAATCGACTTTAGAGTACTTTGAAGTAGTTCTTGTTGCTGTTCTTGATGATCACTTTTTTTTTTTTTTTTTTGAATAAGTAAAAATGAAATTAACCAAAGATGATAAAGATATAAATTTGATGTACACAAAATACATATGCAAAAAAAAAAAAACATTGAATGGATATGTTTAAGTGTAGCTACATACATACATATATATTTAAGATGTGATAATTGTTCTACGGCTAAACAAACAAAAAAAAAGAAGAAGAAGAAACCTATATATGTACTAGATGGAAATTTATATATAAAAAACAATGAAACAAAGAAAATTAATCAAAAAAAAAAAAAAAAAAAAAAAAAAAAAAAAAAAAAAAACTCCTTAAAAAAAAATATATATATATATACATATATATTATGTATGAAATTGAATGTATACAAGAAGTATCTAATAAAAAATGACCACCATACCAGAACAAAATGTTTGTTTCATTTGACGCATAGTTCAGATTTCTCTACTTTGAAGGGATTTGAAGATATATATAGAATTTATTAAAATTTTTTTTTTTTTCAAATTTTGTTTTTCGATTTATCCTATCTAGTATGATTAGAGACTATAGATCATAGATGTACAAAATTAAGGATGTGAGAGGGAGAGAGAGAGTGAGAGATCAGAGTGAGAGAGAGGTAGGAGATGAGAGAGGAGTGAGAGAGAGAGAAGATTCGAGAGAGATGAGAGAGAGAGTGAGTGTAGAGGAGAGAAAGATTTGTAATTATATATAATGAATATGTCAACGATTTGCTGCTCCCTTGTATCTGAGGGAAATGGGCATCAGTGTAAATAATGTTGAAAACTTTGAAACGGTGGTTGCAACGTTTTATTGGAGATATATGTTGCTGGTCGCCTTTTGGTTTTGGTGTGTCTTTGTTCCATTCATTTCGTTACATACTTGCTCTCGGCATGTATATTGGTAGTTCGTCGATGCAACATTTTAATGGATTTCAGTTTTGTGCGACGGCGGGCGGCGGAAAGGAAGCCCCGTTTGTCGTTATGAAAGTATTAAAAACTTGGTGCCAATGCCAATTCAAAGTTTTTTTGACGAACTGTCATGAAAACAAATAAAAACCCAGACACACACACGAAATATTTTAATATTCATTGGCGCACACAAAGCTGCAAGAAGAGAAAACTAAAAAAAAAAATCGTATTTAAAACGTTGCAAAATATTAATTTTTTTCAAATACTCTTTTAAAGTCATCATATTTTAATCATGCTAATTACAATGAATAGGGTTGGGTTGATAAGCATCAAGAAAAAAAGTTAGAGAAATATCAATTTATATTAATTTATATATATTAAGTTACAGAAATGTTTATCAGATTATGCTGAGCTATATAAAAATGCATCTACTACCAGACTTATGTATGCATATCACATAAATATAGGATGGATATAATCTGATTGATCATACATATGATATCTAGGAATTCTTATTTATGTTTATCTTTCAGCCTTAAATCTGACAACTCTCATCTTTCAATCGATTTATTTATCATTCAATATATCAATCAATATCCTTATAAATCTATCTATCCCTTAATTCTTCTATCAATCGATCTCCCTGGCGATTAATCCTTTCATCCATCTATCAATCATTCATTTTCTCTAATACGCTAACAGTCAACTTATCTAATAATCTATCTTTCCTTGAGTCTATCAATCTATACATTTTTAATCCATTAGCATATCAATCTATTAATTCATAAATGTTTCAATCTACATATCATATCCATATAGATGGATATATGTCAATCAATATATAAATAAATAAATCTCACTATCAAGCAATTGGCATATTAATCAACTCTATCAAACTCTCTATATCTCTATCAATATTATTAATCTATGAATTCGTTAATATACCTGTAAGTCTTTATATCTAGCAGTCTATTAATCAATCTATTTTCCAGTATATCAATTAGTCTTTCATTCAACCAATTTGTCTCTTATATGTTAGCGTATTACGGATTTCCACAGTTCGCTCACGATTAATTTATTCTCTTTGTTTTTACAACCCCCCTCCCCACCGAACTAGATTGGATTCAGGGCACAACTATTACGAGCCCCGGATACGTATTTTATATGCACATTTAATCATTGCACTCGCATTTTAAGTGGCTCTGGAACATCGCTTAAAAGCGAGCACACTCCCCACAGAGGACTGTGTCTCTTTAGCGTTATTTTATGACAGATTTTTAATGGCAATTGCCTCGTAATGCCACCCAAACTCCCAAACTATTTTAATTTGAAGTAGTTTTTGGGGCTCATGAACGTTTATCGTAAAGTGGCCGGGCTTCAAGTTAACAAGTTAAATAAATGGATTAACAACATGAAAAGCACATAAACAGTTATTAAGCTATAAATTGTGAGTATGACTGACTGACAGATATCTTCTAAATTGGATAAAAGGTAAGCAAATTAATAGATATCAGATATTCAAATAGTTATTTAGGAAATTAAAACTATTATTTCTTTATAATATATACAAAAAATATAATTTCATTTATTTATTTACTTATTAAATACATATATATATAAATTCAAATTTACTTCATTGTATTTAAATATGTCTGTCTATATTCAGCTTACATAATCATTAATAGTTGTTGCTTCTTATGCAAATAGCTTTAAAGCTCTATTAGAATTGGCATTCAAGCAGCTAAGAAGCTTTCGAACGCTCAGCTATGAAAGACAAGTCACTCAACGAAGCTTCATAAAGTTATTTTTAGACACAGTGGAGAGCGCACACGACACGAAGCATGGATCGTGCGCGCTGTTAGAGCGCTCTTCGCTTCGTCGTTACTTAACGGTTTTTAAGTTTTGCTGTAAAGAATATATGCATATCAAAGTTATTGTGGGAAAAAGTTTGTAAAATAACGATATATCGATATTATTAAAGTTTAATATCAATTATCATTTTGATATTTTATTCAAAACTTCAAATATCATCGAAACGATATTTGAAAAAAATCCGACAACCTGTTATTGCTGGTTATATTCTCCGGCGCTGACGTTGACGTAGGCGTAGGCTTCGCTGCCCTTGACGTAGGCGTAGGCCTCGCTGCCGGTTGGAACGAAAAGTCAATTAGCTTATGCAGCTGATCCATGCGACAGCAGTGAACGACGCCGTACTGCGGCACCAAATGCAGCTGCCCAAAGGGGCTCTCCCTCAGCCAGGGTATCTCAGCACAAATATCAGCACAGAATGAGCCGAGTTCCGCTACATTGAACTGCAAGCAAAAGACAGAGAGAGAGAGAGGGTGAGAGAGAGGGTGAGAGAGAGCGTGGGAACAGTTAGCTTAAGAGAGTTGCAAAGTGAGTTTGGGAGAGTGTGAGAGCGGCTAGCGTAGCTTTGCTTACGTATGGTGAATTATGCGCGACAATAACAAATTCATCGGCGATTGTTTGCGTTGGCTGCAGCGCTCGTACGTGCGCCCAAATATGCGCCGGCACAGGCAGGCCATCGCCAGCGCTGTCCAGTAGCAGCAGCGGTCGACTGGCATTGCAGCTGTCGGCAATGGGCAGAGTGGCCACGCCAGAAACGCCCAAGCGCACATCAAATTGCCCACTGTGGAAAGCACTCGCAGCAGCAGCGCTGTCCGTCTGGCCGTTGGCAGCGCGCAAAGCGTTCAGCCAGTTCTGCCAATTGCCCGTGCGCAGCGCGCGCAGCCAAACAATGCTGAGCATATCGGTATAGCCAGTTAGCTCTTTGCTCAGATGCGCTTCCTGCAGCAGGCTGCCGTACTCGAACAGTTTGCCATCGTACAGCTGACCCAGCTGCTTCTGCTGTTCGACCATCTGCTGAAAGTCCGACTTGGTGGGAAAACGAAAGTACTTGCTCAAGCTGCCCAGATAGGTGTCCAGCCTGAGTTCGTCTAGTTCCTGGCCCGTGTGTCGCTTGAGCAGCACATTTCGCGGCGCATACGCCAAGTAGCTGAGGAAGCGCGTACGTGCCGTGTCCAAGTCGTAGCACACGCCCAACTGCTTCACGTCCGGCAGTCCGTTGAGCTTGTAGCCAATGATCAGGGTCATTGCGTGGGCCGGGCAGCCGTTGAGGCTACGTTTGCTCTCGTATAGGGTCTGGGTGAAGCCGCCGCTGCAGGTGACCACGGCGCTGCTGCGGTGCTGTATTATCTGACGATCGTCCAAATAGATGCCATCATTGTTGCACAGCAGCTCCGCCGTATCCGCATTTATCTTTACCGGCTGGCCGTTGCTCTGCGACACACTGATGCCAGTGGGACAATGGAAGGTGATTGACTCATTCGGCGACAGCTGAAGGTCTGTCAGTGTGCGCTTCACCACGGCTGTCTTGCTGCCGAACTTTTTCACCACGATCGGTTTTGGTTCCGTTATGCGCAAGTCGCAGACAGCCAAAGCTCCCGTCACTGCCAGCAGCAGCAGCCAAACCGAACACATCCGCAACATCTCAGCTCTCAATTGGCACTGATCTGAGGAAACTTGGATCGTGTTTTAAACGGACGTCGACTCGAGCGCAGCAGAGGAGCCTGTGACGTGGGGAGCGTGGCTCGTGATAAGTGAGTCAAACTCTGCTCACGATAAGTCAGCTTTTTTTTTGTTTGAGGAATGAAACATATGTATGTATGTATATATTCATGCTTTACCGACTGCATAATACACGCTTATTTTTGTTGATTCCCTTTTTACGGTCTCTATAGTAGATCAACTAATCAAATGGGACCAAAAAGGGGCTTAGATATATGTATGTATATTTAATATAAATTTTAAAATTTGTATTTCGTTATCAGTTTCGATATCGGCGAAGAGTTTTTGAGCACTTGCGAAACTGACAGGCTGAAGGGAGAAACTGATGGATGGGCAGATTGACGGACGGATAGATGAACTGATAGATAGGAGCACAGAAATTACTAAAAACCAATATACTCGCTACTCACTTCGTGAATGTGTATAGAAAAGCTGCAAATGAAGAATAAATAAATGAATAAATTATACAAATCATTTGTTGTCATAATAATAGGGGGAATCCCAGCTTGATGGATTGGGTGGGAAACTTTTTTTTGTCTATACAGCTTTTGATATAATATAGATACTTAAGAAGATGATGATGAGTTCTTAAAAAAAGATAAACAAATATATATATTATATTTGTTGAATTTCTAAAGTTAATAGCTTCGGTTCCAATTGGAATGTTTGCTCCAATCATATATACCCATCGTCATATATCGCATAATTTTACTCTTGTATATACATATATATAAATATTAACTTTCTTAATTGAGAGGAAATCCCAAATGAAGTACTACAGGACACTCTACTAAACTCAAGGGCATGTCCGCTACGCTGCAGAAGTTTGTCTTGTCTGCGGCTGACATTCAATAGACTTTATTTCTTTATGATTAATATTGATAAATGTTTCTTTGCCTATATAGTCGGCTTATGGTAAGGCGATTTTCCATTCGATTGGATGATGGACCACTGAATATTTGACTCTGTGCGCAATGCGAGAGATTCCATTAGCGTTATTTGATTAACCACACGAAGGAAGGAAGCGTAGAGAGCGTCAAGCTGTCAAGCAGAGCGTGACCAGGACAAAGCTTGCGATGGTTTTTACATACATGTACATACATATATATAGTATATATATACATGTGTGTGTGTGAATCAAAATTTGTGGTGCGGCAAAAAGTCAAGTGGCAACACGCGTAACGCAGCGAAACGTTCAAATGAATACGTGAGAAGGCGTTGCAAGGCAAGTCAACTCACACACACACACACACACACACACACACACATACATATATATATATATATATATATATATATATATATATATATATATATATATATATATATATATATATATATATATATATATATATATATATATATATACTATATATGTGTGTGTGCATGTAATCGCCTTTTTGGCTGCCTGCCATTGCATTTGCGCACACGCATGCAAAGCACATTTAATCAAGCGACTCGTAGCGCCATCTACCGCCCTCCCCCACACCCCTCCCACCCACAACACTCAACCCCTACCCTACACCCCTTCTGGTACGGCTGTGCCACGCCTTCTGCCTTTTTGCTTGGCGTTTGCAGGATTCCAGTACGCTGAAACGTGAAACGTGAAACTATGCGATGCGTGAGCAACGTAATGCCACTGTGTAAGTGCGTGTGTGTGTGTGTGTGTGTGTGAGTGAGGTCGTAGGTTAGGGGTGTCATCATTACAAGTCAGCCATCATTTTCATTTTCATCAGCATTTGGCTAAAACATTTATCTGCATACCAATCATACACACACACACACACACACACACACACACACACACACACACACACACACACACACACACACACATCCTGCATAATAACAGCATTTAATGTCACAAACTTTTTGATGTGCTCTAATTTATATACAGAAACCAAAGCAGACAGCCGGAACAGCCGGGACAGACAACGAGTTGAGACGGTGTCCGCGTAAGAGTCTGGCAGCGCGGCAAGGCTGCTGCGCTCAGCTGTCTGGCAACGCCGTCAACTCGCCAACTCCAGCACACGCACATGTGTGTGTGTGTGTGTGCGTCTGTTGACGGCGTTGTTGGCTCGTTAAAGAAAATTTGTTTTCACGCTTGATGGCAAATTGGACGCGATCCACGCCCACATCACAATCCTCCTGCTCCCTGCCGCCCTTCTGCTCCACGACTTCATGCACTTGACTTTGGTATGCTGTGCATTGGACCCGTTAATATTTCATATGTCAACGCAAGCAACAAACTCGCTCTCCTTCCCTCCCACTCTCCCACACTCTCTCCCTCCCGACGAGGGGCTCTGCCCCTTTTGCACCCTATCTCGCGCTTCTGACATCCCTTCGCTTATTTTTTAATGTGGGGCTTCCCAACTTTTCATATATACATATGTATATATACTATATAAATTCCCTTACCATTTCCATTTTTTTGTTTGTTCTTAAGCGCGGCATTAAATCGCTTGCGTTTAAAAAATTTGATTATGTGAAATTCTCATGCGGGGAAATTAAATTTATACACAGATTCACAATTTTTGGTGCCTGATTGTTGTTGTTGTTGTTGTTGCTCTTGTTATTGCTGCTGTTGTTGCTGCTGTTGTTGCTCATGTTGTTGCTGCCGTCTCGCATTTTCATTTTTTATGACGGCTTTTCCGCATTTTCAAGCATCAACGAGAAAAGCAGCGAAAAAAAAAACCAGCTAAAGTCTTAAATAGTGCGCGACTGCCAGTTACCTCGTAATCTGAGTGCACTTGGATAGGCTTTGCTGTTTTGCAATAGATTTTGTAGTCTTAGCGAACTCTTGACGAACAAAAATAATTTTTTTTTAACTTAAAAATTAAAAAAAAAAAAATATTTTAATTTCTAATTCTTGTATAATAAGCTTTTCTGCATTTTAATATTCTAATTTAATTTATACAATAATTATTTTTATTTTAAGAAATTTTTATTTCATTTTTAAATATATTTTTTCTATACATATATCAAGTTTGTGAACTGTTCTCTACATTTTTTTATTTGAAGAATTGTAGTTAAGTTTATAATTTTTATATGTGCTTTCTTTTGCTCTTTTTTTCTTCTCCTCCTTTTTTTTTCGACCCCTTTTCTCCCTTGTTACTTATATGCCCCCTCGTCGTTTTCGACTTGGAGCCTCCTTATCGTTCACTATATCCCCCCTGCCCTTCCTCCTCCCGTTTCTCCCCCTCTCCCCCGTCTCACTTCTCCGGGTTTTTCTCGACCCGAGTGCTACCCGATCCGCACAACTGCCATGCCTTTCCTACATCTCGTCATGAATGTCTTGTCATTGCTTCACCCTTACGGCCCCGTGGCTTTTACGAACACGCCTGCCTTTGCTCCTTTCTTCCCTCATTTTCCTCCAAAACTCCCCTTTATATGGCTCCCCTATGTGTTGTACCCTCGACGCCCCGTCTTTTGTCCCCATATTCTTCTCCTACCCCGGCCGTCTGACCGCCCCCTATCATGCCACTCGCCCCCCATGCTCTCCTTCCCCACTCTGTGTGCAGACCATAACCTTTCTTAGCACCACCACCGACAACCCTTTACCTATGTTGGCTGATCATTTTTTTTGGATATTGTTACGATTTTTACTCACTTCTGGAACTTATAGTTCATACCATAGATTTCTTACTACTCCCCCCCATTGAAGTTGTTCCGGTACAACCCTCTATGATTTCTAGGTTCGTCTTTATTCCCATTTTCTCTCTGTAGTCTTTGTGTGTCTTTCTTCACACCCCCCCCCCCAACCCCACCCCCCACCCTGACCCCCCCCCCCCCACACAACACCCACATCCTTTAGTCCTATTCGGACACCCGCTGATTCACCTTATGTACACCACCCCCACCTTTTCTATTATTTTCACACTTTCTTTGGGGTAGTTCACACCATCCTTTCATGTTTTACATTTGTGCTCCCACTGAATATCCCTTGCCCCTAGAGATATGGTGATCAGCCAGCTTCCCACCTTCTTGCTCTTTGCCTCTGTCACCCCCACTTACCCACCACTTTCTCTTTCCAATTTTATTCTTTGCGTTGTTTCTTTTTTTTCCCTCTCTGTTGTCTGCTCCCCTCACCCCCCTCGCCTACGAAACATCTATTTTCGATTTTTTTTACCTACTCACCCACCGTTTTCTCTTCTATTCTCTATACCCCCAGGTTTCACTGTACCCCGTGCCCGTGCTCTATAATCGCACACCCCCCCCTCCCTTATTTACCGCCCCCCGATCGCCTTTTCTGACACTGTTCTCCCCTCTCCTGTTTATGGCCCCCCCTTATGCCCTACCGCTCTTTTATTTCTTTTTATCTCCTTTTTCCATACACACCTCTCTTTCTTCCCTTGTAGTTCTCATTTGCTTCTGCCCCCCCCTCACCTCTCCTCCCCTCCATCCCCCACCCCCTCTCCTTTTCTTTGTCTCGCTCTCTTTTTTTGACCAGTGCTTTGTAGTTTATGTGTTTTATAGCTTGTTCATCTGGCTCACAAGTATTCAATTATAGCGCTTTCATTAATAATACTACTTCACTGCCACCTCTTCTTCATTCCTCCCTTGTTTTCTTCGAAGTGCCTCACCAAACGCACCCATCCTCTTATACACCATCCCGCACCAAAATTTTCCCAGTGGCATCCCGTGTGTAGCGAGGTGCCCTACGGGCCGCCGTTATGGGGGTCCTTGTGGAAGCGTGAAACGCACCCAGCCCCCACTATCTCACGCACGACACGCCAGGACGTCACTGAAAATCGGTTTAGTGCTATATCACGTTAACCTTTCAACACCACTAAAGACACCGCCACCGGCTAGTTTGTGTTCTTTATAACTCACCCCACCAAGGAAAAATCACACGAAAACCCGACACGCACTGATCTTTTGAACCACGAACGTTCTTTATTAAAGGTACAAAACCACTAAGACTCGCACCAACTGTATAAGCACAACTAGTGAGTAACCCTAGAGAAACAGCAACAAATTGACCACCCGGTTACCAGACCTACGTCACAGGGTGGGTTCAATCATGATCCTCGCCCCTTTTGTCCCCCATTGTGGTTTCTGTTTTGACGCTGACTCTCCTTGAATTATTGCAAAGGCCGCAACCCACGCCCAGCATTCGACGCAACAGTGACTCTGCGACCAATAGTTTCTTACGATGAAAACAAGCGAACCACAAAACACAAACTATCTGACCAATTTAAATCTTAGTTTTCTACCCTGCCTAATTAACTCTGCTTCTCTGACAACACACAAACCACCAAACACATAGACATCCAATCCGCGCACAAGCCCATCACCGCAAAGCACCACCTGCAAACACACACCCACACATCTACCTCTACACAAAGGCACCCACAGCGAACCAGACCGACGACCTAGATCAATCTAAATGACGAAGCGATGCCCACGGAGCATGGACGATGGCACCACGAATCTGGAGATGGAGATTGAGATGGAGAAGATGAGAGATGGAACAATGGAGAGTGGCGTGCGAGAGTCGCAGACGGGACAGCTAGGGAGAGGCCGCGAGAGTCACTCATGACGTCTGTGTTGCCGTGCCGTGCTTGACATTCCCCATAACTTAATCAAGAAATTCTTTATGCATCCAGCTAACCATATATTCCATCTATTTTGGACTCCATACCCTCGAACAAATTATGCGTTAAGCTGTATTAGTTGTGTGAGTCTATCTAACAGTTAGTTAAAAGAATATACCAAGGAGCTGCAGGCTAGTCAAGTATTTTAGATTTTCATATAATCGATAAATTTGGATTTTGAGATAGACCCCGCGGTACTCAGATATCGTTAGAGCAGCAGAGTTTCAATTTAGTATGTAAGTTTCTATTTTTATGCTTAGAACGCTAGTTAAACTTTTTGATGCCTATGCCAATATCTACACTATCGATAAATATCGATTATGAATACTGCGAGCTACTTTTATATAATTATATACGTGTATATACCGTAATCATGCATACCAATGTAAATATAATTGATATTGATTATTGATTGATATCGATAAATATCGATATTGAATTTAGCGAAATTAAACATCATTACTGTAACAGATTTGGTATATGCTAAGAAAAATTCTATTTAATGCTAATCACACCATGCCGTTTTATCGATAACTTTTCTATCGATTCACATAATCATACAATAAAGTATTAGAATTTCTATAAATTGTTATAGCAGAGGAGTTGATATACGTATGTTAAGATTTTTATTTCAATGCTAAGTATACTTATTCGCCTTATCGATAACTATTTATTCGATTTTAAGAGTTCAGTAAACTGATCTCAAGAAACATGGTTTGGTTAGAGCGTATCTAGTAGTCGAGTTATCTATTAATCGACGCCCCCTTTCGCTATGTGCGGTCTGTTGTCATCTCATCAATGGCGTTAATGTCACTCGTTTTCATTGTGGCTTCGTGCCTTTTGTTTTCGACAATGAATGCGACTTTGACATTCCGTTGCCTCTTTGCGGTCCATAATTTTTTCCTGTCTCCTTTTGTCGCAGGAATTTTAATAAAATTCTCTAGTAAGGGAAAAATTGCTTTCTTTATTAATGTTCTAATGAATACCTGCAGCTATTTCTATCGCCAGGTGAGCTTCACTTTGCAGTTGACATTGACTTTGACACGCTGTTCAATAAAGCTGTTGAACATTTCTATGGATTGGTCGAGTCGTTCGAAAGGGATAAGTTAAGAACTGGAGAGTGAGAATTGAGAGTGCTTAAAACTATGTTGGGGTAGGATAAAGGTCAATAGAGTAAACGAAAAGCTAAAGCTATGAAAACTTTTATAAATGTCAATCACCTTAACTAGCATCACATTAGCCACAATCCTAAAGCTTTCAACATATTTCTAAAATGTTTGTTACTTATGTTAGATTATGATCTCATATAGCAAAAGTCTCTCTGTTAATCGAGGTTACAAATGTACTTAAGAATCTGTTAATATTCGGTTAAATGTTTGGGAATAAATACGTCACGTTACGTGACTAACAGAAATGACAAGCGAACTCAATTATTTACAGGTCGATCGGGAATGTAATTCACATATATACATATATGTAAATATATTCATATTTATGTTGTGTCTCACTCTAACGTTTGCATTGTTGCCAAGCTATCCACATCCATTGGCAACTCTGGCTAACGAACCGAACCAATTACAGCTGAAAATATGTATTTACTACGCCTCAAGTCGACAACACAAAGTCCACGTAGCGTTGCCCAAATAATATCGATATTTGCGTATATATGATTGAAAAAAATAGGCGAAATTTAATGAAAACAAATAATCTTTCTTGGGCAGAGGTAAGTGAACATGGAAATACCCTGTAACAGGATTGAACGAGGCTTGAAGCTAGCATAGAGCAAAGCTAGCATAGCATATATGGAGAAGTATATACATACATGCACATGGAAGTAGTAGTAAAATATTTTGGATATTTTTGATATACAATTTGTCTCTTTTAGCAT
The DNA here is from genome assembly GCA_030914345.1 of Drosophila koepferae. Lineage (NCBI taxonomy): Eukaryota > Metazoa > Arthropoda > Insecta > Diptera > Drosophilidae > Drosophila > Drosophila koepferae. The sequence goes on along the minus strand of JAUESR010000196.1, from coordinate 17,903,233 downwards.
ATATATTTCTCAATAACTTTTTTGCTTATCTTGCGATTGATGTGAAACTTTCAGAATTTGAAGAACTTTTGTAGATAAGCTAAGATAAAATGTATTCATATAAATCTAAGGGCTACTGAAATCCTTGGGTCTGGCGTAGGAAAAGCCTTTGACAGCTTCTTTTCGATTTATATACAACTTTCAATATATAAATAAAAACGTTGGAGCTTTTATATTAGTTAATTTATATTGATTTCAGGGATTTATTGAGACTGGAAGATTAACTTTTGTATTTATATGGCGATTATTATCGAACTTTCTTAAAATAAATAAAGTTTATGGCTGAGCTAATATACCAAGAATCATGTAGGTAAATCTAAGCGTTATTGAGTTCATTGGGACTGGGCAACGCATATTATTAAATAACTCAATTGTTTATGTTCTGATTGTTGTAAAACTTTCAGCATAGAAAGTAGTGTTATATAAGCATCTATATACCCATTTTGATTGCTCTAGCTCGCATGAGCACTCAGTTCAATGAGTCTTGATATATAGCAGATAGATACGCATAGGCAGTCTCTTACACTATTTATTACTATTTGGGTGTTTTATAATACTACTCTTTTCAACTTTCTTAGATAAACATATTATGTTAATTATCATATAAAGTATGCATATAATATACTACAAATTAGACCTCTCTAGTCGAACATACCCGCTTCTAATGGGTAAACTGACAGTGAGCAAACCAAGCGGACGCCAAATGTGCATTGAAAGGTAATTAAAAAAATAAATATTAATATTAATCAAGAAAAACAAAAAAACAAATATGAATTTCTTTATTGTCTATTGGGCTATGCTCGATCAATCGAATTTTTGTTTAGTTGCGTTTGCGCTGGCCAAGCGAACGGATCGAACAGAGAAATATATATATATATATATATCAAAAGTTATCCAAATTCAAAACCGGAATCGGGAGTCCGGGAGTTGGGTTCCGAACCAAAGCAAACGCTGTGCGCTGCCTACAAAGCACCGCATTAAACAACAACAACAACAACAGCAACAACAACAGCAACAACAACAACAACAACAATGCATTTACATGTCGCTCTGTGGGTTTGTGGCACGCTTTTGGCTCTGCTTTTGGGCTGGCAGCAACGCAAATGTTGGCGCCTCATTTGGCAGCTGAACGGCTGGCGGGGCGTGGCACAGCAGCCGGTGCTCTGGTTTCTGCTAATCATTAACTTGCATCCAAACAGTTGAGTAGCTAACAGCTGATTTGATAAACCCTCTCCAATACTCCCCCTCTCTCTCTCTCGGTTTAGGCATTCTGGATAAGGTAACGCGTCTGCGTGTTCTCTTCCAGCGTCCACTGGCCATACTGATTGGCACACGCGCGCTGCTCTACATTGACGATCCGGCGGGCATGGAGTGCGTCTTGAATGCGCCCGAGTGCCTGGACAAGACCTTCATGCAGGAGGGTTTCTTTGCGCGCCGTGGCCTGCTGCATGCGAGGGGTAAACAACCGCAGGAATTTCCCTTTTCTTTTCTTTTCTAACTCCTCTCCGTTTGCAGGTCAAAAGTGGAAGCTGCGCCGCAAGCAGCTGAATCCCGCCTTCAATCATAATATTGTCATCAGTTTCTTTGATGTGTTCAATTCGGTGGGCAATCAGCTGTTGGAACAGTTTGCCACACAGTCGCATCTGCACGGCACGTCGGTGCGCTTCAAGGATGCCGAGGATATGCTCAGTCGCGCCGTTTTGGAGGTATCCTGCCGTGAGTAGTAGCGCACACACACACACACACACACGCACACACACGCACACGCACGCACACGTATCTCGCTTAGCCCAATCCCATGCTCAGTTAGTCAAAGTAAAAACATTTCAAATGCTCTGACTGTCGACGACGACGACACGTTTGTCCAGTTTCCATGCAACTCACGTACGCGGAACCCATTGAGACAGAGCCACATAGACTCGCAGGGTCAGCAGTAAGACTTGGCTGCAAGCAAGAAGTGCCAGCGCCCGATTGTCTGTGGGCTTGTGGCCGTCTTTACGGGGGCGCGCCGGGGCATCGATATAAGTATGTCGATAAATTATGATTAGCCTTATGCAGAAACCAGTCGATTGGCCATTGATTGCGTCTGCATTAGCACGAAAATCTGTTATGATTCGGCATGCACTCAGCATAAAGTAATAGCAAATGCTCACTACAAATGGGGTGTTGAAAGATACCCTATAGGTGGGTAAGCAGGGCTTACGCTTTCCGGCAGATATGTATCTAGTGATAGGAGATACCCAGTAGGAGATGCTCTCTAAGAAATGCCCTATACGAGGAAGAGTTATCTTGGAGATACTCTACTAACTCTAATTGGAGATACTCTTCAAGCAAGTGAGAGTGTTCCATTCTGATTGGAAAATAGCCCATAAAAAGTAGGAGAGGAAGTCTATAGCATATATGAGCGGCTACTAGAACTGGAGCATGCTCTATATACCATATATATATACCCTATAAATTGAAATTGACCCGACTGGGGAATATCCTATAGCAAGTAATAATACTTTGTTGGACTGGAAAATACCCTGTATACGCTAAGATTGCTCTACTTCGAAATTGAGTTAGTTGACAATGCAGAATTCAACTGGAAGATACCCTATATAACATATAAATGTGATTTGACTAGCTCCAAGTATCGATAATCTGCAATAAGTTACACTACATAATATATTATAATGAGCTGCGTAGACCTGGGAGCATCCTATAATAAGTACAAGTGCTTCAGTTCGACTAGCAAATACCCTAAGTCTAACCCGACTTGTGAATATCATATAAGAAGTAGCTTCATTAGTAAATGCCCAAGAGAAATTAAGTGTGATTAAGCATAGCTTCGAGATACTCTGTAAGAAGTGCGAGTGCTCTAGTCAAGCTCTAAAATACCCTACTACGACAGTATAACAAGTTCAGACAGTAAGCGAAATCTGGGCAGCTTGGAAATTAAGTCGAAATGGATCTCCAACTTCTATATCTAGAGATTTAGAGGTCTCTAGACTCTAACAGCAAATGCCTAGTGCAAGTCAACTATTTGTCAACTAAACTGGGGTTGAGCATAGTCAAAGCCCTTACAACGTTCATTAGATAACACAACAAGTTCAACTTGAGCTATGTGAAAACTTTAACGAGAAATCTCTATGAAGCGAGCTTCGATGATTCGCTTTGATTCTTTTTTGCACGCCCTTTCGAGCGACATATTCCATTAGCAAATAGCGTTAGCTAAGACACCTATTACGCGCCTTGGCAGCAATTTGAGGGGTAAATGTAATTACATGAGATTTGAGAATTTGCTGTGCTAAAACAGTTAGCGCTGCCCATTAGCAGCTGGCTAGAGGCCAAATTGGCAGCTGGAGCAAAAGTCGGGTCTTAGCCGGCTCTAAAGCTGAGCACGAATTATGCCTTATGCCTGGCTGCTGTCACCTGGCAATATTTGAATGTCACACATGCTCTCACTCACTCACTCTCACTCACTCTAACTCTCTCTATTGCTATTGCTGTCTCTGTCTGCGGCTTAACACCTCGTTAACTTTTATTGCAGTCACCATTATGGGAACGCCGACGAATTTCACGCAGGTGGATGACGCACACATCGCCACCACCTACAAAAGGTAAGTGGGGCTCCCATCCCCTCACGTCCCACCTCCCCACTGGAATGCCAGCGGCTCAATCAGCTCACACTAATTTCACTCACTCTCCCCCCCCTCTCTCTCTCCCTCTCTCTCTCGCTGTGTGTGTTCACCTTTTAATAGGCTACTTGAAATCTCGGCTATTAAAATTGTCAAGCCCTGGCTGCAAATCGATTTTCTGCATCGACTCTTGGAACCTCAATTGTATGCAGAGGCCGCGGTATGCAATCAGCTGCTCGTCGATTTTGTGGCTGAAATCGTTCAGCGCAAGCATCGCAATTGGCAGCTACGCAATGCCCTCGACAATGAGGAGGATGTGCCCTGGCAGCGTCGCATCTTCATCGAGCAAATGTTTCAACTGGCCGCCAATGGTGAGCTCACCCTGCAGGACATCGAGGATGAGGCCCAGTCCATGCTTCTAGTGGTAAGTGCTGATGACATCAGTCAGCTGTCATTTGTGAATCTATCGAGGCAAAAACCCGTCAGACTTTTCGATTTCTATCATTTGCAACTTATCTATCCGCTTGTTAGGCGATCTACAACTAATTGGCAATTCCGAAATCTAGTTTGCAATTAATAAACTAATTTTATTATTCAAATACATAAATCGAATCAGAAAAATTTCATAAGCTCGACTCTAGTTAGAACAAATGCTAATTATATATCTCATATTCATTAGCATTATGTTAATTCTAATATTTTATAATTAGCTTAATCTTATGACATTATGATGGCTGCTTAAGAAGCAAGAAATATCCTGTAAGATATGTAGGCTAAGTGCGAGTGAGATTGAATTTGTATCATTTCTATAGTGAACTGAGCTTATATACATTTTATTTGTTCAATTTTATTATATAATCTCGAATAGAATATACCCTATATACATTGGAATGATGCATAATTAGTCGAAAGCTATTCGCTAAAGCTTTGTTACACTCTCTAGATAAAGATTTCACCTTCTCTCTCTATCGATAGAGATATCACCTACTCTCTCTTTCTCTCCCTCTCGAGAATGATTGTACCTTCTCTCTTTCTTTCGATGGGGATAGCACCTTCTCTCTCTCTCTCTCTCTCTCTCTCTCTCTCATTTTCTTTCGATCTGTTCCTCTATCGATAGATATATCAAATTTTTTCTCTCTCACTCACTCACTACCTCTCTCTCTCTCTCTCTCTCTCTCTCTCTCTCTCTGTATTGCCCTCAGTATTTGCTGCTTCCTAACTTTATCCATCTTTCTCTCTCTTTCGATAGAAATATCACATTCTCTCTCTCTCTCTTTCTCTTTCCCTTTCTATGTCATTCTTCCATTCTTATTATTAGTTCATGTCTATCTTTCCATCATTATATCTCTCTACCTTACTTACTTCACCCTGTCTCTCAATATATCGATAAAGATCTTATGCTATCTCTCTCTCTCTCTCTCTCTCTCTCTCGTTAGAGTTTATTTCATTCTATGCCTTTCACTCATTCTCTCTTTATCTCTTGCTCTTTACATTTATCCATCTCTCTCTCTTTCTCTCTCCCTTTCACCATTATTAAAACTGTGTCTGAACTTTAGATCTATCAATATTTTGTCTAACAGAAATCATAAATCTTATTTTTTTTATCTCTTTCTCTCAACTTCTCTATGCGTCTAGTCCTTTGAGACCGTCTCCAATAGCATTATGATCGCTTTGCTCTGCCTGGCCACACACAAAGGCGACTGCCAGCAGCGCCTGAGAGCGGAAATTGAGAGCGTGATGCCGCCTGGCAACGATGTTAGCTACGTGAGCGTGGAGCATCTGCAGCAGCTGCGCTACTTGGATGCATTTGTGAACGAGGCGCTGCGATTGCTGGCAACGGTGCCGATGAATTTGCGGCACGTGAGTCGTGACTTTCAGCTGACGAGCCGCGATGCGATCGTGCCACAGAACACGATCATTGCACTGGACACGTTCAGCATGCAGCGTGACACCGCCTGGTGGGGCGAGAAGGCCACACAGTTCGAGCCGCAGCGCTTCCTGCAACAGCAGCAGGAGCTGCAGCAGAAGGAGGACGAGCTGGAGCAGGAGCAGCATCAGCAGCAAGGGCTATTAAAACGCCGACACTCCTACAGCTTTCTGCCCTTCTCCAAGGGTCTGCGCACCTGCATAGGTAAGTTCAACAATAAATTATTATATATACATAATATATTATTATTACATATTCATCAGGTCGTCGCTACAGCTTCTTCATCATGAAGGTCTTTCTGGTCAAGCTCATAGCCAACTTCGATTTCAGCAGCGATCAGCGACTCGAAGATCTGCAGTTCGTCGAGGGCATTTCGCTCAAGTTTCGCAACGCCGACCAGATACACTTTCAAATACAGCCACGAAAGAGTTCATAATCCTATTCCAGCGAGGTTTTTGCACTATTCAAGTTGAACTTCAATTTGCTTTCTTTGCTGGCATTTTATATATGTTTCTTATATATGTATATAAATAATTTCTTTTTTTTTTTTATAATTACAATATATATTTTTTTTAAATATAAATTTATTAGAAAATGTTGACTGGCAAGAATTGATAAAAAAAAAGTTTTTTTTATTTGATTTTTTTTTAAAAGAGAATAAAAGAAAATGTTGAACTGTTTTCATATATCGTAAGATTTTGCTTTCTATAGAGAATACTCTCTTCTACTTTAAGCTACATTAAATCATATGAAATAAGTATATAAAAAATATATATACATAGGAATCCCCTTATAACGACTCCGCTTATAGTGTCCGTCCGCTTATTGCGACAAACACTCGATGTCTTGGCTGGTGCTCATATAAACTTACATGAAATACGATGAAATATTGACAAAACATGAAAACATGTTTCCTATAAAATAAAAAATAATATTTTTAATAAATAATTTTTTAAATTAATTTTTTTATTTTCATTGAAAATTGTTATTTGCTTGTTGTAAAACCTAAAATATATCGTATAACAAATGATCGAAGCGATAGTTGGGGGACTAAACTAAACTTGTAGAATTTGGGGAACGAGACACGCGTGTGTGTGTGTGTGAGTGTGTGTGTGAATTGGGCTGGAACTTATGCATGTTCAGTTGCAACGAGATGCAGATCCAGATTGTTTAGCTTCTGGCGCAGGCGATGATCGAAGCGCTCCTCGAGTCGCTGCTCCAGCGTGATGGAGTTCAGCTGCAGTTGCTCAGCATTGAGTTCGGCGAGATGGGCGCGTCGTTCGCTCTCCTGCAGCTGCTGCTTTAGCTTGGCTATCTGTCGATCGTAGTTCTGCACCTGCTGGGACGAGTGCTCGAATGCCCGCTCCACGCAGTGCAAGTTCTGGGCAGCCGCATCCAGCTCCGACTGCAGCAGCGCCTGGCTGGCTCGGCTGGCCTCCAGCTGCTGTTCGCTGCGCGTCAGACGGCGGCAGAGCTGCTCGGCACGCTGGCCGCTGTACTGGGCAGTGCGATCGGCCTCCTTGGCCTGCAGCTCCATCTTCGAGAGCTCCCAGACGAGCAGCTCGATCTTCTCCGATTGCAGCTGGTCGCGCTGCTCCAGTGCCTTGCGCAGTCGATCGCTCTCGCTGAGGGCGTCGCGCGCCTCGCACTCTGATGCCTGATGGCTAGCCATGTGATTCAATGCCAGCTTAAGCTCGTCCTCCAGCTGCACATTGCGGCGCTGCAGCTCCATGTAGCTCTCCTCCAATTGGCTGCGACGGTTTAGCTCGCGCTGCAGCAGCTGCTGGCAGTCCTCCTTGTAGCGATCCAGATCGTTCTTGGCCAGCTGGATCTTGTGCCTCAGTGTATCCAATATGATGCTCTGTCGGCTCATTGTCGACATTTTTCACACGAGATTTTTCCAATAGATTTTCCGTGCAGCTGTTCAATGTTGCGTGCCTTGGCTGCTTCTTCCTGCTGTTTAATATTTTTCTATATTTATGTATATAAATATGTATATATATTATATATATATATATATATAAATATTTTTTGTATAATTGTTTTGTTTGACTCGCCGAGTGTCAATTGCCTGGCTTGCTGAAGCAATTCGATTTGAGCACTAGGACATTTTGGCTTGATAAATCCTTTTCACAAATTTCCCTGCTATTTGAAATTTGTGTGCTTTGCAGTGGAGTTTAGCATGGACATCAACCACTCGCTCACATTCATTGGCAGCTAGATGGCGCTAAAGCGCAGCTTTTGTTTCAAAAAACTGGCGCTGAGCTTTCTTTGGCCAAGCGCAACAATATGAATGGAAAAGCTTCTCTATGAAGCTGTTGCTGAAAAATGAATTGTCTAATGAAATAATTAAATACATATATTTTTAATTTAAAAACAAGGTAAGAAATATTTTAAAAATTTATTTTAAAAAATAAATAGAATATATTTTTAAAAATTTGTATAAATAATAGAAAAAAATTTATTTTACAAATAAAATTTTCGACTTTAAATAAATTGTTGAACATTTTTTTATTTATTTTTTTTTATTTTTTAAATAACCAACAAGAGTGCAAAATTGCTTACATTACATTTTATAATTCTGCAAAATAGTCAAAAATATGTTAAATATTGAAAAATTGAATTTAAATTGAAATTAAAAAAAATTATCTGTTTTCTTCGATAAACGATAAAAAATCGATCATTTTATTTCGTTTATTTTAAGCATATTCTTGTATAGCCAAAATAGCTGAGGACTCGGGCACCTCAGATGATTTGATGCATGCTGAATATTTGGAATTTTTTCTAGCTGAACTATTTCCATGTTTTGAATATTTGAGTCGTCTGCCTAACCATCATATTGATTATATATATAGTCCATGTAGAAGAAAAGTTATTCAACAATTAAGTTCCCAACAGCTATATGTAGTGCTCGGGGTATCTCAGGATATCGGCTTAACAGACAGAAAAGCAAAAAGAAGAACGAAAAATATTATTTTTGTGTAGATCAGCTAGAGTTACGCATGTCTAGAAATAAAAGTGCAAAAACCAGTTGTATTCACGGATATTTTTATTGAATTTATCTCTTTGCTTTCGCCTATTTAAAAATTTTGAATATTAATTAATACAAAAATATAAAATTGTAAGAACTATACTTCTTTTTTTTCCTTTGGTATTGGCTGTATCGGTGGGAATATTGTTACATAATGAGAGTCATTCCGCTTTCGAAGTTCTTTATCCTCGTCGGGGTCCGGTACGAAGCCCAGTTTATAGTGCTTTAAAAACTCTTCCATTGATGCTTCTTCTTCTCCGTTTTTCGGCATGAAAATTGGAGTCATCGCCTCGCAGTCCCTGACGGTTACGACCTCCCAATCGTCTGGCTTCATGTGATACACCCGTATCATTCCGCCCGAATATGCGTCCATTAAGGTGGCATGATAAATGCAGCGCATTGCCAGACGATATGCCTCCTCATCCGACATATCATATTCAAAACACGAATTCATAACGCCCTCGGCATAGGTGGCGCCACTACCCACAGCGAATCTGTCGCCCTCATCCTGCTTACCATTCGAGTCCACTTCAATGAGGACCGGCTCACCCTTATCGTAGGAGCACAGAATCATGCCCATGCACAGACCGGTTCCCTTAAACTGTGTGACAATGTTATTATAAGCTTTTGCTACCCGCCAGATGCTTGGCGGTTTCTTGTAGGTCAACCTATAGAGGCGACACTCAGTCATTAACACGCGATCCCAGTAGAAACAGTCGGCGGCGCAGCCGGCAATTGTGCCCAGAATATGCTTGTCAATCTGAACAACCTTGCGCATCAATTGCGAGCAGACGAATTTGCCAACGGTACCGCGCGAGTCGGCGGCCACTATAATGCCGCCCTGGTACTTAAAGGCCAATGTGGTTGTGCCGTGCGTCACATCAAACTGCTGATAGTGGGGATTATCAAGCTTGGCCACTCGATCCAACGGATTGTCGAATATCGGTTCGTTGAGCGAATATCGAGAATCGAAAGAGAAGTGGACGGGTCTGTTTGTCAAAAATGAACACATCCGGTTGCGATCGACGAGACCCTTCGAATAATTCGTTTGGCCTACGCCGCAAATATGTTCTAGCGCCATCTTGCGGTCGATTTGCCTCTCTCTCTCTCTCTCTCTCTCTCCTCAAGATGTCTTGATTTCGATCTTGGTCTCACGATAATATTTATTTATGTTTTTTTTTTTTATTACTTTTGTTGAGCTCTGTGAGTTGTTAAATGAATTGAAATTTTATATACATCTATATATATATGTGAGCTTCCTTATTGAGCTCGTTTCTAAGCCTACTTTAGTTTTGTGAATGCCGACATAGAGTTGTCTTGACAACAGTTTTGCCTAGAATTAGCCTAGAATTAGGTAAACTTTTTAGCTTAAACTAATGCATTCTAAATCTATTTATAAAAAAATAAGTTGATCTAGCCCTGTCCGTCCGTCCGTCCGTCCGTTAGAACGTCGAGATTTCGGAAACTACAAAAGCTAGAGAGCTGTAATTTCACATGAACATGCGTATGTTAGCTACGCAGTACGAGTTTATTTTGTTTTTTTCGATAACTCATCCCATTTCCAAATTATCGATAAAAAATCGAAAATTCGTTTACATTTTTTAGGTTTTTTGGGCATAACTTCTACACCGTTTTAGCTAGATACTTCAAATTTTATTTGTTTATTTTATTTTATTTGTTTATTTTATTTTAATTTGTTTATTTGGATAGATATTATGAATACGCAGATTATGTAATTTTCAGATTTTGAATACCACGCCTCCTTCGCCCTCAATTTGAAAAAAAAAAACGCATTTCAAATACTAGAGACTTGCAATTTGGCAAATATGTACATTTAGATGCTCTCAATATATTCCGAAAGTTTCATGAAGATCGTCCATCTAGAAATGGAGTTATAAGCGTCCAAAATTCAGCTCACCCCACCCCCAAGCTACGGCAGAAACTGCGCAGTTAGCAGAGCGCGCGCTCATAAGTGCGTAAATAAGAAGAGTATTACCTTTTTGCAGGGTTCAGGGGATCTCGTAGTCGATCCGTCTCGACTAGAGCCTTCTTACTTGTTTATCTATAGATATTTAGATATTATAGATATTATTGCAATTCTTTTCTTTTGAGTTTTAAAAGTACTTCTTAAGGAAGAACTTCAAGGAAGACAATTCATCTATAAGCAAATTGATATCTAACGTAGCTCTGAAGCTACACGATCTGTTAACGATATCACTCTCACTCTCACTCTCTGTTAACGATCTGTTAACGATCTGTTAACGATATCAAGCGAAACACATCATACTCACTCTCACTCTCACTCTCACTCTCACTCGCACTCGCACTCGCACTCTCACTCTCACTCTCACTCTCTCACTCTGACCAAGAGCTTTCGGCTCTTTTCGTTTCGGTCGTACATTGATCTATTCGTGTGACGCTCTTTCAGCGAACAACGTTTAGGGAGCGATACGATTGATGCTCATGCAATGAGCTTTCGTAAGAGTTAGCAGGTAACTTAAAGATCCTACATACATATGCACACACTCACATTGATTTAATGTGCTTTCAGTAAGTAAAGAAATACAATTTGTGTTTATGTGACTTGAGCACTTTTAAATAAATACCAGAGTCGCGTTTACAGCCATTGAAATTTGCAAACAATAATTGGCAAAATGAGTGGAGCATTCATAACGACGTGGAAGTACGCTGCACTTGCTTCTCAAGTTGCTCTCGTCTGTGTGTGTGTGAGAGAGAGAGAGAGAGAGAGAGAGAGAGAGAGAGAGGGAGAGTGAGTGTGGGCTGTGTGTGTGGTCTCTACAAATGTTGAGCAATGACGTGACGCGTGCCTGGGACACCGCCGTATGATAATATGCCACAACTGTCAACAATATTTCCGGTGCAAAGTGTCTCCAATGTGATCTCCCTACTCAGTCTATCTAACTATATCTCGCTCTCTCGCTGGCATCGCTCTTCAGCAACGTCTGTTGCTGTTTCGCTTTGCGTTTGCCTGTCAACCTCTATACGTGTGTATGTGTGTGTGTGTGTGGCCTTGACAGCAATTGTAATTGTGTGCGTGTGTGTGTGTGTGTGCAGGTGTCTAGGCGTTGGTATGTGTTTAGTACTCTCAGCTCGGGCACATATCATTGTCAGTGCAGGACCGTGACTCAACTTCAGTTCGCTTGAGTTGTCTAAAGACTTGGGTCCAACTGTCGGCATCATCTTAGCAACTAAACGACAGTTACAGCAGCAGCAGCAGCAGCAGCAGCATCATTATAAACTAAGCATGCACTGAGCGAAATATGCGTGTGCTTTGCTTAGATAGCTATTAAAATCTATGAGCATAACTGATATGTATATATGCTGATATATATATATACTCGATATTTCTATACATTGAGCTTAGTCACTTCAAATCTTCTCAGCAATTGATGTAGTTTTATTGATTTACATATATCGTTGCTATATAATCTATAGAAATTTAATAAAATTAACAAATTATTTAAGTTTTATGTTAGCTAGTGTAATTCTAGCCTAAAATTGTAGCAAAGCACAAAAAAGTTCTAACTGTATCTATGCGAGTGACTAACTGTCTTCTCTCTCTGTCTCTCTCTCTCGCTCTCACTCTATCTGCTGATTTTTTTGTGAAGCAAATGCGACGTCAACGCAGTCATTAGATGGTTGGGTAACTGCTCTTCACTGCCACGCCCACACTGGCAGGCATAGGCGTACTGTCTGCCATGGTGTTGCCTTTGCAGTTGCCTCTGCTGCTGCCTCTGCTGCTGCCTCTGCTGCTGCTGCTGTTGTTGTTGGCATTAACTTGACACTTTTCCCATTGCCGTGTGGCATGCCTGGAGTCGCATGCAAACACACACACACACACACATATGCAGGTTGTGTGTAACTGTAAAAGGCACTTGAAACACATTCGCCTGCAAATTTGCCTGCATTTTGTGCTTTTATTAATGTGACAGGCGAATAATCGCAACGCGATAAAATATTGTGAAGCGCCCTGTCGGCCCCAGCTTGAAGGAACGAGAAAGGACTCGCCGCCATTAAGGCGTTCACTTAATTATTTAATCAAGAAAAACGTGAGACAAAGAAAATCAATTGCAATTGCCACACATGTTCAGCTTCAACTCAGATGAAACAGATCTTAATCTTAGCTTTAGTGGAATCAAGCTAATTGAGCTGTCCTTATTGCATCCCTTTCACAGGTTGAAGTTTGACCGAAAGGATAGTGCTGTGACTAGAATGTGGAAACTTCAAAGAAACGATGCAAGACTAGGGACCTAAGATTAGAAATAAGATTAATAGATAGAAATTTAGAAACAAGAAATTGAAAATTAGAAGATAGAGTCCAGAAGTAGAGCCTGGAAGTACTGGAATCAGAAAACAATAAACTGGTAGCTTTCCTAGCTATGAAATGAATAATTGAAAGCTAGGATATTATATGCAGAGACTAGGTAGCTAGAAACTGAAAAAAATAAATGCAAAATTAGAAACAGGGAATTTATATCCAGCAACTGAATATAAACAAGTTAGAACGCTCTGGTCCAGACTGCTCGACTAGCAGATCCCCTGAACTCCGCAAAAAACTGATATAACTTAAGATTAGCAACTAAACTAATCGAATCTGGGATTAGAAACTCGATCAAATTAAAGCTCTAAACTAAAAATCTACAGTGTAAAATCCTAAAATCGCGCCGATCTACAATAAAGAAGCAAATTGATGTTTTTTCGATAAAGTCTCTATAAATTGACAATCAATTTTGACATGCATGTTAAAGTTGCACAACTGGTTGTATAAATCTGCCAGCTGCCAGTCGAACTTTAAGCGGGGAGTTAAAGCCCAACATGAACTAATTGCTCGCCTTCAATTTGCATTAATAGTCGAGTTAACGTTTTATCTGTTTTTCTTTATGTTTTAACCCGATGATGCACATTGATCGTTGTTAGAGGACAATGTTAGTTGGAACCGCTCTCCACTCGGCACGCGCCATTCGGTTGCTGTTGCTGAAGTATGGTCCAAGTAGCAGCAGCAGCGGCAGCGGTTCATGGCCAACAGCATTGTAGTGCAGTCCCGATCCCTGCGCCCTTGCGCCCTTCGTCCGCAAAATGCAAATCGTGCTGAATTGCATTTTTCGCAGCAGCAGCAACAGCAGCAGCAGCAGCAGCACACAGCGAGCAAAATTCAAAGAGTAAAATTTTTATAGGCAGGCTGCTTGAATAGCTCCACTGGCGCCAGTCGCTGCGGCTGCCCGGCTAACCCCGGCTCCAACTGCAGCTGCTGAACGAGGCGTTGATAAATGTGGCAGACGCCAACGCCAGTTGCAGCCAGGACTAGACCAGTGTCACTTCTGCTGCTGTTGCTGCTGCTGCTGCTGCTCCTGCTGCTGTTAAGTGTTGCAAATCCACTGAGCGGCATAAAATGTTGCGTCATCCGGCGTGCAAATGCTGGTTGGAGCTGCAGCTAATAGAGGACGACCTCTGCTGAATGACCATTTTTGGTCGTAGACCAGTCAGCCGCCTCCCCCATTGTCGCTTCCGCCCCTTCTACACCTTTGGGCAAAACTGAATTTTCTCCCATTATTTTTTTTTCACGAATTTTCTTTCATTTTCATTTTTGTTTTGTGCTTTGGTTTTCTTTCATGGGGTAAACGCTGCGGCAGCCTTGTTGACAATTTGTCGACGTGTCAGAAGAGTCAACGTGAATGTGACAAGTGATGGCAACGGCGACGTCGACGTCGACGTCGACGTCAAGCGCGGATGCTGACGAGACAGGCGAACTGGGCTGAGTTGTTGGTGTCGTGGTCCATTGGACAGCTGGACATAGCGTCGGCTGGTTTCTGTCTCGCTTTTGTTGTTCTTGTTGTTCTTGTTGCCATTGTTGTTGTTGTTGTTGTTGTTGTAGCTGTCATCATTTTCGCTTAAATATTGATATGCACTACGCCACAGTGCGGTTGCAGCTCTATGGCTATAGGACTTGGCATTACGTACATTTCCACATTCCATTCCATATTGGGAGAGAGAAAGAGAAAGAGAGAGAGAGAGAGAGAGAGATAGCGATAATGTTCCAAGAAAGACCAGTGTTTCGCAAAAATCTTGAAATTTCATTGAAAATGTATCTTGAGGAATGCTGGAATGGAACACAGAACACAGGTAGCGAATACTCACTTCATAAATTTAAGACAACAATAAAAAAAGAAAAAATATTTATAACTATTTATATATTGCATCTTGCAACAAAGTGGAATGGAACAGAGCAGCTGAGAATGCATATGTTAAAGTACAGTATCAATATTGAATGACATGGAAGAGCCATAATAGCAATACCTTTGGAATATTTGGACATGGAATGCTGGAATGGAATCGCATCTTGAAATGCAGAAATATATGTGTATGGAATGGAATGCTGGAAATAGCAAAGATTTCATATGAAGAATTTGATATCTCTAAAATGTAAGCAAAAGCAAACGAAATTAGTGGAAACATATGAAAATGAAATATTAAAAAGGGAACGCTGGAACATTTAATGAATCATTCATTCATATCACGTAAATGAAGTAAACATATATTAACAGTGAATTAATGTGAGCTTAAATGCATTCAAGATGAACTCTTTTAACAATGTGGAATGCTGGAATGAAACAAATTCAGTATGTTGCCGAAGCAAACATTTGTAGGTGCTTTTCAGTTCGTTATAGATTTCTGATTGCATAACCGAAAATTAATTTTTACCCAAACGAAAAGTCAGAGCTGGCTGTTAGCCAGGACGTAAACGGCATAATTGATATATGTATGCGTATGTGTGTGTGCGTGTGTGGGTGTGTGGGTGTGTGTGTGTGTGCGTGTGAGTGGAGGTCATCAGGCAAACAGCAGTCGTTGGCATATAGCGATCCAGATGCAGATGTCCTTATGTCACTAATTACATGCATGTCAATTTTTCGCTCATCATTGCGCCCGGCGGTGGCAATGCCGTTCCAATTCCATTCCATTCCATTCCATTCCGATTCGTTTCGTTTCATTTCGATGCGGACAATTCACTTGGCACTGTGCGAACGGCAACAAAACCAAAACATATTTGGACAGTTTGTGGACAGGCCGGATGGTTTTACTGTGGTCATCAGCATCGGACTGATGTCCTGCGATGCCCGATGCCCGATGCCCGATGCCCGATGCCCTCGTCCTTGCGCTCGTGCGTTCATGTGTGCGTATCTTTTTATTAAATTTTTCATTATTTGCTGACAGCTGTCGGTAAATGGAATTGTTTATTACCTGAACCCGCACCAGATGAAGTTCGCTCTGCCGTTATCCTATTGGTCCTTCGGCTGCTGCTGACGCCGCATCGTTGTCGGTGATTATCATAACGTTTGCACTGCACAGCCAGGTCTGCCAGCCTGCCAGCCTGCCAGCCTGCCAGCCTGACCGGCTGCAAATGTTGACAGTTTTGGGCAACACAACAAAACACAATTGCGGGCTAACAGCCGCAGCTCCATGATGGGTTGTGGAAGGGAAGGTGCGAGCGGGGCTTCTTTATTCACAAATACATTGAGCGAATCGAGAGCTGAGTTTGAATTTGAGAATTGAAATGCATTTTAGAAATGCATTCTAAGCCACAAACCACAAAACAGAATGAGTAACAGATGTTCTCTCACTATCTCCTCCTCCCGCTCTCTTTTTGTCTCTATCTTTCTCTTTCCGTATGTGTGTCCTACTAAACTGTGATTATGCCCATAGTGAAAATGTCAATTGGAAATCTCAATTCATTTGTCGTCTATCTTGATCTATTTTTTTAATCTTTTATCTTCTATCTTCCATCTTCCATCTTCTATCTTCCATCTTCCATCTTCCATCTTCCATCTTCCATCTTCTATCTTCTATCTTCTATCTTCCATCTTCCATCTTCCATCTTCCATCTTCCATCTTCTATCTCCTATCTCCTATCTCCTATCTCCCATCTCCCATCTCCCATCTCCTATCTCCTATCTCCTATCTCCTATCTCCTATCTCCTATCTCCTATCTCCTATCTCCTATCTCCTATCTCCTATCTCCTATCTCCTATCTCCTATCTCCTATCTCCTATCTCCTATCTCCTATCTCCTATCTCCTATCTCCTATCTCCTATCTCCTATCTCCTATCTCCTATCTCCTATCTCCTATCTCCTATCTCCTATCTCCTATCTCCTATCTCCTATCTCCTATCTCCTATCTCCTATCTCCTATCTCCTATCTCCTATCTCCTATCTCCTATCTCCTATCTCCTATCTCCTATCTCCTATCTCCTATCTCCTATCTCCTATCTCCTATCTCCTATCTCCTATCTCCTATCTCCTATCTCCTATCTCCTATCTCCTATCTCCTATCTCCTATCTCCTATCTCCTATCTCCTATCCCCCATCTCTCATCTCTCATCTTTCATCTGTCATCTGTACTATACCAATTCAATATCTGTTCAAGACAAACTCCATTGGACATTGCTATAATTCTCAACTGGTTGAAGCGCAGGTCTTACCGCTGGCAAGTTACTTAAAGAGCAGTTGATATAGTTAGTTGCCAGACCTTATGGTTCACACACAATTTGCATTAGGTTGGCGGAAGCAGTTGCAACACTTTTTGGGGCGGCCCGCTTGCCCGGTGCTGGGGCGTCGTCGGTGGGGATCGTTGGGATGGCTGGACTCAAATTGCGGCTGCTTTGCTAACAATGGCAAATCAAATAAGTTGCATGCAGTTTGCACTTAATTGCCAGTGCCAAAGAGGCAAGAAAAAAAGGAGGCAGCAGCGGCGTCAGCGTCGGCGGCGGCAGTTGCATGTGCCAAGTGGCAAATGGCAGCTGTAGCTGCACCACTGAGTAGAAAGATGCTAGCTGCTAGAGAGTGTGAGGGGTTGAATGGTGTGTGGGCGTGCGAGTCGAGGGGGAGGAGGAGGGGGAGGGGAGGCTGCTGGAGTCTGGGCGATGGGCAACATGAGAACCAATTAAAGACATCGTTGGCAGCGACACTGTCGTCCGGCGTTGTTGGCAAACGTCAACGTCGAAAACTAATTAGCATAACAAGCAACAAAGCGTACCAAAAGCTGGGCGAAGGGGTTGCTTGTAATGGTGAGGGGTGTGTGTGTGTGTGTGTGTGGGTGTGTGGGTGTGTGGAATGAAGCCAAGTGGTGCTGGCAACCTAGTTACTCGCTGCATGTGTGTGTGTGTGAGTATTTGAGGCTTCCTGAGTCTGGGCAGAGCAACAGCTTCCAGCTTGGCTTGTGGGCGCAAATCAAAAGTTGCGCCATTAAAATGAGCAATACGCAGATGGAGACAGAGAGAGAGTGAGAAAGAGAGAGGCAGAGAGACATACATGCACACACTCGCACATCCACATAACCATAAACAAATACAATTACAAGTCAGGCAAAGCTTTAGAGTTTGCAATTGGAGACTAAAGCTGGTCGTCCTTGCAGCGTTAATAAACTGTCGGCATAAATAAAATGTAAGAAGCATCAGCAGCAGCAGCAGCAGCAACAGCAGCAACAGCAGGACACTGGCTTTCAAAGCCAAGCAAAATAAAAATAGAAGGCGCGTTATGATTTATGCGCCGCTGCAGCCAAAGCTAAAGGACACTCTCCAGAAGCCAGTCAGCAGGATGTGACTGTGACTATGTGGGTGGCTAACTGGCTGGCTCTCTGGCTGGCTGGCTGGCTGGCTGGCTGGCTGGCTGGCTGGTAGACTGCTCCACATTGACGCCGTCTTCCGGCGTGCAAATAAAATTTCGGGCATTGGCGGTCGGCGCATGTTTCTGATGGCGACGAGACAGCAGCGAGACAAGCTCAAAGGGATTAAATTAAAATGTCCTTTGAGTTGTGTTTTAATTACTTCCTTTCTCTCTCTCACTCGCTTGCGCCCTCTCTCTCTCTCTCTCACGCTCTCTCTCTCTCTCTCTCGCTCTCACTTGTGTGGCAATGATAACGTTGTCTGTGCCAAACTCCTCAAGTCACAGCCAGCACGCCCACAATCTCACCCTGCCAGAGCTGCCGTCACAGCCGGAGACAGCATCGCAACGCAGCGAAAACTTAAGACAGTTCCACAATTTCTGGCCACAAGCCCGAAAGTTGCCAAAGTTTTTAACCTCAACAACGAATCAAATTGTCGAACAGACCAACGAGAAACCACGGAAATCTCTTTCAAGTGCTCACTGAGAGCTAAATATATATATATATATATATACACACATACATATACATATGTATATAGCTGTACATATATACGACAATCTTGCAAAAGTCTAAGTAGTAGAGTTTCCCTCTACTCTAAACCAATTACAAATTGCTTGAAGTAGCTACAGATAGATCGAAGAAGGCCTATCAGCTGCAACTACAAATATAGCTATGCTCATCTATATCTATGTACATTTTATAATAATCCCCTGCCAATTGGCCTATCTTATTAACTCTTTGTCTCTTCATTTCTTGATCTTTCTGTTAATGTTCTCATAGAAAATGCAAATTCTGGGTACAATGAGTTTAGGCAAATATATGCAGCAGACAATTGGAAGAGTTTCTTTATATATATTATGGATTTCAGACAGCGAGCTGATATAGTCGATCTAGCCATGTCCAGTCTTTCCGACCATCCGTCCTTCCATCTGTCTGTCCGTTCGTTCATCCGTTCATCCTTCAGTTCGTACATCCATCTGGCAGTCCGTCCGTCTGTCCATCCGTCAGGCTGTCCGTCTGTCCGTTCGTCCGTCAATCCGTCAATTTGCCTGTTCGTCCATCGGCTCATCCGTCAGTTCATTCATCCATCCGTCAGTTCGTCCATACATCGTTAGTCCGTCCGTTCGCCCGTCAGTTTTTTCTATCCGTCTGCTATCTGGCCGGAAAACACGTTATTTAGAGAGTGCTTATAATTTGTTTTCCTATAGTTCATTCCATTTCCTTAGTATCAATTATACTCAATAGTGAGTCTTTAAATCTAGCTCAAATATCACAATAGCTAGAACTTTACAATTTAGGGTTTAGGTTCCTTTCCCTAACGAATAAAATGATTTTATTTCATTATTATTATGAACAACATTATTCTCAGCATTACTTACATAATCATCAAGTACCTAACAAATTGGATTACTTTAAGTAAACTCATCTATAACGATAATTTCGAATCGCTTAAAATGTTATTCAAGTAAATCGCTCAAATATCTCCCCAGAGATGACGTCACAAATAGTTGCGCAATTACAATTACAGGTAAAACAAACATACATGAGTGTTTGAAGCGTGTGAAAGCTCACCAACACACACACACACACACACATACATACACGGACAGCGTCTAAGTCAATGGCTACAGCTGGCTGGCTGTAGTGGACAGGTTGGCTGGCTTTAAAGTTGGTCAATGCTTGGGGCCAACAAATGGCAACAGTCAGAGCCAGATAGATATACGCAGATAGTACATATGTAACTGTAGAGGGTGACAGGGGTATGGGGTGGGGAGGGTGTTGAAGAGAAGGGTAGAGTGCGAGCACAGCTCATTCATTCTCATCAGCGTATTGGGGATTTGGCGCCTTTGTAGCGCCTGTCAAGTGTCGCGTGCGTGAACCAAGCGACGTGCGTGACTGCAACATAGAGAGAGAGAGAGATAGAGAGAGAGAGAGAGAGAGAGAGAGAGGGAGGAGATGGGAAGAGGGTGTGAGTGAGAGAGTGCGCCACAGGAGCTGAACCTGAAGCTGGGCTGCGAATATCGACGCCCCAAACAAATGGCCAATTAATTGCCAGAGCCAGCAGCAAACAGTGCTAGACAGGCCCCGGAATGCCACTCGCTGCTCTGGCTGCTCTGGCTGCTCTGGCTCCGTTGTGCCGTCCGCTGGCTGTGTTGTCTGTGCTCTGACTGTCTGCTCAGTGCTACTGCAATCGATTATTTATTTATTTATGCCACGCTGTGCCGCCTT
Organism: Drosophila koepferae; assembly: GCA_030914345.1. Classification (NCBI taxonomy): domain Eukaryota; kingdom Metazoa; phylum Arthropoda; class Insecta; order Diptera; family Drosophilidae; genus Drosophila; species Drosophila koepferae. The sequence continues at coordinate 17,882,708 of JAUESR010000196.1, read as the reverse complement.
CAATTGGCTACAATTGGCGCTTATCTCTGACGGGCTTAGTGGGCGTTGCGCCCGGATCGAGCCTTACAAATGTTTTGCATATCACTGACAAGAGGACAGCGGGAGATGTGATGGCGACTACAGACAGTGCCTTAGAAAAATCGTTGGACATAGTATGTCCCCTAGCCATTGGGGACTTTGCATACATTTTGCCCAGTGGCTCCAGCTCCAGCTCCAGCTCCAGCTCTGGCATCGGCTTGGGCAAATATTTTAGGCTCTCGCACTTGGTCGCTCTGCATGGGAATTTATTTGAGCAAATTTGCAAATTATTGCGTTTCGTGCCGAGTGCGAAAGTCCTTTCGTGGACATCTATTACGCTAGCCCATTTACATTTGACAATTGCCTTGTTGGCATTCTTTTAATGGGTCGCCTTTACCAACACACCCCCACTTCATGCCCCAAAACTCCCCCGTCTCCACCACCTTCTCCTTCTGTTTCTGCTGCTGCTGCCCCCATTTCCATTTCTGGCCGACGTCAAAGCTCGTCGAGCTCAACACGAATTTGGCACGCTGGTTTTTTATGGCCTTTGAGTGGATTTCGCCACGACAGCGCACAAATTGGCGACATGCATTAGAACAATGGCCAGCGAGCTGAAGGTTTGCTCCTTTTCTGCTCTCTTCAAGATTTCAACAGACTTTCAAAGACATTAAAAGCGGAAGTGAAAGTATTTTTAATGTTTGTTAAAAGCTTGGAAAGCTTTACAATTTTGTATAGCTATAGAAGCTCATGTCATATTGGCAGTATGAAGCTTTAAAAGCTGCTTAAATAAACTATAGACTAATTTAGAGAGCTTTTGATTTTTGTTAAGATGAAAATATAAGGGAGAATGAATGAAATGAAAAATAATTGAAATTCAAGCTTTGTCTAAATCCATGATCGAGAATTTTGGGTTTTCGAAGTAGCGCAGACTTGGGAAAGGCGTTCACAAATTAAAAATTCATAATTTTTAATGATAATGATGCAAAAGTCAACTAATACTGTTTTTTTTGGTAATGCATGTAAAATGGAAAAAGTTCGATTAAGAAAGCTCTTAGCTGAAGCTACAAAATAAACTTAAAATGCAGCTGCTAGGACTGAAAGCTCTGCATTAATGCACTTTTCAGCAAAAGCTTTGATATTTTGGTTATTGGAATAGCTTTAGATATATCTATATACAATTATGAAAAAGCAGCTTAATTGTTATGCGAAAGCTAGAAAGCAGTTTTAAAGAAGTAAAAGAATTCATAGCGATAGCTAAACTTGACTTTTCCTAAACTAAACATTAATAGCTCGATATTTGATGTAAAACAAAAGTTCTTCAATTGACTAAGCAGAATAACTGTACAATATAGCTTATATATTTGATGCAATTGATTGATTTGTTAAGCAATTAAATCATAGTTAGAGCAAAGACTTCAAGATTGGCTTCAATTGAAATGAATAAAAGTCTGTTTTATGGGTTCTGCCACGCCTCCTGCTGCCCGTTACATACATTTCAGAAAACCATTATACTTCAATTTCCCAATTTGCAATGGGTTCAGAGTATAAAAATTAAGGAATTTTCTTCGCCTACTTTGCCAACTGCTGAACACTGACTCATTCATATCAAATCATTTATGGCAGTCGGTCGCACAGTCAGCATATGCACTGAATTGATTACGAGTTGAGCTTAGCTACAGCTTCAACCTGGTGGAGTCCTCTGGCCCACATCTCTTACAGCTCAGTGGCATTTGTTCAACATCAACGCACCCGTTCTGGCTGGTCTCGAAAGATTGGGCTGATGCCTCGAGTGGAAGCAGCAGTGTAGGCATATCAAATGAAACTGGAAATCGAACAACAAAACGAAAGGCCGTGCGTTAGCCAGAACAATTCAATTGGCCGAGTGCTACACACGCACCTGCAATTGCCAATTGAGGGACCTATCTCTCTCTCTCTCTCTCTAGCTTTCGCTCTTTCTCTATGGATTTGGCCTCAACCTCTGCTAGACCTTCACATACGGCACGTCAAGCAGTCGTGGCTGTCCAATCATCCAGCGCCAGCGCCAGCAGATGACACTGCATCATGACGCACTGGACCAAGCAACAACAACAACAACAACCGAACAACAACAACAACAACCGAACAACAACAAAAACTGCCAATTAAGTGAAAAAAGCCGCTGCGATGGCTACGCTAACCGAGGCATTAGAAGTGCCCAGACCCATCGAAAGTTGACGTAGAAAAACAGAAAATAGAATAAAAGGGGGAGAAAAATGGTTTCGCAAGCATAGAAAAAAATATGAAGGAAATTCAATTTGTGAAGCCTGGCTAGACCAGTCAAATACCCTGTAATATGATGCGTAAATCTAACTATAGAAATTTATAGAGCATACGATATAGCATTGGAATTTATTGAAGAGAACTTGTATGGATTTGTTTTAAATATATTCCAAATTCCTCAAAGTATTTATAAGCCAAATTTGTTTTCCGTATGCCCTAGAAGAGCTGAGCTTAATATAGGAAACTGAAAACTTAGGACTGCTCAGCAGACATGTTTCAAGTTATATTCCCATAACTTTACCTTTAATCTCTCAATCTGAAATCGAATTCGTTATGCATAATTCTAGGGTATTGAGAAAAGGAAAAACTAATGTAAACTTTTGCAGCGCTGCGTCAACGGAATCAATTAAAAATTCTATGATTTTACACTTGATTGCCTGCGTTTTGGATCGCCAAGGTAACGTCTACGACAATGATTGCGATGCTCCAGAGCTGGGGATTTGCAGCTGGTCGTTTTCTCCGTCTCTCTACTCTCTCCACTCGACTCCTTATTGTTCGATGTGCTCAGTTAAGCATTTAAAAGCGGCTCAACTTTGGTTGAAAACATGACAAAACAAGCGAATCATATGCTGAAGCAAGAGCCCTGTGTGCCAGTCAGCCAGATGCAAAACATGTCAAAGAATCATTCAGTTACCAATTAGCTATTGAGCCGCCTTAAAAGCAATCTCTGCCAGAGAGTAGAGCAGCACTGAAGAGCACTATCGTTCGTATTAGTACAGAGCTCTGTGTCTACATAAAATTTAGCTTTGCCTTGCCTTCTGCTGCAGATATGTATGTGTATGTATGTATGTGTATGTGTGTATGTGTATGTGTGTGGATATCTGCATTCACGCATTACTGCAGAGAGCTGCTCATGCTTTCAAGTAGCTGTATGTGTATTAATTATCAGTTGATTAACTACAAATATAAGCCTATTAGTTGTCATTTCTATTCCACTTGTTACACAAAACGCAGCCAAATGCTTATGAAAGATATGCTTATGTCTGTTCCTGATTGGCGAACCCTTTGCTCTTCCTGGCCCTTCACATTCGCGTCAAGTGGCCATAGTTTAACGTCTTCTGTTCTACTCTGTGCTGTGGCGTCCATTTTGACGCCATCTATGGGTCTCACTATATACTATATATTGTAAAGGCCTTCGAAAAGTGTTAAGCAGTTCTACAACATATTTTTACTTACTCTAACTCTGTCGCTTTTTCATCTTCTTTTATTGTTTTCTCAATTTTTCTGGCTCTCTCTTTGACTTTATTTCTGTCATCCTCTATCTGTGATATTCTCTTTGGCTCTTTGTGTGTCTCACTCTCTCCGTTGTTTGCTCTGTCTTTTTTTCTTACTCTCTCTCTATCACTGTCTTTCTCTTCATATATTTTTCTTACTTTCTGTATTTCAATTTCTATCTCTCTCACTCTGTCTGCCTCTTTTTCTATCTCAATCGCCCTCCATCTCTTCCACTTAATTTCTGTCTGCTGATCTTTTCTTTTTCTCTCTGTCTTTCTCTCTCTCTCTCTCTCTCTCTCTCTCTCTCTCTCTCTCTCTCGCTCTCTCTCTCTCTCTCTCTCTCTCGCTCTCTCTCTCTCTCTGTGTCTCCTACATCTCTATTTCTGATATTATCCTTAATTATCTCTCTCTCTCACACACACACACACCCTACCTGTCTCTTTCTATCTCTAGCACTTCCATTTTCTCATTCCCTTTCTTTCTTCTACAATCTCTGTTTCTCTCAATTACTGCCGTTTCTTCTATCTCTCTTTCTGCTCATAATTTTTTTTGCATTTTTGCCATTTCTCAAAACTTTCCCTCCCTTCCTTCCCTTACCTGTCATCACTTCGTTCCCACTTTACCTATCCACATCTTCCCCTCTGCCGCACTGTCTCACTCCCTCTCTATCCCATTGCCCATCTTTCCCTCTCATCATCTATTCATTTCTTTCGCACACCATTGATTGATTAGTCTGTCGAGTTGACTTATTAATCATAATCTGATTTTAGCCCTCCCACATTCCTGCAAGGCAAGTACAGTTGTCTGTGCTTTGCCATAGGCGCAGCCGACCCGTGAAAATGGTAAGCTTAATGAGCACTCAGCTAGAATTGCATATATCTATGTACATATATGTATATAAATGCAGCGGATCAAAGGCTTTACAAGGTTTATAATGTTTACTGGCTCTTTCGGCGCATTGTTCATCTGGCCGATGGCCGTGGCTCACACGCTTAAATCCCAATAAATGTGTTCGACAATGTGTTAATTATATGTCCCATGAAAAAGCGGATAACCAAATGGCGTAATGCACTGCCAAAAGGGAGACAGCCAGAGAGCTATGATGTATATATACATATAAAAATCTGAATATGAAATTAATTATATGAAAATTATGAAATGAAAAATGAATTTTGAGCTAGAAATTATTCAAGTCAGAATTATTGAATTTAATTTAAAAAAAACATTTTTTTTTTTTTTAATTTTTTAACTTGGCTTTCAGTCTATTTTTGCATATTTTTTTCTTCTCATTTTTCAGCTCTGAGGCATAGCAAAAACGAAAATGGAATTAAGTTTGGAGCGCATTTTCAGATTGAGGTTAGATTTGCATTGAGGTTAAATAGGAAACCAAAAAACTATGAAATAATAATGGCTGCTAATACCTTGGGATTTGCATAGTTTTAGCTGAAAATTAGTCTAGAGCTGAAAAGCATATTATTCAGCATTTGTTTTCTAATTTCACTTTTTTTTTTTTAATCTAAGATTTTAAGCTGTAATTAAACAAAGCAAAAATTGCATGACACATGTGTGCATGTGTGTGTGTGCGTGTGTGCTCATAATGCCCCAAAGAATTTAACACATTTTAGTACAAATTAAATATTTAATGTAACAACAAATTGATATTTGAATTATTAAAATGGAAAATAATGCGCCGTCATGTACAGCCAAGTGACGTGATGTGTATGTGCGAGTGTGTGTGTGCGTGTGTGTGCGTGTGTGTGGGTGTATGAAATATAACAAACACATTTGCGTCTGGCTGTCGGCTGACATTTTTGTTTATTTGTGTGGCGGAAATATCAGCGACAAAGCTACCAAAATATTGAAAACAAATAAAATTAAATTTGCATAAATACATGAACGCTTTTTATGTGTACGACTCTTTCACTCATGTGCTCTCTCTCTCTCTCTCTCTCTCTCTCTCTCTGTGTGTTTGCGTGTTTTTAATCCCTAAAGCACTGCATTCAAATAGCAACAAAATAATAATAATAACAAAAAAAAAAAAAAAAAAAAAAAAAAACAACAGCAACAATGCACAGCTGCAACAAATTAACAACATGCATGCCGCCAAGCTGCAAAAAGCCAAAAACATGCAAATTGTTTAAGCACACATACACTAACGGATAACACCCACACCCACACACACACACACACCTGCGTCAGCAATTCTAATATATAAATGTATAAATGTATATACATATATACCTACCTATACATATATCTATCTGCCAATGAAGTCTTGGTCATGTCATGAGATTAAACACAAATCTTTGGATATATTATTTTGGTTTGTGACTCTGGAAATTGTGAAAAACTGAAAGCATTTTTGATATTTTTGACAGATTTTAGCAGGCGTGTTGACCGCAACAGATCGGATTATGCATATACATATGCATATATATGTTACATATACACATATGGTTATTCATCAAAGCACGTCAAAATAAAACATTTGCCCATTTGTTTTTGACGTTGATTTTCAACTCAATATTATTTGGCTTTGAGCGAAATAGAGCAAGACGCAATGAATGCTAGCTAAAGAGTATATATTGTAGCAGTAAGAAGAGAGAGGGAGAGAGAAATAGGAAAATAGAGAGAGAGAGAGAAGACAGAAAGAGTTAGAGAGAGAAAGAGATGAGTAGAGAAGGAGAGGGAGATAGAGGTCGAGAGAGAGGTACAGAAAGAGTGAAATTTTATATTAAGTATATATATAGAAAGAGGGAGAGAGTGAGACAGATAGAGTGTGAGTGAGAGAGAGAGAGAGAGAGAGAGATAGGTTGAGGGACTGTGAAGCACAGGGAGAGAGAGAGAGGTAAAGAACAAGAAAGATAGTTGAAGATAGAGAGAGAGAGAGAGAGAGAGAGAGAGAGAGAGAGAGAGAGAGAGAGAGAGAGAGAGAGAGAGAGAGACATAGAGAGAAAAACGGAAAGAGAGATAGAAAAAGAGAGAGAAAAGACAAGAAAAGAAAAGAAAAGCTAACTAGTAGAGGAGAGACCGCGAGATCAGATATATTAATTTCATAATGGGGTATACATCAATATTGATTTTTGGATATGGGGTGAATAAGACATAGTTATCGATAACTCGAAACTGAAGCCAATTTATAACGTAGCTTACTGGGAATTGTACACACAATTCGTTTGTATGCCATAAAAGCGCCGAGAGCTATCGATAGCTTAAAGAGTAATCGTATAGATTTTCTATATATAGGTTTAGAGCAATACTAATTAAAACAGCAACACATACGGTATTTGTTCCATGTGAAATGCAAAATAATTAGATAACGATTTAAAAATTCGCACACTGATTGGCTGTTAAATATTTTGCTTGCAACATGGAATGGATGGATGTGGCTTTGTTGTAAACCGCTTCATCCTTTATGCAGAGCCCATATTAAATGCTGAAATAATGATGTTGATCTATTCGCATTCGTCAGTTTGTTCGAGTCGTTCTGTGTGTGCTTTTGGCAGATGCATTGGTTACAATTAAAATGTATCCAGGCAGCAATCTAGTGTTTAGATGGCACAATGAAGGAAGGTGGGCGTGGGAAAGAGGGGATGAAGGGATGAGCAGAGAGGGGAGGGAGATGAAGCCTCAGACAGTGTGCATCAATTGCAGATGGATTGGCTTTGGTGTAACGGGCATTAATTTAGTTGAAATAATTTATTAAATTATATAAATGCAAACAAATCAATGGAAATGAACATGAATAAATAAATCAATTTTAGAATATGTTGTGCGACCAGCAACTACAACAACAGCCATGACAATAACAACTCTTACAACAATGGCAAAAGAGAAACAAATTCAAATATGCAAAACATTTTCATATTTCGCAAGCAAACAATTCCTGTGTAAATAGAAAGTTTTTGGCCAGATATTGGATTTGCGGTATTTGATAGTTTATCAGTTATAAATTACCTATGTACATTCCAACAAACTTACGTAAAATAACAATGAGACATATATACATACATACATATGTACATATATGCATGCAGATATGTACATATGCATGTATATCTGTATGTATGCTCAGCTGTGATTAATAGGAAAAATGACAGTGCCTGTAACAATGGTATTTAAAAATTAAATATTATTTGTCGAAAAATTAGATTTTAAGCAGCAACGTACAAATCAAATCAATTCACAAAGAAAATTAATTTAGAATGAACTAGTTACCATTCATTTGAGTCGCGTTCGGCAAGAGTGAGCTGATGTGTAACAGTTGTCTAATCAAAACTCATTGAAATCAAGCCGAATCTAATTATTTATATAAAATATGTAAGTTTGATTCATTTGAGTCGCATTACTTATCGTTGAAAGCTTACATTTAAATCAATATATATTTTAAGTTCAATTTTATTGTGCCACAAACTAAAACCAGAGCCAAAGCTAGCAACAACAACAACAACAACTGAGGCAACTTACAGAAAAATTACTTTAAAATATCACAACGAACTAAGTTAGCAAAAGTGCGTTCATTTTGCAAGCAACTGCTCACAAAAGAACGACTTGAAGTAAAAGTGAACTAGTTATAGGAGCTCAGCCATAAGCAAATCAAGAAAGCAACTTCGTTCATTTGCGCTGCGTTCAGTGGGAGTGAGCTGTTCCGCAACAGTGGCTTAAACGAATTAATTGAAGTCAAGCCGAAATGTAATTGAAATGTAAATTTGGCGCAATTTTCTGTTTTCTCACGCTTTTTTGTCTTTTGTATTTCCATTAAGGTTAAATCACTAGAAGTACGTCTATCTGGCAGCAGTCACCTGGAGCTATACGTTTTGCAGCAATAATAACAAAGCAATCGGAAGCATCGGAAATCAACAGCAAACAAAAGCCAAACACAGAGTAAAAGCAGCAGCAAAAGCTAAAGCTAAAGCATCGCAACGCAACGCAATAGCCGCTTCGCTGCATTCATCTACATCTTTATCCCATAGCCCACCCGCCCCCACCTACCTACCCACCAACTCCCACGCAACAAAATTTGTTCTGTCTACCGTTTCCCACACCCCCGGCTCAACCATATTGCAATCTCTTGCCAGCGTCCGCCTGTTGCTGACAGTTTTCTTTTCTTTGCTTTTTGGTTTATATTTCTTTTTTTTTTTTCTTTCTTTGGTCGTGTGCACGCGCGAAAATTAGGAAAATATTGTTTTGCCTCTGCCTCCTTCCGCCTATAGCTCTCCAGCTCTCTCTCTCTCCCACACTCTCGCATAGTTTGCTGTGCGCATTGATATTTATTTATTTTTGTTGTTGTTGCGCTTCAGAATAAGCGGATTTCAATTTCAATGTTGAATCAAAGCGAAGCCGTTAGGCGTTATTCACTATACGGTACATAAAACCACTGCGAAATGCCAGCCACTGTGTATTTTTGTAGGTTGTTAGTTATTTTTGGAAATGTATCGATCAAAATGGCATGCATATCGATATGCATATTGAGCAGCAAATGCTCAAATACATATATCGATTGCCATGGCTGCACTACAAGAGCTGTTAATGAACTAACTCGTTGACTGACTGAACAGCTCAGCTGTCAACTGTTTTATTTGAATTTAAAACTTAAAATATGTAGCTATTGAATGGCAAATCTTATTGAATACTCTAATAGCTGTATATTAACGATAAATTAAACATTTGCTAAGTTAGACTCATTTTAAATAGTATCAGTTGGGTCAGCATTGAATTTATGCCCCAAATGCAATCTACGAGTAACTAATCTAACTATAAGTATTTATATTAGTAATTAATTATAGAAGAGCTGCTCATATTTAAAATATTCAGCAGACAGGCAGAACAGCCAACACAACCAAAAGGTCGAACATCCATTTAGTGGGGGACATACAAGTTACCACACACACACACGCAAAGACTCATGTAAACATGTGCACATACATACATACATATACATATAGACATATGTATATGCATTTGTATATATCTTGACTACCCACTGAAAGGCTCAGTTCTGTTTACTTCCCCCATTTGGAACTGGGCTCTGTTCATTTTTTATGTATTATGCTTTATTTGTATTTTGTTGTAGTTATTTTTTTTTTTTTTTTTTTTTTTTTTTTTTTTTTTTTAATGTTTTGTGGCAAGTCGTTGTAGTTGTTGTTGTTGCTTTAAATCCATTAGGATATGACAACCCCTGCTTAAATTCAATTAAATTGTTTTCTCTTTGGGTTTACATTTCTTGGTAACTTTATAATTGTTTCATGTGTTTAAGCCACCGACTAGAAGCAAGCGTATACGACATTGCCTCGAGTGTGGAAGGCCGTGAATCATTCGAAATGAGCGGCGCGCTGAAGGAAAAGGGCAGAACGAATCCGCCAAGGCGCAAAGCTAAAAACCAAGCAGCATAAGAAATAACTGGCCAAGAAAAATACAAAACCCCAAACCATGCCGTACCACAACTGAATGAATGCCACAGAAAACGAAAAGAGAGAAAAAAAAAAAAAAAAAAAATCAAAAGCAAGCAAGCAGAACCGGAGTTTTTAGTAGCCTCGAGAGATTCTTTTTCCATTTGCCTCACCAGAGCATCTCCCGCCCCCAGCTCCCAACTCCGGTTGCTCTGGCCACCTTCCTCAAAAGGGCGCTTGGCATTCGTTTGCCATTGTTGTTGTTATTGTTGTTTTGTAAAACAATCAACAAAATAAAAAGTGAAATAAATAATAAAAAAGCGAAACGACATCAGCCAAAAATACTAAAAAAGAGAAGAAGAAAATATTGTAAAAAAAGTGATGCCAGTCAGTTACAAGAATGGAAACAAAATCACGGTTGAAATTTGAATGCGCTGCAATTTAAAGTAACGGCTATATCGATATCGATATTGATCGTTTGTATCTTTTATCCGTTATCCTCTGTTCTCTATCCTTTATCTCCTATTCTCTATCACCAATGCATTCTCGCATATGCCCTATCCTTTGTCTACAATCTTCCATCTCCTATTCATTATCCTATATACTTTATCTTCTATCGCCTAAGCCCTATCCCATATGCCCCATTCTCCTCTATTCACTATCCTCTATCCGCCATCCCCTAAGCTCTCTCTGTTCTCTATCCCCAGTCTTCTATCCTTTATCCCCTATCCTCTATCCTCTAGCTTCTATTCCTTTATCTTCTACTCTATATACTCTTTTCTCTCTATTTCCATCTCTATCTTAATCTTAGTTCAGCTATGGCCAATGTACTCTGCATTTCGTTAGAGCCGCTGTGTAGCGCAGCATTTGGCTGACATTTGAAGACAGTTGTAGCCTCCATGTTGAAGGCCGTGGTACTCTCTGCATAAACCCAATATAGACGAATCTTTCCATTGCCACTCACTCAACACTCCGCGACATATGTATCTCCTGTCACTCATGTGTATGCTGGGGGTGTGTGTGGGGATGGGGTGGTGGGGGTGGGTTATGGTGGGGTATGGGTGTGTGTGTGTGTGTGTGTGTGTGGGTATAGGCTGCTTCAGCGGCCGACGCCCTTTACAGGGCGCTATCTTTGCAACAGCCCCAGCTGCAGCAACTCGTATTTTATACCATTTCATCTTTATCATCAGATTGTTTTGCTTTGTTTTCCCTCCAACTGACATTTGTTGTTGTTGCGCGTCCTTTTGGCCAACGGTTGGCCACGCCCACCGCACGCCTCCCCTTTTTAGATCGCGAAATCACAGCATAGCTCGCACAGCAGCCCCACGCTCAGCCGGGGGCCGGCAGACCTCAGTCAACAGGCATACAGGAGCTGCAGGTAAATCTGAACCGAGTGGAATTGGGGCAGGAGTTGGGGTCCGTGGTTGGGGCGGGCGAAGGTGGGTAACATTTTTACATGTGGTGACTGTGACGTCGACATCAGCCGGCGGCTGACGGACCAGAAAATAAGCATTCACCTTCTCGCCGTTGATGTTTTTGGCGTGCGGTAAATGGCGGGGCTGACATTGTGGGTGGTGGCTGGGTGGGTGGATGGCCAACGAGACGGTATATGTGTGCGTGTGTGTGTGTGTGTAGTATACTTTTGGTTACTTGAGTGGCGGCAGCGGCAAATGTTACAAATATTTGAAATATTTAAAATAGCACGCACACATATGCAAACACAGATGCACACTCACACACACACACACACACTACCACATTCCGCGAGCTTGTGTGTGTATAGTGTGCCATGTGGGTGGACCTAAAAGTTTCTCACCGAGACCTTTTTGCATTATTAATGGCAAATTTCAATTAGCCTTTTGCAGTAAACGCAACAGACCAAGAATTCAAATTACAATGCGAGGGCCGAACGAGAAGTTGTGGCAGTGTCCGCTAGCTAATTGCACAGCACATTCCGGTCAAGCACAAAGTAGCGAAGGTGATTGGGGTGAGTGCAGAGTTAGAGTTGATTGAATTGAATTGAGTAATAAACTGAATGTGGAGGAGTAATTGAAATTAAGTTCATGTAGAGCAGTATGCAAAAGTGAGATGTAGCTGGGAACATTGTTGTGAAGTGGAAATGCAGATTACAAGCATTAGATCTCTCTTTGATATTTCCACGTGGATATATCGCAATATCATAACAAAAATTACACAGGTTCTTTGTAAAGTTCTAATAGATCGAAATTTAAGCAGAAAATGGAATGTGAAATTCTCTATACAATTATTTATAATTTATATTACTATTGTTATATATTCGATATGCATTGTATAAGAATTAAAGGCTAGCATACTTATGGGCGGACATTCGAAGCAATCTCATGGATATGAGATTGAACTGGGATTTTAGTGGAAAAGTTTAATTGAAATTTTTGCTAAATGATGATCTAAAAACTGATCTTTAAAACTGAGTAATAATAATGCCATTAAAATATGATTAAAATATTAATGTGCATACATATATCATATTCTAGGATATCTAATAAAAAAATACATATATTATACATATTTTAAATGATAAATAAAATAAATTACATACATAGATGACTTAAAAACTTGTTTTTAAACTGGGGAAAAAAGGAAGAGAACGATATTGAAATAATTATAATAGAAATACATTGCAATTAAACCATCTGTTGCTTAGCTATTCATACATACAGTGTATAAGCATTTTAAACTGCTTAATCTACCCTCGGGCAAAGGCAATTTTGTGTATGTTTCGCTTTGCACACAAGTCAAAAGCTGAAAGTCAATTCCAGCCCCCAGTTTCAGCCTCTGCACCTGTGGACATATTTTAAAGCTCACTTGACTGCATATGCGTGTGTGTTTGATAGTGTGTGTGTGTGTGCGTGTGCAAGTGTGTGTGTGGCAGTCTACCGCAGAGCTGGCCGACCCCATGCCCCTCTGCTCGCGAATTTTGGGAGCACTTAAAGGCGCAGCAAAATTTTTTGCATGCCATGTATAATAATGTATGCCTGGATAGCCGACCATGTGTGCCTGTGTCTGTGTGTGTGTGTGTGTGTGCTAAAGGTAAGCACTTCCGTTTCCGCTTTCATGATGTTCAGCACACGCACACACACAGATACAACTCCTGTCCTTTGCCCAGTAAAAAGAAAAAAAAAGAAAATCAAATAAAAAACAGAATCTGAAATCATCAGCAAAAGTTTCGCCGAGTTGACTTTGCATTTATGTTATGGCCAGCAGGCCACGCCCACTCGCACACACTCAAACCACACACACACAGAGATCTAAATTATTTAAAGATAATTTGACTGGCGACCGTTTGTAGTTGTCGTTTTGTTATTGTTGCTCGTATTTACATAAATGAAACGTCAAAACAAAATGCAAACTAACAAAATGCACAAAAAGAAAAGTTCACAAGAGAATGTGAGAGAGCGAGAGCGTGAGAGCGAGAGCGAGAGCGAGAGAGGAAAAGAAATATGCTTTGCTTGTTTGCGGTTACATTGTGCCTCTGCCTGTGTGTGTGTGTGTGTGATTCTTTCCCTTTATTTAATTCGACTGATCCAATCCTTTGTTAAGGACTTGCCCAGCGACTGGCGACATCTTCTTCTTCTTCTCCTGCTGCTGCTGCTGCTGCTGCTTTGCCTTGTTCGTCGTCGTCGTCGTTGGCTGCGGCTCCTGCGGCAAATTAAAATTAGTTGTTTACTTTGTGCAACATAAACAAATAAGGACTACCATGATGACGATGATGATGTTGTTGACGGCAATGCTGATGATGATGATGATGACAACAAGGAGAACGAACTACCCAAGTCCAGCTGAAGCTCACGTTGGAAGCTGTTGCCGTTGCTGTAGTATCTATTGAAGCATTATACTAGAAATTTGTTTTTAGTTGCTCGAATGCAAATTGAATTGAGTGAGAGACATTTGGCTAGCGGGCAGGCCAAGGCCATTGCACCCATTGCAGCCACGCTGTAAATGAATGCGATTTACATATTTTCACACACACACACTCGAAATCACAGTAAAAGTAATCAAAATTGAAATAAAATAATATTAAGCTTTAGTTAACTATCGCTAGATGGTCACACTGATGATGGCGATAGTGAGCAATCGCTAGCGATATTTGCGTTCGTTCGCTGTGAATGGCGATCGCAGAAGAGCGCGAAATTTGAAAATGGTTTGTGCAATAGTGGATCTTTGTATTTGTATATGATTTTTGTTTTTAGTTTATGTTTTTGGTTTATTATTAAAATATATTTTCATTTCTCGTCTGTTAATTATCTTTTATGCTAATTATGTCATTTTATGTCTGAGGCCTGCTGAACCTTAACGAAACGCCACCTAGCGCCAGCTGCAGTAAACTGAAGCTCAGAACGTTTAAGTAGCTGACCAATCAAACATTTTGATACTTTTATGAATCTCTTTCTACTATTGGAAAACTCTTTGACTTTAGGTACACTACTATTCGACAATCTTCAGGCTACTCTGTATCTACAGTCTATGTCTTAACACCGACTAACTATAATGTTTTCCTTCAAATTGAAGAATATTGTTTACTATTGTTCTCTCTAATGGCTTTATTGTTATATTGTTTTCACTGTTGTAATATTATATTGCTTAATGAAGCTCTCTATATAGCATTACGTTTGACTTATTATGCATTATCGTAGTTGTTAAGATATCACAATTACATGACGTAGATTTAATGCTTATTAAGCAAACAATTAAAAAAAAAAAATTAAATTAAAGAAAATACTAAATAAATAAAAAAGGAGCAAGAAATAAAATAAAATAAATAAATATAAATAAGTAAATTAATATATAGAAATAACTCAATCAAAAAAGGAATAATAAAAAAAGATATAAAAAAATAAATAAAATGACAAAAAAAAACTAATAGAAAACTAAACAAAAAATTAAATGAAATGAATAAATAAATAGAAATAAATAAATAAATTAATAGCAACAACACAATAAATATAATAAAATAAGATATCACAATTACATGATGTGAATTAAACGGCCATTAAAAAAATTATATAAAATAAATAAAAATAATAAATAAATACAAAAATAAAAAAATTTAATAAAATAAGATATAATTGATATAATATAATGATATAATAAAATAAATAATGAAAAAAAAAAAAATAAAATAATTAAAATATCTTATCTGATCATTTCGAATACAAATTCTTGTTAATATATCTTAATTCAAAATATTATTAAAACTGAGTGCCTCATACAACTTATGGAGCCCTATTATACTATAGCCCTTTCCCAGGCCAGATTCAATGTAATGCAAAATATACACATTACCAATTCCACTTGGCTTGACTAATGAGCCTTCTACTGCGCACACTTGACCAACTTTTTGGGCACACCCTAATATACATACATTTAAGAGTATGTAAGAGTATGTGTGTGTGTGCGTGTGTGTGTGTGTGTGTGTGTGTGTGTGTGTGTGTGTGTGTTTGTATGTAAAATGGCGCCGCAGCGTCATGGGATTAACTGGCGCTGGCTGCTTGAGGGATAATAAGTGCATTGGAGCATCAAATCAATAAAACGCTCACATTGCACATGGTGGACAACGCACACACACACACACCCACATACACACACATACACACACACATACACTTACATGCTTGATGTGCGGGTAGATGGGCTGGGGCTGGGGCTGGTTGGTTGGTCACAAGAATTCGCTGCATCAGTGGCTGCAATTGCGAAACATTGTTAATTTATGCAAATTTAGCCACCGCCGCCCGCTTTGTGCAACGCCAATGAGGCACGAGCGTTGCACTGGTAGCCGCAGCAGCCGCCGCAGTCGCGGCCGCAACGCCAACAACATTAACGCGCTGCAGCACCAACGACAGAGCCACCGACACGACTTGCATAATTTGGAGCCCAAATAGTAGGTGGGCGGATCGGGGTTGGCGATGGGCAGGGAATTGCCATTTGCTAGGCAACGCGCCTTTGCCTCACTTACAAGCAACTCTCTCTCTCTCTCTCTTTCTCTTTCTCTCTATATATATGTATGTGTGTGTGTGTGTGTGTTAGTGCGCTGGTTACATTTTTGTCGACACTGGGGACACTGACAGATCCGGCTGCCAGAGGCTCAACTGGGTGCGCAACGAATTAGCACGTCGACGGTTTGCCTGATTGCCAGTCAAAATGAGGCCGTTAGCTGAGCGCTGAATGCGGCCAGGAATGCGTAGAGCAGTGCAGTGCCAGAAAAAAACAACTCTATACACGACGATGACAAAGAAGAAGAAGCAGTAGGAGAAAAAAAGTGGCAAAAGCCGAGCGCTTGTCCTGCATACAGGTGAAAGGATTTGATATTCACAACAGGTAGACAAACAGCTAGACATTTGAGTAATTTCCCAATGCTGGAACTTGATTGAAAATTGGCGGGAAATCAGTGTAAGACTAGGGACAATAGATTGCCTCTATTGTGGATAGACTGCAGAGAAGTCAGAATACCTTGGAGCTATAAGCTGTATTAGATCTGGCAGAATCGGTTTTGGATAAAGTTGCATCAACTTTAAACTTTTTCAAAATTGAAGCAGAAGAAGTCTCTAAGACTTTTGCTAGTTTTCCGATCATATTTAAGCTGAAAAGTGCTTAAGCCCTTGGCTGTAAGATAAAGAAAAAACATGACAATAATATGCACAGTTTAATACTCAATCCTACTTAAAATCGAAAATTACTTTCAAATGTCTTACAGACTTTTGCGTTGTCGTTGTAGTTCCTTAGGAGTCTATTAGTTTTCGAATCATATTTAAGCTGAATAGAGCTTAAGCCCTTGGAAGCTTAAAGGATAAACAACTGCTGACTGGAGTCTTTCAATCAGTGGAGAATATAATTCTTGTTTCTCGTTCTATCAATCGAAATACTTCTTAAAATCAAAAGATATTCACAAATGTCCTACATACTTATGCGTTGTCATTGCAATTGCTAAGGAATTCCTTCGGGTTTCTGATCATATTTAAGACACGAAGGCAAATCATAGGCTGCCTGTGGCAGGCACAGAAGAACTTAGTTCCCATTTCAAATTTCATCTGTCAAAATACTCTTTAATATCGAAAATCACTCCTAGTTGCCTTAAAGTCTTCTCTATCGTAGTTGCCCTCAATAGAAGACTTGCTAGCATCTTCTCCATTTACATACGATCAAAATCGAATTTCGTATATCTTTTTAAGAAATATTTGGTACATTTCACTGACTCTCCTTTTAGATTCTCTTACATTCTCCAATAAAAAAAGAATTCAAAATAAAAGGGTCTCATTTGTGCATAATGTTGGGCCAGCGACTTCTGTAGCATCCACAGTTGGGCGGGCCAGGCAACCGATAAGCCAGCAAATTGACGCCAATTATAAAATATATGTATCGGTTAATGTATGTGCATATCGGGTGAGTGTGTGTATATGTGTGTGCGCGTGCAGCATACGCATATTCGCCATATGATAATACAAATATATGGCTAACTGTATTTATTGTATTGTCTAGACATGAAAAACCGCAGTGCCTGCATTGCATTTGCGTTTTTATTTTATGGCTTAACCGCATTAAATGAAGCAACTCGCAAAAAAGAAAGGACAAATGCAATGCAGGTAGATGTGGTACACGCACTAGATACCCTGTAATTGTAGCTGCGAAAGCAAACCTGAAAGTCGGTTAAGTTTACATATTGCAAGTGTTCTTAGGCCTCAGGAAGTTTAAGATTTAGTAGCGTGTGAAGTGGGATAACGCAGCTAATACCCTTTAATTGACTTAATATAAATAATAATTTTGTGAATATAAATCTATATGCTCTCATATTTATCAGATTGAGATCTGGGCTGAACCTTCAAAAGGCTGCGATTTGTTTGTAGCGGCTGGTGGATTAGGTGATCTAATACCCTGTAATTGATTTCAGCATCATATATGATATATGATTTACATACACGACTATGTTGTGAGCATTTCGTATCTTTTGGTTTGAAATAACTGAGATTGATAAATTTACGACTTTGTTTATACCCTGGATTTGGCCTTAACGTGGATTAAAAATTATTCTACCTGAAACTGTTTGATCCTCAAGCACATTTAATGATTACTTGAAAAGAGATCTAGCTGAATACCCTGTAAATTATATTGAGAATTTTTTAATTTGTATATAGATTTCTTAGAAATATCTGAAGTGGAATATCTAACTGAATTTTAGGTAGTTCCATAAATAATGTGTTTTTTTTTTTTTTACCGAAAATTATCGATAACAAATCAATGAGTTTACTTATGTGAAAATCATTTATCAATGCAGTTTCATACCCTATCGACTATGTGTGCTTGTCATCTATAGATCATATCGAACATACCTGTCTGTTATGTCGTCTGCATCATGACCACTTTTGACTTCCTTTAATGGATATTGGGCATTAAAAAAGACGTTTAATTTAACAATTTGATGGCATTGCCGGCTTCAAAGGGCATACACAATGCGAAACATGGCAAAGCGCCTACGAAATTGCTGTTCAATTTTTGTTTGATGTACGCGAACAACCAACCCCAGCACAATCCGCCTGCCCGCCCGCCCGACTACTCGCCTGCCCGCCCGACTACTCGCCTGCCCGCCTACTCGCCAGCCCACCTAGCCATCGACCCACCTATCCATCGCCTCATCTACCCACCGTACCATTGGCCATTTGTGTCGGTGTCGCTGGATTTTGGGAATTGCCAGATGTTAAGCTTATGCATACAATTAGTTCAGTCAATTGTCCAGGTGAAAAGGTCTTTGGACCTTTGCCCATAAATAATGCCTAATACGGCGATGCAATTGTATGTTATACAACTCAAATGACAGTTGACATGGGGGGAAGGGAGGGATTTAAAAATAACTGTATATGTGGATTTTGGCTAACTGACTAATTTATCTTGACGGATCGTACAGCTGAGCGATAAGCATTACGGGGACAGCCAGCGCACATGTAATCTGTAGCTCTTCTTATCACACTCGAATTCATGATCATGATCATTGCTGATCTGGCTGCTTCCATTTGCTCTTTGCTTCGACTTTATCGTGATGCTTGCAAAAACATACGCAAAAGATACAACAAAAGGAAAACAAAATCTTCCGAAGTCAAGCACTTTTGTTTGCGTCATCAACTAGGGTTTAGCAGACCCGCTGGCAAACAGTAGCATATGTATATCAGCATATGTGTGTGTGTAAGAGATGTGCACCATGTACTCTGCCAGATAAGCCAAATAGTCTTAGTCATAATCTATGCAGGAATCCACTTTGAACCACATTTCCGGCCTGTCATATCTCGGATAGCTCAGAGAAAATGTTCATTCAAAATACACTTCTATCGGGTATTTCAATAGGGGCATTCAAGTTGCGACGACTGATTTTCAAACATACTGTAATTTGATCACATATTCCTCTCAACCTAATTCAGTTTAATTCGCATTCAATGTGCCTCAAGATTATTGTCTTTCCTGTTTGTTATTTGTCTTCAAATTTCTTATTTTTTTGTTATTTATTTATTTTTTTATTTTATTTTTTTTTTTTTTTGGCAAATAGCGCAAATTTGTCAAGAGGAAATGCGCAGCCTCTTTCGTTGATGTTTATCAAAGAAAAAAAATCAAGAGTTTTAACTCTAGACTTAGATTACGTACAGCAGTTAAACAAATGTGTGAAATATCATCATTGGCTTAACCACTTAACTTAATGACCATCGGAAGCTCCAACCAAGATAGTAGCATTAGTTAATTATATTTTTTATTATTTTATTATTGTTATTTGTACGAATTGTGATTCACGGATCTAACCAACTTACCCGGAATTAGGCTTTTGAAACTAGAGCATAGTTAATATTTAAATTGCTGGGAAATTCTTGTCTGCAACGAATTGCCAAGGTCTACTTCACACCTAATAAAACTAAGCTGAGGGAGTAAGTTTATAACTACTTGTATTACTATTACCTTGTAGTGTTTTTTTTTTATTTTTATTTATTTTATATTATTTTTTATGCTGTTAATCTCTGTCAATATTTGCTTAACAAATTTTTAGCTTGAAAAAATTCCAGCATGTTTTATTTTATCTACAGTTATTGATAGCCAGACTTGGTATACATTAACTTCGTTGAGTCTAACGAAACTTTGCTAAGCTAAAGATCATTACTCTCCTTAGTTCCAATTTTGTCTAATCAATTTTTTTTTTATTCAACAAAAATTATTTCACATTTTATTCTATTACGTCAACGAAGCGGAAAAACAACTAAAAAATAAATAAATTTAAAACTAAAAAATATATATGTTAGGAAAAAATAATAAAATAAATAAACAGATTTAGCAAGACTCGTCGAAAGCAGAATATGTAGCTCGCAGCCGCAAACAGCTTTAGGCCGCTTCAGATTTTAGCTGCAATATCATAAATTGGTCGCAAACTTATCTGGGACAAACAAAGATAATCATTGGCTATTTACATAGCGTCAAGCAGATTCGCTAGAGATAAGTGCAGATGGCATAAGTTGTTTATTTTTGTTTCGAATAAAAGCGACTAGGGAGCCCATGCCGGGAATAGTAACGATTTTTTATTCGAACCATATACATAACGCACCTCGACGATGACGAACAAAATATTCAAGATTTTGATGTTATTTGTGGTAATTGTTGCATAGATTGTACTAACGCGCCACCAGAAAACCCAAAACCCGATATCCCCGTTCCCCACATCGTCATGCCAGAACCTCAAATCAAAATTTGAAAATAATGAAATATTTTTTGTTTCTGTTACTGATGAGTTGTATTTTATTAACCATTTTGTGTGGCAACTTTACGGGCTTTTGGATACGCGTGACTAAAACCAAACAAACTAACAAAAGCTGCCGGGATTCTTGCTACTTTGGATATCGTTTATAGCACTCGGCGGCGACTCGAAAGTATCCTATGCAAGTGAAACTAAACCAGTGTAATTGTTACGGTCCCGAGACTCTGACTTGTGACAAACAGTGCACCAGTGCGACCAATCGCCCAGTCATACTAAATTCTTTACTCTCTCTCTCTCTCTCTTTCTTTCTTTTTTCTTTTTTTTTTACCCTTACATATAATAGTTAGCCGCACTGTTCGATGGCCAGCACCAGGCCGTACAGACCAGTGCGCAGATCATTAGCATCAATTGCAGCGGGCAATCAGCTATCTGCGTGGGACCGGCGTCCTATCAGCTGTGCGAGAGGAATGTGGCAATAGGCAGTGTCCTTCAGTGTCCTCTCAACACGCGCTGTATTAATGAAGGCGTGGAGATTTGTGTGCCCGTTAAAGTTGATCCAAAAGCGCCCTCCGCGGCGGTTGCCAAGATGACAACAGTCACCGATCATCCGATCATTGGTGGCAGAGCGTCAGCGGCTATCATTGAGTCCACGACGAGCTCTGGAGGCATTGTAGTTGCCAATAGTACTGAGGGCTTAGTGATTCTTACTACAACTCCGGCAATACCGCTAAGTACAACTCAGCTGCCCATTGAGTCAACACAGGCTATCGTTGAGACGACAAATGCACCGGTGGAGGCAACAACTACTGCTCCTGTGCAAACAACTGCTCAGCCGATTGTAGAGACAACGATTGTACCCGGAGAAATCGAAACAACTGTCATTAATATGCCAGTGGATACTACAACTTTACCTGCCGATCCCAGTACACCAGTAGATCCAAATGTAACCATTCTTCCAACTGAGCCAATTGGTCCGGAATCAACGCCACTTCCCCCTCAAAGCTCTACTGAGTCAGCTAATCCCACTGCACCAGTGGATCCAGAGGTAACAACAGTAACACCGGTTGACCCAAATGATCCTTCCGATCCAAATGCCCCTGTCGACCCGAATGCTCCACTGAATCCAGAAGGCACTACTGTGCCTCCAGTAGACCCCAACGCGCCAGTTGATCCCAATATCCCAGTAGATCCAAATGCACCAGTCGACCCCAACGCCCCAGTGGACCCGAATGCACCAGTGGATCCCAATGCTCCAGTAGATCCCAATGCCCCAGTTGATCCAAATGCACCAGTTGATCCTAATGCACCAGTCAACCCTAACGCCCCAGTGGACCCGAATGCACCAGTGGATCCCAATGCTCCAGTAGACCCCAATGCCCCAGTTGATCCAAATGCTCCAGTTGATCCAAATGCACCAGTCGACCCTAACGCCCCAGTGGACCCGAATGCACCAGTGGATCCCAATGCTCCAGTTGATCCCAATGCGCCAGTGAACCCAGAAGGAACTACTGTATCTCCAGTCGACCCCAACGCCCCAGTGGACCCGAACGCTCCAGTGGATCCTAATGCACCAGTTGATCCCAATGCACCAGTTGATCCTAATGCACCAGTCGACCCTAACGCTCCAGTGGACCCGAACGCTCCAGTGGATCCAAATGCACCAGTCGATCCCAATGCGCCAGTAGATCCCAATGCCCCAGTTGATCCAAATGCACCAGTTGATCCTAATGCACCAGTCGACCCTAACGCCCCAGTGGACCCGAATGCACCAGTGGATCCCAATGCTCCAGTTGATCCCAATGCGCCAGTGAACCCAGAAGGCACTACTGTATCTCCAGTCGACCCCAACGCCCCAGTAGACCCGAACGCTCCAGTGGATCCTAATGCACCAGTTGATCCCAATGCACCAGTTGATCCTAATGCACCAGTCGACCCTAACGCTCCAGTGGATCCAAATGCACCAGTCGATCCCAATGCGCCAGTAGATCCCAATGCCCCAGTTGATCCTAATGCACCAGTCGACCCTAACGCTCCAGTGGACCCGAACGCTCCAGTGGATCCAAATGCACCAGTCGATCCCAATGCGCCAGTAGATCCCAATGCCCCAGTTGATCCAAATGCACCAGTTGATCCTAATGCACCAGTCGACCCTAACGCCCCAGTGGACCCGAATGCACCAGTGGATCCCAATGCTCCAGTTGATCCCAATGCGCCAGTGAACCCAGAAGGCACTACTGTATCTCCAGTCGACCCCAACGCCCCAGTGGACCCGAACGCTCCAGTGGATCCTAATGCACCAGTTGATCCCAATGCACCAGTTGATCCTAATGCACCAGTCGACCCTAACGCTCCAGTGGACCCGAACGCTCCAGTGGATCCAAATGCACCAGTCGATCCCAATGCGCCAGTAGATCCCAATGCCCCAGTTGATCCAAATGCACCAGTTGATCCTAATGCACCAGTCGACCCTAACGCTCCAGTGGACCCGAACGCTCCAGTGGATCCAAATGCACCAGTCGATCCCAATGCGCCAGTAGATCCCAATGCCCCAGTTGATCCAAATGCACCAGTTGATCCTAATGCACCAGTCGACCCTAACGCCCCAGTGGACCCGAACGCTCCAGTGGATCCTAATGCACCAGTTGATCCCAATGCCCCTGTTGACCCTATTGCACCAGTGGACCCGAACGCACCCGTTGATCCCAACGCCCCAGTTGACCCTAATGCACCAGTGGACCCAAATGCACCAGTTGATCCTAATGCACCCGTAGATCCCAATGCTCCAGTTGACCCCAATGCACCGGTTGATCCTAATGCACCAGTTGATCCCAACGCCCCAGTGGACCCGAATGCGCCAGTGAACCCAGAAGGCACTACTGTGTCTCCAGTTGATCCTAATGCACCAGTGGACCCCAACGCCCCAGTGGATCCGAGCGCCCCAGTGGACCCTAATGCACCAGTTGATCCAAATGCACCAGTAGACCCCAACGCTCCAGTGGATCCTAATGCTCCAGTTGATCCCATTGCACCAGTGGACCCCAATGCTCCAGTAGATCCTAACGCTCCAGTGGATCCTAATGCACCAATTGATCCTAATGCACCAGTGGACCCCAATGCTCCAGTTGATCCCAACACTCCAGTGGATCCTAATGCTCCAGTTGATCCTAATGCACCAGTGGACCCCAACGCCCCAGTGGATCCGAGCGCCCCAGTGGACCCTAATGCACCAGTTGATCCTAGTGCTCCCGTTGACCCCAACGCACCAGTTGATCCCAATGCCCCAGTTGATCCAAATGCACCAGTTGATCCTAATGCACCAGTCGACCCTAACGCCCCAGTGGACCCAAATGCACCAGTTGATCCTAATGCACCAGTTGATCCTAATGCACCAGTCGAGCCTAACGCCCCAGTGGACCCGAATGCACCAGTGGATCCTAATGCACCAGTTGATCCTAATGCTCCAGTTGATCCCAACGCTCCAGTGGATCCTAATGTTCCAGTTGATCCTAATGCACCAGTTGATCCCAATGCACCAGTTGATCCTAATGTACCAGTTGATCCCAATGCACCAGTTGATCCTAATGTACCAGTTGATCCCAATGCACCAGTTGATCCTAATGCACCAGTCGACCCGAATGCACCAGTGGATCCTAATGTACCAGTAGACCCGAACACCCCAGTGGATCCTAACGCACCAGTTGATCCTAATGCTCCCGTTGACCCTAACGCACCAGTTGATCCTAATGCTCCCGTTGACCCTAACGCACCAGTTGATCCCAATGCACCTGTTGATCCTAATGCACCAGTTGACCCTAATGTACCAGTCGACCCCAGCGCCCCAGTTGATCCAAATGCACCAGTCGACCCCAACGCCCCAGTGGACCCGAACGCTCCAGTAGATCCCAACGCTCCAGTGGATCCCAATGCACCAGTGGACCCGAACGCCCCAGTGGATCCCAATGCTCCAGTTGATCCTAATGTACCAGTTGATCCTAATGCACCTGTGGATCCCAATGCACCAGTGGACCCGAACGCCCCAGTGGATCCCAATGCTCCAGTTGATCCTAATGCACCAGTCGACCCGAATGCACCAGTGGATCCTAATGTACCAGTAGACCCGAACACCCCAGTGGATCCTAATGCACCAGTTGATCCTAATGCTCCCGTTGACCCTAACGCACCAGTCGACCCCAGCGCCCCAGTTGATCCAAATGCACCAGTTGATCCAAATGCACCAGTCGACCCGAACGCCCCAGTGGATCCCAATGCTCCAGTTGATCCTAATGCACCAGTTGATCCTAATGCACCAGTGGACCCCAACGCACCAGTGGATCCCAATGCTCCAGTAGATCCTAATGTACCAGTTGATCCTAATGCACCTGTTGACCCCAATGCTCCAGTGGATCCTAATGCACCAGTGGACCCCAACGTACCAGTGGACCCGAACGCCCCAGTGGATCCCAATGCTCCAGTTAATCCTAATGTACCAGTTGATCCTAATGCACCTGTGGACCCCAATGCTCCAGTAGACCCCAACGCTCCAGTGGACCCCAACGCTCCAGTGGATCCCAATGTACCAGTGGACCCGAACGCCCCAGTGGATCCCAATGCTCCCGTTGACCCCAATGCACCAGTTGATCCTAATGCACCAGTGGACCCCAACGCACCAGTAGATCCCAATGCACCAGTAGACCCCAACGCTCCAGTGGATCCTAATGCTCCAGTTGATCCTAATGCTCCAGTAGATCCCAACGCTCCAGTGGATCCCAATGCACCAGTTGGTCCTAATGCACCAGTGGACCCCAATGCTCCAGTAGATCCCAACGCTCCAGTGGATCCCAGCGCTCCAGTGGATCCTAATGTTCCAGTTGATCCTAATGCACCAGTGGACCCTAATGCACCAGTTGATCCTAATGCACCAGTGGACCCCAATGCTCCAGTAGATCCCAACGCTCCAGTGGACCCCAATGCTCCAGTAGATCCCAACGCTCCAGTGGATCCCAATGCACCAGTGGACCCCAACGCCCCAGTGGATCCCAATGCTCCAGTTGATCCTAACGCACCAGTTGATCCCAATGCACCAGTTGATCCTAATGCACCAGTGGACCCCAACGCACCAGTGGATCCTAATGCACCAGTAGACCCCAACGCTCCAGTGGATCCTAATGCTCCAGTTGATCCTAATGCACCAGTGGACCCCAATGCACCAGTTGATCCTAATGCACCAGTGGACCCCAATGCTCCAGTAGATCCCAACGCGCCAGTGGATCCCAATGCACCAGTAGACCCCAACGCTCCAGTAGATCCCAACGCACCAGTTGTTCCAAATGTGCCAGTTAATCCCAACTCTCCCATTCCTCCCGTTCCTTCTGTCCCTTCAGTTCCCGTGTATCCAGGTAGGCCTGGTTCATGGCCTGGCTCATGGCCAGGCTCATGGCGTCCTGGTCATCCCATTCGCCCCGTTTATCCTCGACCACCCATTCGACCAATTCCACAACATCCCTTCTGGCCACAGCGACCAACGAAACCAGGCAATGGCAATGGCAGCAACAGTGGAAATGCCCCTGCAGGAAATCCATTCTGGCCCAATTGGAATGATTGGATAAATGGTTGGCGCCCAACTAAGAAGCCTGATCTATCCACCGTTGCACCTACAACAGCACCCACTGCGGTACCATCAGCGCCCACCGAAGACCCCAAAAAGCCGGAGACAAATGAATCAGTAGAGCAACCCAATGGACCAGTCTCCAATGAGAATGCATCGGCTGAGGAGACCAATAAGGGTTCCAAGGATAAGAAGAAGCCAAAAGAAAAGGATCAGTCCAAAGAGCAGGACAAAAAGAAGTCAGATTCCAATGAAAACAGTTCTGACGAGAAGAAAAAGGAAAAGGAAAATAAACGAAAAGAACAAAAGGAAGATAAGAAGAAGGAGAACAGTAAGTCAAAAGACTCAAATGAGGAAAATGACAGCGATAAGAAAAAATCAAGCAGCTCATCTGAGGATAAGAACGACAAAAAGGATGATAAAAAACCAAAAGACTCCAAGGAGGAGAAGGAGGAGAAAGACAGTGAGCAAAAGAAGTCCAACGAAGATGAGGACAATGATGATCTGAGCTCAAAGGAGAAAAGGGAATTCGTAAAGAACGTCATCAAGAAGCTAAGAAACGAAGATGAATGCGATGAAGACGATGCCTATCCCGATGTGCGCGATTGCCGTAAATATTACCGTTGCGAAATTAAGAAGTCCGGCAAACATCGCTTTGTTCATCTGCGGTGCGACAACAAGGAGCGCTTCGACTACCGCATTCTCAAGTGCGTCTCCAAGGAAGATGCCGTCTGTCTGCACAAGTAGAGAGTCCAAACGAAATGAATGGAAACTGAAACCGAACCGAAAAGTGTACCAATTAAAATACATAATCTCACAATAAATGCAATGATATTAGCAATATATATATACGCAACATATACATATGTACTTACAATTTTTTTTTTTTTTATTTATTGTAACAATTAGTTTGCCAAATAAAATATAATTTATATATGCATTAATTAATAAAGTTCGGTGTAAATTGCTCTTTGAAAATTATATTTAGTGAGTTTTGTTGATCTCCGATAGCCTTACATTGGAACACCTAATAAGTGTTCTAAGTTTTCCAAGTAGTAAGTAGTATTAAATAAGTAAATTTTTCAAGTATTATTGAGTCTAGTCTATGATCAATAGATTAGATCTATTTCAGGCAACAATTTTATTTCAGTATTTCAGTTAGCTAACTTTAATAACGGAAATGCACTTAAATTGATTAGCAAGTAACATGAGCTTGGTCTGGCACATGCGATGGCTGTCACTCTTTTCTTCCGCCAACTATTTGCATCACTCTGCATCTCTTCTGTTATTCGCGCTGGTCCCAGCTGCAATCATTAAATACCAATCTCTCTAATTAGCCATGCCATAAAAAAGAAGTTCTCTATAAGTTAATGAGTAGCGAAACATTCGCTCAAGTTTTAGTTTTAGCTTTTTCTTTCTTTTTTTCAGTTTTTTATGCTTGAACATCTTTAAAGCGTTTCACTTACACTTGCAAAGTTTTTCCTATGTAAATATTTAGTGTAGCATAGAAATTTGAAGTGAAACGTAAACACAAGCAGAGAGCGTTAAGGGAAAGTGCATTGGATGACAGCGCAACGACAACGGCAACGGCAATGGCGAAGGCAAAGGCGACAGCAACGGAACAGACCTGCCTGCAGGACATACAGTCAACAGGGGTAGGTGGGCTGGATATGCTGTTAGGTGGGCGTTGGGAGTGTCACCGAAGCAGAGCAATACACTTAAGTTGATTCGCTGTCATCCATTGCAGCTCATTTATCATTAGATGAAGTCATACACACACATACACTCACACACGCACACACACACACACACACACACAGAGAGAGAATGAGAGAGATGGAGAGAGTGTATGTATGCGCTAGAAGAGTGTAAAGACAGGGTGCTAGGTGCAGGCTTCAGAGTCAGAACCAAGACCTGGAACAGCAGCAGGGCCAGGATCCAGACCCAACCCAGACAGGGAACAGGCTCGGCGACAGTTTCAACGTCGCCTAAGTAGTGTTCGCTGAGACGCGGGCGTGGCTGTGGGCGAGTCAAGAGTGAGCATAACACTTTGCAGCTACAATGCTGTTGGTGCTGCTGCTATCCAGGGGGCTCCGGCCCCGACCCAGAGCCCATCAAGTCACGGATCTCGGCATGACCAGGAGGCAGACTAGAATGTGATGCCAGCCAGCCAGCCAGCCAGCCTGCAAGCCAGCTAGCTCTACGACGAAGTAATTCAATTTTTATCGTGGGTAATTTTGTAACGAGAAACGAAAGAAGCGAACGGCAAATGGCGTTGACCAGGAACCGAAGCGGCGGCTCTCGGAGCTGGTGGAAGGAGTCGTAGTAGTAGTAGTAGTTGCTATAAGTGCTATATAAAACAAGTAGAGCTTTAAGCCGGGCATTGTAATTGTGGGCGTGCCACGCACACACACACACACACACACACACACACACACACAGAGTCGCTATGTGAGCATACGTTGAAAATTCAATTTGCCTGATGACTTGCTGTGGTTTAAATGCCGCTCCGCAAAAAGGGCGACAGCGCACATTAAACTGTGGCCAATGGTTAAAGGCGATACAAAACGCATGTGGCATGTGGCACTATGTGCAATGGGATCGCATCGCATATCCAGCCCCACAATAGCTGCCCCATGTCCATATTATATACTTATGCAAACGATAAAAGGAAGAAAAAATAAAATAAATAA
The DNA here is from genome assembly GCA_030914345.1 of Drosophila koepferae. NCBI lineage: Eukaryota > Metazoa > Arthropoda > Insecta > Diptera > Drosophilidae > Drosophila > Drosophila koepferae. Next base: position 17,853,716 of record JAUESR010000196.1, on the reverse strand, counting down.
AAAAAATTGAAACACGAACAAGCGGAAAAAAAAACAACAAAAAAATACAAAATAAAAAAAAAATTACATATATATATATGTATATAAAAAAGAAACCGTAAACTTTGTTAACTTCATTTGGCAACCAGCAGCAGTGGGTGGTGCGTTGGGTGGTGCGCTGCTCGCCGCTCACTTCTGCTGCTGCTACACAAGGCTGATGCGCTGATCCAGGACATAGCTCTATGTGCGAGCCACTCGTTGTTGTCCCTACTTGGAGCTGGTCGTTGATTGGATTTCAGGCGCTTGAAAAATCAATTTTTATTTAATTAATGTGCCTCGTTGCATGCCACACACACACACACACACACACACACACACACACATAAAGAGAAAGAACTATATATTCCTGGCTTTTATGCCATATAAGCAAAAATATATGTATATATATTTCTATATAGTGAGCGCAGAAGGACGCTCAGCACGCTGTAAACAATTTGCTTTGCCAGCAATTAGTTTCTATTGTGGCATCGGGTTCTATGCAGAACGTTAACAATTCGATTTTAGGGCTCTAGGCTCTGGGTGCCTAGTAGAGATCAAGCAAGCCCGTCGACTCTGACCACTTATCCAAGCCCAGTTTGCAGTTGGTACTAAAATATATCACACTCAGTATTTAGATACTGATATATATATATATATATATATATATATATACTTAACATATGTAAAGCCTTCACATCAAAGACTTCGCAATCGTGCCGGATATTAAACTGAAAATCTACAAACTTTTGACTTTTCTATGCTTTGATTGATTGTGCATATATGGAAACGTAGATGAGGCAACAATATACTTCAAGCAGCTAGCTAAATCGGGCTAAGGGCCAATCTCGGTTGAGGCTGTGGGTAATGCCCTTTTAAAGGGTAAGCGACCCGCTGTTTAACTCATGCAAATCTCGACATCAATCAGTCGATGTGGATGCCTTCAAATGGTATTATTATTTCTCTGTTGTTGTTGTTCTTGCAGTGCACACAATGACGCCGCAAGGAGTTGCCGCATGGGCGTGGCGGACGACACCTGCAAGGACCGCAGCTGGAGAAAAAAATCTTGTACTTGTATATTTAATATTCACATTTCAATTGTTTTTTTTTTTTTTTTATTTTTTTTATTTTGGTTCTTTTCAGCCAGACCAGACCCACCCACAGCGCTCGCCCCATTTGGAGATCTCGCTGTGTATCCCATTTGTTCTGCGCCAGGGAGTGAGTGCCTCAATCCCCGCCTTCTGCTGCTGCCCCTTTTGGCTTGTTTGCTTTGACTTTTGAGCGCTCTCTTGGCAATGGATTTTGTTGTTCTTATTATTGTTGTTGGCGCTTCATTCGCCTTTTATTTATAAAATTTTCATAAAGTTTTGTGATATTAAAAATGGAATATATTCTCGCGCGAATACGCAATGGAATATTAATAGAAATAACTTCAACTTGTATACAAATAAGCGGAAAGTATTCATACATTATAGAGGGTCAATCTATATGTATATAAATAATGAAATTCGATTATCAACATATAATGTAGATTGTAGATGATGATGATGATGTAGATGATGTAGAATTCTCATAAATATTATTAAGAAGATAGTACGAGCTATTACTAAGCAATGTACATATATAACAATATATAAAATATAAAAAATAGAATAAAATAGCAAATTAATATGGAGATAAAGAGACATATATATATATTTGAAAATGGGAATTGAGGGTATAATGGTTTTGTGAAATTGGCAAAAAAAAAGCAACATTTGGATGCTTTTAATCTACTCTGATCGTTCGTCTAGAAATGGAGTTATAAGCGTCCAAAGCTCAGCTCAGCCCACGGCAGCAGCTGCGCGGTTAGCAGAGCACGCGCTCATACGTTCGTAAAGAAGAAGAGTATTAGTCTTTTTTGCAGGGTTCAGGGTATCTTGTAGTCGAGGCGTCTCGACTAGAGCCTTCTTACTTGTTTTAATTAGAGATGAGTCAGATACATATCTATAGGCATCTCTAGACAGACTTGACATTTATGTTTCTGCAATGTCATTCCTAAAATGACATTGACTTACAGCCAAATTATCGAGCTGTCAAAGCAAATCAAATAATGTAATATCGCATATGCAACATTTGTAATCGATAGGTGGATGACTGACATTAGCTAGCAGTATTAGCTTTGACGAAATTTTCGCCAATTTGACAGTTGCTCTAAATGAAAATTGTGAAAAACAACTATAAAAATGTCCAAGAAAAATAACCAAAAACCAAAAGAATTTCCAGAGGATCCAGAGTTAGAGACTCAGTTTCTCATACGCTTTCCGGAGGTAATAACCACATATTAATGGTAAATAATTAAAAGAGCTTTTAACAATGCTTTGTATTTTTGATTTCAGGCGCAGGCAAACATTGTATGTGCAGCTATAGAAAATTATAATACCCATGAGATATTAGCCATTCAGCTGGACGACAATATGCGAACCGGACAGGTGTGGGTGAACGATGAACCGCTGCCAGCTAAGCTTGTTGATTTGCCCACCATAGTAGAGAGCTACAAGACAGCTGACAGTGTTAATTTGTATAAAACGGCTGATATCTGTCAGATGCTCATATGTGGTGATGATCGTCCAAAGGATCCGGAAAAGGAACGTGATACGGAAATTCAAGTGAAAGAATCAGTCTGTGCAGATGCACGTCTCAATGTGATTCCCCAGAAGAAAACTAGAGGACGTGGCAGACCGATTGGAAAATCATTATCGTCCAGGCTGCCCATAAAAGGGATCAAAAAGACAACGGTCACCGGGCAGACTCCAGGCGGAATTCAAACAGAAATTAAAAACCAGACGCCAGGAATGGTGCAAACTCCGAGTGTAATGCAGCCTCCAAGCGGAATGCAAACTCCGTTAGGAAAGCCGATTCTAGACGGAATTCAGACTCATGGCGGAATACAGACTTCTTCTGGAATGCAGAGTCTGCCGACTAAACGTGGAAAAAAAATGCTAGCCGCAAAGCCGACTCCACGTGGAAAGAAGGCTGCAGCTGGAAAGCAGATTCCTGGCGATATGCAGGCACCGGCCGACATTCCGCCTCCGAGCGTAATGCAGACACCAGACGGAATGCAGACTCTGATTACATGCGGAAAAAAGAAACCAGGCCCAAAGCCGAAACCGCGCGGAAAGAAAGGAGCAGGCGCAGAGCAGATGCCAGGCGAAATGCAGACGATCGACATGCCGCCTCCGAGCGTAATGCAGACACCAGACGGAATGGAGACTCTGAGTATATGCGGAAAGAAGAAACCAGGCCCAAAGCCGAAACCGCGCGGAAAGAAAGGAGCAGGCGCAGAGCAGGCTATAGACGTGATGCAGACGCCGACCGACATGCAACCTCCGAGCGTAATGCAGACACTAGACGGAATGGAGACTCTGATTACATGCGGAAAGAAGAAAGCAAGATCAAAGCCGAAACCGCACGGAAAGAAAGGAGCAGGCGCAGAGCAGGTTGTAGACGTGATGCAGACGCCGATCGACATGCAGCCTCCGAGCGTAATGCAGACACCAGACGGAATGGAGACTCTGATTACATGCGGAAAGAAGAAATCAGGCCCAAAGCCGAAGTCGCGCGGAAAGAAAGGAGCAGGCGCAGAGCAGATGGCAGACGAAATGCAGACGCCGACCGACATGCAGCCTCCGAGCGTAATGCAGACACCAGACGGAATGGAGACTCTGATTACATGCGGAAAGAAGAAATCAGGCCCAAAGCCGAAACCGCGCAGAAAGAATGGAGCAGGCGCAGAGCAGGCTGTAGACGTGATGCAGACGCCGATCGACATGCAACCTCCGAGCGTAATGCAGTCACTAGACGGAATGGAGACTCTGAGTATATGCGGAAAGAAGAAACCAGAATCAAAGCAGAAGTCGCGCGGAAAGAAAGGAGCAGGCGCAGAGCAGATGGCAGACGAAATGCCGACGCCGACCGATATGCAACCTCCGAGCAGAATGCAGACACTAGACGGAATGGAGACTCTGATTACATGCGGAAAGAAGAAACCAAGATCAAAGCCGAAACCGCACGGAAAGAAAGGAGCAGGCGCAGAGCAGGCTGTAGACGTGATGCAGACGCCGACCGACATGCAACCTCCGAGCGTAATGCAGTCACTAGACGGAATGGAGACTCTGATTACATGCGGAAAGAAGAAAGCAAGATCAAAGCCGAAACCGCACGGAAAGAAAGGAGCAGGCGCAGAGCAAGCTGTAGACGTGATGCAGACGCCGACCGACATGCAACCTCCGAGCGTAATGCAGTCACTAGACGGAATGGAGACTCTGATTACATGCGGAAAGAAGAAAGCAAAATCAAAGCCGAAACCGCACGGAAAGAAAGGAGCAGGCGCAGAGCAAGCTGTAGACGTGATGCAGACGCCGATCGACATGCAGCCTCCGAGCGTAATGCAGAATCCAGACGGAATGCAGACTCTGATTACATGCGGAAAGAAGAAACCAGGATCAAAGCAGAAGTCGCGCGGAAAGAAAGGAGCAGGCACAGAGCAGATGGCAGACGAAATGCCGACGCCGACCGATATGCAACCTCCGAGCAGAATGCAGACACTAGACGGAATGGAGACTCTGATTACATGCGGAAAGAAGAAACCAAGATCAAAGCCGAAACCGCACGGAAAGAAAGGAGCAGGCGCAGAGCAGGCTGTAGACGTGATGCAGACGCCGACCGACATGCAACCTCCGAGCGTAATGCAGTCACTAGACGGAATGGAGACTCTGATTACATGCGGAAAGAAGAAAGCAAGATCAAAGCCGAAACCGCACGGAAAGAAAGGAGCAGGCGCAGAGCAAGCTGTAGACGTGATGCAGACGCCGATCGACATGCAGCCTCCGAGCGTAATGCAGAATCCAGACGGAACGCAGACTCTGAGTATATGCGGAAAGAAGAAACCAGGATCAAAGCAGAAGTCGCGCGGAAAGAAAGGCGCAGAGCAGATGGCAGACGAAATGCCGACGCCGACCGACATGCAGTCTCCGAGCGTAATGCAGACACCAGACGGAATGGAGACTCTGATTACATGCGGAAAGAAGAAACCAAGATCAAAGCCGAAACCGCACGGAAAGAAAGGAGCAGGCGCAGAGCAGGCTCTAGACGAAAGGCAGACGCCGATCGACATGCAGCCTCCGAGCGTAATGCAGAATCCAGACGGAATGCAGACTCTGATTACATACGGAAAGAAGAAACCAGGATCAAAGCCGAAACCGCACGGAAAGAAAGGAGCAGGCGCAGAGCAGATGCCAGACGAAATGCAGACGCCGATCGACATGCAGCCTCCGAGCGTAATGCAGACACCAGACGGAATGGAGTCTCTGAGTATATGCGGAAAGAAGAAACCAGGCCCAAAGCCGAAGCCGCACGGAAAGAAAGGAGCAGGCGCAGAGCAGATGCCAGACGAAATGCAGACGCCGATCGACATGCAGCCTCCGAGCGTAATGCAGAATCCAGACGGAATGCAGACTCTGATTACATGCGGAAAGAAGAAACCAGGATCAAAGCCGAAACCGCACGGAAGGAAAGGAGCAGGCGCAGAGCAGGCTCTAGACGAAAGGCAGACGCCGATCGACATGCAGCCTCCGAGCGTAATGCAGACACCAGACGGAATGGAGTCTCTGAGTATATGCGGAAAGAAGAAACCAGGCCCAAAGCCGAAGCCGCACGGAAAGAAAGGAGCAGGCGCAGAGCAGATGCCAGACGAAATGCAGACGCCGATCGACATGCAGTCTCCGAGCGTAATGCAGACACCAGACGGAATGGAGACTCTGAGTATATGCGGAAAGAAGAAACCAGGCCCAAAGCCGAAACCGCGCGGAAAGAAAGGAGCAGGCGCAGAGCAGATGCCAGGCGAAATGCAGACGCCGATCGACATGCAGCCTCCGAGCGTAATGCAGAATCCAGACGGAATGCAGACTCTGATTACATGCGGAAAGAAGAAACCAGGATCAAAGCCGAAACCGCACGGAAGGAAAGGAGCAGGCGCAGAGCAGATGCCAGGCGAAATGCAGACGCCGATCGACATGCAGCCTCCGAGCGTAATGCAGACACCTGACGGAATACAGAATCTGAATATAGTAGCAAAAAAAACGGCAGGCGTAGAGCCGACTCCGCATGGAAAGAAGGCTGCAGACAAAAAGCAGATGCCAGGCGCTATGCAGGCACCAATTGACTTGAAGACTCCGAGCGTAATGCAGACTCCTTTTGAATTTCCGACTCCGATAGTACGCCCTAAACCGGTCCCGAGCGGGTGGAATGCAGCAGGCGGAAAGTGGACGCAAGGCGAATTTCCGGCTCCAGTCGAAATCCAGACTCCATTCGGAACTACACTCGAAAACCGGACTACGCATGGAAAGAAAGCTGCCGACAAAAAGCAGATGCCAGGCGCTATGCAGGCACCAATTGACTTGAAGACTCCGAGCGTAATGCAGACTCCTTTTGAATTTCCGACTCCGATAGTACGCCGTAAACCGGTTCCGAGCGGGTGGAATGCAGCAGGCGGAAAGTGGTCGCAAGGCGAATTTCCGGCTCCAGTCGAAATCCAGACTCCATTCGGAACTACAGTCGAAAACCCGACTACGCACGGAAAGAATGCTGCAGACGAAAAGCAGATGGCATGCGATATGCAGCCACCGATCGGCATGAGGACTCCGAACCTAATGCAGACTCCTTTCGAAATCCCGACTCCGATAATACGCGAAAAGAAGACACCAGGCCCAATGCCGAAACTGTGCGGAAATAAAAGAGCAGGCGAAGATCTGATTCAACACGAGACTCCATTTGGAATGCAGGCTCCGGCAGGAATGCAGATTCTGAGTACACTCGAAAACAAGACAACATACGAAAAGCCGACACAGCTCGCGAAGAAGGCAGCAAATATAAATCAGATGCCAAGCGATATGCAAGCACCTATCGACATGAAGACTCCGAACGTAATGGAGACTCCTTTCGAATTCAATACTCTATCAGGCTCAACACCGACTCCGCATGGAATGAAAACAGCAGGCAGAGAGCAGGCTTCAAGCGAATTTCTGGTGCCGGGCAAAATACAGAATCCGACTATACTGGAAAAGAAGACGTTAGGCCCAAAGCCTTCCCAGTGTGGAAAGAATATAGCTGGCGGAGAGCTGGCGCCAGGCAGAAGCGAGGCATCGACCAAAATGGAAAATTCAGACAGAATGAAATTTCTAGCCGGATTGATGACTCCAGGTGGAATGCCGACTTCTTTCGGAATGCAGAGTCGTTACGGAATGGTGCCTTCGATCACACGCAAGAGGCAGATGCCAAGTGAAAAGCTGATTCCGTGCGGTAAGGAGGCAGGAGGCGGAGAGCAGGCTGCAAACGAAATGCTGGTGCCGGTCGAAATCCAGACTCCATTCGGAATGCTAACTTTTGCCGGAATGCTGACTCCGGCCGGATTGGAGACTCAATCCATTCGGGAAAATAAGACGATAGTACCAGAACCTTCTCAGTGCGGAAGAAATATAGCTTGCAGCGAGCTGGCGCCAGGCAAAAGCGAGGCAACGACCAAAATGGAAAATCCAGACAGAATGAAATTTCTAGCCGGAATGATGACTCCAGGTGGAATGCCGACTTCTTTCGGAATGCAGAGTCGTTACGGAATGGTGCCTTCGATCACACGCAGAAGGCAGATGCCAGGTGAAAAGCTGATTCCGTGCGGTAAGGGGGCAGCAGGCGGAGAGCAGGCTCCAAGCGAAATGCAGGTGCCGGTCGAAATTCAGACTCCATTCGGTATGCTAACTTTGGCCGGAAGGCTGAATACAACCGGAATGCAGAATCCGACTACACCGGGCGGTTTGCTGACACTAGGCGAACAGCCGACTCCACGCGAGAAGAAGACAGCAGACGGAAAGCAGACACCTGGCGATATGTGTGTGCCGTTTGGCATGCAGACTCCTGGCGTCTTGCAGGCTCCGGGTGGTTTGCTGACTCCGGGCGGTTTGCTGACTCCGGGCGGAACGCAGACTCCAACTACATGCGAAAAGCCGACACCGTGCGGAAAGGATGCAGCAGATGGAAAGCAGATGCCAGGCGATATGCAGCCACCGATCGACATGAAGACTCCGTACCTAATACAGCCTCCTTTCAAATACGATATTCCGATAATAATCGATAGGAAGAAACCAGGCCCAAGGCCGAAACCGCGCGGAAAGAAAGGAGCAGGCGCAGAGCAGGCACCGGACGAAATGCAGACACCGTTCGACATGCAGCCTCCGAGTGTAATGCAGACATCAGACGGAATGCAGGCTCTGATTACACGCGAAAAGAAGAAACCAGGCCCAAAGCCGAAACCGCGCGGAAAGAAAGGAGCAGGCGCAGAGCAGACACCAGACGAAATGCAGGCACCGATCGATATGAAGGCTCCGTACCTAATACAGCCTCCTTTCGAATACGATATTCCGATAATAATCGATAGGAAGAAACCAGGCCCAAAGCCGAAATCGCGCGGAAAAAAAGGAGCAGGCGCAGAGCAGACGCCAAACGAAATGCAGGCACCGATCGACATGGAGGCTCCGTACCTAATACAGCCTCCTTTCGAATACGATATTCCGATAATAATCGATAGGAAGAAACCAGGCCCAAAGCCGAAATCGCGCGGAAAAAAAGGAGCAGGCGCAGAGCAGACGCCAAACGAAATGCAGGCACCGATCGACATGAAGGCTCCGTACCTAATACAGCCTCCTTTCGAATACGATATTCCGATAATAATCGATAGGAAGAAACCAGGCCCAAAGCCGAAACCGCGCGGAAAGAAAGGAGCAGGCGCAGAGCAGGCACCGGACGAAATGCAGACACCGTTCGACATGCAGCCTCCGAGTGTAATGCAGACATCAGACGGAATGCAGGCTCTGATTACACGCGAAAAGAAGAAACCAGGCCCAAAGCCGAAACCGCGCGGAAAGAAAGGAGCAGGCGCAGAGCAGACACCGGACGAAATGCAAACACCGATCGACATGCAGCCTCCGAGTGTAATGCAGACATCAGACGGAATGCAGGCTCTGATTACACGCGAAAAGAAGAAACCAGGCCCAAAGCCGAAACCGCGCGGAAAGAAAGGAGCAGGCGCAGAGCAGACACCAGACGAAATGCAGGCACCGATCGACATGCAGCCTCCGAGTGTAATGCAGACATCAGACGGAATGCAGGCTCTGATTACACGCGAAAAGAAGAAACCAGGCCCAAAGCCGAAGCCGCGCGGAAAGAAAGGAGCAGGCGCAGAGCAGACTCCAGACGAAATGAAGACGCCGATCCACATGCAGCCTCCCAGCGTTATGCATGCTCCGGGCGGAATGCTGACTTCTAGCGTAATACAGACTCCGATTACACGCGGAAACAAGACACCAAGCCCAAAGCCGACTCGATGTGGAAGGGAGGAATCAGCCGGAGAGCAGTCTATGAGAGAACTACAGGCGATGATCGAAATGGAGAGGGCTGAAATGCAGTCTCTGATTACACGCGAAAGGAAGAAACCAGGCCCAAAGCCGAAACCGCGCGGTGGGAAAAAAACAGGCGCAGAGCAGACGCCTGGTGAAATGCAGGAGTCAACCGACATGCAGATTTCGAGCGTAGTTCAGACTCCGTCCATGTGCGAAAATAAGGACATGCTGACTTTGGGCGTAGTGCAGAGTTCAAACGTAGTACAGAGCCCAAGCAAAACGCAGACATCATTCGGAATACATTCACCGGCCGCAAAGTCGACTCCGGCCGTAAAGACGACGGCCAAATCACGCGGCAGAAGACAAAGTCTGATACAGAACAGGGAATTTAAGATATCGTCAATTGTTGACAATAGTAATGACTACATGAAAGTGGACGATAAATACTTGTGGCCCCATGGCTTGACGCCGCCCTGTCACCATGTGCGTAAACGTCGCCTAAACAATTCACTGAAAGATAAGAATATCGTACCGCCCGAGCCAGATGTCTTACGTGAGCTTAAATACTTGCTGCGCATGGATAATGAGGCGTTACGTGTGGACTATGATGTCATCAATGAAAAGGACATGCTGCCAGAACTGACTCTATCCGCTCCCAGCAGCGAGGATGAGTTGTCGGACGATACAGCAAAATAATACCAATTAATACAGCATACATATGCGTATATATGTTTTAATCGTTTGCTATCGATAATACTGTAAACTATTAATCGAACCGATACAAATAAAGAAGACAAAAGTGAGCGAGACATTTAGGCTACTGAGCGTTTAATTATGGTTGGAACGATAAGCGCTCATTGGGCCAATGGTTGCATGATTTTAATGTTTCCGTGGTACATAGCATGGAAAGTTATCGATATATAGTGTGACAACGTTTCTGAATTGAATTGGAAGGGGGATTGTGGACTTGTCTTATATTAGTATTGCATGAAATGGAAGTTATCGATAAGTATTGGTCATTGGCAATAATTTATCTGCCAAAACTTTCGGAGCATGTTTACTTTCATTTCTATAGATTGATTTATCGATATATAGTTGAGACATGGTTACAGTTTTAATTCTTTTCTGTACTCCTTTTAAAGATTGTTGATTAAAAATGTACAAAATTTAATTAAATGTTATCGATAACTTGCAAAGTGCTGCGAAACTGCTAGGGAAGAGAGAAAGGTCGCATATTCATAAGTTAAGTAATACAAGATATATATATGTATATATAAATAGTGAAGTCTAACAACTAGAAAGAAAGTGCTGGACATCAATGAATTCATTGTCAAGCTGGATCAATGCAAAGCTAATTTGGTTGCACCTGCAATTAAGCAACGCTAACCAAGTGAGATATTTACGTTAGGAAAGCAAATTCCTTAATAAAATTTATCGTCGTATGAAATGCTTGGACTGAGTACATCAGCAATGCGAATCACTGCATATTAATGGGTGTCGAACGGGTCAACACGCAACACCACACACACACGCACGCATACTCGTATGACAGGAGGCTGCCATGCGTGGTGGCGACTGTTTTCTCAGCGTGAACGTGCCAAACAAAATAGCCTCAACGGCAGCAAAAGCCGGCGCACAGGCATAATAAATCACAGTGAGTTGGGTTGGGAATTGGGAGAAGAGTGAGGAAGGGGCGAGTAGAGATGTTGGCAGAAAGTTGACCCAGTAAGTGAACCCGATAAGATGATGGGACGCGGCATGGTCAAATGTTCGCCTCAAGTCAAGCTGAATTGTTCACTGCGTAGTTTACAAGAAAGACAGAAAGAGAGAGAGAGAGAGTGAGCAGCAAGAGAAGGCAGAGAGAGGGGAGAGAGAGAGAGATAGGGCAGTGAGTGTGAGCAAGTGCACCTTGAGCACGGTAATTGCTTTGGACGGCCGCTGAAAGCCCAAACAAATTATAAACGACGACTGGGCGACAGAGCAGCAAGGCAAAGGCCCAGCTCAAAGGCTTACAAAAAAAAAAAAAAAACGAGAAAGAAGAAGAAAAAATTCTCAGTATATGCATGCCTGAAAGAGGTGAAAAGTTGATGGGCCATGCTTTGGCCCACTTCAACTGGCTCATTACCCCAACCAACGGCTGTCTTATCTGTTCGGTGTTGATCCATCAACGGGATTGCTGCTGCTTCTTCAGATGCTGTTGCTGCCACCTCTAACTGGCAACTGGCAACTGGCGTCTGGGGTAAGGAAACATTTTCTGATTGCGTGTGCATTTTTAATGTCGCCTGGCCTTTTGGCCTTTTCAGAGGCAATGTGTACGCACTTCATTCATCAATGCGACTGCCGCGACTCCCAAAACGCCAAGACAAATGATGATGCCTGCCAAAGCAGCAGCCAGGTAGACTACATACCTATGCGCGCTCTCTCTCTCTCTCTCTCTCCCTCTCTCTCTCTCTCGCCCTACCCCCATCTCTATCTCTTTCTCTTTCTCACTCAGTCGCATGCTCTCTGTCTTTTACAAGTCCTGCTCGCTCGGCACGGGCTACATTACTTTGATTTTTATAAATTTTATATAGCATACGCCTTTTTTGGACTCCCGCCTGGCAAACCCTTGACGAGAGCTACAGTCACTTCACTTGGGGGCGGCGGCGTTCACTAATGAAATATGAATAAATAATATTATGTGCTTCTTTTTGTTTCACTTCATTTGGGAGTTCATTATTTTCGGTGCTGTTGCCCAGCTGGAATTTCATCTTCTAACTTGATTTTTGTCTGCACAAGAAAAGGAAAAAAAAAGAGGGAACGGGAGAGAATGAGAGAGCGAGAAGGAGAGGCAGAGAGACGTACCTAAAGTGGCATATTAATAAGTTAGCAAGTTCACTTAACTGTTGTATTTACATTTGAAAATATATTGCTTGCCCCGGGCGTCTATCGATAAACTTTGCTTAAGATCAATTAACTGCACAGCAATCGCTGTGTAAGGCAATTGAATTGGCTTTTAATATTCCATGTTGCTTTGAGGACATTAAAAATTAGCATAGCAATCACTATGACAGGCATCAAGAGTTGTTTACTCAGAAATCTGATCAATTTATTATTGAAATTTAGTCAGTTGCTTATCTAGCTATAGATTCTTCGACGAAACGAATGTCAAGCAATGCTGAGACTTGTGCAATTCCTATATTATAAAACCACAACTGCGAAAAACATTTATTTCGTCTACTGTTCAGTCATTTGGAGCTTGTTATATATGAAATAGGTATTCATTTATGTTCAAACTGAACTTGTAGTTGGAGCTGTAAGATATCTCTCTTCGAGCTTTCTCTATGAATGCTGTCTCTCTCTATGATTGCTCTCTCAATGATTGCTCTCTCAATGATCGCTCTCTGTATGTCCGCTTGCCCCATTCTTGCTCTCTCTATGATCGCTCTCTTTATGATCGCACTCTCTATGATCGCTCTCATTATGATCACTCTCTCTCTCTCTCTGTGAATGCTTAGTTAAAGCAATGCCCCCTGAGGTATGCAATACTATGACAGTCAAATAAGCCAACTGCCGCAGCTACACGATTAACAGCGATAAATGCTATCGCTGTTATCGCTCACGCTCAGTCGTCTCTATAGCTTCTGCCTCTCCGATTCATCTTTTTTAGCTATACTCCGAGTATTTTTCTTATATAGATATGACATATGATTACAATAATTATTGAGCCACAAGGCAAGTTAACTTCCCATCATAATACTCTCAAAAGGCCTCTCAGCAATTGCAGGTGCATTCACCTAAACGAAAACTATTTGCATGTCTCTGACATATATTGCTAGAAAGCAAAAAGATAACCTTAAAATGCTATGCAAATAATTGATTTGGAGTCTGTGTTTGATAGGAATGCTGTAGCAGCAATTAAAGCTGCATATCTAAGGCCAAGGTATAAAAACAATGGACAAATCAAAGCAGAAGCTGCCAAATGTATGTGTGTGTGTGTGCCGAATGCAAATTGCCAAAGACAAAAACTGAAAGAAAGAGAAGGAGAAGGAGAGAGAGGGAGAGGGAGAGGTATACAGATAGAGCGTTAATTTGCTAGCCGATAAGACGCAGTGCAGCAGCAAATGAGCAATAAGAAATGTGAAACGAAAGCCACAAGAAATGCATGTGTGTGTGTGTGTGTGTGTGTGTGTGTGTTTATGGAAAACTCTAGTCCTTGCAACTGTAGCTGTTGGTTTTTGCCAAGCCAACTCTAATGCCTCGTTATTTGTGTCGCACAATTTAGCAAGTAATTATGCAAAGGGCATAAAAACTCCTACACACATATATCCATATACATATATATTTATATACACATATATTTCTATATATATATATATATATATATATATATATATATATATTTGTGAAACTGCTGTCTTCTTATACAATTTGAATTACAAAACCCAGTTAGAAAATCTGAATCGTGGACATCAACACTCGACAGTCAGGCAGCTGCCTGTCTGTGCGTGAGCGTGGCAAATGCATTTTGCTCTTTGAATTTTAATTGCGTTGACCCCGGCCGGGCTCGTGCTCAGCACTTGACAGCTTTAAATCCCCATTGCTCAGTCCATTTCTTTTCAGATTCTTTTTTTTGTATTATTATTTTTCTTGCTAAACAAAATTATTGCGATAGTAGCGCCAACACCTAGGGCTGCAGGCCCAGGCCCAGGCCCTGGACCGGGACAAGGGTTGCGGTCGCCCTACTCAGCCTCGAACGCTTTTAGTGTCGGCCACATCGACTAATTTCTCACTTCTGTCATTTGGGCGCAACTGGATTTACCCTTTTCAAGGACATTTTGTATTCAAATAATGTTTGACATTTTCTGCGTCCCTTCGAATCAGCAGCTACGTGTACGACCAGAGTTGATTTTTTTTTGTTCTTTTTGTATTTGGATATAAAAATTTTGTATTTTTATATTCTTTTGAAACCAGTTGTGGAAACTCTTTGGTATTTGACACCTGCACGTAATTAGCTGTTAATTTGGGCAACCGAACCATTCATTTTGTACTTTCCACTTGACGCAATTTGAAAGAATGACTTCAGATGCGAATATCTAAAACTGAAAATATCTTTGAACTAAACAAAATCTGACTAAAATCAAAGTTAAACTAGCTCTAAAGTTGAGCTAGATATAATTTTAAAAAATATGGTTTTATCGATAACTTTAAAACGATATAAGTTATCAATTTTCTGAAAAAATTCGATAAGCGCGTGCAATATACAGACCAAACACAAAAAGCATAAAGTCTCTAGCTCTTATATCATCTGAAATCGACATACGGATAGATGTACATGGCTATATCGACTCAACTCGTCGTCTTGATCAAAAATATATGTATATGCTTTATAGGGTCTGCCACGCCCCCTTTAGTCTATTATATACTTTTAGAAAACCCATTATACCCTGATTTATCATTTTTAATGGGTTCGGGGTATATGAAAGATATGAAAGATGCGTAGAAAATTAAACAGAGCGAAGACTGCCTAATATCTGCACTGACTTGCTATAAGAGCTAAAGTAAATTCAAATTGATGCAAAACTAAATCATTAAATATTTGAATGATAAGCTTAACTAACCATAGAAATCTTTTATAAGAGGCGGAGTTCTTATGCTTCTAATGTATAAGATATTTATGGTGAGTAGTTAAGCTGCTTAATATTATCCATAAAATTTATATCTCAGTGTCTTTGTAGAAGCAGCTTGGCATATATGTATATGATTACTAATGATTATAATGATAATAATAATAATTCAAATAAGAAATAGTATTTGTGGATATCATTTTAAGAACAGAATTTGTTGTTATATAGTTATGATTCAGCATAAGAAAATATAGAAAAAGTATAGCCTGAGAAATATGTATTAAAATCAAGTAATATATATATTTTTTTTATTTGTTACACTCAAATAATTTTTATTATTATATAGAGCTGAATAAAAAAGTTATGCAAGTGTTTGGTTGGCTTGCATAGTTTTATATTTGAGTCGAGAGCATTTGCTTTATTTGCTCATTTGCTGCGACTATTGTTTAGGCTTTGTGGGTTGTGCGGGAATGCGAGTGGAGCAAAAGCTGTGTGAAGTGGACGCAGCGAGTTGAGAGTTTGCCGGGGTAGGGGAGGGGGTTGGTGCTTTAACATCCCCTTGGATGACACTAAATTATTTGACCCAGCCGAGCTAACCGCAAGCAAAGGTATGGCAACCGTAAACTTTGCAGCTAATTATAAATGAAATCGGATATCAAAGACGACTGGAACACGCCTTTCTACAGCGCACAGAAGGCGAGAGAGGGGGAGAGAGACTGAGAGGGGAGAAGAGATAATGACAATTCATTTGAAGCCACGGGCGAAACTGAATTCCTGGCTGGAAGCAAAGTGAGCTACGCTGCGGCTCTAAGCAAACAGACAAACAATGGACGACGCTTGTTGTCCTGCCCAGCTTTGTGCTATGGAGCGGAGGTTGCGGACACAAATGGTGGGCAGGCTGGGCTGGGTGGCTATGGGCGTGGCTGTGCGCGGCGAATGCGAATGCTAAGCAAGAACAAAGTGGAAAATTCATAAAATGTCATTGTCGCTTTATTAAAACGCGCCAAAACGCAGGACACACACACACACACATACAGAGGAACACCTATTAGTCATATGTGTGTGTGTGTGTGTGTGTGGGCGTCTGTGTGGATGGGCGTTCTTGTGTTGTCTGCCTTTCGCCATCGACAGCTGTTGGCGTCATTTACAAAAGCTTTTTGGCCGTTTTATGGGATTTTGCAACAGTTTCATTTTCATTTTGGCCCTGCTTTGCCTTGCCTTGCCTTGCTATGAGTGTGTGTGAGTGTAAGTGTGAGTGTGTGTGAACGGTATGGCAACGCGAGGCCATACAGACAGACACGGTGGCAAGGGTGGCTGCATAATGCCGCCATTAGAAGTTGGAAGTTGGATGCCGTCGAAGCACTTGCTAACGCCAAAAGATGATGAGCAGCAGCGTATGCCATATGTATATATATCTATATACATCTATATACATATATATACATATATATAGATGCAAGTATGTGTGTGTGTGTCATGTTGCGACTACGATAATAGCTTCAACGTTTGTTGATTCTCGCTCTCGCTGTCTATGTCTACGTTCGCATCGTGCCCATCATCATCATCATCATCATTATCATTATCATCGACATCGTCATCAGCAATCTGGTAGGTTCACAACCCCCCACCACCCTCAACACCGTAACCATGCCAAACGTTTTACTTCAGCTCGTCAGCGTCATATTTGAACTTTTAATATTGACGCCATTTAACACGTTCTGTTTGAAATTTTATAAATGACTCTGTCTGTCGTTTCTCTCACTGTATATCGCTATAAGTGCATCTCTGTGTGTGTGTGTGTGTGTGTGTGTGTGTATGTATTCGCTGTTGCCATTGACGTTGATTTTGTGGTTGGCGCCTAGCGAAGAACTACTGAATAATTGAATGCATTATGAATGCATTCGAAATCGCATTACTTACTCAGGTGCTTTTCAGCTAATGTAACTAGTCTAGTCTGAACTGGTTCACAAGTGACTCAGATTTCCTAATTGAAATATTACTTAAGCTCAAAGATATTTCAGAGAGTTCAGCTTGTTTGTGAACTGGTTCACAAGGTATTCGAATAAATATGTTCTTTAATGAATTTATTTATATATTGAATTTCTGGAATATTAAAAGGAAGTTGAATAGCTCTCGCATCAGAGTAAATTTCTTAAATATTGAAGGAATTTGAGCAGCTCTCGTTGTAGTAATGCTGAAATTGTAAATTTCTTATGAAGTGGTTAAAAATGTCTTGTCTAGCGAACTAGTTCATGTGATTTTCGCTGTTTACTGCAAGAGAAATAGACAAATTATGTTTTTTTGAGTGAACTAGTTCAGCATATATATATATATATATATATATATATATATATAATTTTTTTTATCATGAATCAAACAGTAAATAAAAATACGCTCACATCACTTTAACTATACTTTTGCAAGCTATAACTAAATTCGCTTTTTGTATTAATAGATTCGAAAATAAGTTTCAATTGCAGCTAACTTCACAGCGTGCCACATTCTTTTTTTTTGTTCATCTGGCAACTTGACAGCCATATGGATGCACTTGTTAAGCAGTAGTAGCTCGATTGAATTGCGGCAAATGCAAAATGTAATCCTGTCTAGGGCAATTGATTGTCATAAGGCGCTTGTGGCTTTTACTGTGGATTGTTTGTGAAT
This sequence comes from Drosophila koepferae, assembly GCA_030914345.1. Classification (NCBI taxonomy): domain Eukaryota; kingdom Metazoa; phylum Arthropoda; class Insecta; order Diptera; family Drosophilidae; genus Drosophila; species Drosophila koepferae. The sequence continues at coordinate 17,836,006 of JAUESR010000196.1, read as the reverse complement.
TAGCTGGAGATCGAATCACTTAGAGGGCGCACAGTTCAATCACAGGCCAAATGGCAGCAACGATGCGCTATCGAATGTCACAGGAACTCTCTCTCTCTCTCTCTCTCCCTCTCTCTCTCTCTCTATCTCCATCTATCTGTGTGAGTGTCATATAAATCGATATGAGTGTCTGTTGCACACACTGCTATATCACATGCACACACACACACACACACAAACACATGCACATAAATATATATACATATATATATGTATGTATATATAGTCTATATATGGCTGCACAGACAGGCGCCTCGGCAACAATGTTCGATCATTACACAGCAGACGTTGCATGTCTCGCCGATTTGGGGGCAAGCGGATGAAGAAGTGTCTCTATGCGCGTGTGTGTGTGTGTGTGTGTGTGTGTGTGTGTGAGGAGCTTGTGCCGAAGGACCAAACAGGCAGCGCGTCATCTTGTCAAATATTTCGCGCTAAATTAACACGACAGCGCGCCCAAATGGAGCAAGAAGATGTCAGCCAGGCAGACACTCCATGGCAGCCAACCAGGCAGTCAGCTCTGCGCCTCAAAGGAACGAAAAAAGTCAAGTGCTGCACACACTCGCACACATAACACAAACAGCGACACGTGTGTGTGTGCGAGTGTGTATGTGTGAGTGTAAGTGCATAATTTGTTGGCTTTGTGCTGGGCCGTGCCGGCTGGCATAGAGCTTCAGTAGCAACAGACAGACAGACATTGCAACAGCTGCCGCTGCTGCTGCCAGACCAAAAGTGAAGCCCCAATAGAAGAAGAAAGAACCAGAGAGAAAGAGAAATAGAGAGAGAGAGAGAGAGAGAGAGAGAGAGAGAGGCAGAGAAGCACAGAGACAGAGTGAGCAACATGGCAATATATTAAAAATGATAGCAGCAATTTAGGCGTGGGCGTAATTAAAATTAGCCAATCTAATGATGCATCATCATCGCTATCAAGGGCAGAGAGAGCGACAGAAAGATAGAGGGAGAGAGAGAGAGTGTGAGAGAGTGTGAGAGTGAAGTGGATAGAGCTAGAGTGAGGCAGAATGAGAAAGGAAAGAAACGGGGGAGAGAGAATAGAAAGGGAGAGATAAGTAGAGAGTAAGACATAGAGAGATGCTGAGAGAGAAACTAAGAGAGAGAGAGAGAGAGCAAGATCTAGAGAGAGAGGAATGAGTACTGATAGAAAGAGAAAGAGAGTAGTAGAGACAGAAGAGTAGGGATGTGAAGATGGAAAAATTGAACGATTGGTAGAGAGAAATAGAGCGAAGACTATAAAAACTGAGCGAAGATGGAGATAGGCGCAGCAGAGTGATGAATGAGAGGCAGAGATGGAATATTAAGAAATAGGGATAGAAGATGAGTGAAGAGAAAAGAGGAAAAGAGAGAGAGAAAGAGAGAAAGAGAGAAATTAGAGACAACAGGAGGGAGGCATGGAAAGAGGGAGATGGAGGGAGAGAGGAAATGAAAGAATAGGACTAAGTGAGAGTATAGGAGTGAGTGGGCGTTGAATAGAGGGTAAGAGAGAGGGAGATCATATTTATCAAAAAGAGATTGATGAGGTACCACAGAAAAGAGTAGATGAAAGTGAGATGTGAGGAAATAGAAAAAGTGATGAGAAGAAGCTTAAGCAAAGTTGGGTCTCCCTCTCTCTCTCTCTCTCTCTCTCTCTCCTACTTTATCTATCTATAACACATTTGCTTCTCCTGTGCTCCTCAAATGAAATCTGATCAAATGAGAAAATAAAACGAATTGTCAAAACACTTCACAAGTACAGAGAATCGAACTGGATTGCCTCAATTTGGGAAATGACGTCATTATTGCGACGCATATGGCGCAAATGATTAAAGTCATCAAAGTCGAACTCAAACTCAAACTCAAGTCGAGTCGAGTCGAGAGTTGGATGCTGAATGCCAAAGGCTGCGGCAATGGCAAAGCCAAATGCGCATTAAATGCCAATAACAACAGCCGTGATGAGCAAGAAAATTAATTTACAAACATTTGATGGGTTTATTGGCAAACACACACACACACACACACGCATGCATAGCACATGGCTGCAAATGTTTGCCCAATAAATGAAAATCGCTAAAAATGCCACAGCATTAGAGGGCAGAGTCTGGGGTCACAACTGGCGCGCTAAGGGTGTCAAATGCAACACACTTATTAATTAAGAGCAGCGCGCCCGAATTTCAATAGCATTTTATGCCAGACCACAAAGCACATATATGTATGTATGTGTGTGTGTGTGTGTGTGTGTGCGTGTGTATAATACTATCCATTAAGCGCATGAAATCCTTGAAAACCCAAAGAGGCAAAACGTTTCGCTTAGGCTTGCTAAGCCTAGGCAAGTCGCTGGCTCATCAAACTTCGTTTCACTCTCGCTTTCTCCCTCTCTAACTCTAGCTACCTCTCACTCTCCATCTCTCTCTCTTTCGCTGTGCACATGTGCCTGATTACTTAAGCCTGTTGCCGTTTTATATGTGCCCAAAAACTATTAAAACAACTTGAAAGTTGGCATTATTTTGCTTTTCTACTTAATTATAATTCATAGTATTAAAACGCAAATGCGTAAATCTCTTGAGCCCCTGCTCTGCTCTTGCCACGCCCACTTTCATACTTATATAGATTGAATGCTCATCAAATTTTTGGAATTGAGTCAAAATTTAACTGCATAGTTAAGCATTAAAATACTCACTCCGAGCGCATAATAAATTTACCATGAGATCTTTAGACATTGCAAAATAGAAATAATAATAAATTTAATACGAGCTCAATTTATGGCACTGCCATTAAAACTAATGAATACTCATAATACATAAATATTCTAATAATTAAATCAAATTTCACTCTGCCCTCAATAAAACAAAGCGCCAAAGTTGCAACCTAGCTGCAAACTGAATGTCAAAAGTAGAGTGCCTGATTTCTGCAATTATAATAAAGTAAAGTTCTAATTAAGTATTTTCAGAAATTCCAATTCTTAACTGCTCTTTTCCGACTGTCAGTCACCCTGCCTGATCGTAACTTCAATTTTATTGGATACTTTATGGAGAAGCTGGACAACTATTGAGTATAAGTGGGAAGAGAGAAATCATCAACTCTTGTCTCTTATATTCGCTTTATTATTTTATTTTGTTTAATTTTACATTATATAATAAATTTTTCTTTTTGTTTCTGTTTTTGCTTTCCCTTTTCTTATATTTATTTTCGTTGCTTTTATTCTATTATCTTAACCTGTCGCTATTTGTCGTTCTTTTCTCTTCTTTTTACCATTCCCTTCTATTTATCTATTTTGTGTTATATTTTTTATGTATTTTATTTATTTTCTCTTTCATTTGCTTTTATTTATTTTACGTTTTTCTTTAAGTTTTCTTTGGCATTTTATTTTCGTTACTTTTATTCTATTATCGTTACATATCAGTAATTTTTTCCTTCTTCTCTTTTCTATTTCTATTCCATTTTCTGTTAATTTTCTTTCATTCAATTCCATTTCTTTTATTATGTTTAATATTTTCTTTTATTTTCTTTATCATTTTATTGTAATTATTTTTATTTTGTTACCTATACATGTTGCCATATTTCCGTTTTTCTTTACCATCATTTTCTATTTATCATTTTCTGTTTTTTCTTCTTTTCCTTTCATTGAATTCCATTTCATTTAGTTTGTTTTCTTTGCATTTTCCTTCTTCTTCTATATTTTCATAATTTTTCTTCTGTTATTCTTACTCCGATTTTTTCTTGTTCTTTCTCTTTATTTTTTTTCTTTCATCCTCTTTTTTCACCTCTTTTTTATCTTTTCTCTTTTTTTTATTTTTATATATTCTCGTTTCTCCTCGATTTTTTCCTTTCATTTTTACTATATTTTCTTTATTTTTTTTGTAAGTTTCACTTTAAGTTTATGTTCTATCTGTCTATCTCTCTCTCTCTCTCTCTCATCTCTATTGCTCATCTAGTCCTTTTTTCATTATTTCATATTTTTCATAATTCCTCTCGACTAGCTTTTTGTGTTTATAAAATTCCGCTAAATCCTGTATCGTATTACATGATAAACTTACAGCTTTACAAAACGTGGATCGAAGCTTTGAATTGAGCAAGCAATTTCCTTCTCAATACTTTACAACTTTCACATTTATAATCCTCAACTTTAAGCTTTGGGGCTGAACTATAAAATAGTTTGTTTGCATTTACTTTAAGTATTTTGCAACACTGTCACGCTACTTAGCCCCGGCTCAGTCTGATCAAAAGAAAAACCACAATCAGTTTATTGCATTCAAATCAACAATTGAAGAAAAAAAAAAAAACTGCACTCTTGACCTATGCAAATGTATAAATATGCCTGATACTCTCTCCTTCTCTCACTCTCTCTATCTCTTTCTCTCTCTTTCTCACTCCCTCATTCTCTTTGTATGGACGTACAGAATTATTTATAGACGTTTCAATGATTTATTTAACTGACTTATGGACATCGTAAGCACCAAAACAACAACTAATACAACAAATAAATTTGCAACAGCTGCATTTGATAATGCATATATACTGTAGACAGATGCATATATACACATACATATATAGACATTTATATATACATATATGTATAGATATATATATATATGGATATATATGGATATATAGACAGATAGATATTTGCAATAAAAAGCTGCCTTTTATGGCACACATACACTTACCCATACCGCGACATGATGAGCGGCTAGTTACCCTACCATCACACACACACACACACAGATAGAGCTAATAGTTGTCTGATCCTTTGGCCGTTCCTCCTGCTAGTTCACCCCTCGTTCTGTTTCCTTCCTGCTGTGGCTGTTCAATTAAATTTGCTCAATGCATGCGGGTCGATTGGATGACTGAACGTTGTTCTGCTTTAGTTTTTTTTTTATGGCATTGAAGCGGGTATATTGGTTAACTACACACCTGTCTAAATGAATAGCAATTGATTTGAGCTATAGTAGATATACCACTATACCACATATATTATGTATATTTCCATATTTATATCTGGCATAAACATTATAGCATAGCTTACTATATGCAAAGCAGGGTATATAATATAGGGTATTGTACAGTCGCTTATACCCTATGCATAGTTCTTGTACTGAGCGTTAGAGTTCGTAGTTTGAATTTCTATCACTTCATATTTCTTTCACAATACTTTTCTATAAGCAGAACGAGATAGCATTAGAAAAACAGAGAGCGAGAGAGAGAGAGAGTGAGGCGAGGGCTGGCAGTGCGAGCTCCATTCACGCAGCTCAATTAATTTATTTGTTTGCCAAGTGCCCAGAGTTATTATTGTATTTCAGGCGCACAATTTAAATCATAAAAACCCCTGGCAGGACATGCACAGACACAGACATAGCCACATACCCACCCACACACACACACACACACATACACACACAGTCACTCCCACTTGCACTTGCAGTCATATCGTACATTATATGGCCTATTAATTACCAAATACCGTTAAGCCCATGGCCCGGCTAACAAGTCGCCCGCCGAGCTGCTGGCACAATGTTGTTTTCAAATTGCATTTGCACTTGTTTTTATGAGGCCAAAGCCAAAGCCAATGCCAAAGCCGTAGCCGTAGCCGTAGCTATAGATATAGCTGTAGCTGTAGCCAAGCACTGAACGAGAGCCATTGCCACGGCCAGGGCAACAGCCAATGCAGCTGTCGGTCTGCATAGTTAGTCCATGGGCAGACCTCGACCCCGACCCAGTACCCAAACCATATCGAGTCCAACTGCGTACGTACGGGCGCTGCTGCCAGTCCCGGGGCTGGTCTGATTGGCTGTTGTGTCTGGCGCATTTCACATGATAAATGATGCAGCAGACTAAACGTTAAAAGGGGGAGCTGCAGAGCTGGGAACTGTGTGGACAGTGTGGGCAGTGGGGAGAGAGCGGAAGGACTGCACTGGGCATGGGCTTGGATGCGGCGCAAAACTTCGGGCTACAATCCAAAGCCTAATATGCCTAGGCCAAGGCGTCACAGAAAACAAACAAATTGAAGAATTGCCCCAGCATCCATAAATAATCAGTGTGAACAAAGCAAACGAGATGCTAAGATGCAGCCCAGATGAGCTAAACGAATGGAAGAGTTGAGCGAAACGAATACATATACATATATATATATATATATATATATATATATCTGTGAATAAGGTATGAATCAGATGGATGGCGAAGGTATAAGTTAGTTAAAGGAGAAAGCAACTGAGATGATAGGCTTAGCTTGAATAGCAGACTAGGGGAAAGAAGTAAAGGCAAGAGTTTATAAGATTAGATCACATATAAGCATATGGGAAAAGAGTACAAAATGATATAGGAAAAGTATGAAAATAGAGAGAAACTGCAGAAGTAGGGGAAGAAGCAAAAGAAGAACCGAGATTGGAAATCTTGTATAAAAAAATAATGTTATAAGAGCTGTTGCTTATATATATTATAAACGTGAACAAGACAAAATTCTATATATTCTATATCTATATATAAATGATGGGTTAGGTATCCATACAATGCGAGCTAATGGGATGACATCAATGATGCTGCAACCTGGGCTCAATGATAGTATTCATTCAACATACGATTCAATTACAAAACAATTCAATTATATTCAACCTGACCTTTCTAGATATGCAGGTCTGGTCTAGATGTGGACAGAGCAAGGCAATGCTATATATATATATATATATATTATATTGTACACATATCAAGCAACAGGCAAGACGGAGGCGAGCACAGGACTAAGGCGTATTTGATTTGTCAAATAAAGTGACCATGGAGCATAATAGAATATGAGACGTTGCTTGTTAGAGCTACAAATTTAGCATAAGTGAAATGCTGCTTACACAGAGACGGACAAAGAGCGAGAGAGAGAGATAGGGAGAGATGCATGTGTGTGTGTGTGTGCCTAACAATAGATAACTGGGCCAGTGAACAGGTCCTGGGGCCATTTTGTAAGGACGTGCGTCACGCTGACTTCCTGCGCCGAAAAGCCTAAAAATAGCTACAAAATTATGAAGTGAACGATGCATGTAACAAAAGCCAGTTCCCGCTTCAGCAACAACAACGACAAAAAAGTAAAAGACGTATATGTATGCATATATAACATATACCTATATATATATTGAATCGCATATTGTTATCGACATTCGGCCATACGAAATCGGATATGTGCACACACATACGCAAATTCCTATACACACACGCACACACACACACACACAGACATGGCTCTGTATGCATGCAAAATGTATAATTAACCAAACACGCACACACTGAAAGGATATGTGCAGAATGTTACGGCCGTTTACACAGCCAGCCGCCCGGCACTGCGGCCACTCTCCGTCCGTATACCCTGTATTCGTTTGGAGACCAGAAATATCGGGGTATATTCAGCATGTCCTGATGTTGATCTAAAGATAAAGATAATAATAAGACATAAGATATATGTGGGAAAATTTAATATAGAATATAGAATATAGAATATAGAATATAGAATATAGAATATAGAATATAGAATATAGAATATAGAATATAGAATATAGAATATAGAATATAGAATATAGAATATAGAATATAGAATATAGAATATAGAATATAGAATATAGATATAGAATATAGAATATAGAATATAGAATATAGAATATAGAATATAGAATATAGAATATAGAATATAGAATATAGAATATAGAATATAGAATATAGAATATAGAATATAGAAAACATATTCTATACTCTATATTCTATATAGAGAATATGAAATATGAAATATAGAATATAGAATATAGAATATGAAATATAGAATATGTTATAGAGAATATGAAATATGGAATATCGCACGTAGATTATGCATAATGGAACATGGCATATAGAACATTTAATATTTAATGTGGACTATTCCAAATATAATATACATAATATATATGAAATATTTCACATATGTCATTTAGGGAAAATCTGTATATCCCCTGAGTATGTAACAGTAAATCGTAAATATGCATAAAACTATAAAAAGAAATCAATCATATTAGGCGAACATGGAAATGAAACTATGCCAAATATATCTATGCGAGCCATGTGTACTAAGACTTGCAGTATCCTGCGAGGATATGCAACACGGCGATGTCAATGCTGCAGAGCCTGGCAACAATGAAACGAAAAATGTTGCTCCTTTTTTTTTTTTTTTTTTTGTTCTTTGTCCTGCTGCCACATTGGACGATTGCTGCGGTTGCGGGTGCCGGAGCGTAGGGGTGCAAAGGGCAAGGGGGCAGGAGCAGCAGCAGGAGCAGCAGCAGGAACAGGAGCAGGGGCATCCGGGTGCAAGGGTGCAAGGGTGCGATGTTTTGTCAGTGAATGCTGCACGCTGCTCGGGATGGTGTGGTCAACTGTGGACTGGACACCGCTCACTTGCTCTCTGTCTGTGTGCGTGTGTGTGTGTGTGTGGAAAAATATGGAAACATTTGGCACTAATTGCATGTGCTCAGCAGCAACAAGAGCAGCAGCAGCCACGTTCACGTCGTCATCCACATCGTTGGCCGTGGTGTTGGTGCCTCGTTGTCGTCCTTGTCGTTCTGGACAACAGCAGAAGAGCGACAGTTATGACAGCACAGCCGCAGCACCGCACAAAGCACAAAGCACAAAAGAAATTGCGCAAAAATCGCTGTAACAAAAGAAGAGTGCACACACACACACACACACACATACGCACACACACACACACACAGACGCAGGCACAGTGGGTGCGTTGTTAAAAGGGACATTTGCAGGACATCATAAACGTTTGCTGGCCAGGCCGGGAGTCTAGCAAAAACAAAAAAATACAGGAAAAAAAAAAAAACACAACACTAACAAAAATACATGGAACAAGGCAGTCGCTGTTCGCTGTTCGTGCAAAACTTCAAAAGTCAGCCAAAGGACAATGTGGAGTGCTGTAGCAACGGAAGGCGACGAAGTAGCAATCCTGTTGCTCCTGTTGCGGCTGCTGCTGCTGCTGCTGCTGCTGCTGCTGTTGCTTCTATTGCTGCTGCTCTTTTCTAATAGTTGTTACACACACGCATAAGGGCAACATACACATAAAATGACACCGAGCTTAACAACAACAACAGCAACAACAACTTGGTCTACAACAAGGACATCGACGCCAATGACAATACAAAAGGAAACCCGCGACATATGTACGTTGACTGCGGCATGGGCTTATTACGTTTTTCAATAAAAGCCATCCACAGACCCACAGACCCACACACCAACCCACACACACCCACACCCACACCCACACGCACACGCACACGCACCCTCTTACATATATATTATCGCACACACACACACACACACGCGCACGCTCACACAGACATTTGCCACGTTTATGAAATTTGCTGCGCAAAATGTTGGCCAGTTGGTTAAATTGTCCTCTGGAGCAGCCACACAAAAAGGGCAAGCCCTCGCCTCCTCCCACCTCCTCCCACCTCCTCCTCCTGCTCCTGCTGCTTAGTCTGCTGCGCGCTCCCTTAGCTAATTAGTTATGCAGTCAATCTATGGATATTTCATATATTACAATAACAAGTGCTCATAATTATAAGTGAATGGTACTTTTTGTCTACTGCTGAATGAGCTCGCTCTCTCTCTCCCTCTCTCTCTCTCTCTCACTCTCACTCTTACTCTAGCACTCTCTATTTGTATTATTTCCCAAGCGTTGCAAATGTTTTAAATAATTCGGTTTATGCGTCTAACCAAAGCCAAATCTAAAGTTGTCAGTTGTTGTTGCTCGAAAACTATAAGAGTTAGAGCTTACTACATTTAGAATAGGGATAGTCAGAAGGCATAGGAATAGTTGGAATATCTCACTTTTTGCATAACTTATCGATATGTCCAGATGATGATGTCTTGAAACGGAATTGAGATACCTCTAAGAGATCTGGAGATCTAACATTTTACTTCAGGATAACTTCTAGATCATTTCTTTCTCTTTTATCTCTCTCTCTCTCTCTTTTTCTTGCTCATTCTCATTCTCATTCTCATTCTCATTCTCATTCTCTTACTCTTGCTCTTACTCTGTATTCTGTAGGTTGTTCATTTAACTTCAAGATCGTTTTAACCCATGTATAACTCGTACTCTTCTTCTTCTTCTTCTTCTTTTCCATCTTCTTAGTCTATCTATAATTAGAATCGAAGTTACCTTAGGTTTTCACTGTGCTAATGACTTCTGGTCGGTTTTCATGTGACGCCAGTTGCCAGCAGATCGGTTCATTTCACACTCGACTTGTTTTCTGGGCTGGGGGCGTGGCCAAGTGTGCTGCAGTGTTACGACGGCCATGTCAGGCTCTAGTCTGGCTATCGGGCAGGTGGTTTGGCCCATCTTGTGGCATTGCTGCCAAATGGCAGCCATTTACGTTGCCTGCCCTGTAAGTTGTTGCACGATGCCAGTTGCACGTTGCACGATGCCAGTTGCAAGTTGTGCAGTGCGTTAAATTTGAGTAGCTGACAACTTGTCGAGTATCTGGCTAATTGGTTTCGTGCTATATGAAACGTGTTAGATGTGTGTGTAGGCCAGCTATCTCTCACTGCCTGTATCTCACTCACCCCCCTCTCTATCTCTCTCTCTCTCGCTCTCTCTCTCTTTCTCACTCGTAATATAAACATCAAATTTATGCTGCACATCAACTAAATGAGAAGAAACAATCAAGAATATTGCAATTGCATGTGTTGTTATTACCTGATACTCTAGCAATGGAAACTATCAATTATTGCAATCATCATTATTATTGCTATTATCATAAGCTTGATTGATAGGCGAAGCCAGCAGAAGCCATACAGTATATATAGATATATACATTAGATATGTATAAAATTGTCTGTATATAGTCGTAACATCTATCATTGGGTGTTACAAGTTGAGTGAGCACTTTGTTCGAACCCCTTGGCGAGGGTATGCGAAAAATAAGATGTTGGCGAAAATTTATTGAAGAGCAAACTCATTTGACTATAACTTATGATTGGATTATCGGTTTAGTATGGCATTTGACAGCAGGCAGCAGCGCTGTATGTGTGTGTGTGTGTGTGTGTGATAAGACATATGTCTATGCGCCTATATGCAGGCTATGCAGTCAGAGCTGTGTGTGGAAGTCATAAATGCGTCGCAGACAAGCGGAAAGACACAACCAAAGATGCTGGCAGCCAGCCAGACAGACAGACAGACAGACTCTGCCAGACTCTGCCAGACAGCCGGCCAGACAGGCAGCTGGCTGTGCTTCTCTCTTCGACTCATCTCTTTTTTTTCTTTTTGACTATGAATCTGAGCTTGAGCTTGGGCCTTGGCTAAGGCTTGGGCTTACGCTGCTGCCTTTTTGGTCGCTTCATTTGGCTGGCGGCATGCAACAGCAGCAGCGGCTGCCTTCACATGTGTGTGTGTTAGCCTGTTAGGGTCTGTTTTATTGCGCCATAAACACGCACTTAAGCACACATAGATACACACACACACACATAGCTACATAAGCACTGTTCCCCTCCCACTCACACACCCACATACCCTTCCACTCGCTCTCCTTATGCAACAAACAGCCCCAAGCTGAAGCCACTAGCCTCTTACCCAAGAACAGCCCCTGCCCCTACCCCTGGCTACATTTACCGCTCGCTTTTGGCGTAACTTTGTGCAGCCTTTAGGAATGTGTAACAGAGCGTAAAATTTTGATTTTTCCAACCACCCACACACACACACACACACAGAGAGATAGAGAGAGATAGAAAGGAACGCGCGTTGCGAATAAAAATCATATCTTGCATACAATTAGCTTTAATATTTTAGCACTTTTCTTAATGTACATCAATAACGAACCGGATAAAGAGACAGACAGCAAAAGAGAATGAAAAGGGAAGGGGAGGCACATACAGAGACAGAGAGAGAGAGAGAGTGTGTGTATGTGTGTGAGGCGTAGCGCATGCAAATAAATGATTTATAAATCAAATTTGTTAGCAAAAACCAAATGTGAGAAGTTTTTTATTATTTCTGTTGTTGTTGCGGCTGCTACAGCTACATCTACTGCTGCTGCTGCTGTTGTTGTTGTTGTTGTAGTCGTGCACATTCTTTACAATTATTGAGCCTAATAAATCTTCCATGAATACCCTGAACAATCAAGGGAAAGGCGTGCCAGATACGTGGCCATCAAACCATCCAAGACTTTGCCTTCAAATGCAAACACAAAACATATTTTCGCTTATGCAATTTTAAAGCAATAAATTCTAAACAAAAATCCAGCTAGAAACATATATTTAGTAAAATATTTGGCAATTAAAAAAAAACTTTTTGTTTAAATAATAAATGACAAATAATATAAAACAAATTAAATAATTTTAAAATATACCAATATTCATATTAAAAATAAAAAATTTATTAAAATTAAATAAAATGCAATTAAATAATTTTTATTTATTTATTAAAAAGTTCTTCTAAAAAAATTATAAAAAAAATAAATTAAGCAACATATTTTTTACCTGAAGTAAGTACAAAATTTAAATAAATATTTTAAAAATTATATTTTTTTTGATAATAAAAAATAAAAATCAATTATAAACAATAAATGATCTTTAATTTGAGCTGGTTAGGATATAAATAAATAATAAATCAATTAAATTACATAAAAAAATAAATATATAATTAAAAAAAAATAATAAATAAATAAAAACGTAAATATTCATTTCATTTCTCTCATTTCTAATAAATAGTTTTGAAAATGAGCTTAGCATAAAAAAAAAAATACAATTCGAAGCTTAAATCCATAGAATATTTCTATTTTCCTCATATAATAATGCATTTTTATGAACATTTCTAAGCGTATCAACGTAAGCAAAAATCTCAGCGTAAACTAATTAAATCTGCATTCTAAGCAGCCTGGCACACAGACTCATCAATAGCTATAGAGTGGAATTTCAGTTAGTTGTAACTTCCAGCATGGCTCCCAAGCATATAGAGTACATGTAGCTTGCCTTATTCAACAAGTTTTGAATGGAGTTGAAATACATTGCATTGCATACGCTTGGCGCTAACAATGAAGATTACAGCCAGCTTGTAAGTTGTCCATGCTCATACATTGTCTGTGTCAATCGATTTATAACATTTTCATTTGTCGTGCAATCAAAATTCGTAGCATTTCTTTGTTTGGCCTGACTGCTGAATGCGTCGGTGTGGCATGTGCCGCGCACTCCCAAAAAATGTTGATGGCAAGTGCTTGTTAGCTGGTATAACAGTTATGTAATAGTTAGCTAACATAATGCTCTGTTAAGCTAACAGAAAGCGTGAGAGCAACAGCGCAAAATGAGAGGCAAACGCTCTTTGCGCTCACCAAATGTTAGACACATGCGAATGTAACAGCTGTTAAATGTATAACAGATTGCCGTCTGCTATAAAAGGCGCTGCTTACACTTAGTTACAAGTTGCATTTCGTATTACTCAGTATACATTGCATACGACTTGCCACCCTCTAGTTGGCCAGCCCCTGTAGGCAGTGTATATCCTCGCACAACTGCCGCCCACTTAGCCAGGACACACACCCTGTGTATAAGAGTCTGTAATTCTCTTTGCCATCAATCACATCCTCTGGCATTTCATTAGCCTCATCTGACCGTGGCCTCAACAGGAATCCTTCTTTTACATACGACTTAACAGCGTTTCGCTCTTAGTCTCTTTCACACAGGGGATTCGCTCTTTGAAATTGACGTCGGCGCAGTGCTTAACAGCTGGGCGTCTGGTAGGGTGTTTTATAGCAGCTCATAGAACAGTTATAAGAGTTACCTATTCGTACTGTTAGCACAAGTCTGTTAATTCGCAAACAAAGATTCAAAACTATACGACCATATATCTAGTCTAGATCCACAAAGTTGCTAGATAATACGGGATTAGATAAGGAAGATTATCTAAATTGATGGGAATGTCCATGTGTTAAGATGTTAGGCTGTAGCTAAATACGAGATAAGATAAGATAATTCTATACGAAAAGTAAAGTTTTGTTTATTATACCCTGAACCCATTGAAAATGGGAATTTAGGGTATAATGGTTTTGTGAAAATGTATGTAACAGACAGAAGTTGACGTCGTAGACCCCCAAAGGTATATATTCTTGATCAGCACAAAAATTTAGTTGATATAATAGTCCTATCTGTCCGTCCATCCGTATGAACGTCGAGTTTTCGGAAACTACAAAAGCTAGAGTGCTAAAATTTCAGATGAATACTCGTATGTTATGCAGTACGAGTTTTTTTGTTATTTTTTTCGATAACTCATCCCATTTCCAAAAAATATCGATAAAATAACGTTCGTTAAGAAGAATAAAATTTCTATTAATATTATTTTTATCCAGGATTCAGGGTATCTCGTAGTCGAGCCGTCTGGACTAGTTCTTACTTGTTAAATATTAGTTTGCAAGAAATTTCTTATAGACGGTTGCTAAAGTCAAAGTTGAATAGCGTTAAAGCTTAGTTGGAGTCTTTTAAATTTAGTTCAGTCCCTTGTTATGTATTTTATCTATATATAAACCATACAATTAGATATATTGTTAGATATATAAACTCTTTTGTTATGCTACTCCAAAGCCTAAAAAAATAATTAAGTAAAAACAGCTTCAAAATATAGGTTAGTTAATTAAGCATATAAATATTAAATATGTCGGAGATGGCTCGGATTCCATAATTTCTCGTCTCAATTCGCCACGCTATATCACGAATTTCCTTTTTGCTTTTCTAGTTCTCTTTGTGTAGAACTTCTAAGAATGTTCTGCCCAAACATTCAAGTCATCATCGTAGACCTGCCAATTCGGTCGTTTCTTAATAACCAGGGACTACGTGCAGCAGCAGCCAATTTGAGTATAAATGGTCCTGCCAACATAGGTAACTACTTCGATACCTGCTCTAACGATACCAAGGCACGATTATAATCGCGCTACGACAAATATATTAAATTTAAAATATTTGTGGAAGTAAAATATATTTTAATTAAAAATACTTTGCAAATAAAAAAAAATTGAAATACTTTTTTTTCAATTTAAAAAAAAAATGTATAAAAAAAATAAATAAAAAAAGAAAAATGAAAATAAAATATTTTGTAAATAAAATAAATATAAATCAATTATATATATTTATATATTTATAGAAAACAAATTATATAAAATAAGCTATAATTAAATTAAATATACCTTTCAAATAAAATAAATTTAAACATTTTTTTTTAATTTATTTAAAAATAAAATATTTTGCAAATAAAAATGGTGTGAATAAAATAAATTTAAATTATATATAAATATATATATTTATAGAAAACAAATTATATGTATATAAAATAAATGTAAAATACATTTTTTATCAAAATATATTCATAATAAAATTTTCAAATGTATATATATATATAAAAGCCTCTTATATATTAGATAAGAAAATCGGTCGATGGCACTAGAAGATATTGCGCGTCTTAAGCAATTGAATGCCAAAAGCGATATCTAATCATGGATAAGCATTTGCCTGCGAGATCCTCGTCGCAACACACAGAGTCTGACGTTGAGCTATGCGCAAAGCTCGTCAAATCCATCCAACAATTGTGTTTGAAATAATTGCAATTGCTACGTCTCCCAGCTGTCAATACGTAAACACAGACGCTCGCTGTCTGAAAGGCGCTTTTGTCTAAGGCACTGACTTGGTTGGCATTGGTTGCATCATAAGCGCAGCCAACGCTTGACAAGTTCGAGTGCCTCTAATTTGTATTCGCAATGTGGCTTAAAATGAAATTATCGACCACAGACCACGGATTGCAGACGTGGATTCAATTACCAAATACACTTTGAAATAGTAATAGTCGGTCCAGTGGAGCCACCCATACAGCAGCGTTACGCCCATTGCGCAAATTGGCGGTGTGAAGGAATGGCCAAGTGTGCGTATGTGTGTGTGTGTGTGTGTGTGTGTGTGTGTGTGTGTGTGTTATCTGAGCGCTAAGTTATGCAACAAATACATATGCATAAATTTCCATTTACATAAAGACAATTCTCCAGCAGCATGTGTGCGTGTGTGTGTGTGTGTGTATAATATGAGATTTGCTTTTGAAATGAACATCATTATCGTGATACTCAAACACACACACAAACGCACACGCACACACTCAAAGGCTAGCTCGGATGTTGGTTAATTAACCAACCCACACACTCACACTCACACTAACACACACACTAACACACACACATACTGCTGCATACCTGTGTGCTCTCTCTCTCTCGCCTTTGTCTCCGTAACATAATTGGCCTGTATACAATTGTAATTATAAACCACTAATAAGATTCGAACACGTAACGATTTTCAAACTGCCATCAAATGGGTGCTCCCCATTGCCAAATGCCCTGCCACATGCCCATTTCGTTTCGTCACATCAACAAGTTAATTTTGCATATTGTGAGCGGGTCGCCCTGCAGTAGCTGCAGTGGAGTGGGTGGCGCTGCTACGTGCATTTTAATGCGATTAAAGTGGCATAGAGCCAGAGATTGGTTGCGCACCAGGTCAAAGTTCATTTCATAATTACAAACACAACACCAAAGTGTGTTCAATTGCATGCGCCACAGAAGCTATTGCACGACCAATCAGAAAGAAACGAAACGGAATGGTATGGCATGGAATGGGGCCTGAAACAGCATGTATAGCACATAGCTAACGTTAACCCAACCAATTGGCCTTTTGTCGGTTCTGTCTATTAATTAGCTAAGTACGCTATATTTGCGTGTTTTTAGAATCAATAAACATCAGCACTACGATTTGATTGCGTTAGTCAAAGGCAAGTGATAAAAAAAAAATAAACGAGTAATATGGGTGGGGGAGCTTGAGGGTGTGTGTGTGCCATAGAGTGGCGATAGAGTAATTGGAGAAAAAAAGATTTTAATATTGTTTAATGATGCAAAGCATGTTACACAGGTAAATAGTACTCTTTGCAATGTTGCGAATCGCATGGGAGAGCAGTAAATGCTTTGGAGTTGCGAAAGATGTTGAATATAACGACATACATGCATACGTGAATATATATTTTAGTATACATATTCACAAATGCATATGGATATATATATCTGATATCTATGTACATGACGTTTCTTTTCTCATGCATCCAATCCATATACGAGTGTCAATTATTGAGAATCGCATAGTAAGGCAATGAAATTACTTTATGCATTGCTTTATTCATTACAATCAGCTAATGTCGCCTAAACATATTCGTTACATCTATTCAACTCTTGTTGTCATCTATTATTGCTTTACGTTTTTTTGATTTTTTCCATTTCTGGCCTGATTTTTCTTTTGGCAACAATTTTTCTTAATCTTTTGCGCAGCCCGCAGAGAAAGCTACTTCGAGCAACGCGTGCCCCGAGCGCTCCACAGCTCGACGCAATGAAAATGAAAATGGAAATTGACAACTGGACGGACAATATTAAAAAAAAAATATATATATAAAAACAGAAAGAAAGAGCGGGAGCGAGAGCGAGAGAGCGAGAGCAGACGCATTCATATGTGAAATGGAAAAAATTATAATCCAAATAAGAGAATGCAAACGGAGCGACAGGCGAACAGCGCAGCGGGTGGGTGGGGCAGGTGAGGGGCTGTGCGTGGCACGGGCAGAGCGACTAAGAAGAATCGATGACGGATATCTGTTGATAGCCAAGTCGTCGAAGCTGTCCGCCCACGCAGTAGCCAAAGTCACAGCCAGCGCCAGCGCCAGCGCCAGAGATTGAGCTGGTCTGGTCTGGTCTGGTCTGGCCTCGGACCTTTGGCTACTTCTGTAACCAATTTTTGAAAATTTCTTAAAATTCAATAAATATTTATGAGTTGATAATGCCAAAGCGAGCAGCTACACACACACACACACACGCACACATATAGCTCGCACGCTTGCTTGGTTGCATTAAATAGATTACGTATACGAGCTGTGGTCCCCGGCTTGATGGAGCTGGCTGGCGGTGGCTAAGACCAAATGCAAACATATTTGCCTTGGCTACAGTTGGATTTCTCATCTCTCTTTCTCTAACTCTCCCAGCCCTCGCTCTTCCTCTTTCACTTTCTCTCTGTGTGTGTGTGCATCTCAAGTAATGCGCATAATTCAAATATATTTATTATACTTCTCGTTAATCAGCTAAAGGACAAACAAACAACTCAACACTCAGCTTCCATTTTGAAAACTTTAGTCAAATTTTGTTCCCAATCGAGTTGGCCATACATATGCCCAAATTTTTTTCCAGATCCAAGTAGCCTTCGCCGAGATACGAGCTATTGAATAAAAGTAGCTACCTCACAATCCTCAGTCGGTAGTCACAGCTCGAACGGAGCGGATCTAAAACTGACAAAAATTCTAAATTTTTGTGAAAATCGAATTTTAAAAATGTTTTCTTTTTTTTCGGCCAAAATTTTTTTCACATTTTTTTTTAAATCGTTTTTGGTAAGGTAGTTGCATTGCCGTTTAAAATCGAGTCTACCGAAAATTTGGCAAATTTCAAAATTTGTGCTTATAGTTTCCATTTATATCGATTAATTTTTTACATAACTATGCAAGTAAGTATGATTGAAGACAACGAATATTTGTGTGTATTAATTTCGTTTTCTTTTTTTTTCAGTTTTGCGATCAACTTATATAAACTTATATATCCATTCGCATTGCCAGAAACATGAATCGACTTCTAAGGTCAAGTTTACCAAAGTACGAGACTGCTGTGCTGCTTGTAGCCCTAAGATATTGATTAATTCTGATTTCTCGCGTTTAGATTCGAACCCAAACAACACCTGACATAGATGCACAACAGTGTAATCATGGCCTACGAAGTCTGGGGTGCGACCATACTCTGACATATATTGGGGATGTCAACATAAACGCAACGGAATAAAACAAACACTGCAGCAACAATAACAATTACACATACAATCCATATATATATATATATATATATACGATACGATATGCAATCTCATTCATCATCTCATATCATGGCATAGATAAAACAACACGCTTGTGTCACTCCATATAGATTATATATAATATTCATATAAGTAAGTATGATGGAAGTATTTCTTGCCAAGATCCTACTAGATTTTCTTTTACAGTGTAAAATGACCACAATATGTAAATTTCATCAATCTAATCTAATTCAACGCAAAGGCCTTGGCTATATTTTGATTGGCTCTCTCATACTCTAAGGGATTCCTTGAATCGTAAGTTCACATAGATTAATGTATATAGTATATATATATATATATATATAGTAATACTAACTACTCCTTTCGTAGGACGGTACCGCGCTCTTTGCAGAGCGATAGAGTTGGCGTCGTACAGGAAACATCTTAATTAACATATCTCAATGAGATCCAATTAATACACAAAGAGCGCAAGTCAACCGATTCTCAGTTATATATTAACTAAAATAATACGACAATCTAGGAAAATAACTGAAACTGAAACTCTTATAAAGCTTCGTTAGCCGGTCCATTGGTCACATCTTTCTTTAATCTTTCTATAATCAACATTCTCAACAAACGCATTATCGGGTTGGATTACAGGTATGTATCAAATATTTCAGTTCATCACAGTCTTGTCAGCCCCAAGACTTTGCACTCTATTTGATATTACATGAATCTCTTTCGTTCACAGGACGGTACCATGCTCCTTACGCGGGGAGCGTGTAGCTGGCGTCCGATTTTACTGTTGTAACTATCTAATACGAAAAAAAAAAAATCGAAATATATGAAATTGATTATTAAAGAACACAAAAATTATATAGTTTTTATTTATTAATGCGAATGAATGAACAAATGCGGTAATGCGAATGCTTTTAGCTATTCCAATTTTTCAGTTTATACTCGAAAGATATAGTAGATATAAGATATAAGATATAAGATATAAGATATTAGATATAAGATATAAGATATAAGATATAAGATATAAGATATAAGATATAAGATATAAGATATAAGATATAAGATATAAGATATAAGATATAAGATATAGGATATAGGATATAGTAGATATAGGATATAGTAGATATATAAGATATAAGATATAAGATATAAGATATAAGATATAAGATATAAGATATAAGATATAAGATATAAGATATAAGATATAAGATATAAGATATAAGATATAAGATATAAGATATAAGATATAGGATATAGGATATAGGATATAGGATATAGGATATAGGATATAGGATATAGGATATAGGATATGAGATGAGAGACGATAAACGATAAACGATAGATGAGAGATAATAGATGATAGATGATAGATGAGAGATGAGGGATAAGTTAGGAAATAGGAGAGATGAGAGACGAGATAGGAAATAGGAGATGGAAGATATGATGTTGGCAACTCCATCCAATGTGAATGTTATGTTGATTAAGGAGTGCGAGTGCGAGTGTCAACTCGTCCAACAAGTGCGCTTCAATATGCTGGAGGAATGCATTCAAAGTAATTCAAAGTAGTGCCCGCATTACTTGACACACATTCATCTGCATATTAGTTAGTCACAGTGAGCTTCCCATCGATATCTGGCGAGTGCTGCGACATTTTTGAGAGCTAGCTGGCACAGCTGGCTTATTGTTTATTTGCTAAAAGCCCTTATGCATTGCCATCATAGTTCAGTTCCGTTCCGTCTGCTGCAAAGATCTGCGCCAACTGCGACCAGGCAATGAATATATCCAGCAGCTCCCTGCTGCTGCCTTCTCATATTTTTTTTCCTATTTGGCTTACTGCTGACTTTTCTGCTGTTCCTTTTTTTTTTTTTTTTTGTTTTTTGGTGTCGTGGAAAAGAAATTCATCAAACGAATTATTAGAAAAGTTTTCTAGTTGGCACCGTTATTGCTGGCAGACGCCTTTTCAAACTATGGTTAAGACGGCAAGAGACAGTGGTGGCCGATAGATAGATAGGAGTTTCTCTAGTGGGTGATGGGGGGCGTATTACACCCCCACATACATCAATTGGTATCTTGGTGTAACCAGCGAAGCCGCCAATAATGTTGAGCACGTCGAACGCGACGAAACAGATGAACAAACTTTAACAAACAACAAACAAACGAACAAACAAATAAACAGGCTGGCAAGCTAGCTGGCTGGCTATAGCTATAGCTAGCTGGCTGGCTGGCAGGGATGCCAACTTATTTATTTATAAAAACGAACGACGAACGCAGGCAGCGTAATGAAATTCTGTGCATATTCTGACGTACGCACACACACACACACACACACACTTTGCTTTTTGTGCATAACTGTAAGTTCATTTCGTGCGATTGTCTTGCTTGTATCTGTATCTATGTATCTGTATGCGTGTAGCCCTGTATCTATGGCCTGCAGATGTATCTGTAGCTCTGCTGCTGAATAGTTCGCCCTGACAAGAGATGGAGAGAGAGCGAGAGAGAGAGAGAGAGAGAAAGAATAAGCAGCTAAAGCGCGCGTCGTCGCGTACGTGATGTTCATATTTTCATAGATTCAATAATTTATAAATTTTATGCTCACACACTCATACACACACACACGAACACACACACACGCAGATATGTAGCAGTCAGCTCTGTCTGATCTCTGCGCTGATTTGGCAACACTAAAGAGCAACTACCCAGCCTTTCTCATGCTCTCACACTCGCTTTGTTTCTATCTCGCTCACTCTGTGTGTGTTGATGTTATTGCCCTGTCGACAACTTTTATTGAGATTCCTTGGAGCACCTAAGCACAACTTTGTCTGGTTCACTTGCAGCCGCCGCAGCGCTGCGGCCATCAACAAATTGAGCAAATCTTTTGAGTCGCATTCATTTAATTATACAATATAGAAAGCATTAACATATGATTCAAGACAAGTAAGAGAAAACTCTATTATTATAGCCCATAGACTACAGAAGAGCCATAAGTATTTCCTTAATAAAATTTGACATAGCTAATTGAGCAGAGAATCAGAGAAGATAAATCGATTTGACTTTTAAACCGATTTCTTTACGAAAATGATAACTACTTTTGAATACACTCAGGGAAAAAGTGCTCTCATTGAGTGTTCAACTATTGTTTTCCATTCTTCAAATATTCTTCTATATATATTTATTTAAAGAGAAAGCTCGTTTTATCTCCTGAATTCATTAACCTTTTTTTTTCGTCTTAAGAATGCACTTGAAAAAAAAAAGATATGTCAATGTGTGAACAAAATGCAGCGGATCCTCGGTTAACGAACACAATTCATTCCAGCATCTTGTTCGTTAAGCGAAACTTATTTCTACCAAAAAATGTGTTCGTTATTCGTGCTGTTCGTTAACCGAGGCTACACTCTAGCTTAAACTGCACTTGAAAAAAAATGTATATACATATATATATGTATATATAGTTAGCTATGCGAGCTTCGAGCTTACACTTGAAAAAAAAAAAATGATTGCGTTCGATTCGGGCTTAGGCCAAATGTAAACTATGAAACAACAATTTATGTGAGTGCATGCAGGCATATGTGTGTGTGCGTGTGTGTGTGTGTGTGTATGTGTGTAACAATTGGAAGAAGCAGCAGCATGTTGAAATAAAATACAACACGCAGCAAACGACTCGTCGACTTCGACACTTTCTGTTTTTTAACTCAATTTTCAATAAAAACAGTGAACAAAACTTTTTTTCTCTCTCTCTCTCGCCCTCTCCCTTCCCCACTCGCTCGCCCTCTACCCCGCTCACTCTCTCTCGCTCTGTGTGTTGTTAACTTAATTTCGTTTGGCGCAGCTCGCAGCTCGATGCTAAAAGCATTTCATTGTTGTCCAACTCGTTGCCTCATCTTGTTGTTGTTGTTGCTGCTGTTGCAAGTGTGTGGGCGTGGCACCCAAAAACCGAGCAACGGCATTTTACACGCACTGAAAGATTTCACTTACAGCTTGCAAATGGGACGCTGGGCGGACAGACGGACAGTTGGGCGGCAGAGCTGCTTGTTGGGGGCGTGGCTAAAAGTCTACAAAATGCAGTTAGTGTCAAAATGTGAGCTAGCAGCAGCAGCGGCAGCAGACAACAGACAACATACAGCAAAACAGCAGCTAGCAGACAGCAGGCACAAGACAACAGATAATAGAGACAACACACACACACACACACACACACATACAGACACACACAGACAGCATATAACAACTGCTGTTGCATGTCCAAGTGAAGCGCAACTAACTTACAAATTTTTCAAAAGCCAAGCAACCAAATCGAATCGAAGCAAACCGAACCGCACCGACTGCACCACCATAAGCCGAATTCAAACATGAAAACTAAACCAAACTCGAACCAATAACTTGAACCGCCGATCAGCTGCATCCAACAATGTCAGAGAGTTAACAAATTAAGTCGAGTCATCAGAAGTGAGTTCAAAAGCTTGAAACAAGAACAAGAAAGGCAAGCAGACGCTTTGAATGATTTATTATTATTATTATTTATTATATTATTATTATTATTATTATTATTATTTTTAATTTATTAAATATTAAATTCACGTCAAAATGAAAGTATTTGAACAATTTTTGTTTCTTTTGAATTCATCAGGAACCGTAACGATGATAATTTTTATAAAAAAAAATTTAGAAATAATAATTATTAAAAAAAATAAATGTTTTTTAATTATTAAAATTGATTTACATGATTCGAATCAAAAATATTTATTACAAATCAATTAGCATATAAAAATCAAATCATAACTTTTATTTTCAATTTTTATTATATAAATCAAAAATAAGAATTATGCCTTGATTTGTATTTTAAAAATTGAATTAAATATCAAATAAAAATATCTTTTGATACAAAGAAGCTAGATCATATATAGACCTATACATATTTTAATTTATATTTAGTTATCTATATTTAATTTATATTTTATCTGCTGTATCTGTTCATCAATTATGACGTCGTCAGTTTCAAGAGTAAGAGCTGAAGAGGAGAGACTCAATCAATATTCTTGTTCTGTTTTAATTTATAATAAAAAATCGCTCATAATTGTGAATCGCGCTTGTGTTCAGTTCAGCCCATCTTTCATTCTCAATTTATAACTGATTTTTACCACGGCGAGTTCCTGTTGTTGTTCCTGTTCTGATTGAATGATTCCTGTCATCCAATGAACACTATAAGTCACTATGCGTCAGTGTGCAGCGCCTAAACAGCCAGCTCGCTCTCACTCAGTTGTAGTTGTAATAATGTTCAGGAGCTGCAATTCTTTCTCGCTCTCCCTCTCTCCCTCTCTCCCTCTCTCTCTCTCTCTCTCTCTCTCTCTCTCTCTCTCACTCGCCCTTCCCCACCTCCCTTTCTCACTGTCATTGAGTGAATATTAGGCAATGCGAATCAGAAATGATAAACGTCAAGCTAAGACGTAAATTCACTCGGTTAGTATGTTTAACTCTCCTATACAACTGCAACCATAAGTTCCCCATTCAGAGTTAGAAAAATTGTAGTCAATAAAGTTCTTAAAACTAAGAGATATAAAGTATATATCCCCATAATTTTACGCATCTTCTACAGACATAAGCAAACACTCAGATGAAGAGACCTTCAGCCGTAGAGACACTCTAATGGAAAGACCCTCAGACGTACAGACTAATATGGTTATATCGATTCAGCGGTTCGTTCTGATGAAGCATATTTATGCCTTGAAATGCCATTGTCGGGATAACAATAAGTTGGTTTTTTTTTAGAACTCTCAGAACCTTTTAGTCTAACGCTATTCACTCGAATTATATGCAAAGATATTTTAAAATAATTTCTCGCTTTCAAACTCTTTCCACTTTGATTAAATTTTGCATTTTGCATGGATTGAAAAATTTGAGCAGAAAATTGTGCTGCGAAGCGACTTTAAATATTCGTTGTTCGTTTCTGTTGCCATTGCTGGCGGACAATTTGGCGCCATCTAGCGACGGCATGTGGCATAAACCAATCAGTTTTTCCTGGAAAGCTGCTTTCAGCTGCACAACGCTCTGCGATAGCAAATATTTGTACTTATTTGTGAATCATATCGAATAACATGGATGGGACATCATTCATGTGGCCAACACACACACACACACACACACACACACACACACACACACACACACACATACGCACGCACAGCCAATGCAATTATTATTGTTGTCATTTTTAGTCACTAATCACTCTCGAATAACGGGCCGACGCCGCCGGCAGCGTCATAATAAAAATAATGATGTGACATAAAAAAAGAGCAGGAAGAAGAAGAAGCAGAAGCCAATGTGTGTGCGTGTGTCTTTGTGTGTATATATATATATTTGTTGTCATAAATCTTTCATTGATTGCAAACGAAGACATCGAAGACAACATTGACAACGACCAAAGATGAGCCGCCAATGCAGCAATGGCTAAAGCAAAAGGCTTCGTCGTTGTGGCTGGCGCTGGGTGGGAGGAGGGGGTGGGTTTCTGATGTTGCTTCGTGGGCAGGGCAGGGCAGGGCAGGGTCCACAAGGTGGTTGCCAGCACTGCGGTGGCTGTGCAAGCCGATATGCCAAAACAGAGTCGCCGCATAAAGCGGCATGACTGAAATAGATATAAGCAAATGTATCAGCGGTTGTCACCATGGCAGCAGAACGCGAATCCAATGCTCAGTCCTTGACTCTAGTCGGGTATACTGGCTAGCAGCTGCAATTTGTCAGCTGAAATTTTAGCATATGATTCACATGTTATTTAAATTAATGCAAGCAAATGACTCGAGTTGTACGAAATTGTTCAAATCGATTTCAGCATTTATTCAGCTGTTAAGTGATGTCATTAGTCAATGGGAAATATTTTGGATTCTTATTGAAATTCGGATAAGGTAAATAATATTATAAACTTATCTTCAAGCTATTGTTTCGAGTTAATCGAATGTTTCATTGAGTTGAACATTTTTACATTGTCAATCATATTTTATATGATTTAGAAACTTAATTATATTCATTTTATTCATTTATTAATCTAAAGATAAGAAATGTCAGCGAATGTTTCAAATACATTGAATCATTTGAGTGTTTTTTAATGACTCAATTGTTATGAGTGCTGCAATGCACAAGACACCTACAACTATGGCTGGAAATACCTACATGAATTATACAAATCATTCAAATGATTCAATAAAATAGTTCATATGATCATTTTTAAAATTATTCATTGTTGATGCACTATAATGATTCAAAAATAATTCACCGACATGCCTTAATGATTCATTATAGATTAATAAGTGATTCATTAATGATTCATGAATGATTCGTGAATGATTCGTGAATGATTCATGAATGATTCATGAATGATTCGTGAATGATTCATGAATGATTCGTGAATGATTCATGAATGATTCGTGAATGATTCATTACCATGATTCGTGAATGATTCATTACCATGATTCGTGAATGATTCATTACCATGATTCATTATAGATTAATAAATAATACATTCTAGATTCATGAATGATTTCTAAATGATTCATTATTGATTCATTACAACGATTAATATTTCCTTTATAAATGATTTCTAAAAATGATTCATAAATGATTCATTGTTGATTCATTAAAATGATTCATTGTTGATTTATTAAAATGCTTCTTAAAATGATTCATTATTGATTCATTAAAATGAGTCACATGTGATTCATTGTTGATTCATTACAATGATTAATATACATATGTATTCAAGCTGCAGTTGAATTTGCCATTAAGTAGTTGGAAATTTATTCAAGTAGAGCATATACCAAATGCTACTCTCCATGCGATACTCTCTTAGCACACACACATACACAAATCTTGACAGAGTGGGTGCGAGTGTGTGTGTGCATGTACTTTTTGTTGAGTTCGTTTATCTTGTTTATCATGGATTTCATTATGGCTGTGGTTGCGTGTCTTTTGCTTTGCGGTGGCTTATGTCGCCATTCGATTTTGAAAATGTAAATCTCTTGTCCTCATCCTCACGTGACCTACCCCCGCCCGCTGCCCCAGCCACGCCCCCCTTTTACTTTTATTTTTGCGCTTGTATGCTGTGTGCTCGCCGCGTCGTTGGCGGCGTCGTTTGTCAACATGTCAGCGGCGCTGATTGCTGACTTCGATCTGAATTATTAAGTTGCTTTTAATGCGTTTGCTTTTGCTTTTGCTTTTTGGTTCGATTTTCGATGTGGCATACTTTTCAGCGCCCAGGCGCCGCTGGCGAAAACAAAGCGCCAAACAGTTTCAGCGAAAACAGCAACAACAACAACAACAACAGCTGAGAGAAGTGATGCAACCAACACCAACAAAAGCAATGCGGATTTGCAAGTGGGATCACTTGATTTCGCCTTCGCCTTGGTAATTGGTTCTCTGCATTATTTAGTGACATTTGACGTGGCTGCTAAGTATTTTTGGATTGCCCCAGAGACAAAGAGAGAAAGTAATATGAAGAGAGTAGGAGAGAGAGAGAGAGAGAGAGAGAGAGAGAAGGGGAGAGAGAGGGAGAGATAGATTGAGTGAGTCTCTGTAGCAACTTCAACTCAGGCATTAGCCAGGGACACTTAAGTGCATATGCAAGCGACTTAAGATTTATCGATAGTCGATAACGTATATTTTATCACTTGTGACAAATATATCAAAAGAACTTAAGTAATGTGTCAATGCTATAAGTTTTGTGTTAGTTTCAATCGATAACAAATTCATGTAACAAGTGATTTAGTGAGCAGTGCAATCAACTTAAAATCTATTAACTACTGTTAAAGCTCATTTTTCGATTTTCATTTTTTAAATTATCGATATATGCAGGTAACATTAATATATAAGGACAACATTATACAATTTATCGATAATCGATAATGCTAGCATGCAGAGTAGCTTTATACAAAGTATCAATAATGAATAATGATAATAAGCAGGCTTGCTTTATAGAAAATGTCGATAATCGATAACGATAACATTAATGTGCAACGATTAATGAGCTCTAAAAATATCGATAACATGCGTTCCATGGCATATTTATGATTTGTCAATTGCAAATTGAGATTTTTATATGTAGTACATGCCGTAGCTCATTCAATGGTCAACACAAATTGAACTAGTTCATTTGAGTTGTACATGCATGTGTGCATGTATCAATTCAATCACTTCTCAGTCGGAAGCTAAGCAAGTAATTTCTAGTGTTGGAATTTTGGCTATGCAAAAATCAAGAGCATTAGCTGAAAGGCCAACTGGGTTCATTGCTTCGATGGCCAACCCTCTGGCCATCTCTTTCTATATCTATATCTATATCTTGGCGTCCTACGCTCACTCCTGCCCATTGTTGTTTGTGTCCTTTCAATGCCCGCTGCGTTGACTTCATAAATATGCCAAACGGACTCTATCAAAATACTTGGCAACGCAGAGAGGCAAGCAGGCAGAAGCCTTCCTCGAGTTGAACATAAACTAAGCGAGTAAATTGAGACACGACGGACACGTGAGTTTGATAGATTGAAGGATATATAGAAGCACACTCGCTCACACACACACACACACACACACACACGGAGCACATGCTGAGCTAGGCAACATCCTCTGTCTGAGCTGTGTGTGTGCGAGTGTGTTTCGTGTTGTGTGCGTATTTCATTAACGTCGCCTTTGAAAATCCATTCATTTATCAAAAGCAAACTTCAAACACGCGCGTGAGTTATGCCATCAGCATCACTTCTCACAGCGTCAGCTGACACCATACCATTAGCTGCATTTCCAAGAACTACAGTCGACACTAAAGGCTTACAATCTTCCTTAATGTAAAAAAACTCTTGAGCCATAAGTATCATAAGAATAACGGACACTTATTGCTAACTCAAGAGCAGACCCAATATTGTAAACAATAATATTTGTCACAGCTACATAATATAAACAAGCATCGCAGCCTCCACTAGCTATCAAAGGCTATATGACACTTTTTGGTCACAGCCCAGCTGCATAATATAAACACACTTTAGTAATAAGACGCAGCTCCAATATTGTAAACATAAACAATTATCGCAGCCTCCGCTGCCTAGCATAAGAGTATTTCACCATGATTGGAAACAAAAGAAATATATAAAAACCCCTTAGAATTGAATAAGTCGCTCAGTTGTATTCTATGCCTCAAATAAAGAACATGTATTAATCTAAAAAGAAGTACATAATTGGCGCAGCCGGTAATCGGAGTAACACGAAAAATAAAGTTTTGTGAAATCTTGTAAAAGTGAACAAAATAAAAAAATTGAGTGTTACAATAGTAAATACAGATAAATAATTGCGGAAACTTCGGACATATAAATCCAAGCAACGAAACAATTAAAAGCTGTATTAAAAATATAAAGTACAGATAAATAATTGTGGAAACTTCGGACATAAATATCCAAGATAACGAAACAATTAATAAAAACTGTACAGCGAAAAAAAAATAGATAAAGAAAATAAAAAATAATCAAAAATGGCAAATCAACAAATCAGTGAAGTGCAGCAGTGCATCCAACTGCTCACAAATGTAATACTTTCTCGAGAAGCTGATGTCAGAAACCCAATCACAAATCAAAGGAACTGCATTGAGAAGGAGACGAGGTACTTGCCGATATTCAATGGACAGGAGGGAACTCTACACGGATTCGTGGCCGCAGTGGACCAGATAATGGAGGAATACGAGGACAACAGCCAGGTGTTCACTGTCATATTTAACACCAAGATTCAAGGTCAGGCTAGAACTATACTTAGTATTAATCCACCAACAAATTGGACGGAGTGCAAAAATCGTTTGAGACATCATTATAGACCAAGAATAGATCAGATGGGATTAACTAGGAAGATCAATAACCTGAGAGTAACAAGCGTAAGAGATCTTGATATTAAAATAAGAACACTTGTTGAAGAAATTACTGATTTTTCGGTCTTTGAAAATAATAGTAGACTTGTTGATATTCTAAGTGGATTATTAATTCAAAGAGTTAAAGAATTAGCATGTGGTCCGATGGCAATTGCCTTAATGAATAAAACAACTTTATCAGATGTAAGAAATGAACTTTCTAATTTTGCTGGTCTAAATTTTGGAAATTTAAATCAAAAATTATTATTAAAAAAAGACAATAATTATTCATCGAATTACAATAACAGACAATTCAACGAACAAAATAACCAAAACTTAAGACAAGACACAGACAACAGAAATTTAAACGAAAATAAGCAAGCAAATACTAATTACCAAAGACAAAACATACAACAACAAAGTCTGAACGTAAGACAAACCAAAATTTTAACAGACAACAACAAAGCCAAAACATGAGACAAACAAGTCAGAATACTCGCCAAAATCAGAATAATCAGCAACCACAACCAGAAGCAATGAGTGTAGACAATATAAATGAGGAAATTAATAATGATCAAAATTATGAAAATACGCAGGAAGAGTTTTTTACCAATTAGCCTCGGACAAAAGAAAAGTTTTCATTAAAGGAACTATTGAGGGAGATACCTTTCTAATCTTAGTAGATACTGGATCTACTATAAGTATACTAAACACCAAAAATATACATGAATCAAAGTATAAAATAATTGAGAAATTTTCAAAAACCATTTACACTATTAATGGCAGTATTAAAAGTGACAGCTATTTAGTAAAAACAAAAGTACCGAGTGAATTTAAATATGCAGAGGGCGCAAGAATAAGATGGGTGGCTATGTCCCTGGAAAGATCATATGACTTTCTATTGGGCATGGACTTCATCCAAGCAAATTTGGAAAATATTGATTTTAAAAACAAAATGGTTAAGCTTTGCAATGGAGTCGAAATTCCGTTCCTTTCCAAATTATCAGAAGATGTTTGTGTAATGGAAGTAGGTGAAATTGATGACTTTAAGCTAGAAGAGCTCAATACTGAAGAAGTTCAGATAATAAAAAATCTTACGAAAAAATATGAAAAGTTATATTTTAAAGAAGGGGATCAGTTAACTAATACTAAAACAATAGTGCATAATATTAAAACCATAACAGATCAGCCCATAAATTCAAAACTCTATAGGGTTTCTCCAAAATATGAAGATGAAGTAAGGAAGCAAATAATTGAAATGGAAAAAAGTGGAATAATAAGAAAAAGTAAAAGCAAATATAGCTCTCCTATATGTGTTATTAAGAAAAAAATGGACAATTCAGGAATTCAAAAATATCGTATCTGTGTAGACTATAGGCGGCTAAACCAAGTAACCGTTCCAGATAAGTATCCAATACCTATTATGGACGCTGTATTAGATAAACTTGGAAAAGCCCAATATTTTTCTACCCTTGATTTAGCGAAAGGTTATCACCAAATACTAATGGCAGAAGAAGATATTGAAAAAACTGCTTTCATAACACCAATGGGATTATATGAATATGTTAGAATGCCATTCGGGTTAAAAAATGCTCCAGCTACATTCCAACGTTTAATGAATGATATTTTGAGGGATTATATAAACAAAATTTGTTTAGTATATCTTGATGATATTCTAATATTTTCAACAACACTCGAAGAACACAAGATTGCTTTAGAAAAAATTTTTAAAGTACTTAGAAATCATAATTTGAAAATACAACCAGATAAATGCTCATTTATGAAGAAACATACAGAATATTTGGGACATATTCTTACAAAAGAAGGGTTCAAACCAAATCCAAAAAAAATAGAAGCAATAAAAGAAATTCCATTACCAAAAACTGAAAAACAATTAAAAGGATTTTTAGGTATGACAGGATTTTATAGAAAATTTATCAAAGACTATTCCAAAATAGCTTACCCAATGATAAGATATTTACAAAAAGGTGTATCAATTAATACAAATGATCCACAATTTATAGATGCATTTGAAAATCTTAAAGCGCTCATAAGTTCACATCCAATATTAAAATATCCAGAATTTGACAAACCATTTACAATTACTACAGATGCCAGTGATTTCGCCATAGGTGCAGTTTTATCTCAACAAGGACAACCAATTGCTTATGTTTCGAGAACACTTAATAAACATGAGAAAAATTATAGCACAATTGATAAAGAATTTTTGTCTATTATACATGCAGTAAATTATTTTAAACACTATTTGATTGGAAATAAATTTCAAATTATAACCGATCATGCCCCTATAAAATACTTAAATTCAAAATACAAAGGAAAAGAAATGACAGCTAGACATCAAAGATGGATTTTAAAACTACAGGAGTTTGATTATGATATTATATACTTAAAAGGTAAAGACAATAAAGTAGCAGATTTTTTGAGCAGACAGGAAGCAGCACAGTTAATTAATGCACAAAATAACGAAGAATCAAATTTTGATTTAACAAATACACAGCATTCAGCAGATGAAGAAGAATTAATTCATTATTATATAAAAGATGACATTGTTAATAAATATAAAACTCAGATAATAATTACCTATTCAGCAACAGATAATATTAATATACACAATGGAAGAAAAATAATTGAAGTAAACCCAGCAGACACAGAAAATGAAATTGAAATAAAACTACAAAATAATATAGAGAAAGGAACAGTAGGAATTTTTTCAGAAGTACCAGACTCAGAATATCATAAAATACAATGTATATTAATTAAAATTTTTTCTCACTGTGAAAATATAAAATTTTTCAAATGTACAAAACGAGCTCAAGAAATTTCAACGGAGGAAGAATTACATAAACAAATTTCAATTTACCATTCAAAAGATTCATTACACAGTGGTATAAATGAAACGTTCAATTCACTAAAAGACAAAATCTATTTTCCAAAATTAAGGGAACATATTCAGTTAATAATAGCAAATTGCAGAAAGTGTAAAGAGATTAAGTATGATAGAAAACCGATTAAACCAAAATTTCAACTTACAGAAACACCAAATAGTAAAAATCAAATTATACACTTAGATATATTTCATATAAAACACAAGTCTTTTGTTACAATCATAGATAAACTTACAAAATTTGCAGTTGCTTATAACATTACGGATAGAAATTGGCGAACAAAGATGCAAATTATGATAGAACATTTTGCAAAATTTAATAAACCACAGAAAATAATAATGGATAATGAATTTAGATCAGAACATATAATACAGTTTTTAAACAAGGAAGATATTGAAATACATTATACAAAACCAAATTCCCATACAGGAAATGCTGATATTGAAAGATTACATTCCACATTAATTGAAATAATAACAGGAATAGATAATAATGAACTTTCCATTGAATCTAAAATTCAATTAGCAATAATAGCGTACAACAAACGTTATCATTCAACAATAAAATGTACACCGAATCATGCTAAAGATACAGAAGATGCAAATAAATTGAAAATGACTATTGAGGAATGTAAAAAAATGACTATAAACAAAATAAATAATACAAGGGAAGAATACAAAGAACAAAGACAGGAAGGTCCAATTAAAAATTATAAAAGAGTCAGACATAAGGATGAGCCTTATTTTAGATATGCAGAGTTAGAAAACATTCATCCAAGTAACATTAAAAGACCGTTAAATCAGGAAATTAACAAACCTAATGAATAATAATAAAAAAAAAATTTTTTTTGTTGATAGCAGATATGATAAAGATTTTTTTTCTCTTTTACTTATTTCCCAGATGTTAATCATGCTAGCCATCATTATAATCAGGCCTAATACAGTACAAGCAAGATTGCAAATGGAACCGATATTAGTTAGTGCAGGATATGCACCCATACAGATTCAGGAAACCGAAATAGTAAACGAAACAATAATTATACTACACATTATTAATATTGACCCACTTAATGATATTTTAAAACAAATAGAAACAAACATAAGAACAACCGAAATTGCACATAAAGAGGATTTATTAAGAGAAATTAAATTAATTAAGGCCAAGATTAAATCCATTACACCTTTTAGCAGAAATAAAAGGGGACTTATAAATATAGCAGGTACAGCATACAAATGGCTATTCGGACTGATGGACGATGAAGATAGGACAGATATCTTAAAACACCTTGATATAACCGACCAAAATAACCATAACATCATAAACAACATGAACCAACAAATAATCATAAATTCACATTTTAACGACACAATACATAGTTTAGCAGAAACGATTAAGCATGACCGAAGAATCATTAATGAAACACTGACAAATATAAATAACCAAAATAAAGAAATCATAATGAAAATCTTATATAATGATCAAATGCAGAAATTAAAAAATATCGAATACAAAGTAAATTATATTCAGGAGAATATTGCCTCTGCAAAGAATAATATAATTTTACCAGAAATTTTATCAGAAGAAGAAATAAACAAATTTGACATTGATTTTTATAAATTAAAATTAATTCGTATGGGTATTTTGAAATATAAAAATAATTGCATAATAATAGCAATAAAAATTCCAAAAAATTATATAAATGTAGATGTTAAGTTACTTATGCCAATGCCAAACACAGAGTATATCCAAATTGATCAAGAAAATTTATTAATTATAGAAGTTAACAATAAAATATTGGAATATAAACCAAATACAATTTTAAAGGAACTTAAATCAAGTAAAAGTTGCACTCTTACCAACAGCTGTAAATTTATATTTAATAATATCACTAGTATTGAAAAGATAGATGATGACACAATAATAATAAAAAATGCCAGAAAAGAAAAGTTATATCAAAATTGCGACAAAAGAAATATTACATTAAATGGAAATAATCTCATACAATTTGGAAATTGCAAAATACAAATTTTAAAAGAAACATTTTCCAATGAAAAAATAGAATTTTACGACAAATTTTTTTATCCCACAGAACTATTAAATCAAACTTACAAAAACACTATTAATTTTGATCATTTAACAATAAAAAATTTTGAAAATTTAAAAGAAATCTCAGAACTAAAATATGAAAGAAAAGTAACAAATGGCATTATATTAATACTTTTAATCATTTTTATATGTTTTATTATTTATGTATACTTAAGATCCAAAAGGCAAAATATTAATATTAATTTGGAAAGAATTCAGGAGAATTCAGACTCTAAGAGGGGAGGAGTTATGCCATCAGCATCACTTCTCACAGCGTCAGCTGACACCATACCATTAGCTGCATTTCCAAGAACTACAGTCGACACTAAAGGCTTACAATCTTCCTTAATGTAAAAAAACTCTTGAGCCATAAGTATCATAAGAATAACGGACACTTATTGCTAACTCAAGAGCAGACCCAATATTGTAAACAATAATATTTGTCACAGCTACATAATATAAACAAGCATCGCAGCCTCCACTAGCTATCAAAGGCTATATGACACTTTTTGGTCACAGCCCAGCTGCATAATATAAACACACTTTAGTAATAAGACGCAGCTCCAATATTGTAAACATAAACAATTATCGCAGCCTCCGCTGCCTAGCATAAGAGTATTTCACCATGATTGGAAACAAAAAGAAATATATAAAAACCCCTTAGAATTGAATAAGTCGCTCAGTTGTATTCTATGCCTCAAATAAAGAACATGTATTAATCTAAAAAAGAAGTACATAATTCGTGTGAGTGTGAGTCTGAGTCTGAGTGTTAGTGTGTGTGCGACAGATACTGCAACAATTTAGCTAGCATTGCTTCTCCCTCTCTCCCTTTCTCTCTCTTTCACTCTCTATCATACTCGCACACGGCATCTTGTGCCATATCTCTGCTCGGCTCTGTGGTGGCATCGTAAAAAGCGTTGCGGCCAAAAAAGGATCAATGAAGCATGCCTAAGAATCTGTCATTTATGACACATGACATACTTTATGAGTAATACACGCCCCGCCTATAATACAGCTAGCCACGCCTCCTCCTTAGGTATGGCCAGCGTAATAAAAGCGACGATAATAAAGATAAGACCCAGCAGCAATTGAAAGTTTTGCGCCAGACAACTTGAGGACAACTTTGACCCGAACTTCGACTTCGATTTCGATTTACCCGGGACCAAGGTCTGGCCAGCTCAGCCCTTGCCCCTCTAACATATTAGCTGAATAGTCTTTCTTTAATCTGTTTCTCAGCTCTTCCCAGTCAAGAGACATCAATCACATTTGATTTTAAAGAAATGCTTTAAGAGAAAAATAAGTGCGTGTGTTTCAATATGAAATCACTTAGGGGAAGCAAAGCGGAATGGTCAGCAGCCGGACAGCTGCATGGCCACGGCGGAGTCCTGTAGCACAATCTCACGCCGGAGTCGTATTATAAATTAAGCACAAGGCCAGCGCGCACAATAATTGCAAACTACTGAAGCATTTAATATTTTGAGTGCATTTCCGCGTTACGCTCGGCCGGAGGGAAAGGGTTCCACAAACAAACGAAAAAAAAAAATAACATTGTATAAAATGGAAGCAAAGGAAGGAAATGATTCCTGAAAGGTGCGAGCGAAAATAACAACAAGGAAATGCGGAATGAAGTGGCGAAACCGAAACCAAAGCAAATCGAATTGAAACACATGAAAATCGAAAGTCCGTAAAATGCCGCTGACCAGGAGAGACCACAAACAGAGAGGGAGAGAGAGAGAGAGAGAGAGAGAGAGAGAGAGAGTTGAGATCCCTGCTCAGACTACGGGTCAGAGTTCGGCCAGCCGTAAAGTTAATAAAGCGCCCGGAAGGCGATAAACAATTTGCGTTGGCGAAAAAGTCGGGGATGTTGCCCAAAGGCGTGGCGTAGCCCAACGGACTGCGAACTTGAAATTCTAATTGGCATTTTATGCCGGACCACGCCTACAGCCCACGACCGCACACACACACACTCACACACACACAGAAAGTCGCTGGCGCGATT
Source organism: Drosophila koepferae (assembly GCA_030914345.1). Taxonomy (NCBI): domain Eukaryota; kingdom Metazoa; phylum Arthropoda; class Insecta; order Diptera; family Drosophilidae; genus Drosophila; species Drosophila koepferae. The sequence continues at coordinate 17,799,222 of JAUESR010000196.1, read as the reverse complement.
GTCGAACAGGTGTGAAATCGTTGACGAATTCTCACGAATACGTTTAATCCGCTTTCTGATTTTTGTTGCAGTCAGCTCGGTAGGGGGGCTCGGTAGGGGGGGGGGGGGGGGGGTGGTAGGGGGTAGGCGTGGCGGCATATTCAGGTTCAGGTTCAGGTTCAGCAGCTGGACTCTGGCTACATTTTGCATTTCGCTGTAGCATCATATCATGTTGGATTAAAAGCAAGAGAGGGACAGAGAGAGAGAGAGAGAGAGAGAGCGCGCGTGCTATGCCCTTCGTTGCAAATTAATTTCGTGTACATGTCCTGCAGCCTTTAGCATTGCCTCTGTGACTAGCTCTCTCTCTGTGTGTGTGTCCGTGTGTGTACATATCGTGTTACCCACAGCTAAAAACTGTCCATCACTTGACCCCTCGCATCGTCCTGTCGACCACAAATGTTAAAGCGGCGTGACTTTATTTGATTGTCTGCCCAGTTGCGTTGGCATTTCGGGTTTTCCACTTTGTTTTTAGATCCGCATACGAAATTATATAAAAACAGTGGCAACCCTAAGCTATTCTGATATAACGGGATTGCTGTACAAATTGAAATTAAAACCCATTTCACCTTTTGTTGCCATTTCGCCAGGCCATTGTTATGATTCGATCCATTACAACTGGCCAAGAATGGATAGATAATGATTACAATTGACTCTTTGTCTCCCAGCCACTGTTGCTATATCTCTCTCGCTCTCGCTCTCTCTCTCTCCTTCCCTTTTTTTTTTTTTAATTTTTATCTCTCATAATATATGTATTTTAGTGTCCCTGCCCTTGTCTTTGTGTCGTTTCCTTTCCTTTTACCAGTCTTTCAATATTATTTTGTTCCTGTCTAATTCTCTCTCTCTCTCTCTCTCTCTCTCTCTCTCTCTCTCTCTCTCTCTCTCTCTCTCTCTCTCTCTCTCTCTCCAAGGCAGCTGGCTTAGTTTGGAATGATGATTGATATTGCCTCTTTGTCTACCATTCTCTGCGTCTTTCACCCTCTCCCTCTCTCTCTTGCCCTCTCTCATTCTTTCTCTTCTCATTCAGTCTTAGTCTATCCCTTTCTTATTCCATGTATCTCTCTCTTACTCTACATATCTTTTATATAGTTAGATCTCCTTTTGCAATTAAGTGTCTTTCACTCACACTTTGAAATCTATTGGAACTACTCAACTATTATTGAAACCCACTTGACAGCCATGGAAATTCTGGTATGTAATATCGAAGAGTTAAAGTGTGAGATTCATGCCGTGGCATATGAGGAAACGTTAATCAGTTGCCTCAGCCCTCCTCTATCACTCCATCCCATTTCCCGGTTCTTTTGGCTGCGTCCAGCGAGGGACATAAAACACTTTCTCTTTATCAAATGCTGCTCTGAAGTAGTATATAAAAGTTCGCATATTCCATTCTTTAGCTGTGTACACGGTTTCTGCATACACAAATGACAGGCTCAGTCGTTTGAAGGGTCGCTCCTTCAGTTCCATATCTGCACAAACAAAGAGTAGGAAGATGAAGAAGAGCACATTATCATAAAAAACGAAAAATATTATACGTAAATGCCGATTAAATCTTTATTTTCCGCCTTGACGCACGCAAAGGGACAGGGCAAAGCATATTTGGTTACGCACACTATATATGTATGTATGTGCAAGCACATGCGAGGGGTGTGTGAAAAGTTGCTAGCTAGAAAAATTAAAAATATTTCAATTATTAATTAATTTACATATTGTAATATAAAAAAAAAATAAAAATATATATATATTGAATAAAATATTATTCATAAATTTATTAGTTCATCAATTTTAATTCTATTTTATTTTTGCTGATTATTCATACAATCATCATATATTTTGTTCTGCATAGAATGTATATTAAATAAGTAAATAAATAAAATATTTTACTCTTTTAGTTTATATTATAAATAAAATAAAAAGAGAAAAAAAAAAAGATTAAGGGTATATATATAATTATATTACATATATATAAATGTTGCTAGATCGTTAACACTTCAACCCACCCTCGCATATAAATTTTTACCAATTCTTTTTGCATTGTTGTTGTTGTCGTGTCCTTCGCTGACTGTTGACAGACATGTGACAGCGGCTGGGTGCCCGATCGTGCAACCTGATGATTTAATAACTGCCGCAAAGCTGATTAGATATAGGGCTACGGCTAGGGGTAGCGCTAGGGCTATGGCTAGGGCTAAGGGATGGCAAGGGGCGGGGTGGCGGATGTTGTGTCCAGGCAAAGGGGTTGCAAATTTAAAGGCAGCAGCAAATTTGTAAATGTTAAGCGAGCGAACGAGGGCCGAGCTAACCACCAAGGATAACGGCGCTTGTTGCTTCATGTTGTTGTACTTTTTGCTCTGTCCACATCTCTGTGTGTGTGTGTGCAGCGTGTGTGTGATTGATGACAACTCGAATAAGCGATGATTGATGCTTATTTTACACTTTTCGTAACAACACACGGCGACACATGTTTTATTTATGTGTGTGTGTGTGTGTGTGTGCGTGTTTTCCTCGGCGAATATATATATTTTTTTTTCTTTTTGCTGGCTTATATATTGGGATTATTATGAGCACACGTTCGAGCGTCTCCAGACACCAACGACAACAATAAAGCCGCCGCCGATGCCGTCGCCGTCGACGATGATGACGACGAGCCGCAATCATCAATGTCAACGGCGCTCTACGTTCCTGACTTCCTCTCTCTCTCTCTCTCTCTCTCTCTCTCTCTCTCTCTTTATCGTTGGTAACAATCTGTGTTGGTGTTTGTAATTGTTTGAATATGCCTGTGCATGTGCATGTGTGCCTGTGTGTGTGTGTGTGTGTGTGTGTGTGTGTGTGTGTGTGAGGTGTTCTTGTGGTTTACTTATTGCTACGCTGCAATACATCATCATGTCTGGCAGTTATCCGGGTGGGAGAATCTGCAAGCATCCGCCCGGTAACCAGCTAACCATCTAACCAGCTCAGCATCGCATGCTGTTAGATGCCAAATGCAACAATTTTATGCCGCAATACCTTTAAAATTGTGTACATATTTGCTTAAACATTTAACTTGAATTAACTTATTATTATTTTATTGATAGTATAGTAGTAGTATAGTATTAATTTATTGATTTATTATATATTTACTTATTTGGAAAAAAAAAATTGATATTGCTTTAATATTATTTAATTCTACGACAAAGAAAAAAATTGTATCTTTGGCACAAATTTGCTGAACATTCGTAGGCAGTTCTCAAGACGTCGCTGTTTGCTGCGATGCACGCACTGTAAAAATGGCGGCTGGCGCTGTCGATGGCCGCGGCTGCGTGACGTCAGCAGCCAATTGGATTGGCCACAGCTGCAATTGGACAAGGAATCAGTGTGAGCGAGAGCGCAATACAGTCGATCGTTCATATGTTACCTTTCTATGCGGGCGTCGAAAGCGTTGGCGATGCGGCTGAGGCAATTTACCGTTGGAAAGTAAAGCGCGATTGCGTCGCTCCCATGACTGTTGCAAATATGATAGAGGGAGATAGAGAGAGAGAGAGGAAGTGTGAGTGTGTGGACTATATTGAGATGCAAATGAATAAACGGGCAAGTGCTGAAAGAGTGAGTGGGAGCGCTAGAAGTTATATTTGCATTTGAGTATGGCGACATATGAGTTGAAAAGGCGATGTATAGATAGCGAGACAGAGAGAGATAGAGAGAGAGTGAGAGAATGGAGACTTGTTACAGAGAGAAAGTTACAGAGACAAAGAGAAAGAAGTGATAATAGGAATAAAAACCACATAAAAAAACATCCGCCAGGGGGGAGTGAGATAGATAAATGGAGAAATATGAAAGACAGTGAGACAGAGCAAGGAAGAGAAAGACTCTCCATCAGAGAGAAATAGAGAGAGAGAGAGAAGGAAAAAGTAGGCAAAACAAGAAAGTGATGAAGAGACAGCTAGCTATAGAGATAGAGAGAGAGAGAGAGATAGAAAAGCAAATAGATACAATAGCAAGAGAGACTGAAAGAAAAGTATAGATATCGCGAGATAGATTGTAAGCACATACCTGCATATTAACATCATATTTGATGCGTCGGTCAAGCGCTGGCGCCTGCTCCTGTAGCTGGCGTCGCAGCCAGGCCACGCCCAGTTGCAGCTCCTCGCCGGCCATGTGACAGATGTGCAGGGGACAGCCAGAAGAGCGGCTCAGCTGCTCGAGATCGAAGGTATTCTCCACATCGTACAGCTGCACGGCATCGCTGTGCCGCGTGGCCACGAGCAGGACGGGCTTGCCGCGCAGCATGGCATGCTGCAGGCAGCGCTGCAGCAGAGCAAAGCTGTCCAACAGCTGCTCGTAGCTGGCACTCAGATCGAAGCAATAGATGAGCGCATGGCAGGTGGCAAAATAATGCTGCCAAATGCGCTGCATATCCACGCTGCCGCCCACCTCAGTCAGCAGCAGACTCGACTCCGGATCCTTGACTCGATAGCATCGCACGCCATTCGTGGCGCCCAGATCGTTGGCGTCCCGCTCCTCGCCGCTGAGCAAATGACCCAACTGTGTTTTGCCACTGCCCGCAACGCCCAGCAGCAGCAGCTTAAAGCGCGCTGTCGCCGGCAGCTGCGACGCCCTCTCCCCGCAGCAGCAGCAGCAGCAGCACGAGCAGCACCAGCGTGGCAAGCAGTGCAGCTGGCCCATTTAGCACATGGTTTGGCCTCCAGATCTGATTTGAATTTATACAACTATTTCTACTCTAGTTTTTGGAAGTTGTTTTACGCACGGCTTCAATTGTTTTGTTTACCAGCCACTGAGGCCGTCAGCTGATTTGGCCGCCTCGTTGCCAAGGGTAACCTAATTTGTGTTGTGGCCTCAACTGTTGCCATGGCTAAGACACGTAGACCATGTTAACAGCATTTCAAGTAAGTGGAAATCACAATCAACGTTATTTTTTTTATTATTTTAACGGAATTATTTTTGAATATTAACTTATTGCTGTTATTAACATTTGCCATTAATTAACTGTTATGCTAACATTTGCTCTGTTATCTTTGCTGGCCATCAATTACAGCTGCTGTACAGTATTCACTGTTGTTAACAGCTGTTGTTAACAGCTGTTGTTAACAGTTATGTTGCGCTTCGAAAAAGCTTTATCCTACAGAGTTTGTCGTTAGATGGCGTCTTCTCCCAAACCTTGTTCCCAATTCAAAGGGAAATTTTTCTAACCCTATTTAAGGCAAATTTCCACATTGTAATTTACCATTTAAATAAAACCCAATTTCGTTATTGAATGTGAGTTTTTGTGAAAATTTTGAAGCAATAAAAATATATATAAAATAAATAAATTGAAATGAAATTTTTTTGTTTAAGAATAGCTGAAATGGCAAATATTAAATTTGACAGAAAAATTAAAAAAAATAAAAATAAAAAACATAAATGAAATATTTTAAGATTGTAAAAATGATTAATATATATATTTTGCTTATTTTTATTTTTATTTCTTTTTATTTGTCAGATTTCGTATAGAACTAAAGCACTGAAGTGCTTGCTGCGTCTTTGAAAAAAAATTATAGGTTTAGGAATACATACATACCCTTTACATATATACCCTTTACATATATACCCTTTAGCTAGCATTGGCCTGCCTGTTATTTTATTGCCATGTTAAGCTTTAAGCTTAAGTGTTTAAAAAAGCCAAACAAATCATAATTAATAAACTTTTTTTTTTTCTTTATAAAGATAAATAAGCTAAAAATGTATCTTAAATATTTTGTAATGAAAAACACGAATTTTTTCTACTCTTTCTTCAGCATACAAATATTTCAAGCAAAGCTAATTATATAGCAATTTATTTATTTTACTTTTTTTTTATTTTTAAATAAATTTTTGTTCATGCTGTAAGGTATATCAAAAATATATTATATTACAATTTAATATAAATATCTCTTACTTTAAGATAAAGTTGAAATAAATATATATTATTCAAACTGTTTGTTTAGCATATATATTTCTATGAAAGGTTTTCAATTTTTATATCATTATTATATAACTAAGATAACTATAAATTAAATTATGTCAATGTAACCCAACTGATATCATCTTACTAAAAGCATATCTAGGCTTCGATGTGGCATTGTTTTATTTTTTATATTTTTTCTTTAACATGTTTGCTAATCGCCTTGAAGCTTAAGCCTCGTAAGAAAGCTCTTTGTATTATTGCATTGCATTATGCTGTCATGCCCCATTAGCCCCACCCACCCAAGCCAGTGGGGGGCCAGCGAACGAGGCATATTCAAATTGAAAAGTAAGCAAGCTAAACGTTTACCAAACTTTGTCGCCCAGCCAAACGCCCGCCCGCCCACTTCTCGTTCCTTTTCTACTCCGCCTACCAATGTCTGTGGCCTTGAGGCTTGGCAACTCTTTTGTGCTAGCTCCTTTCTGGTAACCGAGCTGCTCGCCCACTCGCCCGTCTGACCTAGAGGAGACGTGTGCATGAATATGATGTCAGTCACCTGAGTGTACCATCTAACTAGATGGCTCCATCTCCATTCAGCTCTGGACCGTCGCGTCGGCCATGGGAGGTGGCTTATGAAGAGGAGGCGTGGTCCGTTTAGTCGGAAGATCTGCAACTTGAATACTGTATATGCTGATGTGTGTGTATATGCAAATATCTAGCTGATTGCCTGTACCTTTGTAGCTAAAGAGAAAACATTTCATTTGACACCATATTAAGTGAATGTGGCGAGGGTAGCTCGAAGACTTGTGTAAATTAAAATGAAAAAGAGATGTGAACTTATATGAACTAATATACTCCATTTGCCAGTGTCGCAGGAGTATGAATATTATTATTATATTCTATTATGCAACTTTATAGGCAGCCCTCGTCAGTTTAGCCTTCTCAAATATTTACTCTGGCACATGCACCGCCAGCCAAATGAAGCGACACCGCGTAACCATCATCGCCTTTTGTCATTGCATGGGCTCTACTTTTCTGGGTTGGCCAACAGCGAGTACTCTGGGCCTGCACGGCTTTTCGTGGGCATATGATTCCAGGTATGGCATTATTCGATTATTTGTGCGCAGCAGCATCATTTCGTTTGCTTTCCGGCTGTTTTCCTTTTTAGCCGTCTGCGAGCGAGCGGCGCCTGGACTCGAGTCGAGTTGCTCTTTGACTATGCCACACGGAGACGTCATATTTCCTTTTTGCAGCGCCACCTTTATTTTTCGTACTATTTTCCTTTAGTTCTCCTTTATTTTCTATTTTTTTTTTTTTTTTTTTTACTATTTTTCATTGCGCTTTGCTTGGCGCACTTGTCGAGTCGTTCACCGTTGGAAAAGTTTAGCGAGCTTAGCGCTGGGCGCGCCAGCTTGCCTCGGATTTCATTTCCGGCATGTTGCGGTTACGTTAAGTAACGGAGATTGCATCGCTAATGATGCAATTGTGTTTAGCGGAAATGAAAGCGGTTTCATGTGACGCCTTGCCAGCCCACAAGCCGACCACTAAGCACACACACACACACACAGTGACACACATGACATAGACAAGCTCTCAAGAATTGGATGCTAGTCAGGCATCTAAAAGCCAATCAAATTTAAGAAAACTGCAAATGAAGTGCGAAAGGAAAGAAAAAAAAAACTATTCAGCTATTAATTGGATTTGTGCTAACCAAAGGAAATACCTGACTGACTGAGACTTGGGCTGACTGAAGGACTAACTGAAGATCTGAGTGACTGAATGACTCTAGATGACAGACGAGCAGACGGACTGACGGATTGACTGCGATTGACTCTGAGAGACTAACTGAGTGACTAACTGACTGGATGACTGACTGAGCGAAAGAATGACTGGTAGACTACTGACTGAGCGATTGACCAACTGACTGACCAACTGACTGACTAACTGACTGGATGGCTGGGGGAATAAATAACTGACTGACTGACTGAGTGGATGATTGACTGGAGGACTGAGGGAATGACTAACTGATTGACTGAGTGACTGACTGAGTGAATGATTGACTGGATGATTGAGGGAATGACTAACTGACTGACTGAGGGAATGACTGACTGGATTGCTGGGAGAATGAATAACTGACTGACTGACTGAGGGAATGACTGACTGGATGACTGAGGGAATAACTAACTGACTGACTGACTAATTGAGGGAATGACTAACTGAACTGAGTAAGTTTGACTGATAAACTGACAAGCCGGCTGACTGATTCTGGATGACTTACGGACACAGCTCCTGGAAATTTACCTGTGATAGACAAAGTATCTTCATAGACTTACCGACTCTGGCTGACTGACAGAGTGTCTGAATAACTAGACCAAGACTGACTGACTGACTGACTATGAGCAGGACTAACTGGCTGGCTGACTGACAGACTGTGTGTTGACTCTGACACACAGATTGCCTCTGATAGACTTTTCGTTAGGTAGTAGCGTAGTAGGCCTCGCTGCTAAATTTGAACACTTCAAAACACTTCAACTCAGCACAAATTTCGATTGGGAAAGAATTCGTAATTTTATTTTTTTTTCAGGCTAAAACTTCAATAGCAAAATTCTTTGGGTGCATTGCAGCCATGTCAAATCCGCAGTGTAAAACGCCCAGTGGACAGTCAACACAAAATGATTTAGTGAATACGCCAGAGCATTTATATCCCGGATACTGTGGGCAACCGCGGCAATATGATCCCCGGGAATTCGGTCTAACCGGCAATGAAGAATGGCGTAATCCGCGCATGTTTCGCAATATGACATGTCCGTAGAACTGTGTAAGAGTATTCAGAACAAAACTGACCATTTCAAACGATTTACAGATGAAACTGACGCTGAGGCACTGAATGCGATGCGGATGGCTCAACCCCGTAGACCCATGTGTCGTCCGGCGGAAACTTCCATTGTGAACAATTTAACTGAGGAATGTTTGGCTGATATCTCGGCGCCGCCATTCGAATCGAGCATGACATCACCGATGTGTGGCTCCGGTGGAGAATATCTAGCTAATATAACACCGCCCCAATTGTGTAACACGGCTGACGCTAGTGTGAGTGAAAATGATAGCTCTAACTGTACGGATAGCGTACCACAAAGAGTTGTGCATGATTTTAGCCAGCTGCGCGATTGCAACTTTGATCTATTGCCAGCAGGGGATTGCCGAGATCCAGATCCAAATTCAATGTTCGACAAATGCAGCGCAGAAAAGGTAACAACAGCACAAAAGTTACCACAAAATATATGTATCTATATTGACATTTTGTCAATGTATGCCACTGGCATAGAGAGAAAGAGATAGAAATATAAATATATAGAGAGAGAAAGAGAGAGAGAGAGAGAGAGAGAGAAAAAGAAGGTGCTCATAATTCACATCTCAGCCATGTCCGTCCGTCCGTCTGTCTGGCTGTCCGGCTGTCCGGCTGTCCGTGTGGTGTAAACTAGCATTTGAACTTTGAAAGATCAGTTCTTGGCGGGTATCTGCTAGTCGGTCAATTTCACCAACTAGAGATTTTCGCAATTCCATTGTTGAAATTCATATTAAATGAAAATCCTTTGGCCCACAGAAAAATAGTGTTCTAACAACTACGGTTCGCACAATTACGACGCATCGGGATCAATCCGGAAATGTGACAAGTCGCGTGGAGGAGACGAGTACGGTATCCAATAATAACAATGAACAGGCGGCTAATTTGAATACCACACCTGTCTGCTGTCCGGGACAGGGTCCCGCAGTCGGACGTCACCTTCATTTTTGCAATATGCAAGATCAGAGCGAAAACTTAGCCGATATCTCAATGCCCTCATTCTATGACAATAACCATCCAGCGATGAGCACTCGTATAGCCCAGAGGTCGATGCCAAGTGAACGATTGATGGATATGACTGCACCTTCGCTGGTGGACACAATGGAAAGACGAATGCAGTCAACCAATCAGAGCGTTTGCCTCGAAAACATAAGTGCTCCCCCTTTTCCCAATAGCCCCGTTGGCCGTAGTCCTGCCCGCCCAGATATTTGCGATATCTCAGCGCCGTCATTCGCCAACAGCAATCTGGCAGACGTATCCATGCCGAGTGGCGTTTGTGGTGCGAATGGTGATTCGATCCGACAATCAACGCAATATACCAACGAATGCTTGAACAGTGTAACAATGCCAAGTGTTATGTGCTCATCTGGCGCATCGCAACGACAAGTTTCCCAGTTGCCACATGATCGTTTAGATGATATAACAATGCCATCATTTGGCAATATGTCCGGAGCATCGAATAGACAACCAGGCTATATGACAGGTGAATGCTTGAACGACGTTAGTGCTCCGTCTTTTGGGTCAAGTCCTGCCCGCAGTAGAATATATCGTAGCCAACAAAGGTCGGGGCTAGCGCAGAGTAACTTAAACTCAACTGCTCTGGAAGATATCAGCATGCCGTCCTTCGAGGCATCGAGCGCCGCAGCGAGATCCATGCAACAACGTTCAATGCAGTCTCAGCCAATCTGTGACACATCAGCTCCATCTTACGTATCGTATGGACAATGTCCAAGTGCAGGTGAATGTTTGGAGAATATATCAATGCCATTATATGGAAGTATGGATGTTTCGACTGACCAGTATCAGTGTGTGGCTGATGTTAGCATGCCCTCATTTGGAGGCGTGTCGGGAGCTTCGCGAGCCAGATCGCTGTCGCGTCAACACCAATCGATACCTTCGCAGTCATGTCAACAGTATTCGGGGCCTGCACAATCGATATGCTGCTCAGATCAACAAGAATATTTAGATCAAGTCACTATGCCGTCTTTTGGAAATTCTACACGAGGTCCGATGCCCAGTGAGTGTTTGACAGATATTAGCATGCCCTCCTTTGGCGGGGTATCCGGTGTATCGAGAGGTAGAACACCTTCGCGTCAACAGCGTTCAATGGCAGCTCAGAATATCAGTAATATCTCAGCACCAATATATGAAAGTAGCCGAGTAGGACAAATGACTAATGAATGCTTAGACGACGTCACACAGCCCTCTTTTGGAATGTCTGGTAGAGAGGTCTCCTATAGTCAATATTTGGAAGAAATGAGTATGCCGCCGTTTGGTGGAGTGTCTGGGGCTTCAAGGCCAAGGACTCCAACATGCCAACAACAGCAATCGATGCGTTCTCAAAATATCTGTGATGTATCGGCACCGTCCTTTGCTAGTAGTGGACGTCAACAGCAATCAATGCAGCAGTCGATGCCTTCTCAAAATATTTGTGATGTATCAGCACCGTCTTTTGCTAGTAGTGGACGTGGAACAATGAACAACGAATGCTCGGCTAATGATATCTCTTATAGTCAGTTTTTGGAAGAAATGAGTATGCCGTCGTTTGGTGGAGTGTCTGGGGCTTCAAGACCCAGGACTCCAACATGCCAACAACAGCAATCGATGCGTTCTCAAAATATCTGTGATGTATCGGCACCGTCCTTTGCTAGTAGTGGACGTCAGCAACAATCGATGCCTTCTCAAAATATTTGTGATGTATCGGCACCGTCCTTTGCTAGTAGTGGACGTCAGCAACAATCGATGCCTTCTCAGAATATATGTGATGTATCGGCACCGTCCTTTGCTAGTAGTGGACGTCAACAGCAATCGATGCAGCAACAATCGATGCCTTCTCAGAATATATGTGATGTATCGGCACCGTCCTTTGCTAGTAGTGGACGTCAGCAACAATCGATGCAGCAACAATCGATGCCTTCTCAAAATATTTGTGATGTATCAGCACCGTCCTTTGCTAGTAGTGGACGTCAACAGCAATCGATGCAGCAGTCGATGCCTTCTCAAAATATTTGTGATGTATCAGCACCGTCCTTTGCTAGTAGTGGACGTCAACAGCAATCGATGCAGCAACAATCGATGCCTTCTCAGAATATATGTGATGTATCGGCACCGTCCTTTGCTAGTAGTGGACGTCAGCAACAATCGATGCAGCAGTCGATGCCTTCTCAGAATATCTGTGATGTATCAGCACCGTCCTTTGCTAGTAGTGGACGTCAGCAACAATCGATGCAGCAACAATCGATGCCTTCTCAAAATATTTGTGATGTATCAGCACCGTCCTTTGCTAGTAGTGGACGTCAACAGCAATCGATGCAGCAGTCGATGCCTTCTCAAAATATTTGTGATGTATCGGCACCGTCCTTTGCTAGTAGTGGACGTCAGCAACAATCGATGCCTTCTCAAAATATTTGTGATGTATCGGCACCGTCCTTTGCTAGTAGTGGACGTCAGCAACAATCGATGCAGCAACAATCGATGCCTTCTCAGAATATCTGTGATGTATCAGCACCGTCCTTTGCTAGTAGTGGACGTCAGCAACAATCGATGCAGCAGTCGATGCCTTCTCAGAATATCTGTGATGTATCAGCACCGTCCTTTGCTAGTAGTGGACGTCAGCAACAATCGATGCAGCAACAATCGATGCCTTCTCAAAATATTTGTGATGTATCAGCACCGTCCTTTGCTAGTAGTGGACGTCAACAGCAATCGATGCAGCAGTCGATGCCTTCTCAGAATATCTGTGATGTATCAGCACCGTCCTTTGCTAGTAGTGGACGTCAGCAACAATCGATGCCTTCTCAAAATATTTGTGATGTATCGGCACCGTCCTTTGCTAGTAGTGGACGTCAGCAACAATCGATGCAGCAACAATCGATGCCTTCTCAGAATATCTGTGATGTATCAGCACCGTCCTTTGCTAGTAGTGGACGTCAGCAACAATCGATGCCTTCTCAGAATATCTGTGATGTATCGGCACCGTCCTTTGCTAGTAGTGGACGCGGAACACTGAATGATGAATGCTCGGGTAAAGAGGTCTCTTATAGTCAGTTTTTGGAAGAAATGAGTTTACCATCGTTTGGTGAAGTGTCAGGAGCTTCAAGACCCAGGACTCCAACACGACAGCAGCAGCAATCGATGCCTTCTCAAAATATCTGTGATGTATCTGCACCATCAGGTGTGGGGCTATCGGGATCATCGAGAAGGCAAAAGACTGCACCCTCCGAATGTTTGGATAATGTTAGTGCACCGTCGTTTGGACACAGCACGCTGCGCAACCAATCGCCACAACGACAGCAAAGGACGAGGCAAAACCGAAGTGGAGAAAAATGTCAAACAACAACAACGACTTCTGAGGTTATAGATGAAATTAGCGTGCCTTCCTCAAAAGTGAAAACTCCAATACGTCAGCAGCGTACGATAACAACAAAGACTGTCTGTGAGAGATCAACGCCTGCGTCTCGTAGACGAGCATCAAGAAATAGTACGGCTCAATGCATAGCAAATACCAGCATGCCAATATGTACTCCGAGTGGGAAAACGCCAGTGCGAAAGCAACCAACGATGACCTCGCAGAATATCTGTGATATAAGTGCTCCATCGTTTGAAGGCAGCGGAAGTGGAGGAGTCAAAAGTGAATGTTTGAATGATATATCAATGCCGTCATGTGGTGCTCCTTCAAGACCAAACACTTGTACATCCGAATGCTTGAACGATATCAGTGCACCCTCCTTTGGACCGAGCATGTCTCTGGGGCGTTCACAGCGCCAGCAAATGGTCTGCAAGCCGGGTACCGGAGACATGAGTAATGACTATATAATGGATGTCAGTATGCCATCATTTGGAGGAATATCGGGTGCGTCTAGATTGCGTACTCCTAATCAGAGTTCGATGCAAGCACAAAATATCTGTGATATCTCACCTGTGTCATATGCAAGCAGTGGTCGCGGCAATGCTACGACCAATGAATGCTTATTCGATGTCAGCATGCCGTCATTTGCGGAAGTATCGGGCTCATCGCGACGGCAGCAAACCATGCCCTCGGAGTGCTTGAACGATGTGAGCGCACCATCGTTTACCAAGAGTAGGTCACCTCAACAGATGCAAAGGTCTCAGCAGAATCGTTCAGAACAATGCCGGCTGCAGGACATGAGCATGCCTTCATTCGCGGATGTATCGGGCGTCTCGAGAGCTCATACCTTGAGTCGACAACAGCGTTCGATGCACAGTAGCCCGGGGACTAAGGAATGCTTGGAAGATGTTAGCATGCCCTCCTTTGCTGCCTCGAGTATTCGCTATCCGACAACGCAACCGCAAAAAATCTATGACATATCGGCGCCCTCTTACAACAGCAGTGGTTTTGGAACCATGACTTCCAAAAGCATGGGACGAAGCCAATCGCACGGTCCTTCTTCCAGAGCTCAACAATCGCCAGCAATGAATAACTCTGGCCGAGGACAAAGTGAATGCATTCAAAATATAAGTATGCCAACGTTTGGCAACATTTCGACCGTCAGTTGTTCGAGTCGACGAGAGATGCCGATGACCAACGAGTGTTTGAATAATGTGACTCCGCCATCCTTTGGTCGCAGTGGCAATACACAAGAGCTATGGAATATTAGTGCACCGATCTTTGAAGTATCGGGCAATTCGCGTAAGCCACGCTCTGAACCGTCATATGAATGCGACGTGCTGGATGATGAGAGTGCCCCCAGCTTTGGTTTCAACAGTCGGGCCATGAAAAGTGTATATCAGATACCAGTAAATAAGTCGACCAATTCGGTATACAGCGGTACACCGACTCGTCAAGTTCGCAGTTATCCGTGCATCAGTCAACAAGATATCGGCGATATATCTGCCCCTTCAATGGCCAGTACCGGAACAGACTGCTATTATAGTCCGCATGATTCAAGAGGTCCGCCTCGTTGTCCGGATATGTCTTACCCAAGCGAAATGCTTGGGAACATAACCGCCCCGTCCTATGCGAATAGCACAAATCGGTCACAATCCAATCAGGGCAACCGATTCACAAGCTGCACTCTGAACTGCGAGAGCATCGACAACATTACGGAGCCATCGATGTTGGCCAATAGCACAATGTATGGCCAGCTGGCAACGGATCAAATAAAGGAGGAAAGCCAGCGTCTTATGGATATAAGTGCACCATCGGGAATGGAATCACAATTTACGACTCTGTGCTCAAATCTGCTGAACGATGAGTCGTATCCAAATGAAATGCTTGGGAACAATTCACAGTCCAAACAGACCATAACTCGAGTGACCACCTGCACTTTGAACTGCGAAAATATCGAGGATATTGCAGAGCCATCGATGTTGGCCAATAGCACGATGTTTGCCAAAATCGTATCTGAACGATTGAAGGAACGTAGTCAAAATTTGGCGGACGTGAGCGCCCCATCGGGATTGGAATGCGATTATACGAATGGGGAGTCCAATATAATGGACGTGAGTGAACCATGTGAAATGTTTTGCAGCGATGTATGCGCCGAGGAGAGTAAAATCGATCCAAAAATGTTAAACTCTTCGCCCACTGAGAAGAAAGGTGAGGGAAACACTTCATCCGGTAAGCGGAATAGTCAAGGCGAACCATCCGACTGTCCATGCCCAAGTAGTGCTGCAGATGAGGCGGCTAAAAAGTCTACGACGTCTGGGCAACCGAACGGAGATGCCCCGGAGCAGAGCATTCAATCCATAAATGACATATCGATGCCGCAGTTAGAGAGTACAGGCATCAGTCAAGATCCAGGTCAATCGAATCGTAAGAACAGCACTGCGATCTCGGACATCACAGAGCCCAGCTTTGGCCCGTCTCTTCAATCCACCAATAAGACCCAAGATACCACTGGTTCATACCATGGCTTTGATTCAATGGCTAACTATGCGCCATTCGATGAGCTCATCGACTCGAGACCAGAAAACTGCGATCCGCCAACGCCTCAACCGGTGCGTTCCAAACCAAACGATTGTCCAACTACTCCGAAAACGAAACCGAAAAAAGGAAACTGCACTTGTGGCGTAAATGCGAATACGCGATCTAGTGCAAAACAGAGAACTCGTAATAGTAACCGATAGAGTCATAGTCAACACACTCACTGAACATGTTCATAGTCATGTTCATTCCAAGCCATATTATCACGGTAGAGCTCCTGCAATTACAAAAATTTATCAATTCAAACATGTTTAGCCTGAAAAAATGAACGAAATTCGAGTAAACAATAAAATGGAAGTGGAGTAGAAAAGAATTGTTTGTTTTTTTTTTTTTTTTTTCTTGTTCTTTCATTGTTAGGATAGAAGATTCATAATATATGATATACAATATGCTAAATACGGTAGAGGATACAATATGATGACAACACATGATGACAATGTACAAAGTACGATATACCATGTACGATATGCGATATAATATGTTCGATATATGATAATTATGTTAGATATACGATATACAATAGGTAACGTATGATATACGATATTCGATATAAATTATACTATATAGAAGATGAAAAATACGGAATACAATACGATATGATTAATGTACGATATATGATATAATAGATACGCGATACGATATATGATGTACAATATGTGATATGCGATACACTATAGATTTTCTTTGATATACGATATTCTATATCAATTATATACGATACATTATATACAATTCGATACCATATACGATATACAATATACGACATATGCGATATACGTTATGCAACATATGATACATATAACGATTCTGTGTTTTGAATTTGCTTAGTAATTAAACTACTGAATGAAGTATGCAAAATAGTTTTCAACTCGAAGATATGCGTTCGGTTTCATAGAATTACTATCTTCTGGAAGAATTCTAAGCTGCACGAATATATTTAATATTATATATATAGTATGTATATGTGAAGTAACATGTGAACTAAGAAATATTTAATCAAAAAAAAAAAAAAAAAAAAAAAAAAAAACGGAAATAAGTTTATTAAATTTAGCTAGCATAAAGAGTTGAGAAAGCTGTTTAAAGTCAACCAAATTGAGCTAGATACTCGCATTAAATGAATTCATCAATTAAATTGAGACATGAGAATTGCCAATTGCAATATGAAGCAAAGAAAAGAGTAAGCTGATTCCAATTAAGCTTCGATTCGAGTTGCACCTTTTTCTATTACGTCAACTGCTTTGCGTTAGCTCCATTGCGCAGCATGAAGTTAACTTCAATTGGCAATAGCTCGAGCATATTGGGACAATTTGCGTGGCAAGCTGTGACACCTCGGGCTAGGGATTGCGGCTTAGCCTGCTCGAAATAAGACAATTGTGAGTGAATGCAAAATTATTCAAAGTAATTTCTACAAAATGGTAATAAAAACACAAGCTTTACGCTGCAAGCCTGCATAAACATGGACTAAAGAGTGAAAAAGGTAAAACAAAGAAAGTGAGAGAGAGAGAGAAAAAAAGTAGAGTTGAGGAAAAAATATAATAAAATTGAAAACAAATAAGTTCAGGAACCAGGAAGCGCCAACGGAAGAGCCAACGCTCATTGTTAGCTTTTGTCGGTGTTTGCCAGGCGTTTGGCTGTTGTTCTCGTTGTTGCTAATATACCCTGTAAAATCGATAAGCCAGCTGAAAGGGTAGCGTGAGCGTGAGATTAGAGACCAGATATTAAGATAGCACTGGGCGTAGAGAAGACATTTTTGACAATATCTTTGGCAGCTGAGGAAATTTAAATTCTCACTTTGAGTTGTTTCTGATTAGAAGTTAATATAATAGGTATTATAAGAGATGTGCGATATTTTAGAGGCGAACATGCTCGACGTCAGTGCAGAGGCTTCTTTTTTTTGCAGTTCGACTAGCAGCATGATGTAGAGAAGGGTAAGCGCACACACACACACACACATAGAACTTTGAGCCCCGGGAGCGTTTGCACCGTTGTGAGAGCTATTTAAAAACAATTTATTTTTAACAACTGCCATGCCAGAAGCAAAATCAACCTGTCGCGGTGCCTGTGTGTGATGTGTGGTATGTGCAGGGTGTGTGTGTGTGTGAGTGTGAGTGTGAGTGTGTGTGTCTGTGTGTTGTATTTGTTCTTGATTTTCAGCTAAAAAACATACGAGCATAAAAAAAGAGAGAGGAAAATGAACAGAGAGAGAGAGAGAGAGAGAAAGTAGGGAAAAGCGAATGTGAAGCGTCGCGTCGTTTGGCGTCTGTCAGTCAGGTATGCAAAACATGAAGTGCAGATGCTTCAGATTGGTTTTCCAATTACTCAACATTTCAATGCAAATAACACAGAGCCACGGCGACGGTTAACGCCAACGTTGAGGAATTTAAAAGTCAAACACACACACACACACACACACACACACTCACAATGACATATGTGTGCCTGTGTGTGTGTGTGTGTGTGTTAGATGGGACAGCTGCGGCAGCCAAAGCCCAATTCACATACATATTTCTTCGATTTTTTACCAAAGATAAAATTTCAATCACGTTTCTTCACTTTTGCTTAACATACGTATATTCATTTCTCTCTCTCTCTCTCTCTCTCTCTCTCTGTGTGTGTGTGTGTTGCCAAAGGTGTAGTAAACAACAACAACAACGCCAACATCTGCTCCCAGACTAGGCTACCGAAAATAAAAATAAAATCTGTGACATGGCAGAAGCAGAAAAAAAGTTGAATTTGTTGATTTGTGTCGTGTTTTTTAAGCGGAAAAGACATTAAGCGCAGCTTAAAGTGTTTAAGTATATATATCTGCAAGATTTACAGGGTATTGCTTGAGCAGAGCAAAGGACTGGTAAAGAAAGTCTATAAATAGAACAAATCAATTATTATATTAGCTATTATACGTCCTATATAATTACTTTTAATAAATATTAAGGCATAATTCTTCTTATTTTTAATTTTCATAATACAAATTGTAAATAAAAGTTATGGTTCGATTTTTATATAAAAATTGATGTGTAATAATTATTTATTATCTTTTTATCATATAAAATAATATTAATAATTGAAAATACTTTTTTTTTTTTTAACTCAAAAAATAATTATTTCTTCTTTTTTATTTTTATAAAAATCATAATCGTTACGGTCCCTGCTTTAACTTATAAATTACGAACAAAATTCAGATTGAATATGGGTATTCAGGCTAAATGATCAGGACTTTGAGCTGAGTCGATCTAACCGATCCGTTCATACGCCAGCTCGTCCGCCCGTCTGTCCGTTCCTTTGCCTATATGCCCGTACATTAGTCAATCAGTCAGGCCGTTCGTCCGTCTGTTCGTCTGTTTGCCTGTTCTTCCGTCCGTCTTTCTTAGGTGCCTCGTGCTTTCTTCCGCTCGTCCATTCACCTGTTCGTCCGCCCGTTCATCCGTCCGTTTGCCTATATATCCGTCGATCTATCTTCCGTCCTTCCTTTCTGTTCGTCTGGCCGTCCGTTTGCCTGCCTATCTCTCTATCTGTCGGCCATCCGTCTTTTCTTTGGTGCATCCTTTCTACCGTCCGTTCGTTTGCCTATATGTCCGTCCATCTATCAGTTCATCAAGCCATCCGTCTTTTCTTTGTGGCATGCTTTCTTCTATCCATCTTTTCATCCGTTTGTACAACCACCCTTTGCTTTATCATTGGATTTTATAATATAATCATATGTTTAATAAGAAATACGATACTCTTCAGCATGTGCAATGCAAAGCACTTCCAAAACAACTCAGGGTCAATCGTCGGAATTCCCATAATAAGCTGCACTTTAGTTTATAGAACTGACCTAAATAAGTTGCCAAATGCCTGCTTGTGCATAAAGCACACAACATTTATATGAAATGCCTTTTGTTTGAGCAAGCGAGAGATAAAAAGAGTGCGAGAGAAAGAGAGGAGGAGAGAGAGACTGAGGGAATGTGGCTCTGACTTGGCTTTGGCAATTAGAAAACAAAATATTTGTGGCGCAGATAGTCAACACCAATTTGTTTGGTAGCATGGCAACCGGAAGGGCAATAGGTGTGTGTGGGTGTGCGCGTGTGTGTGTGTGTTCGTGTGTGTTTGTGTATGTTTGCGGGCAATGCCTGTAACCTAAGGCTCTTACCTTTTATCATGCACATCATGGACTGATTTACGTGGCGCATTTATTGCAAGGGCAGCCACTAAAAGTTTTTAAATTACAATTTACAGTTGCTGTTCTCATGTGTGCGTGTGTGTGTGTGTGTGTGTGTGTGTGTGTGCATTTAGTTGCTGTGCTCATTGTTTTTAGCATTCAAGTGGCAGTTAAAATGGCTTCAGCCTCAATTGCTGCATCCGACTGCATCCGTAAGCTTTGCTCCCCATTGCCTCACAGTCTCTCTCTCTCTCTCCCTTTCTCTCTCTCTCTCTCTCTCTCTCTCTCTCTTCCCCTTCGCTTCTCTGTTTTCCATCCTCTTGAACCGCGCCCTTGTCCGTTGCATTAGGAAAGTTGACGTGACGCTGTGAGCGATTTATTGTTTTTGTGTAGAAAGCGTAAAATGGAACAAATTTTGCACACACAAACACACACACACACACACACACACACACACATAGGCATGTACAATATGTATGCCACGCCTTGCTTGTAGGCGCTGCGGCTCAAAACCCCAGCAAGACTCCGACTTTGTCCAAGCAATGCAGTTCACTAGCAGCAGCTGCTGTTGCTGTTGCTGTTGGTGTTGCTGCTGCCACGCCCACGCGCCGCCCCTCGACTAGGCAGTTAATTGTAATGCTGCAAAAATGCTGTCAAAGTTATGCGAGCGCGAAAATGTCCACAGGCATATGCCCAGGCCATTGCATTGGCTAACAGACTCTGCTAGCCAGTTGATGAAGCTGCCAACTCGTTTCCCTTATTCATTTTCATTTTCATTTTCAGTTTCTTTTTTATTGCTTGAGCCACGTTTTCCGCAGTTATGGCCAACATTCGAGTGCCGGCAGCAGGCTTCAAATCGCGTTTTGGTTAGTTTCGTATACCCTGAAATAGGGTATATTGTCTATTTGGAATAGCTGTGAAAGGTGCAAATTGTCATTGATGATTGCTGATTAATAATTCATAATCGATCATTTATATTAGTTAATTAATATTAAATATCAGCCAAGGTAATGTAACTCAGTCTTAGACTCAGCTGCAGCCTCAGCCTCGGGCAATTTATACACATCTTCAATAACAGACAACGAGGCTAAGAATTCTATGTGTATATATTATTCGAGAAACGTACATTTGCGACGCAGTGAAACATAAATTTAAATTAGGTAAAATATTGAGCCTGCGTGTGCTCGTCCAAAATAAAGCTTGAGAAAGATACCCAAGTTTAGCTTCCTAAGCTACCGGAGACGCGTAGAAAGGCTTCGACGCGGCCAAAACGCAATTTGACAATGCCATTGATAGCATCACGATATGTGATCAAAATGGGACCGCTGAAGCGCTGCCCATTCACACTGACTGATCCGTGGCTGCTCTCGTTGACCAGGAACAAACCTCGCTCGCTACGTGTCAGAGTCGCGTGGAGCTTGGCAACAGTCTGCAAAGGTGGAGGATTAACGATATGCGTTTAGAGGCAAGTATGTAAACCTTACCTTATCGTTTAGGCAAAAGTCCAAATTGTTGTCAAGGACATTGTTACCAATGCGAAGCACCTGATAGGTGCGCATAACAACGGTGGGGCGACCCTTGAATGTGATACTGGCCATCGCGCTATCTCTAGATTGCAGACAGTTTTCCTTCTGAATCAATTTCTAAATAAATAAAACTGATTGTTGATGTGAATTGATTTGCTTTAGAATGTGTATCGAACAGACTGAAATCAAATTTGGTCAGCACGTAAAATGTCGACGTTTTGCTCAACAGCTTCTTCGATTCAATATTCAGCACAAACTGCAAATCATGCCAATTGTCTAGGTATAGTGTTGTACAATGTGCTTGAGTGCGTTACATTGGCAAACACTGAAATTGTGCGTGCTCTCTGACAGCGTTGTCAGAAAGACTCACGAGCACAGAGTCGCACAATCAGAGATAACAGAATTTAATTAAACGATTGGCATACTTATGTATGCTGAAATGTCCTGCTCAGCAGTTATGGCAATATTTAAAATTTGCAGCTATATTTTACTTGAAATCATTCGATATATATCGAAAGCGCTGTTAGTCATAGCACCCAAGAAAACATTCAGCTTTCTTGCTGTTTCTTTCATGAGTAGAGCGAGAGAATTAACGCAAATAACTATTATCTGTGAGCTATGCTGACAGCTCTTGGGGCAGTAGTAGCTCGCTTTACTCAAATGTAGGCAAGCTTATGTAGGAGGAGGCGTGTCAGACCCCTATGGGTCTTTATGGGTCTTATGGTACTTTATGTACATATATTCTTGATGAGCTGACCGTGCTGCATCGATTTGGTTCTGCTCATCTGTCTGTCCGTCCTTGCGTAGAGAGCTTGATTTTTTTTTCTGATAGATCCGTGTGGCTTAAGTATGTTACAAATTATTGGAAGCGCTTTCCCTTTTATTTACTTATTATTATTATTTTTTTGTTTTATTATCATATCTTTTATTTTATTTTATTTTATTTTATTTTTGGGCAACCCAATCAAAACAGAGATGAATGAAATAAATTTTGCAAGGCCTTGAAAAACATTGAAGAGAAAATGCATAGCTAACTGAAGCTCGAGGGGATATTTGCTAAATTTTAAGCCTGGACTCAATCCTTAAAGTTCTTGGGGCTGGCTATACGCCCAGCAAGGCAGTTTGGGTCAGTTGTCTAGCGAGTGCAAATGAAACAAAAATCTAAGCACTAGGATTACAATGGATTAAAGAGTTTTCGCACATGGAAAACGTAAATCGAATGAAAAGGAAATATTAATGCTGAAAAAAAAAAAAACAAAGTGCTGCGACACGTTTATTGTTCTATAATTTATGTCTACCTTAGATACATGTTCCCTTTTGCATCCTCTTCCTATTTCCCTACTTTGCGCATGTTATCCATATGTTAACTTGCATACGCATATCTCCATATATGTATATATATGTATTTGCATGATGAAATCAGAGTCGAGTCGAGAGTTTTCAGCTTTCAGTTTTCAGTTTTCAATGCTGAAAGCAATATTCGCATGCTCATAATTTACAATGCGAAAGTTTTTGCAGCATAGGGGAAGGAAATTATTACTTACATCAAAGATTTGCATATATTGAGCGCTGTGAGCGGGGCAGCCTATAGGTTAGCTGTTTGGTTAGGCGTATGCGTATGCGATTTAAGCCAAATTTGTCGTTGGCCCAACCAGCAGCGAGCCAAGCATAAAAGACAGAAGACCAAGTGCGAAAGAGAAGACTGGAGATGGGGTATTACAAAGGAAAGTGGAAGGAAAAAAAAAAAACATTAAAGAAGCAGAAAAAAGTAAAAAAATGTTATACCACACACACACACAGAGAGAGAGAGAGAGAGAGAGATAGAGAGTGGAAAGCAAAGTAAAGTAAAAGAATTCGAAGAGAAAACTTTGCCTTCAATGAAATGAAATAAAATTGCATTACAACGGGCACAAAACGGGGAGCGTGAATGCTTCAAGGGCGCTTCTTGCCGTTAGGTATGGCTGCTGACGTAAGGGGCGTGGCTGAGCGGGTAAGCCGTGCGACGCGTGGCATAAAAACTTTCGCCATGCTCCCGTTATAGTGCTGCGAAATGCTGGCTTAAGTAAAGTCAATGAACGCCATCGCACACACACACACACACACAGATACACATAGATATGTGTATATGTATATATATATATATATATATGTGGGAAGACGCATATAGAAGTATAAATTTGTTTAACCCGCACATGTGTCAAAGTTTTTTAACCCAATTTCCGCAATTAAGTTTATATCATTCAGCACCCACCTCAGCTGTAGCCGGAGCTGGAGCTGCCAACTTTATATATCAGTCAAACCAAATGCCAGGAATGTATGTGTATGTGTGAGTGTGTGTGTGTGTGTGTGTATGTGGTATGTCGAGATCCGTGTCCATGTCCTGGGCGTCGACAACGACATGTAAACTTTAAACGACCTGCAGACGAGCCAGAGCACAGAAAGTTCGATGCGGCTGGCTGGCTGGCTGCAGGAGAAAGTCATGTGTCAGCTGACATTTGACAGCACTGGATGCGTGCATAAGACAAGTTGGCAGCACTTCATATTTACATACACACATAGATATGCATACATATATATACATAATAATCTACAATATATAGCCCCCATCAAGGTGTCTATGTCAAACAAATCAAACTTCAAACTTCAATTGATATCTTTATTTGATAGATACATATGTATGTATACATAAATTGAGCCTATAAATTGTTGGGCTGATTGATTATAACCTCAATTATATATTTAAAATGCATATTTGATTGACTTGATTGAGTGTGAGTCTAGCTGATGAAATGTGCAACACTGAAGTGATGAGATGACGGGAGATTGAGCTGAGCTGCGTTGAGCTGTTAAACAGAGCTCAATCAATCATTGAATAAGTGATTGATTGATTGATTGACTGGCTCTGGAGAGAGCCAAGTAGTTTAAGCTAAAAAATAAATGCTTTAGCAGCTTATTAACCTGGTAACTTGAACTTATGTTTGATTGAGCTGATTGATAGAAAGTATGATTGATTCACTGATCAAAATCGGTAACTGCCTTGGAAGCACAAAGCTCAAGCTGGTAATATGGAGAGTGACAAGATGAATGGAAGAATGATAGAGCTGAGGTATTGGTTGTAGTTGATTGTTTGATTGATTGTTTGACTGATTGAAGGTCAAAGTATTCAAGCTAAAAACAAAGTATTCATTGTCTATTTGATTGAGCAGATTGATGAGTGATTGACTAATTGTTCAAAAGACAGGCTTTCAATGTGCAGAGAGCAAAAATTACAAAATGGCTGAGTGTTTGGCTTTGAGCTACTTCACAATTGATTGATTGATTGATTGATTAATTAATTGACTGATTGATTAATTGCTTGATTTATCGATACAAGTAAATGAATTGATTGATATTCTGATTGGGGTTATTGATGGCAAATCGAATTGATTGACTAACCAATCAAAGGAGAAAGCACTCTAGTCTAGGTACTATAGATGTGGGTGCGAATAGATAACTAAATATTACCCAAGATTTTATAAATAAAGATTTGGCTAAACATGCTAAATAGAAACTTATTCAAACGCTATATAAACTATGTTTAACTATATGGAATGGCTAAAATGATAAAAATGTTAGCTAAGGTAGTTGCACAACAAAATTCTATTATGAAATCAGAGCTCAGCGAGGCGCGTGTGGAGCTAATATTTGAAATCTTAAAGGCGCATGCAGGCTGTCAGGTCACAGACCCCATTCAAAGTACACACACACACACAAAGCTTAAGGAAGGAAGGATGCGCTGCGATTGTCAAAAATTGTTCAAAGGATGTTCAGAAAGAATGCGCCGACTAAGAGAGAGAGAGAGTGAAAGAGAGAGAGAGAGAGAGAGTGAAAGAGAGAGAGAGAGAACTGAGCTGCATTAAATCTATGCTTGTTTGCTTTTCATATGTATTTGCAAACAAGGACACACCAGGACGAACGTCACATATGCAGCCAACAGCTGTCATATGTGTATCTGTGTGTGTGTGTGTGTGTGTGTGCGGCGCGGCTTTGCGCTAGTGGAAAAAATAATTCTAACAGCAACTCAAACAAACAAACAGGCAAACAAACAAACCAGCCAACAGACAACATGAAAAGCGGCCCAAGTGCTACATATGTAGTACAATAGCAGCTAATCCAGGAAGTTGGCCAAACTAATAGATATCCTGGAAATCGTTCAAGAAAACAACAAGTTCAATTTGTGAAGCCCTTAGAAGGTCTTACAATATAGCTACAAGGATACTATCAAAATGGACACTATCATTAAAGAATTCAGCTTGGGCTTTCGAATTTACTTCTATTCTTCTCCTAATGACATTGTTTAAATATCGATAACATTATAGATTGTTATCGATAGTCAGCCAATTTTAAAATCAAAACTTAAGTTTCTTGAGAACATCGTTAATTTTTTCTGCTCTCAGCCATTGATTGAGAGAGAGAGAGAGAGAGAGAGAGAGAGAGAGAGAGAGAGAGAGAGAGAGAGTGAGAGAGAGAGAGAGAGATAGAGAGATAGAGAGATAGAGAGATAGGGAGATAGAGAGATAGGGAGATAGAGAGATAGAGAGATATAGAGGTCAAAAGAGAGAGAGAGAGAGAGTGATTGAAAGAGAACGATTGAGAGAGAGAGTGAAAGAGAGAGGAGAGACTCGTTCTTCGTAGGGAGAAGAGCTTTCAGTTGATGCTAGCTCCAGAACAAAAGAATCACATTTACTTCTATAATTTTATAGATTTACCTTAAAACTAGAATTTTCACAGCCCTAGGCCCAGTTTCTAAGCATATTCAAGCAAGCTCAGCTCCATAAATTTACAGGATATCCAAAAAATAAAAATAAATAAAAAATAACCCAGCATATTCAATTTCTAGCTCCCTATCTTACTCGCTCCCCATCTCCATATCTCCCTCTCTCTCTCTCTCTCTTACTCTCGCTGGCACAAAAGCGCGGGGCGAGACAAAGGCTGGGCGCAGCATTTGATGTTTGTTCTGTGCAAACTTTGGCACGGAAAACTTGGGCTAAAAGACACCTGAGCGTGTGTTGTCTACCTCTCTCTCTCTCTCTCCCTCTCTCTGTCTATCTCTTTCATTCGCCCCATTGCCCATCTATGTGTATAGTGGCACCTCGCCCCATCTATCACTATTTGGCCTAGACGTGGCCAAGTTTTGTGTTCGACGCATTCTGACAGAGCCCACGGCTCATACTTAACCAATCTCTATGCACAATACCTTTCGAGTCGTTGGAATTTCTCGTGCATCTGTCTAAAGATCGATCACGTGCTTGCCAAACTGATGACAGATGAGTGTGGAGTGGATGTGTGCTGGTGTGTGAGTAAATGTGTGAGTGTGCGGCTATTATTGAATGATAGTTGATAGATGCTTCATCAGTCTCGCTCTCTCTCACTCTCTCTCTCTCTCTCTCTCTCTCTCTCTATCACTCGCTCCCTCTCGCTCTGTGTACTTGATGTCATCGTTTGTTAGCCTAGTAGAGCTCTGGGGCATATAGAAAAGCCAAGTTTGATCAGCTTTACTTTAGTCAAGCACAAGGTCAAAAAGGTCAAACAATGTCATCTGTTATATAAAATTAAAGCTTATTACCTAATTATGCCTTAAGAATCGCAATTTCCCCCTTTTCGACCTCTGCTGAGGAAACAGCTCCAAGAGCTCAATTCTGAGCACTTTTATCCGCACATTCGAACAATAACATCAATTTTTGTTAGTCGATTTGATTAGCCAGAGGTTCGTGTGCACGTGTTTGCTTACATATGTACGTGCGTAAGCAGGTGTTCAGAGCACACACACACACTGACAAATGGGTACATGTGAGAGTGTATGTGTGTGTGTGTAGAAATATGAATTGTTTGAGTTGTGATGTTAGATTTTTGGTGCATTTGCTTAAAGGCTTTCAATACCCTGTGCCGCGCAGTGGCATGATGGATTGATTTGTTTGACGGCGACAAGAGTTAAAGAGATTTGCCAATCGATAAGCGAGATGGAAATGATTTGATAAATGCTTGAGATAGGCATATAGATAATGAGAGGTTAGAGGCTAGGTAATTTGCTCAACTTTTGCTGTGTGCGGGGTGTCTATGAGTCGAGTCGAATATAATGTGCTGCACGAAACAACCTTAACCCAAACATGCATCTCTTCAGCTCATGCTCGATAGTTCTATTGGATTCTTTCCCTTTGGAATAATTCGAATATTGAAATTCTATAAAGAATCCCTTGTCTAGTGGAACGTTAACTAATTCATATAATAATGGAAGTATTAAATTCCTTTTTAAATTCTATTATATAATAATAAAGTATATATATATATATATTTATATATATATATTATATTACTTCATATGAGCTCTTCCATATCCTAGCCCCAGTTTTCTGGGCGGCATAAGCAAAGTCGAATCGTTCATGCGAAAATCTTTGATAGTCACATTCCAATATTGCGCAATACATATTGCGCAAGCATTAGCAATGCAGTTGCGTCTTGTCTTAATCTCGACACCTCAACTAGTGTCTGTGCTGCTGCTGCCACGCCCCCAACGCCCCTAACGCCCACACCGCTCACTGCAGCAATAAAGTGTGAAAATGTCAAAATTGTCTTTTGGTTGCGGTTCCCGAGGACGAATTTTACCCAAAAATTATTGCAATTTTCTGACTTTGGCTACGTGCAGCTGCTGCTGCTGCTACAACTGTGTGTGTGTGTGTGTGTGTGTACTCTCTGTATGTGTGTGTGTGTGTGTAAGTACTTTTGGTATTTGGCTTAGTGGCTGCGCTGCTGCCTGAGCGCTGAGCATTCATAAAGTTGACTTACGCTTAAGTAAACAGCAAAAGTGTGAAATGATTTCATCTGATGATGATTTGGCTTCATCTTTGCCTTTGGCTTCTGCTTCATTGAGGCACAAACACACACACGCACACACGCACACACACACACGCACACACTTAAATGTGCATATACATATGTGTGCGTGTGCTTGTGCGCGTGCTTGTAGCATATGCCATGCAACACAATTATAAAACTTAATATGACAAACAGTTACAATTATGATTACGTTTACATGCCACACACACACACACACACACACACACACACACACACACACACACATGCGGTGTCGCCACAGCAACTGCAGTTATTCTAGCCACAATGTGCCACCTGGTCGACTGCCAAGCTGGAATTCCAAATATTCAGAGTTTACTTACCGTGCACATACACATATATATATGCATAAATAGATGTATATATACATATATATATATATATATATATATATATATATATATATATATATATTTAGATACTGATAGGTATTAGATGACCAGGCTTGGTTAGGAATTTCTTTCCTAATTGACCTTCATAAATTAAAAGTGCAAAATTGTGGCTTTGCAAGAGAGCGTGGTTATGAAATATTAGAATATAGTATATGTGACATATACATATGCAGTAGAATTCGGTTATAGCGACGCTCAAGGAATCGACGTTATACCCAGTAGATGCTATAAGTACAAGTTTGCTCACCAAAGTTGTGCATGGGAAGCGGAATTTACGTCGCAATAAGCGGAGGAGTGCCAAAAGCGTAGTCGTTATAGCCGGTTTCTGTATAGTAGTATATTTGCATAAATTTCACTGGGATCATAAATGAATTCCATATATTATCATGCTTACAAATGACATGCTTAAGGAATATCTCGGTCAAAATTCAAATTTATCCATATATATATGGTATTCAATACTTTTCAAACAGCCCTTGCATATGAATATGGAAAAACTTTTATAAAAATGTATAAAAATATATATAAAAAAAAAAAAAAAAACAAATATCTCTAGAACGCATTTAGAATTTAATTAACAACCTAAAATATTAAAAAAAAAAGTAAGTTTCCAGTTGCTCTCGCTCTCCCTCTCCCTCTCTCTCTATCTCTCCCTCCCTTTCTTCCATTAAGTTTGTTTGTTTTTCAGTTTCAGCCCAGTTCACTTCTGAAAGGACAAAATCATTTCGCTGAGCGCTTAAGTAAGCTCCGAAACCCATGCGAGAGGCGATGCCTATCGCTAGCCCCGGCTTAAGGGATCAGAGGCATTAACTATATGAAGCACGCAAATTTCACTGGCACTCGGTGATTAGCTGGCAGAAAAACACGAGATTGTGTGTAGAGAGAGTGAGAAAGGGATACAGAGAAAGAGAGAAAAAGAGAGGGAGACAGAGAGAGAGAGAGAGAGAGAGAGAGAGAGAGAGGCGTCAGAGTGAGAGAGGATGAACAAAATGACAATTTTCACACGTGCCAAAGCAGCGTATGAAATGTTTTTAGCTCAACACGAGGATGAAATACTCTAAAAATTGATAAATAAATAAATATGTTATAAATACACTTATTTATAGAATTATAGAATGTGCTAATACTTACATTTTGCTTACTTCCATATATTTCCCTTAACATTGCTCAAATGCACACATCAGCTGATATACCTTTAGCTAGGGTATTAAATACTTGAGATTAGATCAAGTATGCGCCCTGTTTGTGTCTGTCTGCGTTTGCTACTTGTTGAGCATCGGCTGGGCAACAACTAACGAGCTGTCTGCCAGTTAAGAGGCACACACACACACACACACACACACACACACACACACACACACACACACACACACACACACACACACACACACGCACACACACACTCACACACACATGCACTTGAGAGCGTGCTAAAAAGTTTTCATAATTGACGACATGCAAAAATGTAATGCGGAACATTTCTGGGGACTTTGCGGCTGCTCTGACTATGATGATGATGACGATGATGATGATGATGATAGCGATGATGAAGTACAAATATTTTACGTCATTAATTAGCGCACGGCTGCAGACGCCGCTTGAAACTATTACGTAATGCGATAACACCCAAAAATACAAAAAGGAGCAAAAGAAAAAAAAACAATATCAACAGCAACTTAATAGGCGACATTCGAGTGCATGCTCGACTGCTAAATACCTTGGCAAACTCGGGGAGAGCCTGGAATAGATTCGTATTTAATTTGTTATGTGTTGGCACAGTGACTCATCAACTGTAAGAGCAGTATGCAGTTGCTGTGCAACCATCAAATTCTCTTCAACTAAAATGAGCTCGCATTGCTGACTCTACAACTGTAAAGCGAAGAAACTTGGCTGACTGTCAAACTGTAAGAGCATAGCTCATTAAGTTTATAAGTAAATGAAGACAACTCGCATGACTTCACAGCTGTTAACCAAAGCGACTTTCAAACTGTAGAAGCAATCTCTTCGAATCACTCAGCTAGTCAAGGTCAATCAATCAGCTCACATCAATATACCCTCTTTGGCCTAGCTTTTGAGCAGCATAACAAGTGCGACTACAACAACAATTGAAACTATTATATGCGAAATTTTTAATGACATTTGCAGGAGCAGCAGAGTAGCAGAGCAGCAATGAACAAAAGATGTGGATGGCTTATAAATTTGTTTAGTTTGATTTTAAATTGTGCGCACAATTTTTTCACATGATTCTAAAAGTTTTTATGCTCGTTTAGCGAAGCAAGCAGAGTTGATTGGCTTTCATCTTTACTACTTGTTCATATGAAGTGAAAGAGTATATTGGCTTTATGCCATGCACGCTTTACTGAGCAAACGAACTTTATTGAGCAACTGTCCGTCCGGCCTTGGGCTTATCCTAAGTCAACCATTTCGTTGTTATCGAAGTTATCGACTTGAAATTTGGAAAATATATTTATGGATATCGCTCATAAAGTTGAGTATTTTATTTAATCAATACGCCCACTTGAAGTCGGGATATACTATAATATTTAATAAGAGGAGAAACCCTTGTGTAAAGTCTGACTAACTGGGGGCGTGGCAAATCGAAAAAAACTCTTTCAACTTCGTTGATTTAAATCTTGAAAATTTGTAAACTTTCTCTTGAGACTCTCGAGCGAGCATTATGCAGTCGGTGTCGCTCGACTGTCAATTTTTTTACTGGTTTTGTTAAGCTGCATTAATAATTAAATTATTTTGCGCAAATTTCTCACAGTTGTTATCTCTCACAGACGCAAGCAGATTAGATAACTTATCATTAGGTGGCTGAAGTTGAGGCAGCAGCCCGCCCACACACACACACACACACACACACACACACACACACATACACGCGCACGTAGAGAGCAAATGCGAGCGAGATAATGAGAATTTAAATCGCAATAAAGTGCTGGGAAACAGGCAAAGATATAACAAGCAAAATAAATGTTAAGCGAGAGCGAGACAGACATAAAGAGAGAGAGAGAGAGAGGGAGATGGTAGCAAAGAATGATTGGGAGGTTAGTGAAAGTGTTGCCAACTGCACGACAAGTGTTTGAGTGGGTTCAGCGTGTGTCTCTGACTCTCTCTCTCTCTCTCTCTCTCTGTCTATTTCTCTGTGTGTGTGCGTGCGTTAATAAAATGTAATTTTGAAGCGTATTAAGGCGAATTTTGTGCCGAGTCAGACAGCGACAGCAGACGTCGTCGTTGTCGTATATGTAACTATAGGGATTAAAATGCACACCAGCACACATGAACATACACACACACACACACACACACACACACACACACATATGCACACACACACACATACATTATACATAAACTCGCTATGTTCTTAAATGCAGCTGCCAAAGATGTTATCTAAAATTAAGTTTCACTTGTGAGACACATTATTAAATCGATTTAACATATACGTATATACATATACACATATATATATTATATAAATATAGATATTTATATATATGATATATTCATCTTTATATACATACATACATATATAGCTCAATTAACCTTTGGAAATATGAGACGATATTCGCTGCGTATGATTGACAGCGCTGTGCGTGTGCTGCTGACAAGTTGGCGACAGTTGCTAAAGGTTACTGTTTCATTCCGTCGTTTCACTTACATGCTGCTTCGCTTTCCATTCACCTATAGCTAATTAACGTCTTAATTAACTGCTTTATTTGTCTCTGGTGAATGCCATACATAGTATATACATATGTACACAGTGTTTCATTCCACTATTCCATTTATATTCTTGTTTACCTTAGTCCATTTCACAATTAAATTTAGATGTTACTTTAATTTTTAAATAATAAGCAGTTCATGCGTATTTAAGCTCATAATTCCTTTGTATATGTAGTGTTTCATTTCAGCGTTCCACTGACCAAATTGTTATTGAATATCTTATTATTCATGTATATGAGCTAGACTATATTTTCAAACTACTTTGATCTCTTAGATTAATATTTCTACTGCTTCATTCCAGCGTTTCATTGGGCTATATTGCGCTTCATGCTGGATAGTGCTACAGAAACTAAGAAAACGAAAACAACAAGCTGACTCAACACAGTGTTTAATTCCAGCATTCCTGCTAGCTACTATTATGTTATACAGCTAGATTTATGCATTATCTAAGTAGAATCTATAGTGTTTCATTCCAACGTTTTATCTGCATTTTAAACAAGAACCATCTGGCAAAACTGAATAGCCTATATTACTAACGTTTATATAACGTACACACTGTTTCATTCCCACATGTTCCCTGAGCTCTTACCATACTCTCTCAACTGTTAAAATTTATTTGCTGAAAATGGAATTGACTGACATTTCAGTTTACTATTCGTTGGGGAATTCTTTTCTGGAACACACACATTGTCACACACACACACACACACAAATATATATACAGACAGACCAACACCCACATATGTACATTCAGACAAAGAGAACAACTGGCTTAGTAGCACAGAGACATAAATGTTTATTAGCATTGGGCGAGTATTATGAGCATTCATACAAATACGTGAGGCGCGCCTCACTCCAGGCGCCGTTCTAGGATCTATTTGTCTGTGTATCTGTGTGTGTGCGTGTGTGTGTTTCCGCTTTTAGTTGCATTAGCTACACGCATACAGAGACAGTGGCTTAGACGCGCCTATCCACATATGTGT
Organism: Drosophila koepferae; assembly: GCA_030914345.1. NCBI lineage: Eukaryota > Metazoa > Arthropoda > Insecta > Diptera > Drosophilidae > Drosophila > Drosophila koepferae. The sequence goes on along the minus strand of JAUESR010000196.1, from coordinate 17,765,828 downwards.
AAGCGCATTAACACTGCGCATCAAATGTCTTAGAGCAAGTCAATTGCATTTTGCTTTAACATTTGATTATTGGCTTTACATTGGAGCACTCACGCTCTGACCTTTGCCACAGTTCGGTCCCAATCAATGTTATTGAAATATTGACCTACCTCCATGTCTATGTTTATCCCAGTGTGTCTCTATGTGTGGGCCTTTGCGGTTGTGGGGTGCCGGGGTGGATGTGGCCATAAGCCTCATTGAATCGAAATTTTGGCTTGTTAGTCGAGCAATGGCCATTGTTCCCATGTTGCCATTGTCGATAACATATCGATCACTAATCAACTGTGAGAGGCTTTGCTTTGATTTAATTTCCAATTAGACTGCCAAGCGACTCTATTCTTGTCATATTGCATTTAGTTGTCAATGCATAGCATTACGTAGCGCAAGGTGATTTATATTTGTAGTGCTTTGTAGTAAGACTTTTCAGTTCTCTCTCGAATTGGCCATTCGAGTGAATATTTTACAATTTCACTGGCAAAACTGCCATTCGAAGACATAAAAGTGTATTTATAAATTTTAATTAAAAGCAATGCTGTTGCTCTGGCAACACTCGGCATTGACGCTTCCACACATGTGCACGGCCGAGCTTTAGTTCTAATAATATTGAAAAGCATTTTCATGTTGCTCCGGAATAAACAACAGCAAAAATGTTAAGAGCAACTCGATAGAATGTGATCAACTAGCAGATACTCTAAGTTGCATATACAGAGGGAGGGAGATTGAAAGAGAGAGAGCGGGAGAGAGAGAGAGACTCAGGTTTCTTTAGCCCTTATTGATATGACACTGATTTTTCTTCACCAAACTGAGGAGCCCCTAGAAAGAACGAAACTTTACTTTGATTGAGTTGAGTTATCTACTAAAGGTCTGCAAGAATGCATTCATTTCCAAAACTATAGCAAAAGAGTGTACTCACTTTCAGAATGAATGATTCATTTGCCCTTTTGCATGCATGCATGCAAATGTCTATTATCTACCTCCCAGCTAAGATGACATCAAAGAAATATAATGCAAATTTAAAACTTGTTAAGATTTTATTAAAAAAAAATTTTTTTGGCACAATTTTTTCTTGAAAGATAATATGAAATATTATGAAATACATAACTCCAATATTATGAAAAATAAAAATAAATAAACAAGCTGATCTCGCATATGCACTTTAGTCTTCGACGCCTCCTTCAGCCTGTTCCATGCATATCAACAAAATATATATAGGGTATAAAAAAGTTGAAATTTCCCGAGTTTCTCTAGAAAACATGTGAAACTCCTAGAATGCACATAGCTTTATACAAAAATTCAATATGAATATGTTTACATAAATTGTATATGATTTTGTAGATTATATAGAAATATATGAAAGATATAGACAATATTTAGTTAATAGTAGTAAATAAAGGCATAGTAGTAGTAATAAAGGCATGTCCATAATATGAACAAAGTCTTTCATCCATGGCGCTGGCGAGGGAACCGTTTTAAGCTTCACATATTTGTGGAGCTATGCAAAGTCCAGAGCTAAGCTGAGAATTGTGTTTGCTTATTTTTTAGTGGAATGCTAATTAGTTCTGTGTCAGGCTGAAATTAGTTTGCGACGCGTGCCGCGCCGTGGATTTGCAACGCATCTGTCAGTTGATATTAAAAGAAAGCTTTTTCTTTCACAATTTGGCCGGAAATTACAAAATTCTTGTTCCTTTCTTTTCACGCCTCGCACCAGAGTGGGCCAAGAGGGCGTCTGAACCTGAAAGGTGCCGCGATTGCAGTTGCTTGCGACATTTTTTTTCCCTTGCCTTCTTTGCCTTTTCCTCTCCGCTGCTGTTGCATCGAAAACAAAAGGCTGCCTTATTAGAGTGTTCCTTTATTTTAATGCCACATTTCACACCATGTGGGCGGCGATGGCGGCTTAGTGAGCGAGCGTTTTGAAGGAGCCTGCCATTGTGCGCACTGTTCGCCTTTTTGTGTACGTATTTCTGCAGTTGCCTCCATGTCATTGTAGCAGTCACAGTGGCTCCTTTGTTTTAGCATAGATCTGTTACCCCTGCGCGCCACGCCCCCCACTCCCGCCACGCTGCTTGTCAATGACCCAACCGAGAGCTAACTACTCCAGCTGAATGGCAATCGTAGGCTCGCTTTGTTGCTGCCCTCGCCACACTGAATACTTTACAGCCAGCCAGCCAGCCAGTGAGCCGGGAAGCTAGTCTGTTGTTGTTCTAACCCACTCGCGACTTCACTACTAACGCTATCAGTCGCAATTTTTCATTATTGAGTGCCAGTGCAGACAGTGTAACCACCAGATATACATACATACATATATGTACATATATCCATATGCATATATATTTAACTACATAGATGCATGTAACTGTGTTCTCAATCAAACATTGACGTCGAGCTGCTCTGAAAACGTGTCAACGAAGGCATTGCCGCATGCGAACATCAAAGTTTTCAGAGTCAGTTATGCTTGATAAAAGATAAAGAGAGCTACGGGCTAAGCTTGATATAGTAGATAGTAGAAGCTATTAGAAATAAGAGAAAACTATTAGAGACTAAACCTTAATGCTCTTGATGTAAGCCAAGATATGAGATTGGAGATAAGAGATACGAGATAAGAGATAAGAGATATGAGATAAGAGATAAGAGATAAGAGATAAGAGATAAGAGATAAGAGATAAGAGATAAGAGATAAGAGATAAGAGATAAGAGATAAGAGATAAGAGATAAGAGATAAGAGATAAGAGATAAGAGATAAGAGATAAGAGATAAGAGATAAGAGATAAGAGATAAGAGATAAGAGAAAAGAGAAAAGAGTTAAGAGATAAGAGATAAGAGATAAGAGATAAGAGATAAGAGAAAAGAGATAAGAGATAAGAGATAAGAGATAAGAGATAAGAGATAAGAGATAAGAGATAAGAGATAAGAGATAAGAGATAAGAGATAAGAGATAGAGGTTTTAGATGTGATATCTGCTTCCTGGCAATCAACTGAATCAACTTTAGAAAAGGATCATTATACTTATATCTAGTTTAAATCACAAGTATTTAGCATTTGAATCTATATATTAATATATATATTTTTTATTTCTTTATAAATTTGAGGAAAAGCGGAGCAGAAATATGTGTACAGAAACTCTCAATCTTGTATAGTATTCACACGTATTCAAATTAACGATTTTTATCGGGAATGGGCGGACATATCGAAAAAAAGGTAAGTTCATATTGCATATATAAGAATATATATATAAATTTAATTTCTCTAGCTTTAATGGCTTACAAAATCATTGCGCTCACACAAACGTACAGAGACTCTGAAGGACAGAGAATCAGCCTCAATTCCCATTTTCAATGAATTTTTATATTCGATATGCTCAACTAAGCTATCGATTCTTATTGTTTTCATGGAATTCAAAAACTACTTAAATATTTTTAATGAATTTGAGCTACGTTTGCTTGAAATAAAGCATTGTATATCAATTTGATGCTGTAGCACTTATGGCATCTGAGACCGTCAAGAGAAACTCTAGTCTATCGACTTGACTCTGGCCCGTTTGCTGTTGCTCAAGAAGTTCAACAGTTGCAAATAATATGAAGAGACGCCACGGACAACACTTTGGGTGTCCATCAAGTGGTTTGGCTTCTGATCAGATTTTTGTATTTGTATGCGCCGTGCGAGGCGAGTGGGAGGACGTGGGCACTCTGAACGCCAAATTAAACAGAGCGTCAGTCCGTGAACTTCAGCGCTTCAACTAATGAGGGGGCAAGGCCGAACCTTGGCCGGGGGGGTGGTGGCCACACGCTAAGAAATTGATGGGCAACAGACAGACAGACGGACAGACGGCGAGAACGAGATAGAGACAGAGGAACAGTGTATCGAGAGTGAGATAGAGAGAAAGCGAGCGCGAAGCGGCAGGACATCAACTAATTGAAATTGCGCGCCAATTTTGTGGCTTGTTGGCCGCATCCTTCGTCCTGCTGCGGTGCGCTTCGTTTAGCAACGATTGCGTTTCGGTTCGCTTCGGTTCGGTTTCGGTTCGGTTCGCAGTGCTCACGGGTCATGCGCAAGTCGCAGCTGAAATGCTTTGCCTGCATGAACAGCTGTCGGGCGGCTCGTGCGTTGTCGTTTGTCTTCGCATCGTCCTGTTCGTCCTGTTCGTCCTGTTCGTCCTGCTCGGCTAAAGCTGGCTCGTTGCGTGTGTGCGTCTTAAATTCACTAGCCAAAACATCAGCGAATGCAGTCTCTGTCGGTATTTGCAGCAGTGGGCAACGTATCGTTGTCGTCCTCGTACTCCTTGTCGTCGTTGGCGTCGTTGTCGTCTCCCGACTATCTGTGCGGCATGCATGGCCTCCGTGTATGCGTGTTTAGGTCCAAACAACTGCCAGTGCAACTGGCTGCTTCAGTGACCCACAGAGCCGGGCAGCGACGATATCGTCGTGACTAGCGTTACGGTTAAATCGTGCTTTTAGCTAGTATTTGCCAAATACTATCAAATCTATATCTTCCTCTGCCATATTTTTGTGAGTGGTTTCCTTTGCCTGTTGTCTTTTAGTTTTCATTCCTTTCCACATATAAACACATATATATTTATATATAGTTTTTTTTTTTTTTTTACCGGGTTACCGAGTTTACGACCGCGTACCGCGTGCTTCTAGTTTGTTGTTTGTTGTGATTCCGCATCGCCTCTTCCCGAACCCGTTCACTGTTCACTCCGAGCGAACGTCGAGAATTCTCAGAATTATTTGTGTTTCGCGCTTCTTTTTTAGTTAATTTTTTTTACATTTTTGTTTCTGTGTGGCCAACTAAATATCAATTATATTCATATCATAATAGATGCATATATGTATATCTAAATATATATTTCTATAAATCTGTTTCAAAATCGCTTTGATAATACCAAGAGCCACTGCTGAGTGTCAAGTGTTTGTGTTTTGTGTTCCAAACTCATTGATGAAATATTTCAAAACAAAACAGAATCAAAACAAAACAAAATTAAACTGAACAAACTAATCGGGTTCGCGTCGAAATTTTGCTGGGATTTAGCAAATATAAACTCAAGAATAATCGTATTGAAAATAAAAAAAAAAAAAAAATACAAAAAGATTTTCACAACAAAAAACAAGGTAAGCTTCAGTTGATGAATGAATGTAAAATCTTACGATCTGATTAGATTGTAATAAATTTTATGAATAGCTTTTTGAGTTATATAAATTAAATTTATATAAATATATTTATCATGTGCGCCGGTTTAAATCTTATTTGGGAAGAAAGTTAATGATTAAGAAAGGAAGATTAAGGACAATCAAGTGTAATATAAAGATGATATATCTTGTTAATTTTGGATATATATAATTGATAGCTCAAGCTACGGAGATAGCTCAGTGCTGACACAACTGCAAGTCTGACTTGTATTGAGTTTGCCTCACACTGAGAGATAAAGTATGAAATTTTCTGTTCTTGTGGGGGCACGAAGGGAAAAGCTTAACTGGCAGGTATCAAATTGCACATTAGAGCCTAGTGCCCACAAGGTGTCGGACAGAGCACCATGAGTTGAATGGACAGCGTCAAGCTGGCTGTGATTCTCCGGAGTCATTAAATCGCATTCGGCAAACATGTCACCGAACACATGGGAGTCGAGTGTCACAGCACACTGATGTAGTTTCCTAACTGAAGAAGGAGCTTGAGAAAAGGGGTAAGCCCCCTTCGAGGTAACCCCCTTTGTGGTAATCCCCTCTGCGAGGTAACTCCCCCTTCGAGGCAACCCTCTTCGAGGTAGCCGCTTTCGAGGTAACCCCCTTCCAAGCAACCCCCTTCCAGGCAACCCCCTTCAAGGTAACCCACTTCAAGGTAGCCTCCTTCGAGTACCCCCTGCGCTGGAGCATGTAAACCCGATCATAATTGTGCTTCACGCACTGGTAATGACAGACGAACCTGATCTCGTTAGAGCTCAGCAGAGCGGAGAAAGCTTATGGGACAAACGACTTTGTGGGCAGTCTATCGGACATGTGAGAGCATTGATGTCGTGTTTTGCTATTTAAAGCTTTTAATCTGATGACACGATAGACTCTGAGTATCCCAAGGCTGTGGTGATTGCAGCCGCAACAGCTCTCGGTCGATTTCTGTTAGAGTCAATAGATTCAATAGAGATGTAATGTTCCTTTGCTTTAACTTGCTTGCTGCCTGGACAGAACATTTTTGAAGGGTTGCGAGATGATGTATTTAGGTCTTGTCAGCTTCATTTGATTTCCAGAGAATTATATATAATATTTTAATGATATAATACATAACTATATATAAATATCAATGAAATTAACTGAAGAAATATTAAATTTACTTTGTTAGCTGCATCAGTTGATGAGGCTTGGATGAAAATGTTATTTGCCCGCACTGGATGGGCATAAACGTTTGCCCATACTCATTGGAATGTGAATTGCAATGTGTGTGGCGATAATTGGAGTTACGTGTGTGTGTGTTTGGCTTTTAGACTCATGCCTGATTAAAGGTTGAGGCTGGCTCGAAGGCAGAGAGAGAGAGAGAGAGAGAGATATAGAGAGAGAGAGAGAGCGAGAGAGAGTGTAGCCTTTGGCTACATATTAGAGGCAGCTGCATGCAGGCTGCAACCAGTAACCAGCAACCAGAGGCCCCTAACTGGGCAACTAAAGTGTCTAAATGAGTTCAACTTGTCCGCTGGGACTGCACTTGCCCGGTGCCATCGAAATCGAAAATGTTGCACAATTTGGCCCAAGGGTCTAATTCGATTTTGAAAACTAAAGCCGTGCGGCTAACGGCAGCCTATGTCGCCCCATTAGGGTGGACCAAAATGTAGGCAACGCAATATATCATCAATTTATTCATTGTAAAATGGCATTCGGCTCATCGTCGCTGCTGTCGTCCTGTCGGCCTGTCGGATATGGACATCGATAATAAATGCATGCGATATGCATTTTATTTTAATTTAATTAAAATGTGTTTATTTATGCACTTAAGTTGCAACTGCAGCAGCACCAACAGCAGCAGCCTAAATGTTTGCATAAATGCATAAATAGTAAAGTGCACATTTAACATGCACGATAATCAAATGCATTTTACAGATTGCCATAGCCCACATTACCAACACTAACAAGCTGCAGTCGCAACGAATCACAAATACTCTTTAGCTGTGAATGAGAAGAGCTAAAAGACGGCTGAGGCTGGGGCTGGGACTACATCTGTCTAGCCTAGCTAAAAGGTATAAATACTAATAGGTATAATACTAAAAGGTATAAATACTGAAAGGTATAATTACTAATAGGTATAAATACTAAAAGGTATAAATACATATAGGTATAAATATTAAAAGGTATAATTACTAATAGGTATAAATACTAAAAGGTATATCTTATAAGAGGTATAAGTACTAATAGGTATAAATACTAATAGGTATAATATTAAAAAGTATAAATACTAATAGGTATAAATACTAAATGGTATAAGTATTAAAAGGTATAAATACTAAAATGTATAAATACTGATAGGTAAAAATACTTAAAGGTATAAATAACTGACCAAATGACATTTACATATGTTTGATTTTAATTACATATAAGTTCCATTTATTATTGTATATATAAATATTAGCGTATTCCGTGTATAATGACGGTCCCTTGATCGTCGTTGTGGCCGGATTCTACTGAATATATTGTGATAAAATTTTTAAGAAATATTTAAATCAACTACTTTTCACAGTGACTCCTCGCTTAGTAGTTAAATAAATACCAAAAATAGCTATATTTTTATTTATATGCATACTTGCTGTACTTTATTTATGAGCAAACAAAAAGTTGAAATGTACAAATATATATTCAAATAGCCAATATATATATTATAATGAAATATTTTTGAACAATTTCATTGAAAATCAACAGCGATGTTATTTGCTAAATATACATAATTGCAGCTTTGGGAGTAATTAAAGAGAACGAGCTAAAGAGCTAAAGGTCGCAGGCAAAATACACTTTGTCAGGCTGGCAAAGGCAATAAAAACAACAAGATGAAACACAAATATTAATGAAATTGCAAATATATGTAAATGAAAATATGTGCATATATATTTATACTTATATGACCAAAATACCAAATAAATATTGAATCACTACACACAAAGTGCAAGAGTTTACAATAAGTCAGCCCCTAATCAAATATACACACACACATACACACACAGGTAGAGAGCATGAAAAACACTTTTATTTTTGTTAAAGCTTCAACGTGCTTTAGAGAGAGCTGATTGTCATGCTCTGTGGCACATTGGCCAAAAGATATTGCCCTTGGGGTTAGGAGCTGTAATTAATTTTTGAAATTTTTTCATAAATTAATGTGCGATATATCATATATCATAATATATTACAGTATATTCCACTATATATATTATTACATAAACTATGTTATGTTTTATTATATATAATCTACGATATATTATATACATATTCAATATTTCACTATATACATATAATGGATATACGCTTTCTATACTAATCCATATAGTATCTACCAAATCATTCTAATCTGCGCAACTATTTCATATTCCACAGCATACTCTTTCAGACTCTCTATAACATATTGTAGGATATATTTCATTACACTGCTCTTACTACCACCATACCATTGAATTTCAAATATTGATCACACCATAGCTCGCTAAATAACTGTTAACTGTTTAGAGCTTTACACTCTCCTTGCGAGATCAACCGAAAGAAATCATATTCATTCGCTCTCGCTCCAAGCAGGAGCCTTCGATTCCATTCGTTTAAGATTTTCGTTTGAGCGAACGTCTTGCGTCGATCTATTCGTGTGCCGCTCTCTTCCCGAACATCGTTTACGGTGCACTACGATTGACTCTCCTATAATGAAGCTCAGTGAGTGCGCAATTAACTCAAGCATCTATGCAAACGATCTTCATATTCACATACACAAGCAATTGAAGACTATTGAAGACAAGCCTCACATGCATGCCAAAAGACTTATTGCACTCTCAACCAAACGTTGCGGGGAATATCAGAGCGAAAAAGATCAAAAAGAAAAAGTTTCTGTCCGATTGCAAACGAACTCATTGAAGAAACGAAACAATCGGCTGCCAATTAAACAGATTGCAGACCATTGCGAAGCGATCAACAGATATTTGCGAGCTATGAGTTCATGAACTTTGTATACTATATTATACTGTAACACCTCAGCACATGCCCGAGACCATCTTGTTAGCGAGTAAGCTGTTGATTAATCCAACAAATATAGAAAAGTTACGCTTAGAGTTTAAACCTATGAATACTTCAGGAATATGCTTTCTAAATCATTGTACATTAACTAGAAAAGCTATTATAGCCGAAAAATATATAGAGAACTCATATCAAAATTGAATTTTAGACTGTTCTCTCCTTAGCACAGCCCTAGTCCATGATTATATTGCATCTATATACTATATCACAAAACCAATCTACTCTGCAATGACTGCAGCGCATATAAATAAACTAATTTGCCATTTCTTTCAGCAACTTTTGAACGACTCAATTGTTATACTATGCTACACTATGCTACACAATTGTGATATTAATACTAGCTTATGTCACGCACATTTTCTTCTTCTTCATCATCTTTGTTTGATTCCTATTTACTTTTTATTTTTATTATTATATATATATATATACAAAGTTTGGCATTTTCTTTTTGAAGATTTTGGTTGTAATGCAACGTTAGTGATGTGGCTGTGTAAACCAAATATAAATATATGCCAGTGCAGGTGTGTGTGTGTGTGTATGCACTCTTATCTACACGTTTACACACACAATCACACACACACACACACACAGAGTCGAGCAGACACACTCATGAGCTTGTTTCGTGTGCATGCGGCGCAAATCCCTTTGATTATCCCTGTGCATTCACAAACGAAGCAGCAAAGTCCGCACGCTTTAGTTTAGCAATAAAATTGAACAACAAATATTCATTGCAATAGCTGCAACAACAACAACAACAACAACATCAAGTAACGTAAACAAAATACAAGTGAACAAATGCAAGCAGCAAAGTGTTTTGTTTTCCTTTTTGCTTGCCTCGTATAGCAGCTAAATAATGCACACACACACACACACACAAAAACACACACATTTACATGCACACATACACATACATACACATTCACATACACTCACACTAGCACAAGATTCACTTGTAGAGTTTTGCTACTGTTGCTCATCGCAGCTTTGCAGCCGCTCGATTCAAATTTAAGCTCTAGCTAAAAATCGAACTTAACCAACTAGATAATGCTCGTTTGCGTTTTGCAAATACTTGAAATATATCTCATATTTTAATACATCTATTGTATGCCACAGATCCTATAGAGACAACTTTTTGAAGTTCGCTTGCAAGTTTTCAACGATAGATATATATTTTTGTTAAATTTGCGGCGCCACCTGTTGACGTGTTCAGATAACTATAATATGTCAATGTGGTAATCGCATTAGCGATAATATGAATAGAGCAGATCATATCAAATGCAAAATACCAATATACTTTCTGTTCATATTGTAACAGAGTAAGTCTGAACAAGAAAAATAGTCGTAGTTAATAGTTTCTAAGTATAGGATTCTACTTGAACATTGTGAATCACATTTGATTCATTTTTGAGCCAGTTTTGATTACCAATGAACAATTATTACTAAGCAAAGTCTCCAACCATACATAGATTGTATATACTATAACTACCGTATGGTTGAGGCCTCGATTTGTGTCTAGTACTTATTACCAGCGAACTAGTTCTTTTGTTCATTTGAACAAAGTTTCTAGCCATACATTTTATATTGCTTCAAAGGTGTATGAAATGTTGAGCCGAGATCAAGTTGTGGAGCAGTATCTCTCTATGTTATATACTAGCGAACTAGTTCATTTGAGCTAAATAGTCAAACATTCATTATATATAATATAATTAAAATGTGGTTGATGTTTCGAGTCAAAACTCTAGTGTTAACCAGTTTCTCTTCATTTTACTGACTGACGAACTAGTTCATTTGAGCTAAGCTGCTAATCCTGGACTACAAATGATTTAATTAAAATGTGGAGTGACAAGACTCAAATTTTAAACCAGTTTCTCTCAATTTAACTCACTTGCGAACTAGTTCCTCAAGCAGCTCTTGAGCTGTTCATTTGCGTAAATGTCACATAATTTATGAACTAATTGTAATCTTCAAATGATTGTAAGAGCTCCAACTGCAACTGTTATCCAACTTGATGTCAAATTTAATCACTCTATGAACGTAATGTGAGCCAGTCCTAAGCTCTGCTCACTGCACGAATCATTTAAATCAAAGGGAGCCATTTGTATATGCAAATAATATCTGCCAATTGGACATCATTTGACGTTTGTCTGCACACCGCCCCGAACGGGGCATTGGGAGGGGCCTTCAGGCTTCAGGCTGGCTCTACTCGAAGTCTCTCGGCAAAAGTGCTATAAATTGCTGTAAACATTTTGCTACGAATCGTTTGGCGCTGTGTGCTCTGAGCTGCTATTTGTTGGTTATTTTATGAAAATCGTTTTAAGCGTAGCTACTCGTATTTGTGGTTACTCTGTTGGCTCTTTCAATTTGTGCTCGAATACCCTATGCACACGAGAGGTAACACGACTTAATTGCCTTTGGGCTAAAATGTGAAGTGTAAAGTATCTTGTTGAAGAGTTAATCTCCACGCTTTCTCGTACTGTTCACAGTTTGTTAGTTCCCAATTGGATTAGCTAAAAATATGATCTAATGTATGGATTGGTATATGATGTGCTGGAAAAGTTATAGAGCTTGATAACAGATTTTAGAACTTGTAGCTTGAGTAGCAGAGTTTTCCTTTAAGCTGTAGAAAAAAACAAGACTATAATCAGTGTAGGCAAAAATGGCTCAAATACATGGATCAATTGTTGCTACGCATCCAAACCAGCCCATATCGTCAGAGAATAAGATATCCTGGCATAGAATATTCATTATTCTAAATAAGTTTAGAGCTAAATACGCCGTATAGAGCCATGGAGCCATAGGAAGTCTATTCTTCTACAAAGTCTATTCTTCTTTACCAAATGGTAAGCTAAAAATTTCACTTAATACTTGATTAAAATTCTTCCATTAAATCACATTTTAAATATTCAAATATTTAGAGTATCTGAGCGTCGTTAGCCATTGACAAGTTTTTGTCTGTGATTCGAAAATGTTGCCTACTGACCTGCAAACTTAACTTAAATGCTATACTAAGATGTGTGCAGAATTTACAAATTTACGTATCAGCTGAATTGTAAATGAAATTAAGAGACCAAGAATGCATATGGAGCCAAAGGCGAAGAGGCGAGGGCCGACCGAAAGGTGTTGCCATAGGAATAAGCAATAAACAAATTGACAAAGCCACAGCAAGAGCTGTTGCATAAGATTATAAATACACACACATACATATATATGTATATATGTATATGTGTGTATATATGTATGCCTGTACCGTTATAGGCTGCTACAGTAAAGGCATTCATGGGCATTGCAGCTGCAATTTGTTGATCGATCTGACACAGCTGGACACACTCAAACTGATAAATTGTAGGCAATTTTAAAGAAAATTCTTTGAATAGTTTAGAATAATTAAATTGGAATTGAAACGAGGAATTCACATTTGATTTATATATATAACATTTTTTTTAAACAAGAGTTAAGATAATTATTAAGATAGTCATTATAGTCTCATAAATAAATCGAGTGATATGAATGTTTCAAGTAATCAAAATTTATTATTGTTTGAATGAATTGCTTGAGCTACATTCATAGCATTCATATTGATTGAATTGAATAAGATGAATCTCACAACTTGTATGTGAGCAAAAAGTAATTGTGTTTGAATGAATAACTTCATAACATTCATAGCATTCACATTGATTGAATCGAATAACATGAATATCAGAGTACTTGTAAATCTACTTGTTAACTAAAAACTAACTCTAGATAAATCCGTTCTCATAATATTCACATGAATATTTGAGTTGAGTGAAAGTGAGTCAAAGTGGAACTTCAACTCGAATGAATGGTCGCCTTCAATGAATGCTGCTCCAAATTAACCAAATGAACTCTCGCATCTGCAATGAATGCTTGCACATAACATGGCAGCAATTGAGTTTAGTTGAATCATCTCCATTAGGCATGCCGCCTAAGTCTCTTAAGCATTTCACTTACATATGAACTAGTACGTTCATGGGATTGATGGATTTGCTGGATACATGCAAATGTCCCTTAGTGGGGCAGTGCCTTTCGCAGTGGTTTCTTGGCCAAGACGTGGAACACGTTTCGCTTGGCTTTAATGGTGTCACGTGCGAACGAATTGCAAGTGACTTGAGACTCGGGGCGCTCATTTGATAAACTAATTGTCGGTCCAGCTCCGAGCGCGTTCAAATTGAATTTAATATTAATTAACTAATTTCTACGCTACGCTCACTTTTAATTAAGTTCTTATCGGGCCTGCTTCTGCACTTGGCTTGTGTAATTTCATTTGATTTCGGTGACATTCTTGAAGCTGCCCAACGGTTACCTGTTCTCTATCGCCCTTCTCCTTCACCTTCCCCACTCTGTTCCTCTCTCATCATACCTCACACCACTGCCGTCTGGTCATTCGTGTCGACGACTTCACGTAAATACACGTGCCGCAGCTCAAGCTGACGCTGAAGGAGACGTAGCTAAAGCTCGACATGAACAGCTGTGTAGGTGAAGGGGATAGGTGGCTGTTGCGGCCAACAGGGAATACATCGATGTGCAACGTGTTTTTCCGGTTTAATACCTTTCTCAACTGAATACGAATGAAAATAGCGCTACATGTATCCCAAAAGAAAAGCAAAGGAAAAAAAATGCTAAAAACCCAAAAGCAAATGAAAATTCAAGAGCCCCGCAATCCTCCACAAAAAAAAAAAAAAAAAAGAAAGCCAACAAGAAAACATCATGAATCCCGTATCGCGCTTACCTACTCAATGTATGTGTGTGTGTGTGTATTTGTATTTGCCTTGCTGAGTGTTGCAGTTGAGCACGCGCCGCTTTACGTTTCGGGCGTGACGTTAGCTGGGTGAGGTGCGGGGTAAAGAAAGAGACAGAGAGAGAGAGAGAGAGAAAGAGAGCGGGGATCCATGTTGGCTCAAACTAAACGGGCTTAGTGCCAGTTGCTCTGAAGCCAAAACTTCTATCATTATATACATATATGTATATATTTATGTATAGATAAATATGTATATGTGTGCAATTCGATTCAAAATGCCAAACAATGAAATCTCTAAGAATTATCGATGCCAAACATAACTGTACCAACAATTCTAAGTACATCTATATACACATGTCTGATAAATGGATCAGCAGATGTTTCAAGCAACTTGGAAAATAACTTAAATTACTCCATCGAAATCGATAACTTATCGATAGTTGTACTCATTTTTGTGTTCCATTAATAATCGATAACATTACTGTTCCTTGAAGTTCAGCTTAAAGTGATTTGAACTAGAACTTAAATTACTACAAATACTTTAATCGAAATCGATAACATATCGATAGTTGTAAAAATATTTATTGTTTCCCGAATAATCGATTTCGATAACATTTTTGCTTCAAGGCCAAGTTTATATATGAAGTTTTGCTTCAGATTTTTCATAGCTATCGATATTTTGCTAAATTTTCGCAGTTTCTGGATTTGTTCAGATTCAATATATCTTCAACTCAGCTCTGAGAGTGCTCTACATGAAAGAACTCTTGACTGTTAACATTTATCGGAGTTTTCTTTGTTCTTTGCCTGTTCTGTTTATCGGTCGTTGGGCTGGTGCAACGCCCACGTTTTGGCATTTGCGTTTCTTCTTTTGCTTTCTACATTTTGTTGGCACGCAGCAAGCAGCAGCCACGCCTACACAGCCACACTAACGCCCTTCTCTTGTGCCCGCCTTGCCAGACACCTTGTTTCTGCTTTCAGTTTTCTTTTTTTTTTTTTTTTTTGGCTTTGCATTTTGTCTGTGTTTTTGCATACCCTGTAATGCTTTCAGTGTGGTCATAATGCTAATGGGATTTTATTATAAAAAAACATGATCGATATTCATATATATACAACAAAGAAAAATATTTAAAAAAGTTTACTTTGTAACAATATACATGTGTTTATCGATAACTTCATTTATCGTTAAACTATGCAAATCAAACGATTATGTGTTTCTAGTTGAAAATAACTGTTAACTGTTTCAGCTCTGTTCACGAGATTAACCGAAGAAAGAAATCACATTCACTCGCTCTCGCTCTAAGCAAGAGCCTTCGGTTCTATTAGTTTTGGATTTTGGGTTTCGGCTTGTGTCGATCACAGCTTTGCTTGATTTATTTTCATCAGTCACCTAACGGGCTTTATCGTTAGCTGGCTGTTATCGAGAGTTTGCATATCTCTCAATAATTCTGTAAGCTTGGAATTTATAAAATATTTATTTATAATTAGTTTTTTATATCCCACTTAACCTGTAGCACATAACTTGTTTATGGCAAAGACAACTAACTACAGGGTATCTGCAAGTCAATCACCTTTATATTCCATATTCCATTTGCGCTTTGTGCACGCTTTTATTTCGATGTTTTTGTTTGTTTCCTTTTGTTGTTGTTGTTGTTGTTGTTATGTAGCCGCTTTGTGTGTCACTGTGCTACACACACACCCACACACCCGCACACACACACCTACACACACTTCACTTGTTGTTGCTGTTACCTGCGTGTAAAGTCGCGTGCCAAAAATCGCTAAATTTTTTGGCTATTTCCGTTTGCGTTTATGTTTTACTTAAATTCCCTTTAACCGGCCTCAACATCCGACCGACCCACGACACCAGCGAACGGAAGTGGCGTCCCCTCCCCCAATACGCAGCCAGCTACACGACCAGCTCCCTTGGCCACTTGCCTTGCCCCTTTTTCACTCAGTTTTATGCTGTTGCTTTTTAGTTGCTGTTGCCGTTGCTGTTGCTGTTGCTGCTGTGTTTTCATTATTTGCAATATCACGTAACGCCAAATGAAGTCGTAAAACGTCCAAGTCCCGTGCCCCAATCAGTTGCTCACACTCACTCACTCACTCACTCACTCACTCACTCACACTCAGTCAGTCACTCGCATACGCATGCACATTCACTGCTCTTGGCCTTCGAGAATATAAAAACAAAAACAAATTGTTTAATTTATATTATAGGTATTACATTTGATTAAGCGGCGCTCATCCAGTCAGCCTAGCCTAGCCTAGCAGCTCCTGCCGTTGCCCGCAGTCCTTGTCTCCCATCAATTGAACCCTCTCCTCTACCCAACCGCTGGCCCCTTTGGCCTAACATAAAGTTGAGGCATTTAAATTATGCACAAGTGCCGACAACCGGAACCGGGTCGGGACAGCAACAGAATGAAGCAGGACGCATTGCCTAAGTGGTTTCTCATTTAGCTGAGACGCATAAATCAAGCATTAAAGCAAATAAACAAGCAAACAAACGAACGCACAAAACATAGCCGAAACGCGACAAACGACATTCAAAATAGAAAGAAAGCTGAAAGCTAAATGAAGCTCAATGCCCCGACAGCTGAGGTCTTAAAGATCTTAAAGCTGAAAGTGAATTTATATATATGTACATATATATACATACATCACAGCTAAGTTCATACTTGGAATCTCTCAGAGAATTATCTTATCAAACTTTCCATTCCAATCGGACTTCACAGGGTATTACTACGTTGCATATAGCCCGTTAGAGTTAACTTATTTGTTTGCTTGTGTTTTTTTTTTTTTTTTTTTTTGGTCTTCTCGCAGTTGGCTGAAAATTAATTAAAAACCAAATAAATTATTTCGTTGTCATTTCACATGCTGATGCATTGCGGACTTTGACGCATTTACCGCCTGTCACTTGGCCAAAAGCCATTGAGAGCTCTCGCCACATGGCTGACAACGAGCTGTTGGCCTTAAAGGCTATTTCGCTTATAGCACTCAGTTGACTGTAACTAATGTAAACGTGGCTAGGACTAAAAGAGATCCTGCTGTAGCTGAAATAGGTAATTGGCAAAGCTTGATCATCGATAGTTATCGATTGCTTGAATTATCGAATACGTATCGGTGGCTTAGCTTTCGAATATTTATTATGTAGATATCGTTAGAAAGGTAATTGGCGAAGCTTAATAATTGATAGTTATCGATAGCTTGAACTAGCGAGGAAACATCGATTATGTTTTTTATTGAATTGAGATTGACAAAAATGGGATCACACTGAATATAGAAGAGCTACAGAAGTTTTGAACAAACAATATATACTCTAAATCAATAACAGCGAGTCCTTCAATATTTAAGAGCATATTCAATTGAGATCAATCGCACTCAGATATTATTTGCGATCAGATCTTCGGTAGGTGCTGGTAGTGGTGGTTTTGGTGGTGCAACGGATTTAGGAAAATTATCAAGTTTATGTTGAACGTCCGCAACGCGACAGCACTGGGCCAGACCATACATGGGATATTGCTGAAGTTTGCTGAAGAGACTCTGCCGCAGCCAAGGCACCTCGTGGCACATGCTTTTGCACAGACCGTTGCGTTCATTGATTGTCAACTGCCAGGAGAATTGAGAATGAAATCGAAATTAGTTAACGCTTCAATATGATCAACGATTCTATGTGTGTACTCACAAAGGGCGAATTGTGGGCAATAATTACGAATTCATCCGTCTCAGTCGCGTTTGGCATCACAGCACGCACCTCTGCCCAGATAATAGCCGGCACAAAGACGATGTGGCCGGACTCCAATTCGACGGACAGCGGGCGGCTATCATTGCAAGCTATCGACATGGGCAGGCTAACCGTACCGGATACACCGACATTAACATCATATTTGGCATTAACGCTTGCATACTTGAGAGCTTTCAGGAAATAATGCCAATTGCCCCGGAGCAGAGCGCGTAACCAAATGATTGAGAGCATTTCGCTGAACTCATTGAGTACGCTGCTGAGGGAGTCATCTTGTATTAGGCTGGCATATTCGAACGTATCGCTGTGAAACAATAGCCTTATCTGTCTGTCGTTCCTCAACGCACTCTGTACACTCTGCGAACTGCAAAGACGTGTTAAGTGTCAAATTGTTGAACTGCCGCCATAGTTGGCTTGAACTTACTTGTATGGCTTGAAGTGGCGCTGGCTATAGGCCACTTCAATGTCCAGGCCCAATCGGTTGAGCTGGCCAACTTGAGTCTGTTGGTGCAAGATACTGTGAGTAAATGGATGGCAGAGAAAGCCGCTGAAGAGCTGCTCTTACCGGTGCGAAGAATGTATTTGGATATGCCGTGTAGCTGATATACTTAAGCTGCTGCTTATCAATATCATAGCATATGGCAGCACTTTTTAGTGAGCCATATTCTTTGGAAGCTTGGCCAACTACGAGACTCATGTATCCCTCGCAATCCGTCATACTCGTACGACTCTCAAACATGGGAGAAGTTTCAGTACCTTGGCAATAAACGCTGTCAACATCTTCTGCTTGCGAGTTGAACAATAACCCAAATTTGTCGTTATTACAACTAATTTTCAAGTATTTATCTTCAGTATTTAAGTATTGATGTCCATTCTCACAATATAGATTAACTGATTCAGATTCATCAAGTATTAAGCTTTGTCCCGGGTCCGAAACCCATTGTTTAGATCCAAGTTGCGTTACTATAAGGGGCCGCGGCGATAATAAGAAAATTTCACATTTCGCATTTACACCCTCGAAAGTCAGGGAAACAGAGATTAGTCCCAAAATGAAAGCGTTTAACAATCGCATCTCAATTAATTACAAACAGCACTGTCGGCTGTCTGTCGCAGCTCAGCCCGTTTTATAGGCGTGCGCAGATCAGTAATCTTATCACAAATTCAATCAGTAGAACTTAGCTCACAGATCTGCTCACACCATAATGAATACTCTTACTGAGGAACAGAGCTCTTTATCCGATACAGTCCATGCGTTTCTCTAATTTGATGTTGGGCTGTTAAGGCGAGTCCTCACGGCATGTCGATTACAAATCCCCAAGTCCTTAGCATCAATAGAGGGACGAACAGACAGTAAGGCAGACATTGCACAAAACCAATATACTCATTTAATTATTATGAATAGGTATGCATATCAAAATAGATACCATAGAGATACAGAGAGAAGAAAAGAGTGGATCTATTCGTTGTACATATATACAATTGTATATCAGTTTAAGAGTATTTCATATATGATTTACTTCTAAAGTCGTTTTTGCATCGATCGCAATACTTTTTCTTATCACTCAAATAATATTTCTTGAAAACGGGGAAGAACCGCCATTACTGACTTTCGTTGTCATCTAAGTCAGGCAAAGCACAGAGTCTTCGATGCAAAAGCTTTCAAGATTATAAAGCTAACAATATTTCATTGATCAACTCAAATATACCCTGTTGTTGTTCAATCAGCATTTGATGTAGACATTAATAATAAAACAAAATACAGCAAAGACAAATTATTGTTATATTTATTACAACACGGAATATATGAATGATAATGCTGATGATTGATGATAGATAATGCTCGTGTTTAGGGGCCAAAGCATTTGGGGTCAACCCTCATGAGCTTCTCATGCTTCTTGATTCTGCTCCACTTGCAATTATGAGTCGAAACTAGCTCGGAGCAGCCAGCGCTCTGGCAATCGACGGCAACTGAGTCAGCAAAAGTGAATTCAGGTTCATTATCGATTTGCCCTGCGGCGCTGATGAATCGCTGCCAAAGTCATCAGGTCGCCAAGTCAGATGCTCTGATATTTACAATGTAATGCTTAGCTGCTGATCTTTCAATATATGTATCTATGAGTCATTCGGTCGAAAAATGCTCAAAGCAAACTCAATCTAATTATAAAGTGTTTGAGTAAACAGTAATAATTAT
Organism: Drosophila koepferae; assembly: GCA_030914345.1. NCBI lineage: Eukaryota > Metazoa > Arthropoda > Insecta > Diptera > Drosophilidae > Drosophila > Drosophila koepferae. Next base: position 17,745,870 of record JAUESR010000196.1, on the reverse strand, counting down.
TATTATAAAATGTGAAAAAATATATTATATATAGCTTGACCCGATAAGAGCAATATGTACAAAAAGTGCTATGAAATTAATAATAAAGAGAGAGAGAGAGAGAGAGAGGGAGAGAGGGAGAAGATAAAGAGAAAGATTATCACTCTGGCTTGATTTAGCTTTTTTTCCACATTTTTTTGTGTCTCAAGGAAAGATCAGGCCTTCGCCAAGTATAAGGCGTGTTCACTTCTTTATAGGCATGCTATACATACTATATATATAATATATACCCTGATTTAACCACTGCACAGCTCATGCTGCTCCAGCTCCAGCTGTTGCTGCTGTGGGCTGCTGGAGCTTGGCTATGCTGGACAGTTTCGTTTGTCACCGCATGGCTATTAACAACAGTTTGCGCAAATGACACTGCAATAAAGCATAAAGAGAAAGGAAAACATTAAAAGATACAATGCCGTCCAGCAAAAGACGCACAGAGAGCGAAGAGAAACACCCAACGCCCTGGCTGCTGGTCAGCCGAGAGTCATTCCGCTGGCCGTTGGGCGGGCAATGTCTTATGCACAGATTTATTATGTGGCCATAAATAAATTACAGGGCCCGGAACGGAACGCACAGGATGCACATAATAACACGGCAAACAACGGACTCCAAAATGTGGCTAAGAGCAACAAACCAAAGCGAAAGTCAAAGCCGAAGCCGTAGCCGAAGCCGAAGCCAAAGCCAAAGCCAAAGCCAAAGCACGGCAAATCAAGCCGAAAGCATCAAATTACCAAAAATACCAAGGGCAATTGGAGCGTGACCCGTTAGTGCGTTGTTAGCCCTTCCCCCCCTAACCACTTCTTCTCGAATTCCAGTTATGTGATAAGGGTTAAAAGGTCTGTCGACAGGCGCCTTAAACCCCTTCTCACTCTCTCTCTCTCTCTCTCTCTCTCTCTCTCTCTCTCTCTCTCTCTCTCTCTCTCTCTCTGTCTGTTTCTGTTTTTCTGCCCTCAATTCAAAAATTCATGAAAATGTTGAACGATCTAATTAGTGGCCAAGCACTAGTAAAATCTCTGTAAAACACACACACATAAACACACACGCACACACACGCACACATATACGTGTGCACTATATCTATATAAATTCAAACTGCTGAACAAGCAATCATTTCCTTTCGCACTCATCACTCACCACATAAACTGAGAGCTCGACCCAAGTGTTTATTGTTCAGTTTTGAGTAACATACATAAGTGATGAGCTGAACGGGTATATTGGTTTCATGGGTGTTGTATGTACATATGTGCTAATACAGACATTAAGCAAGAGATTTATATATGTTTAATAGAGTGCGATCAGTTCTGCTAGTTCACTCTCTTTCTCTCTACCTCTTACTTTCACTCTCTCTCTCTCTCTCTCTCTCTTCCGCTTTCTTACTCTCACTTTCACTCTCTCTCTCTCTCTTGCTATTTTTGTCACTCCCTCTCTATCTCTCTCTTTACCTTTTACATTCACTCTCTCTTTATTTTTCCTCGTTTCATTCTTTCTCTATTTCTCTCTCTTACTTTCAGTCTCTCTCTCTTTCTTACTGTCACTCTCTCTTTCTTTCTTTCTTTCTCATACTTTCACTCCCACTCTCTGTCTCTCTCTTCCGCTTTCTTACATTCACTTTCAATCTCCTTCTATTTCTTATCTCTCTCTCTCTCTTTCTCTCACTCTCTCTCTCTTTCTCTCACTCTCTCTCTCTTTTGCATTCACTTTCTCTTTCATTCTCCTCATTTTATTCTTCCTCTCTCTCTTTATTTCTGCACCTTTCATTCTCTCTCTCTCTCTCTCTCTCCTCTCTCTCTCTCCGCTCTCTCTCTCTCTCTCTCTCTCTCTCTTTCTCTCTCTCTCCCTCTCTCTCTCCAATGCTCTAATCTCAAATATATCATCATGTTAATTAAACAGCATTGCCTGAAAGAGTTCAATTTGAAAACTAAATACAGTTAAAGCAAATCATTTTTGTGGTCAACTTTTAGTTTGTGGAGAATGAAAATTGCAAAAAGAAGAAGAAGAAGAAAATCAAATGCATTTCCTAATTGATAGATGCACGTAAATAAAGCTCTCAAAATTCTGCATTCATTTCCTACGAATACCATTAATTATTGTAAAATATTTGCAGCTTATGTTGCTGGGTGTGTTCAGCAATTTCATATTTCATTTGTGCCTTTGTATAAAAACATATTAAAGAACTATTTAGTAAACTTTTTGTGCGTGTGCGTGTGCGTATGTGTGTGAGTGTGTGTATCTATTGTGAATGGCAACAGCCACGCCCACAGACATTGGGCATTCGAAAAAAAACCTGACTATGCCCTTAACTGAAACTTCAAGTGCCATTCTGATTCTCTCTCCCTCTCTCGCGCTCTGTCTCTCTCGCTCTCTCACTCTTTCTTGCTATCTCTCTGTGTGCTTGGTGCAGTGCGTCAGGCAGGCTGACTGTATGGCTGGCTGGCAATAAATATCAAAGCATTTGTTTGCCGTCAGTAGCAAGAGGCTGCCAGAGGTTGCAACGCCTTCAATAAGTGGATGCGTGTATCTGTGTGTGCGTGTGTGTGTGTGTGCGTGTGTGTGTGTCAAAGTTTGTGTGGCAGTCAATGGCTGCGGCACGTGCGCCGTAATTTGCGCGTTTAACATTTAAAGCAGCTCGTGAAGCTTCACAAATCGCCGCAACCGCTTCCAGGTACACGGGGGCGTATGCGCAATAAATTTAACGAGCTGCCATTAGAGATGACGACGACGACGACGACGACGACGACGACCAAGTTGGCGTTAGCGTTAGCAAGGCCAAGATGTCAATGTTGGAGGGTAATGGCAACGCGGCAAATGGCAAATGGCAAATGGCAAATGGGCGCCTGCATTGAAATTTGTGCAGGCTAATGATAAATTGACTTAATTAGTTGACGTGCCAAGCACAATTATTATGAATTGTTGCGCTCATGTGTTTCCGAAAAACAATTTCGCTTATGTTTCGCAGCGTATTTGATGTCTCAATGAATGACAATTGATTAACTCATTCAAATGAGCTATTTGCATAAATTTCAGTTTGAATCGTGAAATTATTGAATCGAGCAGTCAATTCAAATAACTCTGAATGGCACACAACATCTGTGAATGAGTGTTGACTGTGATCTGGGCAACACTCAAATGCGTGACAGCAACAGCAACGAGGATCTGTGCCGAACTGAGCTCTATCGCTGAATATCTACGAACTGTATCTAAATTCTTTTTCGAATTTCTGTTATTGTACAGTTTTTCGAGCTACTCAGAGCAGGCTTCAAGGCCAGATTCTCATTGTGTCTGCGTTGCCTCCTACTGCTGCGCCTCCTGCTGGCAATTAGAGAGTCACTAGAGCATCGCTGAGTCGAGCAATCGATTGTTTTTCTTCTGTTTCGCTTTCATTGATTTATGTTTAATTCATTTTTGAAATCAAATGTAGTAGACACACTGGCTTGGCCCGTTTGTTTGCTTGTGCTGCAGCGACGTGCTCTCGGCTTCGATAATAATTGAATCACATATATGTAGCTAATGAGTGCACGGATGGGTGGACTCCTTTGCCACGTCGCGTGGCGTGGCGTCGTTGTTGGCAACGCACACGTGCAGCAAATCAACTTTGCCAAGTTTCGTTTTCATTTCGATTTCGTATGCAACTTTTATGGCCAGGAGAGGGCAGGCGGCTGCAGGCAGCTGGCAGGAGGCGGCAACCAGGTGGCAGCAGGAAGGCAACGAGAAAGCTAGCGACAACAAATGAAAATACGAAAACTTGCAACATTTTTCAACAATTTAATTTATTTATTTTGGCACTCTTGTTGGCTATTCTTGGCTGTTTGTTGCTTTGCAGTCAGCTGTCGTGACATGGGTTTTCTTTCACGCCACATTCACAATCCCATTCAGGTTCGCATTCACAGTCCAATTCAGGTTCAGGTTCACATTCTCATCGCTATTCTGTGACTGTGATCGAAACGCACTGATAGCCTCTGTCACTCAAGCGAACTGGTTGACTTTGCTGTTTGGCTTTCGCTTTGGGCTACTTTGTCACGATATCGCCCACTAATCTGGACCGTACCCGTGTCCCATGTCCCGCAGTTCCTTCTGCTGCACCCACATTAAAAACACTCACATAATACAATCTCTCCCCTTTTCTGCTGCCATTGCTGCTGCCTTTTCCTTTCGCTCTCTTTGGACATCAACTTTCAGCTATTTCTTTAACATGCGCCAAAGATTCAATTTACTCGGAATTTAATTGGACACGAACTGAGCTTGAATTAAAAGTTATTTGCGTTTTTTGAAGCTAAACATAATGGATATGTTTTATATTCGCTTTGTCTTTGTACTTTAAGGTAGTCAAATTCAGTAACGAAATCAAGATCAATTACAAATATTTTCCATGCACAATCAAAATCATTTTGTTGTTGTTGTTTTTTTGCAAATTCTATTTAATATTACGAAAACATTAAATATATCTGCTTTGCTGCTTATGCTAGGCTGATTGTTAGCAGCTTTCGTTTTGCAGCTGGCCAATTGTCTGATAAGCTGATTTGTTTATTATATAGAGTGAATATTGAATATTCCAAGCGATTGGCTCAAGCAGCTTTGCTACGCAGCAGTCTGCAACATTCTCATTTTTTATTATAGAAACTTTAGCAAAGATTTGTCTTTGCCTTTTAGCTCAGCTCATGCAAATTCTTCACCTTATCAATATTCTTCTTCAAGGCAAGCTCACCTGGTTCACTTGAGGCCAGCTCCAATCACATCGCCCAGCAGCTGTGCATAATTTATTTAAGACGTAAACTTTCGCAATGAAAGAAAAAAGTAGTAGTAGAAAATAATAAAATAAATGAAAACTTCAATTAAATTGTGCAGCTGCAGCTGGCGTACCTTTAGATATTTGCCAATCGAACACCAGATCGAAAATTCTCTTTGAGCGCACTTTGCCCAAGCAATTTAATGCATTTCGAATTTGGACTCTAATGCGCCTCGCCCATTGGCCTCTCTCGCTGCGCCTGGCTAAGTGAAATGCGCCAAGGCGACAAATTCAAAATGATTTACTTGAATTAGTTTGCTTCGTTCTAGTTTCTATATCAATCAAAATCAAAATTTATAAAAAAAAAAAATTAACTAAAATAAACGAATTTATTCAATGTTCCAAGCATCAATTTTGTTTCATTTTGTTCAATGCTCTAACTGGGAGTATTATGAATTGATCACTAAGTTGGCTGACCCTTGGATGTTAATATAGCATGTATATGAATTGTAAATAATAATAGAAATTCATTAAAATTATATATATCATTAATATATATGTAAAATAATTTTTAACTACATTTTTTCTGTTTATTTATTTTTTTTTTTTATTAGTTTAATAAGCATTATTATTTGTATTCTTATTTGAGTTTTATAATTTTTTTTATTATCGATTGATTGATTTTTTTATTTATTTTATTTTTTTTTATTATTTAATTTGATATGATGATATCATCATCATCACCAATATTTCCAATCTTATTTGAGTACAAAATCAAATATATTATTGATTTATTTATTTATTTTATTTCATTTATTTTTTATTTATTTATTTATTTTTAACAGTTTAATTATCATCAATATTTCTATTTATTTTATATTGAGTACAATATTAAATAAATCATTGATTGTTATATATATTTTATTTTTTTTATTTTTTCATTTTATATATTTTTTATTTTTTATTTGTAATTTTTTTTTATTAGTTTAATCATCAATATTTCTATTCTTATTTGAGTACAATATCAATATTGATTTAATTATTTATTTTATTTTATTTATTTTTATTTTTAATTTTTTATTTTAGTTTAATCATCATCAATATTTGTATTTATTTTATATTGACTATAATATCAAATATTGATTTATTTATTTATTTTATTTCATATCATTTAGTACATTTTTTAATTTTTATAAATATTTGTATTAAATATTTTGTATTTTTTTTTTTTTTTTTTTAGTTTAATCATCATCATTATCTCTATTCTTATTTGAGTATAATATCAAATATATCATTATTATTTTATTTATTTGTTTTTTTTTGTTCATTATTACAATTCTTTTTTAAGTATTACTATATCCAAAATATCATGGATTTATTTATTTAGTTTATTTTATTTTAATTTGATTTATTCTATTGATTATCCTTCATTCATATCATTCATCATAATGTCCTTAACATTAACAATATTAATTCATCACCTATCAAACGAATCATTTGATTATTCAAATATATTGCTAGGGTATTCAGACTTGAGCATATGATAGTTGCAGCATGCGATAGTTTTTGGCTCCATTTTCTTTTTTTTTTTCATTTGGTTTTTGCATTTCGCAAAGCGCAAAATGAAAACTCAGTCGCCGGCGCCCAGGCGTGGCACAGTTAAATTCACGTGACAAGCCAATATTAAATGTGATTCAGCTGCAGCACAAATGCAAACACACACACAGAGAGAGAGAGAGAGAGAGAGATCGAGAGAGAGAGAGGAAGAGTGAGGGCGACAGAGTCTGGTTAGTTAGAGAGCCCGAAGGAAATCGCTATAGACACTTATACTGCATACACATATGCAGCAACTGTGTGCACACGATGTCGCTCAACTGTTTGGCTTAAGCATTTATTTATAACATTTTCAATTCAGTTGGCACAAAGGCAATGGCAAAAGGCAACAAAGGCAAGCAAGTTGAGAAATTGTCCGAACACCAAATGGAAATGTCCTGGCGACAATTTGCCATTGCAATGGCTGAAATCAAGTGACCTATATCCCATATTCATATACATATATATTCGCAACTATTCACAACGATTCACAACTATTCACTTAACTTTCTATAATATTTATGATTGCTCAACATGAAATGCGATGGAAAAAAAATCACGCTTTGAAAACTTTGAATGTAACCAAAAAACTATTTGGCCAGACACAAAAAGTGAAATTGAAAACATTTTGCTTACTGCTTCGAGTCTGCATTGGCTGGATATTATGATATGTGATATGGTCTATGAGATCAAGTCAAGCATAAGAGACAGAAGTATATAAGGTATGGTATATATCTAACACGAGTTTCTATACTCGTTCACAAAGTGTGCCCCGAATGTGTGTTGAGCAGTCGAGCATGCCCTTTTGCAACTTTCATACTTTTGCTGCAGCAAGCTAAACTCACATTTTTAGTATAAAACGTCTTGAGTTTGGCTAAGAGAACTGTGTGTCTTAAAGCTAAATGAGAGCTAGATCCAACCTATGCAGAGTCGTATGGATATGTGTGTGTGTGTGTGCCATTGATGAAATCGATTGCTGCCTGCGGACAAACGAGGCTGTCATGTTTGGTTTGGTTGCCATTTCCGTTTCCGTTTCCGTTTCATTTTCAGTTTCAGTTTCAGTTTCAGTTTGATTTCATGCAGCGCTCTTAGCTCTCAGCTTTCAGCTGTAGTTTTGTGCCAATGCTGCAATTAAAATTGAATCAATTATGAATTTGACTTTGCCGCCATTTGCAGTGCATGTCAAGTGGATCACGAATGGCGCACTGACGCCTGCAGCAGCCCGATTTTGTTATTCGCAATATCAATAGCCAGAGCAGCAAATATTGATTGATTGGCAGAATGCAACGATTGTTAGAAACTTTAAAATATGCCTTCGAGCAGACAAACGCAACAACTCACAAAAAAAAAAAGCAAACGAAAAAAGAAAAGAAATGAAAAACAAATCTAAAATCATAAAGAGAACAATTTCTGTTTGAATTGCTGAGAATTCAAATTAAAGTTCGTTTCATTTGATTTACACACACACACACACACACACACACACACAGTCCGTGTCAAATTACTGTTTTGCACAGCATGCGAAAAAATACTTAATTGAAATGCTTTTGCTGCCAGCCCCATTCAATCGTCATATCTGTTTATCGCATTTATTATTCTTGTGCGAAAAGGTGCAAAACACAATGATAATCAATTCGAAATGATAATAATGCACAGCTGACAGTTTTGCTTTGTTCAGGTTGTCAAACGGAATATCGAGTGGAACTATATATGTATGTATATATAATGGGTGGAAAACTGATTGATACTTGTTGTTGTATTTATAAAAAATTCGGGCAATTATTTAGCTATTTTTTGTTGTGCACAAAAAAAACACATATTATTAGCTATTTGTTTCTAATGATATGAAATTTTTCTGAATCATATTTTGTGAATTAATAAGTCAACAATTTTTTGAGTTTTTATCATAATTTCTGCTTTTTTTTTCTTTTGCATAAAAAATGTGTAAATAATAATAGCAAAATTATTGTTAGATTATTAGCTGCTTGTTTCTAATATAATTATGTTTCACAATTTGTATTAATTTTTGTTAATTACGTCAAACATTTATTGAACTTTTTTTTAATAATGTCATAATATATATATATATATTTTTTTTTTGCTTTAAGTGCACAAAAAAAAGTATAAATTATAATAGCAAAAATATTGTTAAATTTAGCTGCAAATTATTTGTTTCTAATGAAATCATGTTTTGTGAAATATATAAATATACATGAATAATTCAGTAATCTATTGAAGCTTTTATATTTATGTCTGCTTAAAAAAAAAAATCTGAATTTTATCTATTTATTAAACATTTCATATATATATATATATATATATATACTGACGAGCAAAACTGTAGTAACTTCAAAGGTCTGTATTTTCGCTTCTACTTAATGGATGATTACGATCTTAGTCTTGTTTTCTGAGTACAGTATTTTAGCTAAATTTTCAAGAAATTTTTACTCATTCGGTTGGCTGAAAGAAAAATGCGAACAAAAAATGTGAAAATAGTCATATATTACAGTTTTGTACTCCGACTAAGTTTTCAACAAATATTTTTTTTAAAATTGTTTAATATTGGATATACATCCCTTTTGATTCTTTTGTGTAAGAGACTCCTTAGTCCTCTCCTGCAACTCCATCATTTCACTGGGGGGACCTAATAGGTTTTCATTGGGGTTTATGTTTAGATATTGCGGAATCCACTTCATATTTGCTTTGATATCCAGTTGTTGTCCAAATGAGACGTGTCCTTCGGATCATTGTCTTGCTGAAAAGCGCATTTTCCATTCATCTCGACCCATCTTTCCAATGACTTCTGCAATAGCTGAGCATACTGCACATGTTAACTGGATTATGGGATCTCTAGACATTACATTAATTTCCAGTCCAGAATAAATCACCTTTGATGCCTTTGCTACACTTGGAGGATTGGCTAAGAAGCTTGTTGGCATAAGTGAAAGATAAGATTAGGAATAGAATGCCACAACAAGAATCGAAAATGATATATATATACTATACCCCAGAGAAGTACATCTTAAAGCGACCTTCCCATACAATGAACATAGTTTGTAAAATATAACTTAATATACCAACAGAGAACAGACAATATTTATATATATACACACATACATATATATGCATATATATACATATATATATTGATATCAAGTATTTGTCTCACCACTGTAGATAAAATATTGCAATTTATGTAGCACATCGCTTAGAGTGTGGCACTGTGAGATCGAGTGTGAGATAGAGCTAGTGTGTGTGTGTGTGTGTGTGTGTGGGGAACGTCTTGCCGAGTGGAACAGTTTGTGTCGAATCCCATTTGGAATTGCATTCAGGCGTTGGAGCGAACGAGTTTTTGTGTGTGTGAGACAGTTGGAGTTGGTGTGGCATTGCGAAGGGTGTTGCGGCTGTGAGGACTCGGCCTGCAGGCAAACAAGTTTTAAAGCAAACAACTTTACTGTTGCCGTAACTGTAACCGTAACCGGAACCGTTACGGTTGCTGCCATTGCTCGGCAAGTTCAATATATATGGCAGTTGCCGTTGACTTTTGATCGCTTTCCAGCACGCACACAGAGAGACAGAGAGAGCGAGTGAGGGAGAGAGGGACAACGAGAGACAGACACACAATATGGTCAGGGCTATTTTGTTGTCGCTGGGGCGAACATGGCGTATGCGCAATATTTGTATTACTGTTTCATATGGGCCGCTGGAGCCCCCCAAATGCCCGAGCTGAAGTTGAGCTGAGTTGAAGCTGTAGCTGTAGCTGTAGCTGTAGCAGTAGCTGTAGCATTGGTCCACGCCACGTGTCCTAGTTATGGACGTATGTATGTGTGCGTGTGTGTTAAGAGATGGAGTAAAGAAAAACGGCATCGGTTATGGCAAACGAATGCGACGATGCCGTTTGCCCTTAACTCAAATGTACAACATCAATAAATAAAAAACCCAGGCGAAAGGATATAAAAAAGGATAATAAACAGAGTCCCCTAAGAAATCTATAACTGAGTGCGGCCACACACACACACACACACACACACACTCGCATTGCAACATTTGCTGCTGGCTGAAATTGGCAGCGACGGCAGCAGCAGCAGCATCGATAAGGATATGTTTGTGGCTTGTGCTGAAACACACGTTCAAATTTAAACGATGTTATATATATATTTATATATAATGCATATGTGTGTCTGTGTGTGTGTGTGTGTGTGTGTGTGTGTGTTTCGCCCACACACATAAATTTCCATATGGCAGCAGCTCATGCAAAATGCAGGATAACCTCGATGAAAAGGCGATAAAAAGACGCCGCCTAATGCTTAGCGCGCGCGCTCCCCCAACTCCCACACACACACACACACACACACACACATACACATGCAGCTAAAGCCACAAACGCCTCTGTCCATGTCGATGGCATTCAAATGAATAAAGCAAAAGCCTGGCGCCTATCTCGCTAATGTATCCTGGCCAAGTTATGACTGACAGTCGCAGGAGTGCGCCAAGTCGTAAACTCAATTTTCTTGCCACTGTCAATGCAGTACGAACATTTGCGCTTACATCTAGAGGCACACACACACACACACACACACAGACACATTCATATAGAGTGAACTGTGCTTTGTGGCATTGACATAAATGAATGTTCCGGATGCAGAAGCAGCCAGCATCTGGCAGCTAGTTGATTGAATGCGGTTGCCACTTATCAACAGCTACAGACGACCACATTCAGCACAGACGACTTTAATATATAAATGTATAACTGTCAGAATCAGCTGCATCTACTATTGCCGCACAACTATATACTATATCAAAGTATTTGGCTCTCTTTATATATATAGAAATGAGAGAGATGTGACTAGCTCGACTCGTCTTTGCTTTGACTTCATTTTCGATCAGTTTTGCATAATTTTTTGCAATTTTTTTAAAAATGAAAAGTTGATTAATTTGTGTAAATTCAGAAACAAAATTGCATTAAAATGGAAATTTTAAAAAGTTGTATGTGAAATTGATCGATAAATAGAACAAAAATTAATTGATGAATTAATTAATAATGAAATTCAGCTGTTTTTCTAATACTGCAGAGTGCGCCTTTTTTTTTCGTATATACTTAAAATTCAATTAAGGTCCACTCTGTTATTTCAAAGTGATTTATTATTGAGAGTGTATGAGAACATTGAGAAATTTATGATCAGCTTCGACTAGCAGCTATAACCATGACAATAGATTAAGGTATTAGTCTTTTAGTTAGATCTTACAGTTAGACTTCAATAAATACTCAGAGAGCAACTTCGATTGCTTCGGTTCTTCAACGAGTTCGTTCGGCTTGCATTCGTTTTCTCTCGGCTTGTTCGCTCTGTCTGTTGTGTGTGTATGTGAATCGAGTGTGTGCATGTCTATGCGAAAGTGAAGATCATTTGAGTAGACTCTTTGAGTTATTTGCTCACTCTTACTGATCATCTCTCATCATCAGCTAGCGTCAATCGCATCGCTTCCTAAATGATGTTCGTCATAAGAGCGCCACACGAATAGATCAATGCAAATCGAAACGAAGAGTACCAAAAAATCTTGCGCAGAGCGAGAGCGAGTGAGCACGATTTATTTTTTTTTTTTTCGATTGATCTGGCGAACAGAGCGTGTGAAATATGAGAGCCAACATAGTCTTATAATAGAAAAATTGAAAATTAAATATACGAGTTATTTTGAGCACTATAGAAAAAAGTAAGGCACCCTGTATCTGAGACAGTTAGTGTTGCTTCGCAGCTTTCATGGAGCTTTGAGCATCATGCTAACGACAGTATCAGGCGATGGATTTATCGCTGTCAGCGGGAATACCATCAATGCCAGCTACTGCTTAAACTAGGCTGTGAATGAATAAAGCTAGTAATTTAAAAATACAAGCACAGCTCATCTATCAATCCATCGAACACATCATACAAATCATTTCTAGCCCAAAATCTGCTTTAACTCGCCGCAACTGCGCGCTTGTCGGCTCATTATGGTATTTTGGCAAGCTGAAAACTCTATTTTCTTTGGCACTTTCAGCTGCGTCTTGCCAATTATTGTGTTCTTTAAGTGCAAATCTGTTGTAATCCCTTAAGAGGTTTACATTCGAAATCGCAATCTATGGCATTAATCGCTGCGCTGCGCTCCTCCCCTGTTGCCTACGAGCGAGCTGTGGCTCATGTGGCACAGAAATGAGTGCAAAACATTTTGTCGAATATCGCTGTCGCCGTTGCCGTCGCCGTCGCCGTCGCCGTTGGCGTCGCCGTCGCCGTTGGCGTTGGCGTTAGCGTCGCTGTCAGCGTCGCGGTTGGCTTTGGCGTTGGCAATTCTGAAGCACTTGAACGTGCGTCAAATTAAAACACCGCAAAATGTCAAGTGATGCGAGCTGCTGCAGACAGAGTTGTGCGCTTGGCCTGTGTGGTGGTGCAGGGGTGGTGCAGGGGAGGTGCTTGGGTGGTGCAGGGGAGGTGCTTGTGCCTGGCCTGGGTATGTGCAAAAGAATATTGCGTTGCATTTATTTTAATGAGCATTAAATGATGTGGCAAGCCGCCGATGCGACGATGCGACGATGCGACGATGCGAGGGCAGCTCCAAACAACGGCACTGCCACTGATGGTTGCAACTATTGCCACGCCCCCCCTCCCCACATACGCTGCCCACATTTACGACTTAATGATGCCAATCGACGACTATGCACAAAAGTATGCAACACATTTTTGCAACATGCCTTCACGCAATGCCCCCATGCGCCGCTTTGAGGCAAATCACAATCGCTGTGGGTAGTGAGTAGTGGTTAGGTGGTTGGTTGGTTGGGTGGTTCGCAGCTAAATTTCATGGCATTGCTGTAAATTTATGGGCCACACACATACACACACGCACATAAAAATCTTTTGTGCATTCGCTTTGTCGAACAACCGCACACACACACACACACACGCTGGCAATCGTTTGTACAGCATCCGGTGGCGCATCCGCTTGTGGCATGCTGTTGGCGCACGGGACTGGGGAAATTGAAACAAATGTTTTAGAGATATTTATTTGCATATTTGCATAATTTTTCGGTTGCATTTTTTATGCGGCCTTCCATTATTCATATGCAGCCAGCACCGACACATGCCCAACCCGCACACACACACACACACACACAGAGCCAAAACAAATGTTGGCAGCATTTTATGAGCCTGTTTCTCTCAGTCAGCTACATGATCTACTATAAAGCATGTTCTTATCGTTGGCTTTGTTTATGTCAATGCATTAAATCTAGCAAGCTAATCACATCACTCATCAGCCTTATTATTGATTTGGGTAATCGAAACGAATCTTGACTATCCTCAACTGCTATGTTGACCTATTGCCCAAAGCTGCATTTCCTGCTGTGAATTTAATTGTTTTCCATATTTGTTTTCAAGCTTCAGTCTGTTTTCAATATATGTATATGTATTTAATTTAAGTATTCTCTTTCTCGATGGCAAGGTTGTTGCTCTCTCTCTCTTTATCTCTCTATCTCTCAGTTCGTCTGCCCCTTAATCCATACATTCATCCATTTGCGTGTCTGTCCTTTCGTCTGCCGTTCTGATTTCGTATTCAATTTAAGCTTTTTCTTTCTCCTTTCTCTCTCCCTATCTCTGTTCCTCGCCCTACGTCTGTCTGCCCGTTAGTCCATTCATTCATTCGTCTGCCATTCTGTTTTCAATTCAAATGTTGTCTCTCTCTCTCTCTCTATCTACCTCTCTCTCTCTCTCTCTCCCTATCTCTCTCTCTCTCTCTCTCTCTCTCTCTCTCTCCCTATCTATCTCCCTACGTGCGTCTATCCAGCTAACGATCCATCCCTCCATATGTTTTCCGACCCATTCTGATCTGATCGTCCGTTCCATTGCCCGTCTATTCGTACATTGATCTATGATCTATCTATCCCGTCACTTCGACCCATTGTCCGTCTTCCATTCGAGCATCTATCTCTCATCATTTGTCTCCTGCTACAGACTTCATATTTAACCTAAATATATTTTCCTGTTTACCACATGCATTCCTATGTCAAACAACGCTTCGATAACTCAGTTCTTTTTGTGCCGTTTATCGATAAATATTGAGTGATTGAATTCATGCCTTGTTAGACAGGGTACCTCTTAGTCGTGCACTCCCCAGAACCACACTTTTACTACTAGCCCTTTTTTTTCTTTTTTTTTTTTGTTAAGTCTAATTACAGCTAAAATATTTGTTGTTTAAATACATATAAATGTTATATCGTTTTGTTCACATTTCATAGTTGACTTTGGCATCAACTGTCATTAAATTGGGTCAAGAGTGTGATTTTTCATATACTAAATACACATGCACATGCACATGTACATGAATATATATATATATATATATATATATATATATATATATATATATATATATATATATATATATATATATATATATATATATATATATATATATATATATGTATATATGTATTTATATTTATATACATTTTCGGAAATATGGCACTTTAGTCAATTAGCAGGGCAAATGTTTTGTTTTTATTGCTTTTGCTTTTGCTGTTGTTGTTGTTGTTGTTGTTGTTGTTGTTGTTGTTGCTGTCAATGCTGAAAGCCTGACGCATTTTCAGCTTTATGCATTTATTTATGATGTTAAGCATGGCCACAAATTTATTTGTGCATTTTTGTGCCATATTCACAAAATTTGCATTTTTGGTGTTTCTGGACAATTTCCGGTATTGCAATTACTTTTTTAACTTTCTTTTTTTTTGCTATGGTTTTTTTGTTCATTTTCATTTCACAAATACTGCAACGAAAGTGTAATTAAATTATAGATTTTCGTTAACTAACTCTTTGAATAATTGTCTTATTTTTGCTATCAATAGAATTCAATTAAAATGGCCTGATATGTACCTGATGTGTAATATGTATATGTATAGCTATATGAATAGTTTACAATTGAATGGATTCAATTGATTTAAAATTTGAACTTTTCCATGAACATGAGCTAAGCTTGTAGTTTGAATGGGAAATTCATGAAAGGAACTTGAACATGCATTGACTTTTGCCAAAACTTGTCTAGAGCTTAATTAGTTAACAAACATTTTAAATCTGCATGCTGAAATCCATATGAGCTTCCACAAAGAGCAACAAAAATGTGGATAACATTTATTCGATTTGGAATTGCTTTGAGGCTTTTACTTTTTCATATATCTCTCCGTCTCTTGCACTGCAATTCGCATGCCTCAACTCTTTGGGCACACCTCGCATATTCACATAAGTAGCAGCGTATTCAAATTTCTGCACTGCCTGAATCTCATAACTATTTTGATTTGCTTCCAATTTCCATGTTGATGACACATTCACTCCAAAAAAGAAAGCAAGGAAAAACAGCCAAAAAGAGTAAGAGAAATAAACTATTGGAAATCATGTGAAAATATTTATTTAAATTGTGGAGCCCAGCCCCAAAAGCAATAAACAGAACGCAAAATTATCTATGCACTAGATTTTTGTTTTATCAGCTCGTTTTATTGTTGTTTTTTGCTCCTTTTGTTATTTACTATTGTTTTATGCATAAATTTGATTACAATAATAGATGGAATCCGTGTGTGGTTCAAACTCACACACATTCCAAAAGTTTTGTTAAATTTCTGAGTGATTTAGCTTTAAATTAGTTTATATATCAGAGATGACTAGTTGCCGGAAATGGCTTAAGCTGAAATTTTTGTATACCCTGAACCCATTGAAAATGGGAATTCAGGGTATAATGATTTTGTGAAAATGTATGTAACTGACGTCGCAGACCCCACAAGGTATTTATATTCCTGATCAGCATAAAAAAATAAGTTGATATAGCCCTGTCCGTCTGCCCGTCCGTCCGTCCGTCCGTATGAACGTCGAGATTTCAGAAACTACAAAAGCTAGAAAGCTGAAATTCACATGAGCACTCGTATGTTAGTTATGCAGTACGAGTTTATTTTGTTTTTTCGACAACTCATCCCATTTCCAAATTATCGATAAAAAAATTGATTCGCATTTCAAATACTAAAAACTTTAAATTTGCAAATAGATACATTTAGATACTCTCAATCTATTCTGAATGAAGATCATGAAGATCGTTCATCTAGAAATTTAGTTATGAGCGTCCAAAGTATAGCCCAACCCACCCCCAAGCCAGGGCAGCAACTGCGTGGTTAGCAGAGCACGCGCTTATACGTGCGTAAAGAAGAAGAGTATTAGTCTTTTTTGCAGGGTTCAGGGTATCTCGTAGTCGAGCCGTCTCGACTAGAACCTTCTTACTTGTTATTTTTATTTTTTTATATTTCTTACATTTTTTTTTTTTTTTAATTTTAAATGAAACAGAGAACATTTGGTAATAATGCTGAATGCATTCATTAAATAAAAAAGTTAAAAAAAAGAAAATAATTAAAAATATAAGGAATTTTGTATTGTAAGAATGACACTTTTAAGTACATTTTTTTTAATTTTTAATAATAACAAACAATTTTTTATTGCATTATTCAAGCGTATTCCTACACTAAACATATATAGCTGCCTCTTCATGTATTTACAGTAGCTATAAATGATAGGTAATTAAAATGTATGGTAACTATAGCTACAGCACGCTAGGATAAGTTACAATTTCGTATAATATTTGCCAATTACATATATTAATAGCAGTTCTATGAGCTATATAGTATTACAGTGCTGCCAATCAATATCAAACATCAGCAGCAAAATAAATGAAATAAATGCAAATGGTTTTTATGCGAAGTTAATTTGTGAGCAATTTGATATAGCATTTCGGCTGCTTTCTCAAATATTTTATGAAATAATATTTAAGCAGATTTTACGCTCTGAACAGGTTTTGTTGTAATCGAAACAGTTTGATCAGGGAGATATATACATATATATATTCCTCCCATTTTCGATTATTTCCTGTCATATTAATTTTCATTTCAAGCGTGTGTGTGTGTGGCTAATTTATGCATATATTAGCAAAGCTCAATAACAAAAGCAACAGCCACAAGCACACCCAATGAAAGAGATAGAGAGTGACGAGTGAGAGAAAGAGAGAGAGAGACAGAAAGTCGTTGCTCAATTTGAAGATAATTTAAGCCTTTGCTGAGATTAATTTGTGTTCAATTATTTGTAGCTGCTCAGCAGGGTCAACAGCACAGGCAACACGCCCAATAATAATGATAATAATTATTATTATTGTAATTATTAATTTCATTGCTAGTGAGCGTATTTTACTGCAGCCATTTTCATTTGCTTGAATTGTTGCTCGGTTTTGTTTTGACTTGACCAAATCGTGTCCTGTCTGCATATTAAATATTATTTGTTTGTCTCTAATCGTCTTATGAGCACAAATTTGCGAGTCTATGCACAAGTGAGCTTTGTTCACAATTACCTTTCAAATTTACAACTTTGCTTTTCACAGCTTATGCTCAATATGTTAGTTACCAATATGCATATTAACTATTTCCTGAGCTCGAAAATATCAATTGAAAGCTTTTCGATGCAATGTCTGAGAAAAGAAAAACTTAGAGAGCCAACGATTACGTCGATTCTTCAATGGAGCAAAAAGTCTCTTGTGTATGCGAGAGTTGTCATCGTGTATGTGTATGTGAAGATCGTTTGTGTGAATTCCTTGAGTTCTGCTCACTCTTACTGAACCTCATTGTGGGAGCGTCAATCGTATAACTCCCGAAACGATGCTAGTTAAACGATCGTCACACGAATTGGTCAACTCAATGCGTTCACTCAAGAAAACCCAAAAACGATCAGAACTGAAGAGAGAGAGAGAGAGAGAGAGGGGAGAGAGAGTATAATCTCTTAGGATTGATAAGTTGAAACTTTTAAGCGTTATTTGCAAGCAATGAATATTTCACATTCAAATGCACAGCTCGCTTGCTATATTCTTGCTCTATATGTAACATATATTCAATATTGGAATTCTCAACAAATTTGCTATTGTAATCATGCGAACTAAAGCTTTATCGATTGGCTAATTATCTAGATATATGTATATGTCTGCACATATGTACGTAGTATATATGTTTCGGTCTTTGCCTGAAGTCATCTCCCTAGAGACTTGTGCCTGGGCAATTAGCCATGCCTAAGCTTCAACTCTGCTTTGCAAGTTATCTACACAAACTCTAGATGTTCTTTTCTTTTTTTTTTTTTTTTTTTTTTTTTGAAAAAGCAAATTAACATGTTTGACACCTATTACAGTATATATTTAATATAATATCGAACAAGAGCATCGCATTGAAGTGCTTGAAATTGAATACTTTAGTTGGAAACAATTGTCAATGTGGCGTTTAATTAAAAATGCGTACATGCAACACGTAGTGCGAAACTTCAAATCAACCAATGAATAACTAATTAAACATGCAATTAAAGCGGGCTTGCGATTAATTAAAGTGACCGAACTGAAGCTGCCAAACACTCGACAGGCGAACAGAAAAATCGACAGGCATATTGAATATTGATGAACATTGAATTAAATAGCAGCGGCCCCTTAGGACAAAACAAATTTAGATTCTCATTATGCTGGCTCTTCAAATATGTATATATATATATGTGTACATATATATGTACATTTATTTTTTCGTTCGCATTCATTACTGCGTGAAGCATCATTCAATTTAAATACATTTAATTTATAAATATTTCAAGAGCTGCATAATAAATGTTCTCTCACATGGATGAGAGAGAGAGAGTGCAAAAACGTTTTAAACGCTTTAAAACTATTTGGTAAAGCGGAAATCGAGTTCAGCATTTAATATTTGTGCCCACAGAGCTTGTAATGGATAGTATCTTATTTTAGCATTTCCGATTGTTATTTTCTAACTTTCAGCCATGAAACTTGCGGCTAAAAATACCTTTGGCAGTTAGTAGTTAGCGTTGGCTGTGGGCATAGTACATACCCTGTATAGAGACAAGCAGTAGATAGGGTATATTGTATTCTCTACAAAGTTTCATCTATTGTAGACAGCATGGGAGTGGGTAATCTCATTATTAATTTATCGATATACATATATATATATATATATATATATATATATATATATATATATATATATATATATATATATATATATATCGATTGGATTTTATAAGGCGATTATTGTTAGAAGGTTCGAGTTTTCTGTGTATGTAAAGGTATTTATCGATAAATATCGATTAACCTTTATTAAGTCCCAAGTGCTAGAAAGTTTGAGCTTTTTATGTATGTATATCTCATAGGAAACTCGCTTTCATTAATATCGATCAAAAGTTTTCGCTTTCAATTTCATAACAAATTCGATACAATTCGTTAACTCAATAAAAATGTATAGAGTTTTGATCTAATCAGTTGATTACTGACTTATTATATTGATCACTTGTTCTTGAACTATGTATGAGTGTTATTCAGCCGAGATAGAGAGAGAGAGAGAGAGATTGGATTGAATTGCTTGTCTTTATATACCCTGTACAGTTCATATCCAGTTCATATCTCTCCATAAACAAGTTCTAGTATGTGAATCAGTTCTTTATTCACTTCTATTATATATGTATTTATATAGATAACTGATTAACATGTATATGTCTACCTAAACTGTCCAGGGTATTTTGCTTGCGAACTAACGTGTAGGTCTTCATAAAGTGCAAAAGTTCAGAAACTAACGGAATCGAGTGCATTTGAGTGCTCTATATGCCAAATTCTATTGACCATATTTTCAAGCTATTTGCTATTTTGTTGGCCGAGTCGATGCAAAAGGTTTTACCTCTCAGCATTTTTACGGGCATATTTCTAGTAATACAAAACAGTGCCAACAACAACAACAACAACTAGATGATGAAGCAGAAAAAGAGGTAGCACCGGCTATGAATATTAAGCACATTTTGACTTTTGTGCATAGATGTTTTTAGGCGGTAAATGTTGGTGTGGGCGTGGCATTCGCTGTCAGGTTCATATTTTCCAACTCCCAAGGAAACACTGTGTGTGTGTGTGTACTTTCACATCACGGCACATTACCATTCATGAAATGCAATTTCATAGCAAAAGAATACGCACACACACTCACACACACAGACACTAGCACACATAGATAAATGTGCGCACTTACGCTTAGCTACAAAGTGCTGCCACAGACAACACACATTTGGAGCGAAAGAGATGGCATCGGTGTGTGCGAGCGAGTTGACTAGAGAGAAAGCAATCATAAAGTGCTTCTTTTTGCTTCAATGATTTTTAGGCCCAACACATTAATGTGCATGTGTATGTATGTATATGTATGTATATGCGTGTGTGTGTGTGTGTGTGTTTATTAGAAGCTCATCTTGCTGATTACAAGCTACGCTTGTGTGTGTGTGTGTGTGTGTGTGTATTGATATGCATATGAGAGTCAGCATAAACCTCTTCGCAGATAGAGCTTTGATTAAACAGCAGTCGAAATTTCTAGTGTGAGCAGAAACTGCGTGCAGAGTATCTATTAGTCGAGTACATTAAGTACTGGGCTTTCACTCTCTCTCTCTCTCTAAATAGTCATTAACCAAGCACACAGAAAACTGATTCAGAAACATAAAAGTAATACGGAAATTCGTAGAACTTCTTGAAAAGAAAATTGTTTTGGTATGTGAAGTAGGACACTGTTCCTCGAATTCACTAGAGAGCTATTTATAGACTTTTCAATTAATACAATGCTCGCGTTAATTTCTGCTGCTGATACGGGTATCAGTTGTTAGTTTTACCGTTACATTGCCAACACACACGCATAGGAAGAAAGAGAGAGTGAGTGAGTGAGAGAGAGTGAGAGGGGAAGGGGCAAGGGGAGGTGGATTGGGAGCGCAAGAAAAAAAGTAAGAAAATCTAAAGATATTTTCAAGTTCGTTCGGAGTTGTTTCAATTTCAGTTCTAATTATGTATGCATGCGTATTAGGAGCGCAAAACTTTTGTTGCCAAAAACTGGTATACAGCAGTTGCCACAACATGCCACGCCCAACGCCTCGCCCTTCTGCCGCTGTGGCAGGGCCTGTTAATTAGCGTGGCGCAGCAAATGGCTGCCGCATCGCCCAACTTTGCTGATAATGAAAATCGTTCCGTTTCATTCCCGCTCCCGCTCCTGCTACTGCTGCCTACCTTCCCAGTCCTATGCTCATTTCGCTCTCGTCGGTAGCAAAGTTGCGAAAAACTTTCATCAAAGGTTACAATTTGTGCTACGGGGTCTTTGTTTTGACATGAGCAGCACGGGGGTAGGTGTGGTAAGAAACCGGTCGCATTGCCATAGCGCCAGTGCACAGTGTGGCCGTAGCCGTACGGTTACTTCAAGCTGCCCTGTCAATGGCACCTGATTATTTAACTACGTAGAATTTCGAACAGCGGCAGTAATTGCTAGCAACTGAGGCTTGCCACTTCGGCAGCCTGTCACAAACTTGACTCAATTATTGTTTTCGAAATTCTCGAAAGTATTTGCTTGCAAGTGTTCTTCAATTGAGTACGGTGAACCAACTATGCATGTACAGCCTCTGAGCTCGAAATTTGCTTTAATCCCTTTCATCTATATCGTTCTGTTCCACTTCACTGTCTATGGCAGTGTTTCATTACTTTCATAGGCTACACTTATATACATTTCATTGGATTCCTCTCAATTTCATTTCCGATATTTCTTCCTAACTTTCGTTGGGTTTTGGGCTTACTAATTCTCTCATTCTCTCCTCTCTCTCAATCTGCATGTCTTTCTCTTTCTCCCTGTCCCTCATTCTCTGTTGGGCTTACTCGATCTCTCATCTTGTTCTCTCCCATTTTTTCTCTCAATCTTTTTCCTTCCCTTGCCCTTTCTATCTAACCGTTTCTCTCTTTCTCTCTCTCTCTCTCCCTCTGTATCTATTTCTCCTTCTCACTTTCTATTAGTCTCACGTTCGCCTTACATCATACTTTCTCGACTTCTCTCTTTATATATCTCTTTCTGATTGCTTACCTGTCTTGCTTCCTCTCCCCGCAAATACTTTTGTCCCCATTTCACTTTCGTTATCAATTTTCACGCTCTTGCGCTCTTGCCCTTGCTTTCACTTTCCTAGTTTCTTCTCTTTGATTAGCAGTATAAGCACTTTCCCCATCATTCCGCAAACTTACTTGTTTTTTTTTTTTCACTTTTCCACTCTTTTGCCCTTTCGCACTTAGATTTTGATCGTTCTTTTGATTGCATTATGCTTAATCAAGTTCGCTTAATTAGTATCCTTTGCAAGAGCTGTTTTTGTTTTCTTCTCTCTCTCTCTCTCTCTCTCTCTCTCTCTCTCTCTCTGTCTCTCTCTCTCTCTCTCTCTCTCTGTCTCCGGTTCTTTGCCAGCAGTTTCTGATGGACAGTTGGCCTCTTTGCTTTTTCTTCTGCCTTCGATAAACATCCTGCTCGCCGTTGATTTCCGTTTCGTAACTGCCGCCGTCTTTGTTCACGTCTTTTGCCCGAGCCATAAGTTGATGTCTATTGTATGTGTGCGTGTGCGTGTGTGTGTGTGTGTGTGTGTGTGTAAGGGGGTCGCAAGTGGAGCGTATAAGTAAATGGCGCGACCGAAAATAAATACGAGGCAGCAAAACGGAGCCGCCAGCAGCACAGGACCAGCACCAAGACCAGGACCAGGACCAGGACAAGGACCTGGCCCAGAGTCAACCAGTCAGTCAGCTAGTAAGGCAGCCAACCATCTGGGCAGCCACCAGGTTAGTCACAGCCAGGTGCTCTTTCTATAGCTGTGTATGTGTGTGTGTCAGGAAAAATGAATAACAACAAGCAAGCGCCAAGTAAGTGGAAAAGGCCACATGGCAATAAAGTGAAATGCCCGCCCTGTGCCACTTAATTTGTTTAAAGCCCCCATTGCAAAAGTCTCGAGTAGTGGCTTAAAGAGTTGTGCAACGCATTTAACTAGCCAAGCCCACTGAGCCGACCCTACGACCACCCGCCCGGCCACAAAAGCTTCACGTGCTGCAGAGAGTTGAAGAAATGACTGTGAACTCTTGGAAAGAGTTTGCTAGCGAAACTTGACCGATAACAAATCGATAAATGCAAACAAGTTCATTAAGTACTCAGTTAGTTCATGGGAATGTTGTTTAAATAGTTTCTTGGCAATTTCAACGCTAACAAGTCAATACATATAATTCACTTAAGGCAGACAGATCGATATGCTTAGCAGGTACTAGTTTAGTTATCGATAGCAAATAATAGATAATTGCTGCTGGAGTTTGTGAGGAAGTTTTTAGATATTCATATTCATTCATATTTATATTTACTCCTGTTCATTTTCACTTCTATTCATATTCATTCCTACTATAGACTTCGCTAAAATCTATATATGTATTTTCTGGCAGCTGAATAACGAAATGTAATCGATAATGATTTTGTTATCGATATCAGTGCATAAAGGACAAACATTTGATAGAACGATGGATCTACAAATATGCCTCACTACCCCTCTCTCTCTCTCTCTCTCTCTCTGTCTTTCCCTCATCTCTTTTATGTTTTTTTCCGATAACTCCATCTCAGATCAGTTTAACTCTCTATCCCACTCTGTCTCTGCCTATCCATCTCTCTCTCTCTCTCTCTCTCACGCTCACTCTCTCGCGCTCTCTCTCTCTCTCTCTCCCTCTCTCTCTCTCTCTATTACACGCTCTTTTTTTCAATATCTCTATTTCAAGTCTTTCTCTCTCTCTCTCTCTAATGCTTTATCACTCTCTCTGTCTGTATCTGCCGACATCTCTGCTTTTGTCTCTTACTATTTCTCTCCTGTTTCCTCTATCATGAGCAACACTGTGACCTCTTTCTGTCCATCGTTCAATTGCCGCATTTTCATAATTCACTATATTTAATTTCCGAGCATTTTAAGTAAGTTGTGCGGCCACAATTTCCGTCATGTTTATATTTTGATCCGCCTTCTCCTGCTCTCTCTCTCTGTCTCTCTCTGTCTCTCTCTCTCTCTCTCTCTCTCACTCTCTCTCTCTCTCTCTCTCTCTCTCTCTCTCTCTCTCTCTCTCGCTCGCTCACTCTGTTCCTTTGGCTCGCCTTGTCCGCAACGCCTGCAACTGTTTTAGCTCTGGAATAATGATTGATGGTACTTTCGCCGCTTTGCAACACCGGCAGGTGGGCTGTTCTTCTTGACAATAATTTTTCATGTCAAGCAGCTGCCATTTAAATATTTATAAGCTACCCCCAAAGCCTGCCACAGCCTCCAAAAAAATACAAAAAAAAAAAAAAAAAAAAAAAATCTACCAAATGCGTTAAGCTTATAAAAAATAAATAAAAATTAAAAAAAAAGAAAACAAAAGAAAAGAATAAATTTGAGACAAATTTCTGATGGTGCAAATCGGGCGCGTAAATGCGCTAAATCAACACAACGACAAATTGCCGGAAGGAAGGGGAAATCGGAATCAGCGGGGACTTGTCGAAATTGGAATTGGAAGCCGGAGCCGTGTAAATCCAGTCGATAGCTGCCCTTACACTTATTCAATCAAAATCAAAATAAATCAATGACAACAAAGAGCAGAAGGCGCTGCGACAATTGGAAATATGAATATGCGAAATATGCCTCTGATTTATGCCTATGCAGAGTATAGAGAATATAGAATATCTTATAACTGATTCGATGTACATTTATGGATGCACATATAGAAATCTATTGAATCTATTGTACTTGCATAAGTGAACTAGATCTAAAGAGGCTTTAATATGGTTCATAGAGAGAGACAGAAAATGTGAGTGTGAGTGTGAAAGAGAGTTTTAGATAGATTGATTGATATGAAAATATAGAGATATGATGATAAAAAGAAAGACTTTTAGGAGGGGAGATAGTGAGAGAGAGAGAAAGAGAGAGAGAGAGAGAGAGAGAGAGAAAGAGATAGGGATTGAGTTATATCAAGCCAGAGTGTGTGCACTCCTCTTTCTTTACATTTAGAAAAAGCCTACGAATGTTAGAAATGAAAATGATTCATATGAACTACATTCATATGAACTACATTCATATGAACTACATTCATATGAGCTGCATTCATATGAACTACATTCATATGAACTACATTCATATGAACTACATTCATATGAGCTACATTCATATGAAATACATTCATATGAACCACATTCAGGAATAGGTTTTTCATGCCTCACTTAAGAGCTATGCTTAAAAGAGCTGCAACTAGTAAAAAGTTGGTCGATTTGATATCTAAAAATGAACTAGTTCAATAGAATTTATGATTATAAGAGCTAGTTCAGAATCAGAAATAGTTATAAAAAGAAACTCCCTAAGACAATCTCAACTTGAAATCCTATCAACAAGTAAGTTCCATCAACAAATTTTGTGTATTAATTCATTTAAAAACAATTTATTTTCTAATATCTTATAACAAATCGGCTCAAAATAAATCTATAAGCCAGCTGACACTGCCTATAGGCCTTTTGGGCGGCAGGTGTTATGAGGGGGTACAGTATAGCAGTAGGAGTACAGTGGCAGTGGCTGCCATCAATTGTCGAGTGTCGCATTAGCAGAGCTGGTCCTGAGCTGGCCACAGCTCAATTGATAAGCAAATATTGTGTGCAAACAAATTGCAAGTGCGACTTGTCAATATGTATACATGCATATATCTATGTATACATAAATATGTATATATAAACCTTTAGCTATCCACTCTCTCACTCTCTCTCTCTCTCTCTGTCGGACTCTCTTTAAATTGCGCTGCCTGTGTTTTCCCATCTGATTTTATTTGCAATCAAAGTGCCTTCGTTCGTTCGCTTCCCCCGTCGTTTGTCCAGCCATAAAATTGCTCATCTTGCAGCTGCTTTATGACATCGCATCACCCCCTCCATCACTCCATTCAGTTCCGATTTCCTACCGGAATTGTTTATTCCCATCCACATCAAATAACACATGCAGCTCAATGGGTTTGTATTAGCTGCGATTGCACTGCAGCAGCTACCAGCTGATCAAACACATTTCACATTTACGCAAATTGTTGTGCTCGCCTCTTGAAGAAGCTTATCAAATGCTAACTAAGTGCTTATATAGCCGCCAAGGTTTAAAAGTGTTGAGCTTTTACCTAATCGTGTCTATTACTGGCCCCAAGGAAGATAGTTTTTCTTTCGTTTTTTTTTCTGGCCAACCTTCGGCTCGAATTTTAGCTTTGCTCAATTTAATTTTGTTGATTTATAATTTTTTTTTCTTGTACACTATTTACATAATGCTAAGGAGTATATTGGCTCGTAATTTACTTTTTTTATATAATATTTTGTATAGTAAAAATTACAAATTAATTAGTGAAATAGTTAGTGAACCAAATAAAAAAAAAGTAAAGCAAATATAAAAAAAAATTGGATAATTGAAAATAAAAATTATGAACTTAAAATGAAATATGTTTCTAGCAATTAAATTAAATTAAATAATATTATAATAATAATAATAATAATAATATTATAATTAATATAATTTGTGTATATTCAATTTCTTAATCAATTTTTTTCAGAAAAAATTTTATGCAACTAAATTAATAAAAATAAATAAACTTTTTCATTTCATTAGTTGAAACTTAAATTTCATAGTTAATTTCATACAAGTAAAGTTGTATCTAATTAAATTAAAAAAATCAAATTAAATAACAAAAAAATTCTTTATAAATCAATAAATCTTATTACATTTTAAATAACATATTTATATATATGGAATTCAATATATTTTTAATTTATAATTAATTTTTAAAATTTATCTTTCTTTAATTTATATAAAAACTAAATTTTTTCTATCTTATTTTTTTATTATTTTTTTTTTTTATTATAATAGAAATTCTTAGAATTTTTTAAAATAAAAATTGTAGCACATAAAATTAGTTAAATAATTCAATTTGCAGTTCATAAATTATTTTTATCTATCAAAATTTTCCTTAAATCTTATCAACAAGTAAGTTCCAATGATAAATTTTGTATTCATTCATTAACAAAAAATTTTTTTAATATATATATATATATTTAAGTAATAGTTATTAACCAAATTAAAAGCTAGGGTATCTGGTAGTTGCATTCAATAAACGTTTGTATAGTGCGATTGACAGGCTAAGATGAAATGCTCTTAAGCTCAATTTTACATAATTGAAAGACGTTAGTGCGTATCAATATTGAGTTTCGGCTTGGTAAACAACGACAGATACGCCAAAGGAGAAAGAGAAAGAGAAAGAGAGAGAGACAGAGAGAGAGAGAGAGGCGCATGGTTGTGAAAAATTCTTTGGCATTTGGGCAAATGCGATTAGGCTGCCATCAGTTTAATGAACCCAAGCAGAAGGTTCTTCACTGTTTCTCTCTCTCTCTTTTTTTTTTTTTTTTTTGCTGACGTTGCCAAAGTTGTGCTCCTTATCCTTACGGCAGCGCTCCAGTTGCTGTTTTTTGGGTGCTCGAGTTTGGTTTTTGGGTTTAGGGAACACGCACTTATTTCATCATTGTGCCTGACATGCCTGCTCAATGTCCCTGTTGCTCTGTGTTATTGTTATTGTTTAGCTGGTGCTTTTGCTTTTGCTGCTGCTGCTGCTGCTGTTGGCCTGGTCGAGTTGGCAGCCTTCATCAATCATACGCAACGTTGACACGTGTTCAGATGGCGTAAAGAAAACTACGAGTCGAGGGCCAGCGTAACAACGGCAACAAATTTACGCTCCACAACTTTTCGCTTAGTGTCATAACAGGGCTTTAATGAAGCGCGTCTGTTGCCTTATCCATTGCAATGCGCTGTATCACTGCTTTGCTGCTTTCACATCATCTTTTTTTTTTTTTCTGTTGTATTTTGGGTCAGATCTAAGGCAGCAGCAGCAGCTCAGCTGCAGCTGCAGTTGCCGTGGCAGCCATCGCAACAATTACAAAACTTCTAAGCCGAGTTGCATCCGATTATGCGTCGAAGAAAAAACAGAGAACACACTAACAAGAGCAGAGAGCGAAAGAGCGAGAGAGAGAGAGAGTGGGAGAGTGAGAGGTGCAGATATTTGCGCTGCCTGGCTAAGAGCCAGCGATAGTTGCAAACAATGACGATGCTGTGTGATGCAGTGATGCGGCGCAGCGTGTTGGCTCAGTGTTGCGAGCTGCGACAACATTCATAAAGTATGACAAAAAACAAAAACAAAAATAAGCGCAAAGTTGTATTTAACCGAGGCTTAGAAACAACTTTTCAAGATAGCAAGCCAAGCAAGCCGCACTCTAGATAAATATATATATATACATACATATATATTTATTCACTCGATGTAGCTACGTGCTTAAACAACAAACATATTATTTGACTTAAGATCACGCAGTAATACTTTACGTAAGTCTAGCCGTTGCCAGCTGCAACAAGAAAATATTAAGGCTGGCTAACGTTGCGTATGATTGATATGTAAACGGGGTATATATTGGATTATATATATATATATATGTATTAGTATCTCTCAAATATATTCTTGATTACATTTGAAAAAACAAATGGAAATTAGCAAGACAAGCTGCCAACGCAGCAACAAGCTACACTCTAGCAATTCTATAAGTAGAGGGTATTGTTAAATGAAATTTCTTTATCTTGTAACTGAAAGCGAGCTAAAAATATATAATTAGAAGTTTGAAATTGTTGAAGATATACAAAGGCATATTACTATATAAGCTATATCCCTATATGTGTATATACATATGTATATATATAGTGCAGCTAAGGCCAAGCCAGTTTGAGTGTCAAACAAGGCGTAATCTTAAGGGAGGCAATGCAGACGATATTTGTTGTGAAAGCGATTGAAAGTGAAAGTGTGCGGCTGAGCTGACTGTGATTATCTGCGTGAGCACTTGGCCTTTGCTTGAATCACAGAGCAGAGCCGGCTCAAGCGCTGAACAAGCAGGCGATAGGGAAAGAGTGAGAAAGAGTCTCAAGTATATATATATATATATATATATATATATATATATATAAATTCATGGACTTTGACTGCCAATTATTTTGTCGGACTGCAAGTTCTGTCTGGGCGTGGGCACAGTGTGCTAGACTGCTGGCCCGAGTACGACCGTGTCGTATTTTGTTCAAAGTTAATATTTACATGCCACGAACGCAACTGAGCAGAGCCAGACAGACAGCAAGCAGGCAGATAAAGAGAGAGAGAGAAGGTGGTAGGCAGGCAGCCAGGCAGCCAGGCAGCCAGGCAGTCGAGCAACAAATTCTTGTCATTTGCAGCTGCTTTTGAGCGGTTTTGCCTACTACAACAAGAACAACACAATGCACAACAGGAGCTGGGGGCCGTGGGGCGTTGTCTTGTGTACGACAGTTCAGCGTCAACTTTGTTGGCTAGAAATGACAACTTCAAGTTCATAAAAGCGCAACTAATGTGCATAAAATACTTTTGGATACGCACACAGACACATACAGTGAGAGAGGGAGACACACACACACACACACACACGCCTATTTTATAGCCCCTTCACACAGTTTGTCGCCCCCCTTTTCACCATCAGCATCCTCACAGTTGGCATTTTATTTGCGCTCTTCCCTTTCATATTTCGTAAACAAACATCAACGTAAAACTTTGCCTTTTCTTTTTCGCATTTGCCGCAGCTCCATCTCAATCTCCATCTACATCTTTCTCTCTCTCTCCTTTGACTAACTTCGCGATATTCGACTGTCTCCTGCCGCTGATTGGTGTCATCTTTTGCGTGCCCTCATTTTATTGTATGGACTGGTACAAAATTTGTTTTCCCCTTCCCCTTGCCACCATCCCCCATTCTCTTCCCCTTTCCTCTTCCTCTTTTTCTTTTTCTACTTCTTTTTTTCTTCGCTGCTGCTCACCCAAAACTTTGTATATCCTAGAGCGCGTCTGTGGGTTCAATGTGAGGCATGCTAAACGAAGCTTCCTGTTTGCTAAGCAGACACAGTGCGAAAGGCGTAAGAATCGCTGTCTGTCTCCAAGGCATTTCCCATTGCCCAAAAAAAAAAAAAAAAAAAAAAAATAAGAAAAACTCATGCTACAGCAACGTGTACCGAATGTGTGGCAAATGAAGCAGCAAATAGATGTACATATATTCTATTTTGCATAATATTCGACAATTTAAATAATGCTTAAAGAGTTGCTCAATTCATCTAAATACAATTATAGCTATATTTAGCTTCACTCTGTTGCAAAGAAGCTTTCAGCTGCTGCTCACTCTTTTCGCTAAGTATCTCATTTCTCATAGCTTTGCATTTTGATAGATACCTTGAAGCTATTGGTCAACTAGGCATAATAGAGTTTTGTGCGATTTATATGAATCGGAGTCGACGCAACTTATGATGCTCGCTTGTTGATGCTCACCCAACAGTTGGGATAAATAGTTTGTTGGCTAACGGAGATTAAAAAGTAGGATAAAATAAAGAATAACAAAAAAATTGCCTAAAATAAAGGCAACAAAATTTGCCCCAAACAGGAACCCAGATTATTCGATTACCTCTTCGTTAACCTCTTCGTTTACCTCTTCTATTACATCTACGGTTACCTCTTCGATTATCTGTTCGATTACCTCTTCGATACCTCTACAATACCCTCTACGATTATCTTCTATTACCTCTTCAATTACCTCTTCGGTTACCTCTTCAATTACCTCTTCAATTACCTCTTCGGTTACCTCTTCGATTACCTCTTCGGTTACCTCTTCTATTACCTCTAAGATTACTTCAACGATTATCTCTTCGATAACCTCTACGATTATCTCTTCGATAACCTCTACGATTATCTCTTCGATAACCTCTTCGATAACCTCTTCGATAATCTCTACGATTATCTCTTCTATTACATCTGCGATAACCTCCTCGATTACCTCTGCGATTAATTCTTCCTTTTCATCTCTTCTATTCTCTTGTTGTCTGTGAATGAAAAAATCATCTTCATCATCTTCTTCTTTGTGGCAGCTTTAACTATGGCAGAGTACTTGGATTCTCATGAGGGAGATTCTCGAGTCTGGCCATTTCGTGTCATGTTCAATTAAGCATATTGACCATAATGAAACGTAAACTCTGAAGTCAATTGAATTGATTAAAGTTTTCATTATCCATGAAGCGAACTCTCCCTCTCTCTCTCTCTCTCTCTCTCTCTCTCTCTCTCTCTCTCTCTCTCTCTCTCTCTCTCTCTCTCTTTGCTTATTGCTCATTGAGCATGACGAGAGCTGTTTACTTAAGCATAAATTTCCGACTT
The DNA here is from genome assembly GCA_030914345.1 of Drosophila koepferae. NCBI lineage: Eukaryota > Metazoa > Arthropoda > Insecta > Diptera > Drosophilidae > Drosophila > Drosophila koepferae. The sequence goes on along the minus strand of JAUESR010000196.1, from coordinate 17,714,363 downwards.
AATTAATTGAATGTCTCCCTCTTTATCTGTCTATTTTTCTCTATATTTATCTCAAGTTGTCCATCTCTCTCTCACTCTCTCTCTCTCTCTCTGTTTTCCCCTCTCTCTATCTCGCTCTCTGCCTTTCTCTCTCTATTTTGCACTCTCTCTCTCACTCCCAATCGTACTCTCTCTCTCTCTCTCTCTCTCTACTTCCCATAACTACTCTACCAAGTCAACTATAATAGTTATAATACCCTATTTTCCTTGTACAGGGTATACCGACACCCTTAAGTATTATTTGCTGTTTCAAATTTTTTGTCATTTGTGCAGCAACTTCCAATGAAGCAAAATAGAAGCCAAAACGGGGCGAATAACTTTCCGAAGAAATCACGCAGCAAACTTTTCACATTGACATGTTTTGGCTAAGCTAAGAGCCAACCAGCAGCAATTTCTCTCCCTCACTCTCCTCCCACTCTCTTTCCTTCCCATTCTCTAGCCCGTTCTCTTTCTGCATTTTTTCTTTGGCCGTTTGGCTCAGTTACATTGGCAGACCCCAGCGTCAATTTACGCACCCTGCTGCCATTTTGTTTGCCATATTTATGCCATTTATCTGAGCACTCATTGTTGTTGCCCTTTCGCTGGCAGAGGCGCCCCCACGCCCGACGCCCCATGGCCACGCCCACGCCCACGCTCGTCCACCGCCCACTGGCAGCTGGCATTGTTGTAATGCATTTGACGCTGGCAAAAGTTTCTTGTTTATATTCGTTTATTGTTTATAAATGGTTGATAAGTGATGCCCGACTGTGCCCCACAGCAATAGCAAAGAGTCGGGTTACCAGTTGGATATATATATTTATATATATATATATAGAGGGGGCAGTTCGAATGGACAGTTGAGCAGAGCCATGCCAGGTGCTTGTCAAACAGTTTTGACTTCGTTATGTGCACTTCCACTTTGGCTTCAAATACTCAAATAGCTGCTCGTAATCCGTGAAATCGATAAACATTCACATCAATATTGAGCCACAGCACTTAACTAACTTTTGGCCAACAGCTTTTAAGCAAGCTAAGGTCTATATATCATTTATATAAATAGTTGACTTCGATTTATTATATATTATATATATGTATATATATTCATTTCACGCTGATGCAGCACTTAATTTATGTCACGAGCCATTGGATTTGCCATCAAGGCCAAGCCCATAGCAACTCTTTCAGTTGAAAAGACTTAAATAAATTACAGTGAACCCTCGGTTACCAAACACCTTGGATAACGAACATTTCGTATAACGAACACATTTAAAAAAAAAAATAAATTTTGTCAAATAAATAATGTTTGTTTCGCATAACGACTAAAAGAATTTAGAAAAATTGATTGTATGCAAAATTTCTGTCAACGAAATAGGGTAGACCCCAAATATACATTATGATGCTGTTCAATGACCGTTTAACCGAGGTTCTACTGTAATGAAATTTAGCAATTGAAATAAATTGATTTATATACTTTATAAAACTGAAAACTTTAATAAAAATTACTCTCAAACTGAGAGATATGAAAGCTGATTGAAATCAAGAATCAAGAATTAATGGTTCATTAGAGCTTTGATCGGAATGAACTAGTTCCCAAGTGGGATATTTCCCTTATAATATACATATTCTTCTTCCCGAATAACATGTTTTGAGCTTCTATTATAATATTTATTATACAGCTGTAAACAACTGACATTTGCTGCCTTGCAAATTGCATTTGTTGGGACAAGAGAAAAGTTGTCTTGAGCCAGAGTTGGCTGCAAATCTTAATTTTAACTCGATTAATTTTGACCGCAACAGTTAAAAATTGTTCGTGCTGCGCTTTTTAGTGCTTTGCGAACTTGTTCACAATTTTTGTTGTAGACAAATTCATTTGGCAAGCGGCGCATACCACGCCCACTGCTGTTTGCCCGCCATCATTTGCAGTTGGTGGGCGAAACGCATTCAGGGCACAAATCCATTTATAGCGTGAAGCACCACCAACCCCCACCAACACCCCAAGCCAAGCACCACCCAAGCTCGGCATTATCTACATTTTTATGCGAAAACTTTTTGCCAAGTGTAGTGAAGTGCAAAAGCAAAAGGCATTAGCCACACCAACCAAGCCAAGCCAAGCCAGCCAAAACCCACCCAAACCACCCAAACCCACCCAAAACCACCCAAGCAAACCCACTCACATTCCGGCAGCAACAATCCGCAGCCAACTTTTTCATCAAACGCGGTCGACTGCCACGCCCTGGCCCGAGTGGATCGCCAGTAGCTCTCCGGCCGTAGCCACTGTGCGAGAGCCAACAGCCACCGCAATGTTTAGCTAATTTAACTATGTCTCCGAGTCGCTGCCAAACAGCAAACTAATGACAGGCAATCCTGAAAGCTCAGCCAACACACGGCGAAATTAATTTCGCAACATGAGCAAAGCAAAGCAAAGCAATTGCAAAGCAACGCACTGACTGCCCAATACTCGCTCAACTAGCAGAAAAGTATTTTTTATAGGATTAAGATTCAGATTAAGATTGGGATTAGGATTAAAATTAATTTGGGATAGATAAGGATAGAGAAGAAAATGAAGATGAAGATGAAAGATGAAAAATAAGATGAAGATAAAGATGAAAAAAATGAAAAAAAAAAATTTTAATTTAAATTATGTTTACATTTAATTAATTTATTATGATTGTGATTATGATTAGGTTAATGCTAAGCTCGAATCTGTAGAGTATGGCGAAAGGAATACTGGAACATTTTCCAACACTGTGAAAGCTAAAGCCATCAACTGTCAGCCTTTCTAATACACATATGACGCATTAAGACACCTATAAAGCCTCTCAAATCCTTAGCATAGCTTCAGTATAGTTTGAACTCTTCTCACATTGAGCCCATCTACCATTTTCACTAATTGAGCAAGCATTAAATGAACGTTTTTGGGGGTACAAACCTATATATATATATATTTTTTTTTTGGAAGCAGGAAAAGGTCAGCCAACTTTTAATAAACAAAATTAGCCAAAAGCTGCCGAAGCGTTGGCCATAATAAAAAGCAAGATAAACGCAGAGGGTCACTTACTTTTCCACAGCTCTTCATTTCCAATACCCTAGCTGCAATTGAAAATGGGCATATACGTTCTGTGCACGACACAATATTTGTGAGCAGCAAATGTCTGTAATAACTTATCCGTATCTTCTCTAGACTGCATACAATCGATAAATATCGTTATCATTCTGAGCAGGAAATGATTGTAATAGCTTATCCATATCTTCTCTCGGCTGCATACAAACGATAAATATCAAAGTTGGTCGTAACACTCAGTTAAAGTACAATAAAAGTACAGGACATCTGCTAGACGAGCCTGCCCAGCCTCAGCACTTATTCAGTTTCTTTTTTTCCGGTTGAGTTTCGAGTCTGTTGAGCCAGTTAACTGTAGCTTAGGATTGAGTGGAAAAGGAGCAACGGGTGGCTGAGTCGGGCACGAACTATTCTCGGACCTCGTTCTATTTTGTTGTCTTAGGGCAAAGTTTTTGCTTTTTCTAGCCTTTTTTTTTTTTTTTGGGCACTGGGCCAATGGCGTTGACTATGCACTGCGAACGAGATTTGGAACAGGAAATGCAATGGCCTTAAAAACGAGTGCATCAAATTTCAAAAGCAACGCCATCAAACTGAGTTGCAAACTAATCTCAACTTATAGCCAGATAATATTTCATGCAGTTCATATATTTTACTATATATATACTATATACTATATATATATGTATATAGAATGAGTGCAGTGCAGCCCAGTTTAATGGCTTTCGACTCGTTTTGGACTTTGGCTAATTGCTGAATAAAATTCATTTTGAGCTGCAGTTTGCAACTGCAATTTTGTTTAGCTTCTCGCTTCACTTTCCATTTGTGCATTCTATTCGTATTTTTCAACTTTCTGCTGCTCTTAAGCTTCTCTCGCTTTACCATTTGCTTTAGTTTGCGCTTTGCAATTAAGCTGCAGCTGTGTCTTCCTGGCTTTGCTTGGTTAGCCTTTGCACTCTGCTCATTTTGCTTCTCTTATTGCGAGTGATTCTTGCATTTTTAAATTTCTTATTTCAGCTTTCATTTGACACATTTGAATATCGTCTCTCGAGTTATATTTGTTTTCCTTTTCGTTTTCCGTTGAGTACTTTCTGACTCGTGCAATTACTCTGCATCTGAGCTTCTCCCTTTGCTATTTGGCTTCTTTCTCTCTGCATCTGAGCTTCTCCCTTTGCTATTTGTCTGCTTTCTCTCTCGCTCTCTCTCTCACTGCAGTTTTCCTTAAGCTTATCGCTTGATCTTTAGCTTCTTTATTCACTTTACTTTCCGTTTGGCTTTCACTTCTTTTTTCTATTGTCTATCGATATCGCTTATCGGTATCGCTTATCGTTATAGCTTATCGTTTTCTCTGCTCCAAGTTTCGCTTCTCACTTTATACCATGTATGAGCTATAACTTATCGCTCAGCTTCTCTCGTCGTCTCTCGCCTTAGCGATTGTTCTCACACTTGATATGCTCATTTCTCTACATCCTAAACATTATGTTGTGAGTATATATATATCTGTATATGTATATTATATCTTACTTCTCACCTCGCTTCTCCCATTACCTTCCGCACTTTGCTTTCACTTAACATCTTCTGCTCGTATGCTGACCTTCTTTATCTTATGCTATATTTCTGATAATTCAATGGCATTTCTTACCAGCATTGAAGGTGCCCCAGAACCCCAAAAGTAATCAGTGTGATATCCAGTTAATGCCCCAATGGGGTGGATTAGGTCGAAATGCCATTCCTCCCACTTGTTTGTTGACCAACTGTCGCGCAGATAAAACATTGCGCGTCACGTGTAAAGCTCATAAATAAAAGAGCACACACATGCAGTGGACGAGAGTGAGAGCCAAAGGGAGAGAGAGGAAGGGAGGTAGAGCAGTGGAGATACCCACATAAACAGGCATGTTATATAGCTAATTAAAATACAGTGAGAGAAAAAAAAAGTGTAGGCTTAGCGGCTGCCGTTTAATTCGATGCCAAATTTGCATTTGGCTGTTAATCACGATTATGCATAATTAATTTGCATTATGCATAAACACAAATTAATAGACAAAATATGCATATTGCATCAATTAGAGTGAAGTGTGAACTCTGTGTGTGTGTGAGTGTGAGTGCGTGACCCACACATAAACACACGCACACATATCGAGCTCCTTGTGAGGTCTTAATAGTTGAGCCCTGAACCATAAACCGCAAGCTGATAACCTCATTTCATCTTTAAAGCCCGCCTCCCCCAAACAGCAACAGCAACAGCAACAACAACAATAAATGGAGTTATTGTGAAATATGAAACAAGTCCCAACAAATCCTCGAACAATGGACAGCATGGACACACACACGCACACGCACACGCACACATATGAGCAGACAGACAGGACGTGTTGAAGCAAAAAGGATTCAACAACGCTCTACTTGCAATTTCCGTTAGCCGTTTGCACAAAATAAATATATATGTATATATATACATGTATATCTATATATATATAAAATAAATCTTTGTTTAAATACCCAAAGAATGTTGGCAAATATCCACACACAGGCACACACACACACAAGCCCGCACACATGTGTGTGCGTATGTGGCTCTTAAGGGTCGCTATCATCGTTACTCGCTGCGAGTTTTGTGCGAAATAAAAGGCAGCCCCATAAATAATATTCAACAGCGTTCAAATCCGCTTTAAAACGAGCTGGGCTCCACCATAATCAAAAGCACACCCAAGCCACCTCCCCCTCTCTCTCTCTCTCTCTCTGCTAACACTTGTTCCGGCTGTAGCTGGGATAGCGCCTGGTCAATGGTCAAAGGCATTGGCAATGGCAACGGCATCGGCTATAAACATTAACCCAACACACACAAAAGCAGCTACAAAAATGTGCCAAGCGGCACATTCCGGCAACGGACTTTCCCATTGAGTCCTTGAGTACCTGCGTCCTTTGGCTGTCACATTGCGTTAGCCGATAAGCAATGGCCAGCAAATGATCGACGACGCAAATGACCTGTAATACTTTGAATGAATTTATTTAATTTAAACTCAAAAAATTTGGTTTTTAAAATTTCAAAAAAAAAAAAAAAAAAATGTTTATGATAAATTAAAAAGAAACAAATTTTTAGAATTGTTTAATTTAAAAATACATAAATAAAATAATAATAATGTATATAATACATGAAAAAAAAAATACCTACAGAGGAACAAGCGAGCTTGAACAACTCATAAAAATAAATTTAGCTTTCAACTAAATTCGAGGAAAGTTATTTTTGTCTTTGAATATTTGGCCATATGCAATTGTCAGCCTCAAGTTGCTTTTAATTAAGTAAACTGTGCAACGAGCTTAGCCAATTAGCAAAAAGTAGCATGCTAAAATATTTGTCATGTTGCTGCAACTCAATTGATGCGGAACAGAAGAGACTCGTCCACCACGTTCACTTTATTAGCTGCATTGATTAAATTCAGTTTCATTTAGCTACGACATGCTGGGTTTTGTGGAATGTGATAAAAAACATGTTTCAAATTTAAAGCACGCTTTATGCTTGACAGCAATAGACATGTGTGTGCCCCTGTGTGTGTGTGTGTGTGTGTGTCAGTCTATCTGCTGTGGAGAAATACGCCCTAATAACCTACAAAATAGTTGGCTCAGACACAAAACAGCTTTTTGCATATGTGTGCAAATATCGCACAGTCTAAGCGCGTGTGTGTGTGACGGCCTTACGGTCTGCCATTTCGGGCCACATAACTTGAACTATGCAAAAACAAAATGGCAAAATGAATGACAGAAAAAAAGAAAGCGAACGAAATAAAAACCAAAAAAAAGAAGAAAAATCAGAATCTGACTGACAGCCGGCAGCAGGCAGTAACTGCTACGGCGACAGAGAATTAAAAGCAGAGAAGAAAAAAAACAAAAAAGAAATGCAAATATTGAAAAGCATAAAGTAAAGGCGAAGATTGAGAGAGAGAGAGAGAGAGAGAGAGAGGGCTGAGGGAGACAGTTCGTTTGCCGAGACAGACACAACTAATCGCAGTTTCCTTGCGCATTTCACAATTTTTGCTTGGCCGTTTCATGCTTTATCCGCTTCTTTTCTTTTTTCTTTGGGCAAAGACGAGCGAGCGAGATAGCGCGTTGAGCCATCGATGCCAAAGGTTGTGCTCAATGTTTATTGTGCAATTTGTAAAGCCTGCTGGCTATAGACCAAAATATCTATGACCAGGCCAAAGCTTGCTAAACAAGATAGCAACAAGTCGTAGAGTTGTGCGAAGATACCCTGTAGACAGAGGAGAATGGGAAGGGGGAGGTTGAGGTCCATAAGAAGAGTGTATTTGATGCGAGAGAAATTTAGTTGGAGGGAGAGAAGTTTAGTGAGAGGGAGTGTAATGAAGAAGGGTAGTTTAGCTAAAGTATACCCTGTGATTAGTCTCGTTAAGTTAAACTAATAATAGGGTATCTGCTATTAATGCAAATGAGCTTGAACTTGAATTTTCTGATTGATATTGGGAAGTTTAAACTAAACCGTTATTTAACCTGGGCAATGCTAGGGTATCTGCTAGCTAAACTATTGCTAGCACGCCGCTCAACAGCTGCCACTCTCTCCCTCTCTCTTACACACTCTTCCCTGGCTTTTCGCATGCAATTCTTCAACTAGCTTTGCATAGCTAATTTCCTTTATTCGCATTCAATTGGAATGCTTTAGGCAAAGTATCTCAGAGATATGCCAGAGCATCCATCAAGATGTCACGCTGCGAATGTTTGGCTACCTGTGCTTAATGCATATGTATGTGTGTGTGTGTGTGTGTGTGTGTGTGTGTGTTTGTGTGTGTGCAGTGCACACTCACTGCAACCATCTGACCCACATCTGCCGTCTGACTGAGCACTCAAATCCGTTCGCCTAGCAGATGACTTCATTGCCAGCGTTTCGTATGCAAAAATCGCGTGCTATTCCGCGCTTTCCCAACGTAATTGAAAATCCTGCCAAGAAACGCGCCAATTGGCCCTGTCAAGTGTCAAAAAAAAAAAAAAAAGAAGTAAAGGTAGCAGAGACATAAACTACACTTAGAAGGCAGCCTGGCACGACGGGAGATGGCAACTGCTGTTGCAGTCAACTCGACTCGAGTGAAATGCGGCATTGAAAACTTATTTACTCTAGAAAAGTCGGACAAATATATATATATTAGATATTATTAATATATATATACTATATATATATATATATCTATAGATATAGTATATATATATATCTATAGATATATATATATGTATATGTGTATATAGATATCATGATCAACAATGGCAGCTGTCAGTGCAGTCAGTGCAACGTTTACAAATATCACTTAACACAGAAGCCGGCCGCAAAGAAGGAACAAATTTTTAGACGAGACACCTCTCTCATCTCTCTCTCTCTCGTCTCTCTCTCTCTCCTCTCTATCCTCTCTCCTCTCTATCTCCTCTCTCTCTCTCTCTATCTCTCCCTCTCCCTCTCTCTTCTCTCTCTGTCTCTCTGTCTTCCTAACTCCTTTCTGTCTGCCTCTCTCTCTGTCTCTCCTGGTTGCCTCTCGTCAAACTCTCAATCTCTTCACTCACCCTCTGTCTTTTTCTCTCACTCTCTTTCTCTCTCTATCTCTCTATCTCTCTCTTTCTCTCTTTCTCTCTTTCTCTCTCTTTCATTCTCTCTCTCTCTCTCTGTCTTTCTCTCTCCCTGTCTCTCTCTCTGCCTCCCTAACTCTTTCTCTCACCCTCTCTTCCTCTGTCTCTCTCAACCTCTCACACTCTCTCTCTCTGTCTCTTTCTCTCTGTCTCTCTCTCTCTTTCTCTCGGTATTTATATTTAGAGCTAATATTACGTATACGTATATTCAATTTCTTATAGTATATCCAAAATCGCTAAAATGTCTTGGCTGCTCGCAGCACGTAATAAACTGTCACTCGACAACAAGGTCAAAATTTATAAAACTATCCTAGCACCTAGCTTGTTCTACGCCATACAGGTGTATGGTATCGCCGCCAAATCGCACCTGAATAAACTGCGTATACTGCAAGCCCAAAACTTTGAGGAAGATCACGGGGTCTCCCTGGTACATGAGAACCAGGGATATAGAAAAAGATCTCAAGGTCACAAAAATTGGAGACAAAATCCAGGAAGTGGCCAAAAAGTACCATGATAGGTTAAATTCCCATTCAAATAGCCTGGCCAGGCGCCTAGGTACAGCAGCCCTTAGACGTACATCCACTAGAAGAAGACTAAAACGCCATCACCCTCAAGACCTGCTGGATCGTGTCTTGACTTGAACATTTTTTCATAATACTAATATAATTTCCACAAAATATATATTTTTTTTCTCCTTATTTATCCTATGCTAGAATTAGTATAGCTCTAAGTAGTTTTATAAATTTTAATTAATATCCGTTTAGATTAAGTTGCCTAAAAGGTAACGGTACGTTAAGCTGTAAATAAACATTTAATAAAAAAAAAAAAAAAAAAAAAAAAAAAAAAAAAAAAAGTGAGAGAGAGATAGAGAGAGAGTGAGAGAGAGAGAGAGAGACAGTGAGTGAGTCTTAATGAGTGCGAGGTCAAGCTACAAGTCAAACAAATCAAGTGAATTTCCTATGTGAAATTTATAGCTATGATTGCATTTTGAGCTGTCATATACAGCAAATCAAATAAAAAGCTATATGTATATATGTGTTTAAATAAATATATATAGGTATATATATATATATCTATATATATATGTATATGTACATGAAAAGTGACTTAAGCTGCAAAGCTAATATTTAGCCTCAAGGCAAAATTTTTGATTGTCAGGCCAAGCAAGTGGGTCAAAGACATTAAAGCCGTCGACAGATAGTGAGGCAGAGGCAGGCAAAGCAAGTGAGTGAGAGAGAGAGAATGAAAGAGAGAGAGAGATGGAGATAGGGAAGAGCCTGATTAAGGCTAGTAGAAAATGAGAAGAAAATTGAATATTAATGAAGTCCATTTGACTGAACCCAGAAAAGCATTACATAAAATATGAAAAAATGTTTTCAGCTTGAAGCTTAGAATGTCGTGATTGAAATGTGATTGAGAGAGAGGCTGCAGCGAGAATGGAGAGAGCGAGAGCAGAGATCTATGTCTATTGCCATGAGTGAAGACACAAGTTTCTCTCTTTTTCTCATTTTTCTTAGAAATCAGTTTTATAGCTATCTATCCAGCCAAGCTTTTATCACAAATCAGAACAAAACAGAACAAATATGTGCAATAAACATATATTATATAATTATACATTTATATACCTATAGAAATTCACTTGAATGTATGCGCATGCATATCATGCTGAGCGTATTATTTACGCATTACAATAAATTCCACTTAGTTTCAGATTACATTTGCGACAACCAGATTTGATGTTCCAAAACTCATTGTAAATGAAATTAAAAGTTTTTCCTTTTTTTGCTCCTATTTGCTTTTTTTATGTTTTATTTGTTAAATAACTCAAATTTTACACATGCAATCCCTGTAACGTGCAACCCTTGTAACCTTGCGTCCTCCTCTATCCCAGAAAGACGCTTTCAAAGCCAATTCCAACTTCAACTTCAGTTTGTATGCCAGTTGAAAACTTTGTGTCAACTTTTCACCTGTGTGGGTGCATATGTGTGTGCGTGTGTGTGTGTGTGTGTGTGTGTGTGTGTGTGTGTGTGTGTGTGTGGGTGTGCGCCAACGGCAGTTTAGATTTGCATTTGGGAATGTGTTTCTAAGCGCTACTCAGCAACTCCCTTTTACGCTCGTCTGAGCCTACTCTCCCTCACCCTCTCTCACTCTCTCTCTCCCTCTCTCTCTCTCTCTCTCTCTCTCTCTCTCTCTCTCTCTCTCTCTCTCTCTCTCTCTCTCTCTTACTGTTTGCCAGCTTCACTCTTTTCGATGTGTGTTTATGTTCTGGAAATCGCACACAAATAAGAATAATAAAATAAACTTTTGGAAATTAGTTGTGCTTTGCTTACATTATACCGTTGTTCGCCTCTCTCTAATTCTCTCTCTCTTTCTTGCTGTTCCGGACATTATCCCGTATGACCGATATTAGAGCACGCCTTAAACCCTTTTGCCGGTTGCTTCATTTCCGTTAGCGATGGCACGATGCGCTCATGTGATATGAGACATTTGTATTTATTTACAGTTCGAGTCAGAGCTTTAACAAAAAAAAAATAAAATTTGTATTTTTCTATTTTCATTAAAATTTTGGATAACATTTTTTGTTTTTCGTAAATATTTTTTTTTACAATTTACTTTTAATTATTATTATTATTATTTTTACTATTATTAATTAATTATTTTTATAAATTTCAAAGATTAAAAAAATTAATGTATGTACATTTAAATTTAACATTTATTAATTTAATTGATAAATTGATTAATATTAATCAATATTATATATAAATTAAATATAATATTAATATTTGAATTATATTTAAATTGGATATAATATTAAATATTAAATATAAAACTTATTCTTTAAAAATTTTTTAAATAAATATTGCAAAAACTAAAAATTAAAAATATAATAAAAATGATTTTATGGCTAAAGAACTTTTTATGGATTTTAAAACAAATATTTTTGAATATTTTAAATTGCTAAAAAAAAAAATATATTAAAAAAATAATAATAAAATAAAAGTTTTAAACATCTAAAAATATTTGTTTTAAAATACATATAAATGTAAAAAAAAATTTTCAGAAGGAGTAAAATTTTTTTAATTTAATTAAATTGAGTAATTAAAAAAACAAATTCTAGTTTCAGATTGAGTAATAATTTACATCTTCGATCTACTTTTAATATATTAAACAAACTCTAAATAGTAATAGAAAAAATCTATTATAGTAAAAAGGAAATCTCAAAAATTTCAAAAATTAATTTTAATATAAATTGATATAATTATTAAGTTGGTATGCACATAGACAAACATATACATAATTATTGATTATTATTAATTTTGTCTATCTATATTAGAATATATTTTATTAGTTTTTTTATTTCTTCTTTTTTCTAAAAATAGTTTTGCAGCACTTTAGTTGATTCAAGTAAAGTCACATTTCGAGTCTTGGCTGTTATTCGCTTCTCATATGCGATGATTGCGCAATTAGGTTGTGCAAGTCATCTGAGTCACGTAAGTCACGCTCATCGCTAAGGCTCGACGCGATGGCTCTGCTATTTGGTCTATGGGCCGCGCATTGTTTGCGCCAAAACAGGAGCAAATAAAGATGTGGCAAGTGCAAATTTAATATTGATTGTGTTCGTGTGTGTGCGCGCGTGAGGGTGTGGGTAGAAATGGCAGCGCTTTCAGTAAATTATCATGATACACGGTGAAACACACACGCCCACCCCACACACACACATGTGTGTGTGTGTGTGTGTGTATGTGTGTGTGTGTGTGTGTGCGGCAACAGAAGTTAGTCGAAAGTCTCTGGTGTGGCTTTGATTTTAGTTTGTGGCTTTGGTCATATTTTGCAGCTGCTGTTTGTTGTTTGTTGCCCATTTTGCGGGGCAGTTGTTTGGCCTGCTTTTGTTATTCTGGGCCAAGTTAATTAAAATGCTTAGTTGATTTCCTGAAGGGATTACAAGTAGATGCCGCCTGGCGTCTGGCGTCCCCAAACCGCTGAATGTGTTTTACATGAGTTTTTATTTTCATTTCTATGCTGCATACAGTTAACTCCACTTTCGCCAGCAAATCGCTTTTGCTCTGCTCTCACACTTCATGTTTAGCACATTAGAGTCAACTTTAAGCTAGGCCAGAGCTTCAAGTGGGTTCACATTGTAAAAGTTTTGCTAATGATTCTGATACCCAAATATTTGCTTATTATTTATTTTCTGCATAGTCTCATAAAATGCCAACAGCTTTGACCTCAACCATAAATATTTTCCATATTCGATATTACAATATTTCGGTTATTAAATAATATTTATGTTTTTAGCATGCGGCATGGACATTTTGTGGTTAAGCACATATTGACTACCCTGAAAGGCCTGTAGATGGGAAATGGCTTTCATACTCACTAAAAAGTCTGCTAAGCTCAAGTCGCTTAGGCTATGAGCTCAACATGGCCTTCGTGGCCTTCATGAGCAATCAGTCAAAAAACTTTAAGTCCTATATCGTTCGCTGCTGCTCAGTCTCTATCTCTTTATCTCTCTCAGTCTCTCTCTCTCCTACTCTTTCTCTCTCTCTCTCTCTAGAAGAGATTAATCCAAAACTGTCATTTGCTTCAAGTTTGTTTCCGTCTTCATTATTCTCTCTTCTCTCTCCCTCTCTGTCTTTCAGTTTATCTGTATCTATCTGTATTTTTTCTCTTCTACTCATTTTTTCTTCGTTATTCGTACTGCATCCTCATTCTCTTTCTTATCAGTATTTTTACTCCTGTACTCTCGTTCTCCTTCTGTCACTCTATCTGTCTCTTTCGCTTGATCTCTATGACTGACTTTATTGCTGATGCGGCCTCTACATTTCTCTCTCTCTCTCTCTCTCTCTCTCTCTCTCTCTCTCGGGATATATTTTGATTCTTATTCTCTTCCTCTCTCTCTCTCTCTCTCTCTCTTCTCATTCCTTCTCTGGCTTTCTCTCTCTGGCTCTCACTATCGGTGTCTGTCTCTTTCTCCCTCTCTATCTTATCTTCCCCTATTTCAATCTTGCTGTTTCGTCTGACTTTTTTTCTGTTGTCACGCCGGCTCACTTCTCACCTTCAAACCTATATCTTTCTCTTCCTCTCACTCTCCTCTCGCTCTCCTCCTCCTCTCCTCCTCTCTCTCTCTCTCTCCTCTCTCCCTCTCTCTCACTCATTAGCACATCATTTCAAGACTTTAATATCTATCATCTTCGTCTACTCTTTTAATCTGCACTTGAGGTACCCCTAGTTAACCAGAACAAACTTTTCACACGAGTCATGTTCCAGCAGCAGAGAAGCACACACATTGGTTCACAGAGGCATTGTTCAATAGTCAGTCACACCTTCATCACATTCAACACAGCCACACAGGTTCAGCAGCAGTCAGCATCATGATAGATTCCACAGTGCCATTTTTCGCTCCCCTCTCTCTCTCTCTCTCTCTCTCTCTCTCTCTCTCTTTCTCTCTCTCTCTCTCTCTCACTCTCTCAATTTTGGTCTTGGTCGCCGCTTTTGTGTTGCCTGTTGGTGACTTTCACTTTGGGCCGTCTGCTGTCCTTTCACTGGCTATTTGTTTGTTTGTTTGACTGAGTGACTGAGCTGCTGCCTGTCTGCCAGCCGCCAGTCAAGACCAAAAGCCCAATGCTCGAATAAGCCAGGCCACAGCGCCGAGAGCGAGAGAGAGAGAGAGCGAGAGGAGCTAAGCGAGCGAATGAGTGACCGACCCAACGACCCAGTGGCGTTGCCTTTGCAAGTTTTCACTTGCATTAAGTGCTTTCTGCACGGACTAACCCACAACAGATCCTAGACACAAACCCTTTAAAAACATGCCTCTCTCTTTCTCTCTCTCTCTCTTTGTCTCTTTCTCTTTCCCTCTCTCTCTCCCTCTCTGTTTGACTGTCTGTTTCTCTTATGTTGGCAAGCACTTTGTGCCTTCAGTTCGTGTCACTCAAACTTAAAAATGCTCATGTCAGTGCTTTGTGAGTGTGGCTGTGTTCATGTGTATGTGTCTGTGTGTGTGTGTGTGTGTGTGTGTGTGTGTGTGTGTGTGTGTGTGTGTTGTGTGTGTGTGTGTGTGTGTGCATGTTGTGCTCTCTGTTCAACGTTTGCTTTTTAACTGCCATAGCCCTTTGGTTTTAGGCGCCGTTTCTGGATTGGTTTCGGCTTTGCGTTCGGTTTAGGGCTTTCGAGTTTTAATGGCGGGTGCCGGGCATCAACTTGCGCTGCGGTTCCAAGTATCGGACGCGTATTTGCAGTTTTAATCAGAAAGAGAGTGAGTGAGGGAGTGAGTGAAATTGAGAGGGCGAGAGTGAAACGCACTTTCACCTTTTGACTGATTGTTTGCCAAGTGTTGTTGTTGAGCCTGTTGCCCAACATGCTGTTGGCGGTTAGTGCGAGTGTCCATTTCATTCGGGGTCCCATTCGCATGCACATTCGCATCCATATCGAATGCGTTGCATGTTCTAGCTTCCAATTTGTGTTCTGCATACCAGAGTGTCCTCCATGTCCTCCATGTTCTGCATGCCCTGCATGCTCTGTCCACATGCATGTGCACGGGCTTCTGTTTGGCTCGGTTTTAGTTGATCGCAGCTTCGGCTTCCTCAAATTATTTTTAATTATCGCCGTTGCTGTCGTTGCCTTTGTCAGCGTCGCTGTCATTGTCACTGGCATGTTACAGCGCATAAGCCTGCCCACTGGCCGTCCCAAAATAAGGGCACAGTTAAAAAAAAAAAAGAAAAAAAAAAAGAAGACAGGCAAAAATGCTGCAAATGCGACTGCCTGATACTCGCTCAAATGCTAGCAAATTCTACCAATGTGTCATCTAATTTCAAGTACAGTTTGTAGCTGTTATACTGTTATAATGTTAGGCTAATATGATTATGTACTTTAATGTGGCTACACTGATAGACTGTCAAACTGATTTAGTGTTATACAGATTTATTTTTCCCTTTTTTACTGATCTACTGAAATTCCGTAATATTGTTATACTGATATACCACTATACTAATATATGACATTATATATATATATTGTTATACTGTTTTACTGATTTCTATTTATATATTGTTGTATTATACTGTTGTACTGTTATACTCTTCCATTGTTATACAGTTATACAGTTGTATTGCTATACTGTTATATTGTTATACAGTTATTCTGATAAACTGTTATACTATTGCTATACTGCTATACTGCTATACTGCTATACTGCTATACTGCTATACTGCTATACTGCTATTCTGCTATACTGCTATACTGCTATACTGCTATACTGTTATACTGCTATACTGCTATACTGATATACTTATATACTGACATATGGGTATACTGTTATATTGTCATACTGTTATACATTTATACTATTGTGAAGCTGTTATATGCATTTCACAACTTCTTGAATCCACTCATTCTTTCCATTTTTCTCTATCTCCGACCTTCACTCTCTCTTCCTTTAAAATCCTTCCTTTAACACTCAGATCACATACATTGAACAAAAGCTGTATACTCCATTTGGCAGACATGAGCGAGTGTTTAAACAAACAAAAACACAGAGAAAAACCGCAGGCAATTCCGCGTTTTCGTCCAAATTTCGTCCGTTATTGCATGTGGCATACTTTTGGGCACGCTGTGAAATTCAATTACTGGACCATGGAACACTACATGGCCACTACGTATCAACAGTACATCGCATGGCATCGCATCGGTCGCCAACAAATTAAACCAGAAAAAAGGAGGAAAAAAAATGTAGAAAATTTTAGCATCTCACAAAACTTCATTAGGCCAGCGCCAAATGTAAAACCCGAAATGGACCAGATCAAAAGTTAACAACAATAATTCCATATCATTTCGCACTAATGCTCGCTGTTGGCTAATGCAGGTTTGGATGGCAAGGCGACACAGAGATGCACTGCAGAATAAAGAATATTAAAAACATGTTTTCCAGTAAATAATACGTCCTTTGATATATATCCATTTCATTCATTTTCTGACAAACTGGGTCATCTATTGCTGTATATCATCAAACGTAAGCTCAAATGAAAACTCTCTTTGCTGTTGATCGATCTATGAATATATTGTGAGTTTTATATGGTTTCCTGTTGTATATGTAGTTCGTGCTGGCTTTTATTCCCGATTTTCCCCCCGAATTGATCGGCAGGTGGCGCCACCTGCAGCTGCTGTTCATTTTTGAAAGCCGCATTTTCATTGCTTTTCATTACACACATTTTGCGCTCAGCGACCAAACTGACAGTCAACGCATTGCGATTTCTATAATTTATGCAGCAATTTGTACTTTTTGTGGCTGTGCGTGTCTGTGTGTGTATGTGTGTATAGGTCTACAGCACACATTTTCAATGAAATGGCAAAAACATAACAAGCAGCAAGATACTCATTAGAAACAAGAATAACATATAACATATAACATATAACATATAACATATAACATATAACATATAACATATAACATATAACATATAACATATAACATATAACATATAACATATAACATATAACATATAACATATAACATATAACATATAACATATAACATATAACATATAACATATAACATTAACAATACCATATAACATATAACTATAAACATATAACAAACCTATAACATATAACATATAACATATAACATATAACATATAACATATAACATAATAACATATACATATAACCTAAACATAGACATATAACCTATAACATATAACCTATAACAATAACCTATAACATATAACTATAACCTATAACCTATACACTATAACATATAACATATAACATATAACATATAAACATATAACATATACCATATAACATATAACAATAGTAACTATACATCTAACATATAACAATACATAACATATACTATAACTATACAATACTAATACAGCAAGCGTATACCATATAACATATAACATATAACATATAACATATAACATATAACATATAACATATAACATATAACATATAACATATAACATATAACATATAACATATAACATATAACATATAACATATAACATATAACATATAACATATAACATATAACATATAACATATAGCAGTTGTTTACAGGGTATATATTCGAATCGCAGTCAGGCATTTTGCATTGCAATTGTTTCGTTTTTTTTTTTTTTTTTTTGTTTTTTTTTTTTTTTTTTTTTGCTGTAAAATTTGAAAACGCAACAGCAATAACCGCATTGATACCAGAAATATGTGCCAATTTTTATTATGCGCGCAGTCAAATGGTAAATGCCAAACGACAATGCCACATGGCGTCCCCAAAAATGGTCTCCTAAAACGAAATACCGGCCGAGTTGGACAGAGGCAGCGAGACATAGATAGAGATAGAGCGGAAATTCAGCCCAGTTGGAGAAATTTAACAATGGCATCGCATGCGAATAGAACTGCGGTAATTTAATTAGTGTAACTCACGCTCTGGCTGAAGCCCCACGCGATAAAATTCTCGTTTAAAATTAGCCGAGCGAACAAACTTTTCAACATGCTTTTCTTTTTTTCTATTTTGATTAAAACTGTTGTGGGCTGCCAGCAAAGTAGCCTTAAATGTGTCTTGCAGCTATTATATCTTTAACTTGTCTAATAAGTCGAGCATGCTTTAAAAAGCGTAATAAATATATAGATGATACATATATAATATATTTGAGTTTAGTTCAAAATATATTCAAATAAAAAACAAGAAGAATTTTATAAGATAGCTTGCAAACTGATATGTTTTACTATCGATATACTATCTATCGGCAGCTTACGAAATCAAATTCATAATGCAGTTGATGTACAGGATATATGAGCATTTCTCCAGAAAAGTCAACTTTTTGCAGCTAAGTTTCACAATTTGTCAAAATAAAGAAATGTATTACCATTTCAGCACTATCACTGAAACGTTTTCTGGATAATTACGAAAAACCCAAGAGGTTGAACCCAACAAAAAGTTGACTTTTCTGGAGAAATGCCCATATGACGTCTAATAATAATATAATATATATAAAATATATAATATAATATAAAAATATATAACGATATTTATCGAATACCTGATACATCGATAACAGTTCAGACATATCGATAAATAGTTAAAGCAGCTGATCTTTCAGTTCATTTCATTGAATTAGTTCATACGAATAAAATACATCTTTGCCAACACAGCTTGCATTCACCAACGATATTTCTCGAATATCGAATGTATCGATAACAGTTCACACATATCGATAAACAGTTAAAGCAGCTGATCTTTCAGTTAATTTCATTGAATTAGTCCATACGAATAAAATACATCATTGCCTATCACAGACTGACTAATGGGTATCTAGCAGTCCTTACTCTTCTCAGCATAAGTCCTCTTGGCCCTACAACTACCTAAGTGAGCTGTGCTTTCATCGGTAACATTTTGTATTTTCCCTAATGTGAACTCCAAAAGTGACATTAAAAGCACAATATGTGTGGGCAGCAGCATGCAAAAAATAACAGTTAACTATACACACACACACACCACACACACACGCATACTTACATGCGCACGCTTGCATAGCACACCTTCAGGCTGTGGCATACACCTGGTTTTGGGGCACAAAAAGTGATACTTAATAATTTTAATTTCCTGTGCTCTCTGTTGAATGCTTCATAAATTTCATGCTGCCGCCAGCTATGCTATGCGCTCCGCCATTACCCCCCCTCATTCTTTCTCTATTAATATGGCTGTGTCAAACCAACCAAGCTACGACCCCTCCCAAACATTCAGCTATGCCACCTGGTCCACCTAGTTATCCGTTACGTCTGCTCACTCGGGCGACGCACAAAAGCGCGCTTCACTTATTTCAATCAAATTACGGCCAATGAATATTGAACTATCGCACACACACACACATACACACACACACACACACATACATACACATAAGGCAGACACACACACACAGGCAAGGCAAACACAACGAAATGTGCAGCGCAAGCTGAAAATAGTTTTGGAATATTTGTTAAAATTTTTTTAATCCCCAACCTCATATATATTTATAAAGATATCTATATATATATATATATATTACATATGCACATATATACATATATACATATGTATATATTGTTAACGGGTTGACAATTTGTACTCGATGTGGAAAAAAAAAGAAACTGAAATATCGCTGGGGTTAGGGTTAAATCAACCATCAGAAAATTCGTAATGGAAATGGCGCAAGTGATTTGACCATCGACTGCAGCGACAACAACAACAACAACAACAACAGCAACAACAACAACAACAACTAGAGTAACTGCAAAAAAAAAATTGTGTTGTCCAAAAATCCATTAAAAGTTTTGTCAATTTTACAGCATGTTGCCGTAGTTGTTTTTTTTTTTTTTTCTTTTTTTCTTTTTTTAATATATTTCTTATTCATTTTTTTTTTTTTTAGTTTCATTTTTTTGTTTGTTTATTTGTTGGCATTTTTAGCATTTTAAATCAATCAGGATATTACTTTATGCAGGGATGCTCTATATGCTTTTTGCTTTCGTGTGGAATTTTAATATACTTTCCCATTTATAATGTAATATATTTTGATTGGTTTCCTCTAAAAAGGCCGAAAGGTCGCAAATCCAATGAGTTGAAAATAAATTTAAAATATAAATTGAGTGAAAATATATTTATATATAAAAGTGATGTGAGCACGAGCTCGAGAAAAATGTATAAAAATATATAATCTGCATATCATTAAAAAGTATATTGAGCGAGGTGTGCTCGAAGATAATTGTGTAAGCGATTTTCAGTGTTTGACTTTTTTTATCTTTATTCTTAGTTATATTCCATATTTATGATGTTTTGCTGGGACGGTTTACTATAGTAGAAATTGTTATTAAAAGTTGACCCTTTAATATGTCTATCTAAAAGTCTATATTTATCTGTTTAGTGTTTATCTGAAGACAATTAAAACAATTTGCGTAGAATTTGGTAACATGAATTGAAGTTCTTTTCATGGCATGGAAGTCTCAATCATAACTTGCAAATCGATGTGTGTTAGAGAGTTAAAATTAAAACTGTTTATTCCTTAAAATCCTAGTGCTTATATACCTTAAAATACTTCCAGGCACAGATGTTTGTCGAGTGTCCATTTTTGATCGCTGAGCCGTTCTCACGTCTCACGTCACATTTTTATTACTCGCTGCGTTTGTCGCCATGTTTATTACTTGGCTTCAGATAACGTGCAGGTCATCGACTATTGCCTATTTTTAATATATTTACTTATGAGCCATGTTCATGCTTGAACAATGTGTAATAAATATTTTGTAATTTTAATCATATAAATCATGTGTAATCTTTTTTTTACTCATTCTGTTTTTTTTTTTTTTTTTTTTTTTTGTGCCTTAATTTTTTCAAAGTTTTTTTTGCGATTCCTGTTTAATCGTTTCACGAGATCAACCATAAAATATTTACATATTGTCTCGCTGTCGTTCTCAGCCAGAAACTTTTGGAACATACCTCGTATATAGGCAGTTTAATATAGCAGAACAGAAAACGAGTTATACAGTTATAAATATATTTTAAAAAAAAAATCAATATAATTTCTACAATAAATAAATACATGTTCCCAAATTTCTCATTTAAAAAATTTTTCTAATTCTAATATAAATAAAACAAAATTCTAAAAATCAAAATTAAGCTTTATTGAAGTTGCAGAAATTATGCACTTAACCGTATTTTGCATGTACATTTTATATGCAATTTAAGCAATTTATATAATTTTAGTTAATTAAAAAATTAAAAAAAGAGTGCATATTAAAAATGCAGAAACTTGAATTTAAAGCGATTAAAATGCGGCTAACCCTGTTAAGTGGATGCTCGGCAAGTGGAGCAGTTACCAAATTGTCCAGCACACACACACACACACACACACACACACACACACACACACACACACATTTGGCAGAAGTTGCTTCATTAGGATGCATAAACTGAAAAATAAATAGCGTTGAGGCGGCATCCTCACTTTTATTTATTTTTTTTTTTTTTTATTTTCCTTTTTTTTGTATATTTTCTAATGCAATAAAATAAGTTCAACAGGATCTCTGGCGTGCAGGCCCTAAAGAAGCAGCGCTTGTCCGGCAATGCAAATGCACACATGTGTGCATGTGTGTGTGTGTGTGTGGTGTGTGTGTGTGTGTGTGTGTGGATGCGCCTGCAGCAAATTGGTGGCTCTAATTTTACTCGCAGCCAGCTCTCATTAAATTTTCATAGTTTTCCAAACGCGCCCGAATCCGAAAATGATAATTAAAATGCGCCCCAGCCACCGGCTAGAGTCGGGCCCGTTGTGAATGTGTATGTGACGAGTGTGTGTGTGGGTGTGTGAATGTGCGGCATGAATTATGCGCAAGCACACACTTAACACCCAAACGACCCGGCTCACAACGTGGCATTCCTGCTGCTGCTGCTGCTGCTCCTGCTGCTGCTGAAGAGTTGGTGCGGCTGAGCTGTGGACGGCTCAGCGCTTGAATGGGGCGTGGCAACAACTCATAAATGCTGTGCAGGCGAGCAAAAAGGATTCACACAGGATGCCAGAAGGACATCAGGCAGTAACGGCAGCCGGAGTGCACGTAGTGCTAGCTGGCACGGGTCAAAATTCACGGCATCAGGATTCACGGTAAACTCAGCTGGCTGTCTCAACTTACGGCAAACGGCAACGGCAATGGCAACGGCTGTGCTGCTGGCATCTACTTCATGCATGCATAAGAAAGCAGCTTCTTAAGCGAGCGCGTCACGCCCTCTGACCCCGCCACACACACACACACACACACGCACAGAGAGAGAAAGAGAGAAAGAGATAGAGATATGGGTGCGCGCCATAGGTAAAAAGTGCAAACATTCAACGTGCAGCATGGCGTATACGTAATATTTACAATGGCAACTGCCTAAGAGGAACCTGTCTAATGGCCAATTGATTATCATTTATCACATGGAATTCTAATTTTGCTTAAGCTGTTCATTTATATACATGTATATGTATGCTATATATATATATATTTATATGCTCTATATATAATTGAAAACAAGTCTTGGCCTTGCGTAAACGTAATATTTAGATTGAGATATATATAACTTTTTTTTTTTTAATTTAATATCTTGTCTAATTTATAAAATTCTTCATTCATATATTATTTTTATTTTTTTCATATGTTTCCCCTCTTTTGCCAAATACCCTGGACAGCATGGCGTGTACGTAATATTTGCTGGCTCAAAGAAAATTTGTCTGAGCATTATGATTGATTAGCTTCAATGTAGACAAATAATACTGTTGAATCTTTCATATTGTTGCCTTGATTCAATCTGTTATTCTTGTTACGCACATTTAACCTTGTGTGATCTGCTGAATCTGATTATTTCAGCTGATTTTGCTACATATTTCTATTTGCATTTTTTATGCTCTTCGGCAACTTTTTCTCATAATTTTCTTGCTGTTTTCCCTGCTCTTTTCTCGTATATATTTATGCATTTCTCATTGGTATTTCTATCTAGATAATGTTTGTCATTTAGCAGAGTTTACTGTATAAGCGAGCATTTGAGCTCTGCGTGTGTGTGTGTGTGTGTGTGTGTGTGTGTGTGTGTGTGTGTGTGGCCAGGTGATGTGATTTATTGCATTGTGGTAACTTTTAGGTATCGCTCTGCCACGGTCTATGCGTGCATGTGTGTGTGGCGTGTGGTGCGTGGTGCGTGGTGCGCTCTTTTTCGCTTAAGAGACAAACCGCTAATTTGTTATCATTTATCACCTTGCTGGGACGCGTGCACGCTTGTGTGTGTGTGTGTGTGTGTGTGTGTAAACAATTTGTAAATGTGTTACATTTAAACCCTAAAGTAAAGTCTGCCCTGCCTGTCCTTTGGCCTCCCTCCCTGTGTCTACCCAGCTTCGTTTGCCTGATTTTGTCATTGTGATAAATTCTTTGACGTTAACGTAACGTGAAATTTAAGCGTGCGTGAATGTGTGTGTGTGCGTGTGTGTGTGTGTATTTGTGCACATGTTAGCTTAAATAATGAAAAGGGACCAAGGATTTCGTCCAGCCGCTAAATAATGACAGCCCAGCGTACGGCTAAAGAGATAAACATTTTTTATGAATCGTATTTCATTTGTGACTCACAACAGAATAGAATTAAAATAAGATAGAGCGAGAGTGGGGGGGAGAGAGAGATCAGCTTAATGCAGCATAGCACAGGTTAAATACACCTGTGCACATGTCACCTGAAAGGCGTTTCTCGTTTCGATGTGGCATTCGTAAGCTGAGCCTGAGCCAGATATCTGAATGAACAAAGCAAGCGCTTCAAATTTGATCCATTCGCTTCATTTGACATATGAGCTCAACATAGAATGCTTTTGCTGTTAGTTCAAGTTCGTATTTCAATATGAATCAAACAGATTAGATTATTCTTATATTTCTGAACAACAATACAAACTGTA
Organism: Drosophila koepferae; assembly: GCA_030914345.1. Classification (NCBI taxonomy): domain Eukaryota; kingdom Metazoa; phylum Arthropoda; class Insecta; order Diptera; family Drosophilidae; genus Drosophila; species Drosophila koepferae. The sequence goes on along the minus strand of JAUESR010000196.1, from coordinate 17,690,237 downwards.
ATAAAAGCACTCGTCAATTGCTTCGTCATTTCCAAAATTGACCAACACAAATATGTCTAGGAACTCGCTGCTGGCTCTGACCGCAGGCACAGCCGGTGCTATTCTACTTGGCTATTGTATCTACTATGATCGGAAGCGCCGATCGGATCCCAACTATAAGCGGAAGGTGCACGAGCGTCGTCAGAAGATAAACACACTCTCATTTGCCTACACGGCGACCAGCCCGGATTCACTCCAGTTCACCGATCACGAGATGGTGCAGCATTATTTCCAAAACGAGATCAAGCTAGCCGAAGATCTGTTCAGGGAAGCCAAATTGGACATGGGTCTCGTTCATTTGGCCAATGCCATCATGGTGTGTGCCCAGCCCGTTGCCCTGCTGGAGGCCATGAAGGTGGCCCTGCCAGAGCGCATCTTCAATCTGCTGCTGACCAAGCTGCCCGACTTGCAATTGCCCGAACCCATACCCGAGACCACGGATAGGGACCCTGCACTCGATTGAAGCTCAGAACTTCTCAAGCTGCCGCCTTTTTGTAATCTGCTTGTAGAAGCAAAGGCCAAACAAACAAGAAAGAAAAAAATTCAATCAAAAAAATCAGCTTGAACACTAAAAAAAAAAAAAAAAAAAAAAAAAAGGAAAGGAAGATTTATCTAGTTTAATTTGGCTGAATGAAATTGTATATGAATACTCTACAAGAAAGTGCTTCCACTGTGCGCATTTGCTGACATTTGCTTGAAAGGAACACTGAACGGAAAGACTCATATACAAATGGTTGTTTGTTGAAAATCATGTCTGAAGAAATCAGAAAGAAAATCGAGAAAAACTAACCATAAACAAGTTGTCTCTACAAAAAATATAAATAAAATAAATAAAGTAAAAATCTGGCGATCAATTCATTACATATACATATATTTAAGCACCTTTATATAGTAAAACTGCAACTCCTTACTTCAGCCCTCTAATTTATTTTCAAATTAGTAAATCAGCCAATCGCCGCGAGCCACAAGTTCAAAGCGATTTTGTTGCATTATCTAGTGGAGCAAGAATGAGATGACATGCCATTACCTGCACTTGCAATTTAAAGTGGGAGAGAGCGCTAATATAAATGCCTGCTCCCACAATTTCATTTTTTCAACAGTCTCTTTCACTCCCACATCCAAGACTGTAATTCAAATGTCTTAACAAACACACTTATATACATATATGTATGTATGTTTGTATTTATGTCGATCGTCTGTCGTGCTCATTTGCCTTGGCAGAGCAATAGGCAGCCATAGCCATGCACGCTCTCTATGCTCATTTAAAAATTTGATAACTGTAATTCTCAAAGTACCAACGAAATCACAGCGCGTCTCTTCGAAGAGCTTCAGGCTGGCATCTCGCTCTCACTTAGCGACACTACGTTCAGCAACATCTACATTTGTCTCCCTCACACTTTCAAACTCAGACCAGACAAGTTGTTTACAATTGCTACTGCAACAGTGGGATAAGACTGCATGGAATTGCATAAATGTTAGGAGGCATGAGCGAGGTAGTGTAACAATGAAAAAAAAACTCTGCAACTGTGATTATTATGATAATATAACGTGCGCGTAGCACATCGAGACCACAAATATATACGTATTGTATATCTTAACGCTTGCAATGCAGTAAAAAAATAAATAGTTCCACTGTGCACTCGAAGATACAGTTTCTAGTATTTGCTTTTTCTCTTTTATGATTTGCTAACAGAAATCAAACAGCATTTATGCAAAACACTTTGATTGTTTAGCTCAAGATCTTACACATACATACATATATTTATGCACATTTGTATACATATATATATTTAAACATGTAGAGATACATATACAGATACATATATATTTAAATAATTCTGGAACTCCTTTCTGATTTTGCTTCTGTGCTTCACGTTTCGCATTGAGATCTTAGCTGAAATCGGGATAACTGGTAGAGTCCTCCTTGTTGGAGCTGGATGTGGTGATGCTGTCAATGCTCTGCAGCTCATGCAGTCTCATGATCAATGGCATAAAGACACGATCCGGCAGTGATTCCTTCAAAGTGTGCAGCACTGGCATCGGCTGGGCGCACATCATGATCGCATTGGCCAAATGGCTGAGCCCCTCGCTCATATTACCCTGGCCAATCAGCTGCTCGCCCATTTTCAGCTCGTTAAGAAAGCAGCTCTCTCGAGTCGTCTGATCGCTGCCATCCAACCTGCCGCCATTCGGAGCCCAATCCCCGCCGCTGAACAGATGATATTTCATTATATCGGTCTCCTCCCGCTGACGACGCTCGTGCACTTTCCGCCTATAGGCCGGGTCAAGGCGACGCTTTCGATCAAAGTACATGCAATAGCCCAAGATAACGGCACTGGCTGTGCCTACGGTGAATACCAGCAAGAATCTGCCCAACATTTTCAATCGAACTACAATATTAATTTAGAAATTCTGTGCAGGAATTTTGAAAATTATCAATGAATACAATATACAAATTTCGAAATAGATAAATTAATTTAAAAAACTTGTATAAACTATCTTCTGGTTCTTTTAGCTTTTACACAACTTTTTACAACTTTTTTTTATTATTTTTTTTAAGAGCCCTACATCTGAGCTCCTACTCTGACAATCTGTGTTCACCAAATGAATATTGAATACTAAATGAGAGCATTTGGCATTGACTGTCCGAAATGATGTTTAAAGCAAAGCAAATGTGTTTAGCTTAGAGTTTTTTCATAATTTTCCAATTATTCATGTTTCCTATTATTAGTTCTTTATATACTTTTGTAGAGATCTAAACTTTGCTTATATGGAAGGTATCCTAGAGTTTCATAACTAACCCTCTGTACTATTTGTAAGATCTAAAGGAGGAATACCATATATATTAGGGCTGTAGATAATATTTATATGTAAAAGACTCATGCCATACCAGAACTATATCATAAGTCTTCTAAACGTTATCTATGAGAATAACCTCACAAACTTACTAAAACTATTTTCTCCCGCTCGCTCTCACTTTCAGGTAATTAACTCACTACAACCTCAACGCCTGGGAACTAGCTCATTTGAACAACTCAAGCCTGGTCAAGCGCACTCAATCTGTTTCTAACTCTCGTTCCTTAGCATTCCCAAAGCGAGCATCTTAAAGAAAAGGTCTTATTCGTACGAACTTTAATGAAATTGTGCAGCCTGGAAAAAAAAACGAAACAAAGGCGCTGAGTGTGTTTGTTTATGTGGGGGCGTGGCACGCTGTAAGCCCAAATGAGCATATGCATATTTCATAAGACCTTTTCTTTTTGTTTTTAGTTTTTTCTTTTTCCACTCGAGTTATGTTAAAATTTTTAATACTACTCCGTTTGGCCGCTGGCCCATAAAACACAAAAAAAAAAAAAAAAAAAAAAAAAAAAAAAAAAAGTGGAAGGGAATGGAAAGCAGAGACGAAAACTTAAGAAACTGCAAATATTGTTGCCAACTGTATGAGCAAGAAGAAGCAGCTAAAGAAAACACACACAAAAGGAGCGCAGTGGAAAAATGCGCAACGGAAAGAAAACAACAAAAAAACAACCAGGAGAAAAAAATTGTGATGCGGCCATAACGAAATTTTGCTGCCGCCATTTCCGTTTTGAAATTTCCTTTTCTTACCGTAATTTGTCGGTGATTCATTTGCTCTGCTTCGCATTTATTTCTGCCTTCATTTGCCTTTCGCCCATAGCCCAACAGCCAACTGACACGCCTCTATTGCCAGCTTCAGCTACTCGTAGTGTTTGCTTATTCTATTAAATGCTTCTCTTCTCCTTTATTTCATTTTTCTTTTCTCTTTTCGTCGCACTGCCACTTGTCATAGCTCCAGGACGACATTAAGTGCAGACACGAAGAATAAAAGAAAAACTATGGGATCAGGCAGAGCTCTGATACCCTCTGATATTTATTCTGCATTGCTTTGTCCAAGTGTTTGTCGCACTTCAGCAGATATTACAAGACAACATGAGCTAATGACGATCAACTACATATTTCTGAATCAGTTCATAAACTTTTAAGTGTCCATTTTGCGAGACATTAAGTTTGAACTACTTTTCTTCTAACACATTTGAGATACTTCAGCATAGTCGCTTCTTAAACTATGATACTGAATCGGTTCAAAAGCTCAGTTTATAAATTTACAACTCTTTAAACCATTTCAAAAATTGTCTAAGAAACAGTTCTTGAATACATGAGCCAGACATCAATTTCATGAACTGGTTCACAAATTTGACTCACATTTGTCAGCTTTGGGAATATTTTACAAAAATGATTATTCACAGCTTGCAGTAAAACTCATTAGAAGTGAACCATTTTTGAACTGGTTCATGAACTTGAAATGATGCTTGCTCAGCACACAAACAAATATTGGCAAATATTCAATTAATACTAATATATGAAGTAATAGCTATAACATTTCCAATTATATTTGAATATTTGTAAGAAAAGGTCATCTGAACTAGTTCATGAACTATATTCATAGTCTTTGACATAGTGACCTGCTGTGTATGCGCATATTTATAACTGTTTTAACTATTGCATTCTAAACTGTATTCAGAACCAGTTCATAAACTAATGATAAGTTCATCTGACACATCACTGATTCATTTCATGTTTCAACTTGTCTTTTCAACCAGTTCATAAACTGCAAATAAATTCATTTTTTACTTCAGCTCTCAATTCAAATTCCCAATGGAATGATTTACGAGTGCCACTTAGACGCTGACCTTTCCTCCTCTTTGAACCAGTTCACAAAAGATACAAAGCAGACAACCGAGCTCATGCGATTGCAAGCTGCATCTGCTATACTCTTTGCTATCTCTTTTGCCTTGAACGCCTGGCCGAGCTGTCGACAGTGATACAGTTTGGAACTGGTTCAGTGAACTTAGTGCATGCAATTATCCCGTACACATATCCTTGAGCCCTTTCGCACTTTAGCCGCTTGTTTAGCCCGCCCTCATTCGAATTACGAGTGTGTGTGTGTGTGCTATAACTCATTCCATTTCGTTTCATTTCATTTTATTTTCATAGTGCACACAAATTTCGCGTGCTTTTAATTTTGTTGTTCAAATTTGTTTCCTCATTTTTTCTTCCGCTTTCCCTTACCTTCTCTTTCTACTTCTTTTTTTTTTTATTCGTTGCTTTGTAGTTGGTTCTTGTAACCCGCATGCGACGATTCAGGCGTTAAACAAGCGTTGACAACAACAACAACAACAACAACAACGTATACTGAGGTGTGCTTGTGTGTGTGTGTGGGTGTGTGGGTGTGTGTGTGTGTGTGTGTGAAAATAGCATAAAAACGTAGCGTATGAGTGATACAAGTGTAAATTTGTTGAAGTGCTCGGATGGGGACAAACACAAAAAAAAGATACACTTGGTATCTAAAAAAAAAAAAAAGGATGTGTGAGCAAAGGAGCAGCTGCGCTAGCAAATACCCTGTAAATAGGCGAATGAAGCCTTTTAAGATTTTAAAACTATAAACGTTATATCTTATATTGAAAGTGAAAGAAAGTGTTAAAGATTTAATCCAAAATACGGTGAGTCCTAAGGTTCTTTCATTTGATGTATCAATAATGTAAAAGTTAAGTAAAACCTAACCTTGCTGGCATAGAAGTCTAAAATATGTTACTAAGAAAAGGCTTTAATTATATCATTTTCAATAATCTAACTAAAGACCTCTATTTGTTCTACAGTTCCTTAATAGGACATTGTTACAGTTACAAAGCTGAATATAATATATCTTTATAATATATGATATATCTGTTCTTCAGTTTCCTACTTACTTATTAAGTAAATCATTATGAAACTGCATTTTCTTTCTTCTCTTCTACTACTTATCTTCGAATTGGTGTTGCCTCTCTGACTTTATGGATCTTAGATAACTATCCTAACTCTCGATGCCTGCTTTAGTCAATTCTACAGGGTATAACAAAACGTGAACAGTAACAATTGTGCACAACTATAAGCATACCTAATGTGTGCCATGTGTGTGTGTGTGTGTGTGTGTGTGTGTGTGTGTTGTGCACGTGTGAGCGGACGCCGAGTGCAACTCATGTATTTATGAAGTGTCAACAGCTTCGTCATGATACATGGGACCTTAAGCTATCTGCCCACACACACAGCTCAACGGCTCTATGTGTGTGTGCGCTCTATCTATGTGTGTATGTGTGTGTGTGTGTGTATTTCCTTTCTGTTGTTGTTGTTGTTGTGGGTAGACAACAGAATTTGTGCGGTTCTGACACTTGAGGGCAGCTTAATGGGTTCTTTTTTTTCTGTTGCACTTTGTGTGTCTTAAAATGTCAGCTGCAGCTAATTAGTTGTTGAAAAAAGTGCAAAAATGTTGATAGAAATTACAGGGTATTTGTTAGTGCGGGCTATTCAGTTATTGAGCAATGATTTTGCTTATTGAACAGCAGAGTTTGGACTAGGCTAGACTAGGCGAGCAATTTGATTAAGAGATAAATAAGAATAATGAGATTAATATTGATAATAATTCTATAGATAGCTGCCTATCAAATATGATAAGATTAAATGATGCGAATGAAGAGGTTAAAGAATGGAAAAAGAAGTTATCAAATTGAGCATGAAGAGAAAACATTGACTAAAGACTGAAAAATGAAACTCGAATGATTAATGAGGAGCCAAATGAAAGCAGAACAGCAACAAGACAAGACCAAGATGAAGTCTTTCCAGCCCTAAAGAATACTATAACCAACGCCACCTGACCTATGTATGTCCACAAAGAAAAGACATCATTTAATTAATTTTAATATAACCATGGAGGACAAGTGCTGCCACTAAAATGCATTAAGTCAAGTCAAAGTAATGCCAGCCATAAAAATAACTGCGAGCAGGGCGAACTAAGACTGGAGGTTAAGTGGACATGTTAAGCCAAGTGAGACTTTAAGGGGCTTATTAGCCGCCTTGACCCACTCAAAGGGCAAACGTTAGTGCACAGTGCCATCCACAAGGACTTGCAGTTGATTCACATGGAATTTATCATTGTTATTGTTGCTGCTGTGCTTGGGCTGGATTGCTAGCCTGCATAGAGCATCTTCGAGTCGAATGCACAACTGCAAACATGCTACACACACACACACACACACGCACATTCATTTTTAAAATTCTGGCTATATTGGATTTGTTTAGATATAGCAACAGCCGAGTTAAGTTAGTTATGCTCGTCCGACTGTGGGTCCATCCGTTCGCTCATCTATTTATCCATTCTACTATTCATCTACTCGTTTATCTTCCATTTCATCTGTGCGTCTCTAACTCTATATGTTTCTTATGTCGTTCATTCGTCCATTATCCAGAACGCTTCTCTGGTTAGTTATCTGATCTTCTTATGGTTTCTGTCTCTCACTTTGTCCGATCGTCCGTTCGTTCGATCAATTAATTCATTAATCTATCCGTTCGTGTGTCCATTTATCCTTCCTCCTGCTCATCCATCCGCCCGCTTGTTCATTCATCCATCTGTTTGTTCCCATATATCCGTCCGTCCATCCTTCTGTTCGTTCATCTATCCCTTATCCGTGCGATCTCTTTGTCTATCCGTCTCTCTGCCCATCCCTTTATCCTTTCATCCGTCCGTTTCTCTGTCCATTTATCTGTCCGTCCATCTATCCAACCAGCATACTCTGTATGTTCCCATATATCCGTTTGTCCATCCTTCCATCTATCCTCCCGTCTGATCATCCTTACGTCCGTTCATCTATCCGTTATCCGTGCGATCTCTTTGCCTATCCGTCTCTCTGCCCATCCCTTTATCCTTTCATCCGTCCGTTTCTCTGTCCATTTATCTGTCCGTCCATCTATCCAACTGTCCACCTGTCCCTCCATCTAACCAACCAGCATACTCTGTATGTTCCCATATATCCGTTTGTCCATCCCTCCATCTGTCCTCCCATCTGATCATCCTTACGTCCGTTCATCTATCCGTTATCCGTGCGATCTCTTTGCCTATCCGTCTCTCTGCCCATCCCTTTATCCTTTCATCCGTCCGTTTCTCTGTCCATTTATCTGTCCATCTATCCAACTGTCCACCTGTCCCTCCATCTAACCAACCAGCATACTCTGTATGTTCCCATATATCCGTTTGTCCATCCCTCCATCTGTCCTCCCATCTGATCATCCTTACGTCCGTTCATCTATCCGTTATCCGTGCGATCTCTTTGCCTATCCGTCTCTCTGCCCATCCCTTTATCCGTTCATTCGTCCATCTATCCAACTGTCCGCCTATCCATTCATTCGTCCCTCCAGCTATCCATCCAACCTACAGTTTATAGATCCTTGATATAGTTCTCATATGGAAAGATATATAGATATATATAGATTATTACAGTAGCGTGAACGAGCTTCCTCAGAGTATCTCCTAGTTGGCCATTCGCGAACAGAGAATTCCTACTGGCTTCATAGCGTGTTGCAACTCAATTCGAAAGCATGCCGAAATATGGAAGTGCAGGGAAAAAAAAAGAGACACAGACAGACACAGATACAGATAGACATGAAAACAAGTCAAATGGAGGCAGATGAAAGTACATGAACAAAATGGTCGACAGTCAGACGAAATTGTGTTTCTATGTCAAGCATAAATTTTAGCTTTCTCCTTCAGTGTCACCCTCTCTCACTCGCTAAGTATGATGAAGACGAAGCGTAGACAGTGAGTGAGACTCGTGACAGAGTTCTGGGATTTGTGTAAATATATACATACATACATATAGATAGCCAGATAGATAGATATGTATATGTATGTATGTCTGTCTATCCATCTATATGGAAGGTGGCTGCTTAATGAATGCCACCCGAGGGCCGCCGCGTTAGCGCCCAAGGCGCTTATATCATTTTCTTGTTAGTGCAAATAAATTATACGGAAATAATTTCATTTAGTTTGTGCAAAAAGGGGGAAAAAAAAATGAAAAGGATAAAGCAACAGAAGCTAAGGAATGAAAATTGTCTTGGCCAAAGCGGGCAGCTACCACTGTCTGTGTGCGTGCGAGTGTGTGTGTGTGTGTCTGTGTGTGTGTGTGTGTGCGTCGCGTGATCTCTCAATCCGCAGCAGCAGCCTGACAGCATTTAATTTCAAATGTAGCTAAAAGTGTCTAATTGCTGCTTGAAAGCATCCACAAAATGCTGAAAGCAAATGCACTTAACGCAGTTGAATGTTGCCCCATTCAAGGTTGTTGCACGTCGTCAGGATGTATTCCCAAAAGGATAACGACGACGACGACGATGGCGACGATGGCGACGATGGCGACGATGGCGATGGCTTCGTTGCTTTAGATTTGATTTGCGTTCTACCGTTCGTTGCCCGCATTGACGTGAAGTAGAGACGTAGATAGCTTGTTTGAGTGATAAAGCGTTCTCCTTCTGGCAATTCCCTGGCTTACTTCACTTCACTTCACTTTGCTTCTCTCTGCTCGCTTCGCATAACTGTTGATTTTAGCAATGCAATTCGAGCTCGGCTTCTCACGTTGATTTCTTAATTTGCTGCACTGATTTGATCGCTGCGGGCGTTAATCATTTGCATTTCGCTTATCCTTTTGCTGCAGCATTTAATGCTTCTCACTCCCCACTCACTGCTTGAACAGTTAGCTATTTCAGTTGCTTCCATTGTCTCTGTCTGGCTTGCATTGGCATTTTTCTATTATTATTATTGTTTGAGTTTTATTTCCGTCTCGCTTTTCTCTTTCCTCTCATAAAGACTTTTACTTGACACAACTTTTCAATTATTTTGATCGGCTTATCAAATATGAATTCTTGTTTTGATTTCTTTCATAGTTTCGTCAGCTGCTTTGCTTTGCTATTTGGCTTTTAGTTTTGTTTTTCTAAGCTTTTCATTTTGATTTTTCCGAAACTTGTACATTTTTTTTTTTAAGTTTCTTTCTTTGCTTATTTCTGTCTCAAGTTTCTTTTCTTAGACTCAAGCTACTTTAGTAATTGTTTCTTTTGTTTTGCCACTCACTTGATTTTTTCTTGAATTCATATTTCTTCATGCATAGCTTCTCTCTTTCTTATATTAGTTATATAATTTATATATATTTTTTTAAATTTTTTCTACTTTAGTAATTTCTACTTTTCTTTTATATTTATGTATATATTTAAAAAAAATATATATTTTTAAAAATTAGTGATTTCCCTGTCTTTCACTTTACATTTCCAACATCTGTAATGTTTCTCTATCTCTCTCTCTCTCTCTCTCTCTCTCTCTCTCTCTGTATGTCTTCTCAACAATGTTGCATACTTGCACTTCTTACTTTGCTTATCAATTTGCCCAGCACTTAACTTTTTACTCATTTGCTGCTCACTTTGCTTCTCACTCCCTTCTCTCTCTGTCTCTTCCATCTCTTGCACTATTCGCCACACCTTTCGCCTGTTCTATTGCATTTTTCATTCAGCTGAAGAAAGTCCATTTGAATTTTCCTCTTCGGCGACTTTTCAAACACTTGGCATTCACACAATGCAAACTTTATGCAGTTCATTCGTTTTGGGGCTTTTTTTTGTGTGTTCTTTCTTTTTTTTTTTTTTGTGTTCTTTCTTTTTTTTTTTTTCTTTCTTTTTTTTTTTTGCTTGTGTTTCTTGAAATTCAATAAAATCAACCGAAATTGGTAGTCAATAGTGGAATATAATGGCCTGGTCGCTCTGTCTGACTGTGGATGTGGAATGGGGCCACAAGCCGCATGGTTTGCCTTAAATTGTTTTCCGACAAATTTCGTGATGAGTGCGAATGGAAGGCGGAGAGTGGAGCAGGGCTGGCATAAGGAATGATACAATGGAGAATAACTGGGGAAAACAAGTGAAAAAGTGTTGAAACACATTTTACAACTCGGCTGGAGTGCTTAATTACACACACACACTCACATACACGGCTAGGGAAGGAAAAGAGATAGAGCGAGAGAGTGTGGGAGAGAGAGAGAGAGAGAGACGGAGAGGCAGCGCTAACAATGCCAAACAATAGCCAAAAGAAGGAGAGTGGCAAATAAATTCGTGTGCGGTGGAACGTGTTGTATTGTAATACCAGAAAACTACAAAATCAAAACCACAATAACAACAACAACAACAAGTAGGAACTAGGAACTGTAACAAGCAACAACAAGTGGAACTGCAACTGCAATTGCAACTAACGCAACAAACGCCTCCACAAATGCCTGGCCCGGCACGCCCACTCAAACAATCTGCACTTTGAGCTGTTTAGGTGGCCATTAGTCTTAATGACTTTGTAGCAAAGTGCTAGAGAGAGAGAGAGAGAGAGAGAGAGGGAATGGGAGTGGGAATGGTTGAGAGCGGGGATTCTAGAGATAAAGCGTGAAACCTGGAGAGCGCAAGCCAAATAAATAGTCAAGGCCTGCATGAGCTGCTGCTGTTGCTGCTGGAGCAAGCAAAAGCATTCACATAAAAAGCAAACTCTCTTTTTTTTTTTCACTGTAAATGCAAGTATTTAACTGTAGGGGCGTAGACTGTGGGCGTGCCCAAAGAAACTATGGTAGGCGCTAGGACTTACTCCCGACTACTCTGACTAAGCTGCGACAAATGAAATATCTACTTCAAAATGTGTAAACAATCAAGAGAAAGTGTGTAGGTGTGTGTGTGTGTTTGTGTTTTGCTGTGATAGCCCGTTTTTATGCAGCGCTACAACGCTGTCAACCCAACTAATCAGGTTTATGCGTACAGCAATATCATGATAAGCAAAACTAGAATTTCTCAGTAAGTACAGTAAATACTCATTGTGCAGCACCTGTTGATTTGTATAAGAGAACTGCATGAATGCATTCAAAAGGCGAAATTGAATCATTCACTCTGACAATGAGTAGACTTCAAATCGAGTACACTTAACTTCATGCTGTACAGTACGAAATGAGTACAGTAGAAGTAGGGTACATTATTTTGAGTATTGTTCTAATGCATTCTTGCAGAGCTCTAATTTGTATTACAATGATAAGAATTAGTCAAGTATAACATCTATATATCAAGCACAGCTTAGACACGATGCTTTGTATCGCGCACATGATTTAAGTTTAGTTGTAGAGTTTTGTCACTTTTGTATTTTAATGACTACAAAATAGTTTGTTAAACTTTTCTATGAGGTTTCTGAGATGTTTATGTACGTATATTTGAGCATTTGAGTTTGTTAAGTCAGTTAAGAAAGCTCATGACGAGCATTATCGTAATTTTATCACGCATAAACATGAAAGATGCATTGCAAGTGCCGTCTTCGTATTTATTATATATCCTCTACTACTACAGTTAAACCATAGGGTATGACTGCCAAGCTATATAAGATTATGCTCGATAAGTCAGATATATGTTAGATATATTAAACTTCAGTAAGAACTATATCAATATACTATACTCGACTAAAGGCTTTACAGACAGACATGCATATAGTTTACTCTCAGAACTATAGCAAACTCTTGGCAAAATCTTTCGATTTGTGTGTCTATATAAAATTCTTGTACAGGGCATGTCTCTGCTCTCGACTGGAATACTTTTTGAGCATGTTTTTGGTGCGTTGCCTATTGTAAACAATTAAAACTTTACGCGCCTTGGCAGAAACTTCACGTTTTAATTCCACTTTTCATAAGAACGGTAATTTTTAATGAGCATGCCATGTCTTCAACTCCAGCTGCAGCATTGTCATCATCATCATCATCGTCATCATCAGCAGCAGCAGCAGCAGCGACATTAGCATGATGCTGATGGTGATTAAGCGCAAGCGGAGCCTCAGTCGAAGCCGTAGCTGAAGCCAGAGCTTCGTCCGCTCTCTGTCTCCGTCCTGTCTTTATCTCTCTCTCTCTCTCTCTCTCTCTCTCTCTCTCCTCTCTCTCTCTCTCTCTCTCTCTCTCTCTCTCTCTCTCTCTCTCTCTCTCTCTCTCTCTCTCTCTCTCTCTCTCTCTCTCTCATTTTCGCTGTCTCTGTCTCTGGCTGGGTCTTCCGGCTGGGCGTCGCATCCTGCTGTGTCTCGCTACTTTTTTGTTTACGACAATGAAGAGCACGCCAACATCCTGTGATGCGCCAAAGCCACGCCCAATTGCGACTGCTCCAGCTTTAGTTCTCATTTCGCATGCTACAGCTGCATTTAACCCGTTTGAATACCCTAGAATCGAGTGGCAAGTGAATATTATAAATCTTAAGTTATGGGGAAAGTTTCTTAGCAAAATTTTTGGTAGATCGCATATAGATAAGAAAGAGAATACTTTTGAGACAATATGATGAGATAAATGGATTCTATAGATATTTAAAAATATGTATATGACTCGATAGGTAGAACAAATTAGTAGGACAATTAGATTAGAATTATTACATGGCCAGAATTCATAGTTAGGATAATAAGATGCAAGAGGATAGATGGACAGAATAGATAAGATATGCGAATGGAATAGAAATAGAATGGAAATAATGGATAGATGGAAATTTTAAATATATATATTTTAGGATATATTAATATATATCAGATAGGATAGGAAATGATATATAGGTCAGATAGAACTTATAGAAAATATATATTATTATTATTATATAGAGAGTATAAATGCATATGATGTGATGGGATAGAGAGGATCGATAAAATAGGATGGATGGATAGAATAGATTACGATAAATAGAATAGATAAGACAATTTAAATAGAATACAAATGTTATACAAACTATGTAATCGATATTTTGAAAATATAAATTGGAAATAGTAAAAGAATATATTTAAGAATATAAGTTAAGGATGCTTAGTAGGTTGGGTGCTGTTAAGATTCAGTCGCATGAGTCAGAATTTAAACCTATTGTTACTTAATATACAAAATTATCGAAAATACATTATTCCACTGAATCCAAGTATATTTATTTACTTAAGAATATAACTCAGCGCCCCCAATCGCTATTCTTGTAGTGTGGGAGCGCTTAACTCATATATAATATATTTATATTCAACAATTATTTATGTACACTTTAAGAGTCTTAAAGACTTATTAAAATAACGGAAATACAACTCCAATTCCTACTTTATTATTCACTTCATAATTTAAAATAATCTACCATTATTATTGTGCTTAAGTTGAACATCATTATATAGGGTATCTGGCAGACCCATAAATTAATGGCGAATCATTTCACTTTTTATTTTTGGCTTATCTACGCTCTGCTCTGCACTGAGGGAAAACAGCATTTGTACGCATTCGGTGTAGTTCGTTTAGTAATTTTCATAAATTACCCTTCAGACACGAACAAAGGCAAGCGCCGGAAAGGCAGGGCGATGGGGGAGATGTAGCGGGGAAAAAGGATAGCGCGAATGGCGCTCTAGGCGCTGGGAAACAGATTTTCAAGGATTGTCGGAAGGACTCGCAGCTTTCACTCTCGCACGCACACACAGCTGCAAATTATCATTATCGGACGCTCCCTTAACCCAGTTCGAGCCAAACAAATTCATTTTAAATGATCAAATAATTGCACAGATTTTCGTGAAAATTATTTAACAATTTATTTGTGTTTACCGCATATACCCTGTAGGCATACTCTGCATGGCATGGGGTATACTATGCTGATAATGTCTGAACGAATTCCATGAATATGTATTAAACCATCTTTCCTTTGGTTTCTTTCGCTCACTTTAATGCCTGTAACTTTCACTCATTTGAATTGAATGCGCATTCGCGTGTGAGTCGATGCTTGAATGCATTCAAAATGCATTCGAGCTTCTTTTGTGTATTTCATGTAGAGCATTATTGTGGTAGCAATTGGTGCTTGCCATAGCAGCTTCTGACAGATAATCGCTTATCGTTGACAAGAATCGATAGCACACAGGCTTAGTTTATGCTTTTCCGTTATGATATGATAATGCAAAGAATGTTGCCAGAGGTAAACAGAATGATAATACAGCAAATTCTCAATTTAATAATAATCGATAGTAGTAGTACTAGTTGCAGTAGGTAAGTTATATAAAAGTTATCAATATTATGTAATCGATTGACTTTTTTTAATTACTATTTTTAATGATCAAAACATAAAATTAAATTAAGTTTATCTATATGCTGCTTGTGTTGCAATAATCGATAACATTATAGAAAATGTACTTCAAATGAAATATATGCTAGGTATACGAAATAAAGTTAGCTATTTTATATAATATTTATTTTATAATTTAAAAATATATCGTTTATCGATAACACAAAATGACAGCTTGTAAAATTTAAAATGCTCTGAGCCAAGCTCTGAGCTAAGCTCTGAGCCATTCAATCAAATGCAAATTCAGATGGCCAAAGCTCGTTTTGAACAAATATGTGCACATATATCCTTAAATATACATATATGTATATATATACATATTTATATATATATTTTTTTTTTAAGGTTATGTATACGGACTGAGGTTCTCTCTTTGTGACAGTTGCTATTACAATGGCTGCAGATAAACAAGAAGCAGCCAACAACTGAAAGCAACACTTGAAACAATAATAATAACACAATCAAGTGGCTTGTTCGCACACGTTTTTGAAGTGGTGCAAGCACCACCAAACCCACTCACAGAAACACTCACACAGAGAGAGACAGAGGGAGATATATATATATATATATATATATATATATATATATATATATATGCATTTGCATGGCATTACGTATACGCGTCGTGTGCTGGACGAGCGCTACATGCCGGCCGGTCTTTGCGTTCTTTTTACACATGCGTGCCCAAGAAGAACCCATATGCAGCAGCAGCAGCAGTTGCCCCTACAGCAGCATCCTTACCCAGCCAGCGCCCCTTTGCCCCTGCCCGGCTGCCAGCTGCCAGCTCAGTTGCTCTCTGCTCTGGCGTTGCAGCCAACTCGCTTTGTGAGTGAACATTTTAAGCCTTCAAGCTATCATCATCATCATCAGCAGCAGGGGCCAACATTTTGTAACAATAGTCAGGTGTGTGTGTGTGTGTGTGTGCGTGTGTGTGTGCAAGTGCGTGTGTCTGTATATGTGTTTGTTTGCTGCCATGTCTGTGTTTGCTTTAGGTAATCATTTCAACGTGCTCATTCTAGTGCCCCTTCTCTCTCTCTTTCTCTCTGTATCTGCTTCCTTGCCACGTCTGGCAGCATCTGTCTCAGCCAGCTGATCACCTGCGGTATAGGCGAGTGGAATGGACGCTGACTCATGCAGTGCAAGTCAAGCAGTCAGCAAGCTGTTCTTGCATTCCACTGCTCCTCGCACAATGCCATAATAAATTTGAGTTTGACTAGTCCAACCCACAACCACCTGGCCAAAAGAAATGTCAGGCCACAAACAACACATTGCTGGTGCGCCCCATAAAGTTGACTGTCATATATCTTCGCAGCACTACTCTCCCTCTCTCTCTCTCTCTATATATATCTCTATCTCTATCTCTGCCTCCCTCACATGCAACTTTCCTTTGCTCTCTCCCTCTCTCTCACCAAATAGGATAAAAAGTTGCTTTGACCAAGCACTTTACAACTTTATTAACCAACATTTCTGGGCTGCATTTTTTTTTTTTTTTTTGTGCATGCGGACAGTTATTAAATGACTTTGTTCGACTTTCTGGTTGAGGTTTTGAAATATTAGTTGAGCTTCAACGAGCTTTAGATTACTTTACATTTAGTTGAAGTTGTTTTAATAACGAATTTAATTATATTTAATTCAGATAATCAAGAATGTTCTCTCACTCGCAGCACTAGGAACAAAGAGAATGCATTCAGCTCAGAGCTGTTTGCTTCAATTACGCTTCTTTCTATATGAGCTTCTTTTTGCCTATGATATTAAGGCCTTAAAACTCTACTCGCGCATAAAATATCATTTGAAGTTGCCTAAACTCTATTTATATCTATTCGAACTGTAACAAAAGTCTTCAATCAACAGCCTAGAGAATGTATTTTCATTTAAAATTTCATTTGATTTCATTTTCACTCGAGCGCTACATTTGCAGCAGCCAAGAACATGAGAATCTGAGCGCATTTACTTACAGTTTGCAGTTTTAGCATAGATGAACCAATAGATATATAGCTGAGCTAAGAGGGAATTCATATGTGACAGCGTCTTTGATAAAGGCAAGCGCATAACCTTTAGCTATGGTCATAAACTTCAAGAGCAACTCAAGCGGCAACAGCTCGCTTTGTGGCCTTTGAGTTTAATCATTTACTTGGCAACAAAGATGATGAAGAATGCCTTCAAAAAAAAAGTGCAACAACAGCAGCTAGAAGAAGCAGAGGAAGAAGCAGACAGACGCAAAAGCCAGTCAACGAAATAACCTTTCGCTTATGCATGCATGCGAGCTGCAATTTATGTGAGCACACACACACACACACATACACACATCCTTGGCACGTGTGTCTGTGTGTGTGTGTGAAAAGTCAAGTTGGAAAATGTTTCCAGCCAACACCTTCTAATAGTTTCTAGCTGCTCTGCTTCTTCTATACAGTTTTTTTCACTTTTTTCGCTTCTGCTTTCAATAGCAGCCATCGCTGACACCATTTTGTAAGCCTGTCTGTGTGTGAGTCCTTTTTGCCAGCTTGTTTTATGGAATTAAAAAAAAAAAAGAGTAAAAAAATATATATATATTATAATATGAGTATATAAAATAAACTTTTAACCTTTGACTTTGGGAGTCGTTATGCATTTTAATGCACGCACACTTCGCGCATCTTTTGGCCTTGAGCCAAAAAAAAAAAAAAATGTAAAAAAAAATACTCAACTAAAGGACTTCCGTGCCAAGCACTTTGGAGAGGGCTCAGCTTAAATGTGCGAGTGACAACCTGCAAGAACTTTCGATTGGGGACGTAAGGCTATTAATATCATGTTGATTAAATTGTTTCATGTAAATTAATGTTGTGAATTGAAGTGCCACAAGCAAAGAGTGAGCGAGAGAGAGAGAGAGAGAGGGAGAGTGTGTATATTAGTATAGCTTTTAGATGCTTTGCTATATATGCTCAATGCCTCGCTTTGTGATGTTTTATATATCTGTTAATATATCTGTCAATTACTGCGGTGACTATTGAAGCTACATAACTTTCAATTTGAGCTATATATTAGAGAGTGGCATGGAAAAAAAGCTACACTCACAGTTCGATGTTCAAATAGACTATGTCAAAATGAGTTGAGTAAAGAAAAAAACATTGAAGCAAAGCCGAAAAATTTCTGATTGAAAGAGTTCGCTTATATAGAACTCCGACTCGAGAAGAAACGAATCGAATGAGTTACGCTGCGAGTCGGATTTTTGTTTTATTATATTCCCACGCTCCTTTAAGTTAAATATAAATGTGGGCTTAAATTATATATCTTGCCCAGGAACCCTTTAAAAATATTTGTTAAATACTTTACATACTTTTAATATTTTCAAATACTTTCAAAAACTTTAAATACTATTAATACTTAAAATACTTAAAATACTTAAGATACATAAAATACTTAAAATACTTAAAATACATAAAATACTTAGGATACTTAAAATACTTAAAATACATAAAATACTTAAGATACTTAAAATACTTAAAATGCTTAAAATACTTAAAATACTTAATATACGTAAAATACTTAATATATACTTAAAATACTTAAGATACTTAAGATACTTAAAATACTTCAAATAGTTAAGATATTGAAAATACTTAAAATAGGATAGGATAGGATAGGATACTTAAAATACTTAAGATATTTAAGATACTTAAGATACTTAAAATACTTAAAATACTGAAAATAATTAAGATACTTAAAATACTTTAAATACTTAAGATACTTAAAATACTTAACATACTTAAAATCCTTGAAATATATTAAATACTTTAAATATTTTTATTATATTAAATACTTAAAATACTTTAGATACTTTAAATACTTGAAATACTTTCAAATACTTTTAATGCTTAAAATACTTAAAATACTTTTTATGCATTTAACACTTTCAAATACTTTAAATACTTTAAAATGCATTAAATACTTTTAATACTTTCAGATACTTTCAAATTTTTTAAATACTTTAAATACTATGTGTAATGTAATTTATGTGTATTATAAATACTTTAAAATTGTATTACTCAACTTCTCAAACTTTGTATACTTTTTCTATGCTTTAGCCGTTGCTAGACAATCTGTAATGCATATGGAAATCGTATATTAGGAATTTCTTTTCTTAATTGAAACAATAGATCTATTTCTCACGCTCACTTTCATATGCATTACATCGAAACGTAATATATGTATATCCGAATGTACGAGAGTTTGGCCAAGTTAAAATTTGACTCTGTTTTACAAACTTTGATTACGTTCGCTTCGCTTTTAAGTATGCTTTAAATTTAATTAATTTCAATGCTCACATTCCCGTGGCGGCCTCAGTTGGCTCTTGATTATTTTTTTTGTTTAATTTCTTCGACACTTTTTTGCTGCAACATTGCAACAATTTGGCTTTAATGAGTGGCAGCTGCGACGGCCTCCAAGTATGCAACAAGCTTTGAGCGTATAAAAGGTGAAATTCTTGACGTAAAATGTTGCATAAAACACGGCCGGCGCCACGACCAACACAATCCACAACACCAGATCCCCCCCGACTACTGTAACTGCTATAGCAACCCCATTTGCCCTATGCCTGGCCATATCCAGCGTATCCATATTGCTGCTCCATGGTGCCGCCTCATCTCGCAGCACTCGCAGAAACATAATATGCGGCTACGCAATTATTTTGCATGCTCCATTTTAACAATTTAAAGGAGCGGGGCAGAAGAAAACGAAATGGCCAAGTATATGCTATTGCCCCCGGGGTAGGCATGGCGCACGCATACCCTGTAAATGCATATTAGATAATAATTGGAATTCATGGGAAGAGTAAAAGGCGAGCTCTACCCTGGAAATGCTGCAGCTATAGCTGTTGCTAGCCTGTGCTTTACTTTTACAGGGTATGCGCTGGCTGAAATGTGAACAAGTGCAAGGCACAACTGAACGTACGAATGAGTGACTGGGCCAACAAGCGCCTCCTGCCTCAACTTCATGCCGCTCAAATGCTATGCATATAGTATATATATGTATGTATGTATGTATGTATGTATGTATGTGGGACATTAGAGAGTCGTTGAATGAGACAGGATGTATACAGTATAGGGAGAATGTAGTTCCATATATGTAGCGAAGGGAACGTGGAATGCGACTACAGACCGGGACAGCGACCGGGACTGCAATTCGTTTTCATATGCACGCTTAAGTACGTCGCAAGTGTGGAAGAAAAAAAAGAAATGAAGAAGTAGAAGAAGAAGTATCAACAACAACAAACAGTTGCCAAAGCGTAGAGTCAAGAAAATATTAAGTTAACACACACACACACACACACACAGTCTCACACACTTCAGAGCAGCAAACATGCTCAGTGTTTTTATTTATTTTTTCTTTTATTTATTTTTGCCTACTTATTTTTTTTATTTATTGTGCGCCTTTTTTATTACAACAATTTTCTCATTAGCAGCGAGCCTGAATGCCTTTGAATCGTTGCAGCAACCGCATTGCTGCCTCCTGCTAATAGAAAGCCAACAAGATCTCAGTGCTGCTGCTGCTGCTGCTGATGCTGCGGCTTCCTGCATACCAAAGAAACTTGACCTGCTGCTGCTCATGGCATTTTTGACTTTAGACATAATTAACTATCGGCTGCCCTGCTGACTGGCAAATACAATTAAAATATTCTGCGGCTTAAACGGATGCCGATGTCGACGATGATGCCTTTTGGCCTTAAGGCCAGCTCTTTGTACGCACCTGTCGGCTTTAAGCCTCAGCGAATCTGTCAAAACTAAAGTGGCTCGGGGTAATCTCAGCAGCTTAACTGGCATTGGCATAGCACATATTTTGCTGCAGTGTATTGCATTTAATTTATATTTTTGTTTGTAAATTCTTCTATATTTTTATAACCTGAACCCTTTGAAAATGGGAAATCAGGGTATAATGATTTTATGAAAATGTATGCAACAGGCAGAAGGAGACGTCGCAGACGTATATATATTCTTGATCAGGACGACGAGCTGACTCGATATAGCCCTGTCCATCTGTCCGTTCGTCCGTCTATCCGTCCGTCTGTTCGTCCGTCCGTGCGCCTGTCCATCCGTATGTATGAACGTATCTCTGAAACTGCAACTTCAGAGACTAAAATCTTCTTTTTTAGGTTTGTTTTATTGCACGCGCAGTACGAGTTCGTTTCAGAAAATCGATAACTTTTCTCGTTTCAAAGTTATCGATTTAAACATGCATAGAGAATCAGTAAACAAAGTATATATCGTTCATCTTTAGATCTAGAGTCTCCAAGTCTTTTGCATATATATCGATAATAATTTAATACAATTTCGATTTTTGTTAGATTTTTGATAACAAATTTATTTCAAATACTAGAGACATATGCATGTCAAGATCATAATCTGAATGTTTGATTTCGATAGTAAATACAAGAAGAATTATGCATCATATAAGTTCCCATAATACAGCCCATATGCATATGTGTGTGTGTGTGTGTTCATGTATTGCTTGCTATGGGTATTCGTAGAATATCAGTTGTTCGCAGAGTTCAGGCGATCTCGTAGTCGAGCAGTCTCCACTAGACAGCTGCATAAATGCATCCAAAAGTGCAATTGAATCATTATTCATTCTGTAAATAAGTACACAGTATTACACAGTATTAAAGACTCTCTACTAGAACTTTTTTACAATTATTTGAAATTCCAAAATCTGCTTTAAATCTATTCTAAATGTCTAAATTCTAAGTCTAAGCTGAATGGTTCAAACGGTCACTTAAGAACCTTTTTTTTTTAATTATTAAAAATAATTTTTTAAATTAAAAAATTCCAAAAACGCATATCAATTTACTTGCAAATTGAAAATTAAAATGATTTGATTTGAAAATTGCATTTTTTCTCAAGTCAATCATAATTCCAATAAAAATTAATTAAATTGCCACATCAATGGCACAGCAACATTTAAATTGATTGCGACAAATGCAATTAGAAACGAATTCCTTTCAAAATTCAATTGACAAACATTTCACCTTAAAGCACGTTGTTTTCCCCCTTTTGTCAATTTCCTATTTCTTGAACGAAATTCCGAGTTAATAAACAATATTTGCACGAACAATTGACTAATTGACTGACTGGCAGTACGATAATTGTGTGTGTGTGTGTGTGTGTGCGATAGGAAGAGCTGTAAAATGTATCATTTGGACAATATTCCGTTCATTCATATCTTGACTTTCGCATTTCGTTTCGTTCCGTTTCGTTTGGCTGCGCATACGTCATGTTGTCCATGGGCATCATTTGCAGCATTTCCTGCTGCTCGCAAAATGATTACTGAAATAGTGCAACAATTCGATACAGTTCGATGGGGATTCGTTTCGATTCATTTCATTTCAATTTCATTAACATTTTCGATTTCGTAGCGATGGATGCAGGAGGAGCAGGGGGAGCAGGAGGAGTAGGGGGCGTATGGCATTTGCTCGAAAATTGTGCGCATTTCCTGCGATATCAGTTGACGCATTGCATTTCATTGTATTTGCCAAAATTACAATGCAAATTTACTGACATCGAGAGAGAGAGAGACAGAGAGAGAGAGAGAGAGAGAGAGAGCGAGCGGGAGAGAGTGAGAAATGCAGTGTGTTAGCTACATTGATTTGCAGTCTGTTTGAGAAAACCGCACAATATTTAATTACATATCAAAATGCATCGTATGCCTAAATAGAATCAACTCGAGCTATAGACACCCTCCCTCCCTCTCTCACACCTGCAACACCTGCTGTTATCGGTGTATCCTAACGGTTTCATAGATAAAACGCACGCAGTGTCGAGCACAAAATGTTGTATTATGACCAAACATGCAAAACAACCTCATTACCAGAGTTCACCCACACACACACACACACACACACATGACTAGGGTAGGCCATTGTTAACACACACACACACACATAGTATCTCTCCTTGTGTATAGCTCTATACGTTGCTAACGAAATTATTGACAGCGTCGAGCACCCTGCAAAAAATATACTTAAACCTCGTGCCTTACACGCTACCCACAACAAGTTGATGTGAGCTCATGTGCAGCAAGACGACTCACAAATGCTCTACATTTGAGAATAATAAATGCTGGAGCTGAGAAATATTTGGGCTAGGCAGACTATGATCATGGCTTCAATGGTTTCAGTTGCCTTTGTCCAAGTATTTGGTATTCAAGCGATTCAGCTTTAGATATCAAACAAAAGCTGACAACTGTGCATAGTTTTCATGCGTGATTTGAATTTTCCTGTACTTGATTCGCCTGAAAATTTGTGATTTTGGTTTTCCTGTAAATGGCTTCAAGGCTCGACCTGACTAATGCATTCGTTTTCCCTGTGGTTCAGCTATTCACCTCCATTAAAAGCTTTCTCGGAATTGCAATTTGATTCATAAACTTGGTCTGTTATTTTACTCTACCCATATATGTTATGCCTTGGTGATCATTTTATCTCATTAATTATAAATGTTCGACTTGACTCATGAATTTAGTTTATGATTTGATTGACAGTTTACTGAATTCCCTAAGATTGTTGTTAGGTTTACGCAGCCGGTTTCTTATTTGTTCAGTTTACTGTTCCCAACACTAGTTGGCTCAACAGTTTGGTTCACTTTGTATTAGTCTGGTTCAGCTTAGTTCAGCTCAGTTCAGCTCGGTTCTGCTTAGTTCAATTCAGCTCAGCGTAGTTCAGTTCAGTTCAGCTCAGTTCAGCTTGGTTCAGCTCGGTTCTGCTTAGAGCTAACATTGAACTAACTTGGATTTAGCTTATAACTAACCTGGAACTAGCTTAGAACCTTGACTCAGCTAGATTCAGTTTAGTTCACCTTATGAACTTAGAACTAACTTAGACCTAGCTTAGAACAAACTGAGAACTAGCTGAAAACTAACTGAGAACTAACTTGGAACTAGCTTAGAACCTCGGCTCATTTGGTTTTAATTTAATGCGCCTTATGAGATTTTAGGTGAGGTTCATATCAAATGATAGTTAGCCTAGCCTCTTTGTTTAGCTTGATTCAGCTTGACTTAGCTCAACTTAATTTAGCTAAATTCAGTTCGTTTCAGCTTGGTTGAGCTTTTCTTAGAGGTAAGTTGAGGTTAATAAGCTAGATTCCTTATTCAGAGATTCTAGATTCAGATTGGTTCAGCTCGATTCAGCTTGGTTCAACTTGGTTCAACTTGGTTCAACTTGGTTCAGCTTGTATCAGCTAAAGTTAGTTATTCTTCATTTAGTTTTCTTCTGTTTGATCTGGTTTATTTTAGCTTGCCTTATCTTTCTGCAGCTTAATGCGCCTTGATTCAGCTTGGTTCATTTTTGGTTCGCTTTGGCTCAACTCGGTAAAGTTTGGTTCAGCCTACCTCAACATTTCCTCGAAGGTCGCTGCGGTTCGTTAGTCTAGATATATTTAGCTATATCAAGCTACTTTACACAGGTTCCGTTAACGTAGTAATTGTAGTTCAGTTAGTATGTGTGTTGAGTGGTTCAGCAATGAATCCAGCTCGTGAACCCAGTACTCCAAAACTCTACTTTATATATCGAGTCTTAGCATAACTATAAGTATATCAAAGTTGTCTGCTCTTTCGCATAACAATAACTAACTATAGTTGGATTCATTTCACATAATTGATACACGATATTCAGCTCTATATAATGTTCACAATAGCCTCGACATTGATTGACAATGCTATGTACTCTGTGTAGCAAAGAGTGCTTGAATGGCGCCATCATCTATCTAATGAATGCAAATATAGCCACAATAAGTGTTATTACGAGCTCACACACACACACACAGTCACATGCACACGCGTGTGTGTGTGTGTTTATATATCAACTTACATGCGGGCAAAGTGAAATGGCGAAATTAATTTTCATGTTGCGCTACCTAAAAATAACGCGGCTTCATTAACGTCAGCAAAATGGCGAGAGCGAGACCCTTTGCTGCCTCCTCAAATTGTGCCTGGGCCAGAGTTACGTATATGTAAAGCTAGAGCTAAAAGTAGAGGTAAATATAAAGGCGGAAGCAAAGGCAAATGCAAAGGCAAAGGCAAAGGCATCATCATGTTTGGTCTATATTTATGCAACGTTCAGTTCACTTCGGCTTCTGCTCATTAGGAGCATGAGAGATAATGAGGAGTAGTTCCGATGGCGTTCGCAGTTCAGCTTAAGTTTTGGATAACTGAGAGAGCAAATCCGCTTGATGAGAGCTAATCGAATTATTTAAGGATTCACACCTGCTTAAGCGCTTAATGGCTTTGCTAGATGATATAATAGTTGAGAGAGAGAGAGAGAGAATAAAGTTCAGCTAGAGGTGAGGCTAGGGCAACTCCTATATGGATATATCTATATATATATTTATATATCTCAATCCATTAAATGTGCAAGGCCAGTAACCATTTCGTTGTCTCTCTCTCTGTGTCTCTCTCCCCCCTCCCTTTCACTCTCTCTGTGTCAGCAATGTCTCGGATTGCTGAACTGGACAGCGCGTCGAGTAATCTGGGATATGTTTCGGTGTCCGACATGCGGCTGCGTGTGTTGGGCACGTGTTTGAGGTATGTCGAGCATGGGCATGTTTATTACTCGAGCTTCGAGTGCCTGGGCAATGGACAGACAGACGGTTGGACAGATAAACATGCATGCCGACCCCTTGGGGTGTGACAGGTGAAATGCGTTTGAGTTGGACAGGCAAATGGATGCAACAGATGCAGCGACATTTATGAGATGAATGCAATCGAATGCAGTTTATTCAAGCGACTGATATTGGTAGAGTTTAAAGAAGGAACAAGCGAGAGATAGAGAAACGGAGGGGATGCTGGAACATGGAGCGAGGTGCCAAGGCAGAGAGAGAGTGAGAGACAGTTACTGTGAGATGGAGTGTTTTAAAGGATGGGAAAGGGGAACGAAGAGACGGGGGAGAGCAAGGTTGAGAGGGAAGATAGTGGGAAAGAGAGCGAGTGCGGGAGTAGAAGGGAGAGAGCGAAAGAGAGGAGCGAGGAGACGAAAACAGTAAGATTGAGATGGAGCTAGAGAGGTAGAGAAATGGAGATACAAATTGTAAGAGATTAAACAAGACAGATATATAGAGAGAAAGAAGTTGGGAGCGGGAGGGAAACAGAGAAAGAGAGAGAGATAGAGAGAGAGATAGAGAGGGACAAAGCAGATACATTCAGTGCAAGAGGGTGAGAGAGAGAGAGAGAGGGATAGAGGGGGACAGATACATACAGAGAGCGATAGAGAGAGAGAGAGAGAGAGAGGGGTATTAGGAGAAGAGAGAGCAAGAAACGACAGGACAGAAAGATAGAGTGATGATAGGGGAGGGAGAAGACAGTGTAAGAGAGAGAGAGAACGAGAGAGAAGTTTAAGGGAACGAAATAGACATAAAATGAGAAAGAGAAGCAGAAAAAGAAGGAAAAATTGAGAGTGATAGAGAAAGAAAATGATAAAAAGGGCGAGCGAGAAAGAGAAAGATTGAGTTAAATAGAAAAAAAAACGAATAAAAAGGAAAGAGAGAGAGATAGAGAAAAGGCAATGAGAAAGACTGAGAGAGAGAAAGAGAGCTTATCTTAATGAACTAGTTCACGAATAATGCCCAGTGCTTCGATCTTAGATTATCAGGAACTTCTTACAAAAAAGAACTATGAGTACTCTGCGAACCGGTTCACAGGAGCTTTAAAGCCATATTTTGTATATATACGAATACTAATCAAATTGGTTAAAACTAATATATCTAATATGATGAAGGATGCATACTGAACTGATTCGTAAGTGATTCTGCTTTAGATGCGATTGGCTAAACTATTTACCTGAGCCACAAAGAAAATAATAAATGAAAATGAGCTGCTCTATGACTCAAACAACTCTTTCTAAAAGAAAGTTTTCAATTAGGCTTCGAGCTAGCTCACGTGTTGTTCAGTGCTTACTCAGACAAATCAGCCAATTAACCAGAGAAATGAAGCAAATGCTGAAACTCTATTGAGAATTAAATTGGCTTAAGCATGGTAAATAGCACAAAGAAACAAAATGAAAAATTGTTCCCAGAGAGTCAAACTTTCAACAATTTTCTCAAAAATATTTACCAAACAAAAATTGAGAACAAAAATTTTAAAATTGTTGACAAGCTGAACAAAAGCAAGCGCTTACAATGTCCAGGGCTGCTGATTCGTTTTCGGGTCCAATGCGATTAGATAAATGAAAATCCTTTCGAACAGGGCCCAAAGCGTTGCCAGTTAAGCTGACTGCTGGCTGTGCAAGTAATGGGCCACTCGTGTTGGCTTTTGAGTGCATTCAAATGCGTACTCATCAAATCAAAAGCCAAAGTGTCAGCTCCCCCCAATTGCCACTGTAACTGTGCTGGTCAACTCCTTGTCAAACTTTGGGGACTTGGACTGGAGCTGCAGCTGTAGCAATAGCTGCGACTGGACACTCATAAAAAGTTGTCGTTGCCGTTGCCGTTGCCGTTGCCGTTGCCGTTGCCGTCGTTGCTGGAACGACTAATAACAGGCAGCGTTTAAGGAGCTGAGCTTTCATTTAATGCAATTGCTATTAAGTTCACTTGACGACCCAAACAAAAACTCTGCCCTGGAGTCAGTTCCAGTTCCAGTTCAAAGCACCAACGTTGTGTGTGTGTGTGTGTGCGTGTGTGTTGGGGGAGGGAAAGCAGCTGGTAGCCGGCTGCTATTTATTTTCATTTTCGAGCATTTATGGTTTTATCTCTTACGCTCTCACGCACCACTTGCGACGTTCTGTCAGACTATAGATACCCTGTACTATAGATAAATGTGTTGGGCGTATGAAATGAGTTGAATAGTTAGAAAGAGTAAGTCAATGGGTGGCAGATAAGTGTATCTATAAAGTTATCGATAAACTGATTAACATTTTTCGATAAATTTATATATGAATAAAGTTAAATATAGAAAAAGTCTTTAGCTTTTTGAATTCGAATGAGAAGCTTATTGAGACTACATATACATTATCTGTGGTAAAAAGTAGAGCTTTACTTATCTAAATAATAAAATCGATAATATATCGAGTTTTTAATTAAGCTTGTTGAATATTTTCATGTTTGTATAAATTTAGTAAAAATTTTATTATATAAATACACACATTTTTTTGTATTACAAGGTAATGTAACAAAGTAATATCGATAAATATCGATTTATATTCAATTTCAATTCATTGAATATATTGAGTTTTTTTTTATGAAATTATATAAATATAAATATTATAAATATTGATGCAAAAGCATACAACGAATGTAAATCTCACTGATTATATTATATTTAAAATCTGACTACAGGGTATTAACTAGTGGAGCATATACCATGAACACAAACCACAACACTTTGGCATACCTCTTCATTTCCATACTCAATCAGAAAACGTTGAGATATACCCCAGTATATGCAACTTTTATAGGGTAGCTACTAGTCGTGCTACTCACACATTAAATTCGTTTTCTTGCTCTTGCGAATCTCTCTATCTGTGAGCTATACTCGACTCATGCTGACACTTTGTCGTTTTTATCGTTTCAGCGTTAATTCGGTTAAGCACTTAAAGCGACGTCAACGGCTGGCCAAAAAAAAAAAAAAGTCAAGAAGGGGGCGGGGCCCATGTGGCCCACAAGCGGCCGATGCGACGTCAATGCGTTGACTACAACAACAACAACAACAATAGCAACAACAACAATAACAACTTCCATAAGAAAAGCCAAGTCAAGTAACAAACGAGAACAAATTGCTTGGCCAAGTTACGTGCATAGTTCAATTGAAGGTGAAATCCACTAGCCAAAAGCCGTGCGAGAGACAGAGGGAGAGAGAGAGAGAGAGAGAGAGGCAGTGCGTGTGTGTGTGTGTGTAAGAGAGTGAAGCCTCGGCCAGTACCCGCATCAACATGTCCAGCAGCCATTCGGGCACAATTGGCCGTAAACGCGTTGGCAGCGGCAGCGCCATCGGCTGCGAATTTTACTATGGCAGCAGCAGCATAAGTGGCTCGAATCCCGGCAGCGGCAATGGCAGCTCGAACCACCCCGGCGGAGAGCAACAGCAGCTGAGGCGTCAACGTTCAGCCGAATGGCATAGCCATCGACATGGGCATGGCTATGGCAGCAGCAGCGAGGATGAATATCAAAATACCGCCCAGGCAACGGCCTTTGATACGCAGCTGTTGGCCCAGCTGCTGTTGCAGAGTCAGCAATTGGCAAGTGAGTAAACCAACAACAGTTACGGCCCGACAACACTGTTACGTACGGCCATAGCTACAGCGTGGTACTAAGTATGCGATTTATAAGTCGGTCGAGCCAACTAAATATTCATTATTTTATTTAATTGAATTATTCAGTAGACATCGGATCTAATCCACAAAATGTCCAAAAAGAAAACTTTGGCCCAAGGTCAAGCCGAGTGACAAACAATGATTGTATAGTCTTGAGTATACCCTATGCAGAAAGTTGAACTTTGATTAGATCCGGTCTAGATTGTATTTAGTTTCGGACTAAAGAAATGATATTCAAGTTTAATTAATCTCGCTTGGCTTCCCTCTAGTTCTAATTCCTTTGCAGGGTATATTCCCGTTGAGCTCACTTCGACAACTCTTACTTTCGGTTTGCCCTTTGTTAGTTTTTGTTTTGTTTTGTTTTTGGGCTGAGCCTTGGCTCTGAATGGATTCAATTCGATTCGAGCCAACGTGACGCAACGCATTGGGATTTGAATTGCATTGATGGATTTCTGGGATTTGGGTTTGGTTTCTACGCAATTTTTTTGTTTTTTTTTTTTTTTTTTTTCATTGGTTAAAGCAATTTCATCCCTAGCATACCCTGTACTCGGAAAGCTTGAGCCATAAAGATTGAGATTTAGCTGAGGTTTGTGACAAAAAAATAATTAGATTGCATAGAAAAGGAACCAGTGCTCAATGAATTGTTTAGTCCATGTTCCATTATGAACTTTGCTGTCTGTTCAAGATTCCCACAGATTTTAACTGATTCAGCAAAACATGAGCTATTGGGTCTTCTGAGTTTTTCATGAGCGTTTCACATTCCATTGAGTAAGTGAATAGGATATAGAAATCATTGATGAACTACTAAATCAATGCATTCAAGCTATTGATATACTGCATAGTGAACTAGTTTGACAATATAGTTAACATTGTCCGCGAGCAACTGAATCGATTAACTGGATTAATAAACTAGTATGTAGTTCATCTCTGGATGGATTCTGATCCATATTGTTCAGATTATTTAAATACTTCTAAAATGTTCCTAAAAAGAACAAAATACTTCTTAATGTTCCTAAACTATTAGATAATTGAACTAGTTCCTAAAGTGAACTCTAAATGTTTGCAATGTCATCGCCATGTCATCGCCATGTCATTTAAGAACTAGTGCACTAAGGAACTAGTTCCGCATATGAACGACTTATGGGAAATTAAGGACTTATCTCATTTTATATGAAATAGTTCCGGAAATGATCGAAATAATTGCAATGAACTAGAAAATGAAATAGTTCTTGAAATTAACAAGAACGAAAATTCCTAGACTGCTGAATTAGTTAACTAGTTCTCATGAACGACATCATTCTTGAGACGAATATTAAATTTCATATAACTGAGCTGCTGAATAATAATGAACTAGTTCTCAAAATGAACGTAACAGTTTTCATCATTAAGGAATTGTCTTCTAACAAATCTAGTTCCCCAAATGAACTAGTTTAGTTTGTTGTTGATTTGCTAATTAATATTTGAACTTTAACAATTTAATACGGAACTAGTCATGAACAGCTCCAGTAACTAGCTCAGCTGCTGAATTATAGCAGTTTGAGTTGAATATAAGTTGTTTAATTCCGATATAGAAAATATATATAAACAAATTTTTCTTCTAATACATATACTAATATTCATATGCCTATGTTTGCCTCTGGTTCATCAAATGAACTAGTTCTACCTCAGCCCAGTTCAAAGAGCGCCTTGGCCAAAATTGAATATCAATTTGTATTACTTTCATTTCAATGTTATCATAAATATATAAATATCGTTCATTCTTAACATTCTCAGCTAGCGAATCGCTGGCTTAATGAAAATTTTGCGCAATTTCAACCCTTTGCGAGTGCGAAAATTGCAAATTTGATATTGAATATTCAATAAAAGCAGCGATTAATTTGCATTTCAAGTGCGCTGGGGCTGATAAAGATTGACTAACTGAAAGTGAAGCTTCAATTCAATTACAAAGCCAGCTCAAATGGAGGCGACCGGCAACTGCCAAATGAGGAGGGATGATTGGATGGGGGATGATTGAATGGGGGATGGGGGATTGCTCTTCTGTGCGTAATCGAGGGGCAGCTGAGGGTCTCGCAAACAGCGCCTAATCGAAGCATAAAACGCAAATCGGTGTCTGTTGCGCGATTTTTATGTTCGTAATGCATATTGCGTTTCGTTGTTGTTGTTGGTGTATGTGTGTGTGTGTGTGTTTTGCTTTTTATTGTCTGTTAATATTTAATGCAATTTACGATTCATTTTTTACAACCTCATAACATTGGGTGCCTCCACGGCCGGCTGGGGAGCGATTGTTGCTCTTTACACCGAGGACCATGTCTACAGGGGTCGTCAGCAGGAGGTAAAGAGAGTGGGCGTGCGGGCATGCCAATGTCTAAATCTGTTACAACAACAACCTCTTGAGAGCATATTGAGAGCATCAACGAACTACAATTTGAAGGTTATGTTGAAGATTTTTAATAGACGCTTCATTGAGTTGTTAAATGAAAGCCATTTGAGTGGAATGGAATGCGTATTTGCAGTGCGTAAATTATATTGCCTCTAACATTCTTAGATCAAGGCTACAAATTTTACATTGAAGGCATGGCATATGGATTCGAATGGCAAACTGTTCTCATTTCAGCTGCACAGAACTTTGAATTAATCAATGGGAAGACAAAGGCAACAGTATGATAGGGAGAGTATGAGAGAAAGAGAGAGGAAAAGGAAGAGAGAGCTATTGAGAGAGTGGAGCGTGTTAGAGAGAGGAATAAGAAGTAAAGAGAGAGAGAGTTAGAGATATATGTATATGGAAAGTTAAAGCTATATAAAGCAAATTTCCAACTGTTCCAACTGAGTTATCGGATCACAATCGCAAGATAGTTAGCTAAGCAATCGAGAGCTGCTTGCCAACTGAATCCATAACAATCGAGTTAGCAATCGAATATAATACTCATTCTGTTCCTAAAACGAAATCTCATTTAGTTCAATTCTCAAACTGTTCTCATGCTCTTGAGGCGAGAGCTACAACTACAATCTCTTGTAGTTGTGCACGAGAAGAGAATTCAGTTGAGCCAATTTTATGTGTTTCATAACTATTCCCAGAGTTATATAGATAAATAGCGCACTGTTCTCATTCTGTTCCAACAGCGAAAGTCTAGACCATTCTATTTCTACAAGTAAACATACTGTTCCCACATTATTCTCACACTCATTTCCTGTAAGTGTTTGCCTGTGAATGTGAAGTTGAAGATCGTTAGCGTAGACTCTGCTCTCTCTCACTTACTGCACCTCGATATGCGAGCAGCTATCCTATCGGGTAAAGAGCATCACACGAATGATTCAACTCGACCCGATAGCTCAACCGAAAATCAAAGAGTGAATACGATTCTTTCGCTTGAACTATGATTAAGTTGATCGCTGAAACTGTTCCCATTTGCTGAATAAAGCCCAATTGACAGCTGACCCTAAAAGTGTTCTCAGTAAGGTATGCTCATATGCCAAGAGCCAAGAAAAGAGATTAGAAGAGTTTGCATTAAAAATCAATAGCCAAAAGTTAATCTTTAACTTTCAAAAAACTGTTCCCACTCTTGAGCTCTGCATTAATCGAGACAGCTACAAAAGCTACTAGATATTTTTGAGTACTCAGAACATGTGAGCTCGTAAACTATTCTCAGATGCAATAAACACAGTTTCGACTATATTTATACTATATACATATATACATATACCATACTAGACTTTCAAGGGAGATTCCAGCAAAAACTGTTCCCATAAAGTTAATTATTCTTACCATTTACAGCTTTAAGCTTCATTTTAGCACTGAACTCTTTCATAAAATATACAAATTTGTACACACAAAAAAATTATATAAAACTGTTCCCAAAACACTAAAAACTTGAATCAACTCCATGAGCAATACTAATTGTCTATCTTTTTCTCGCCAGGCATGGAGCATTACAATTCGGACTGCGAGCCGGACTATCTACGCAAACGTGATCAGCGCAGCGAGGAGGTGACCAGCCAGCCAGAGGTGACCTACGCTCAGCCGCATCAGCGAAGTGGCGCCGCAGCAACAGCGCAGTCGCCACTGAAGCTGGCCACCGTATCGGCGAGCAGCGGCGCCATTAAATATCCCTCGAATGCCAATTTGGGTCTGTTCCCAAACAGCAGCAGCAGCAGCAGCACAACGCTGACTGCGGCGCCGCGCAGTACAAATCCCTTCCTGAATGGCAAATACGCTGCTGAGGAGACGCTTCTCGATGCGGGGGAGACTAGCAATAGGGGCGTGGCAGCAGCAGCGAGCGCCTATTTGCTGCCAGCGTCGGCATCGTCATCGACAGCGGCGTCAAGCAGTCGCAGTCAGCGCAGCGGCGCTGCACGCAGCACACTGAATCGATTGAGCGGCATGACAAGCTCCAGCAGCGGCACCTCAGCCCTCTCCGTCAATCGCAGCGAGCGTGCACAGACCCCGCTGCAGCAGCAACAGCAGCAGCAGCAGCAACAGCAGCAGCAACCGCAGCAGCAGCTAACGCTAAAGCAATCGCTGCAGCTGTCGTCCGATCTGAATGAATTTGCGGACAACAACAGCAGCGGCGAGTCGGAGCCACCGCCGGAGCCAGCGCCGCCGGAGATACCGCCGCGCACGCAGTCGCTGCTGATGTCCTTGCGCAAGCATTCCGACTACAAGCTCAAGTATGAGGAAAAGGGGGACCAAAAACACGAGGAATTCATACCGACCAGCCAGCTCCAGAAGGGTAAGTCACAAATACCAAAAGTAAAAGCTTTTTGTGCCCAACACAATTTCCCTGCCAAGGCGAAGGAAATTTCCAAAAGCTTTCTATTTATATATTTTTTTTTTGGGACAATTTAACATGACTGCCTTAGCAGTTGCTGTTATGACTTTGCTTAACATGACTACCTTACCAATTACTGTTATGACTTTGCATAACATGACCTAACTTAACAGTTGCTGTTATGAGCAACAGCAGTGTTAGCTACGCCTTTAACAGTGCTTGAGAAGCCTTTTGGAGCTTTTAGTTCACATTTAAATTGAGGTTAACAGAGTTGCTTAACTGCAAATAAAATTGATTAAACAATTATATTTTGAATTTTGTAAAAAAAAAAAACTGTTCTCAGTTCTACAACTTCAGGAATATGAACAATAATTGAACTGTGCTCACTTTAAATATATTATTATACCCTGAACCCATTGAAAATGGGAAATCAGTGTATAATGGTTTTTTTTCAATGGGTTCAGGGTATAATGGTTTGGATAAATGTATGTAACAGGCAGAAGGAGGCGTGGCAGACCCCATAAAGTATATATATTCTTGATCAGGGTGACGAGAAAAGTGGATAAAGCCCTGTCCGTCCGTCCGTCCGTATGAACGTCGAGATTTCGGAAACTACAAAAGCTAGTTACGCAGTACGAGTTTATTTTCATTTTGTCGATAACTCATCCCATTTCCAAATTATCGATATATATATTTTTTTTAATTTCACATTCCTTTTTATTGTTTACTATAACTTCTCTTTATTTTCTCTGCTTCAGATTACATTATCAGCGATAATCTGCGCACTGTGGAGCAGCAATTGAAGCCAATTTCGCCAGGCGATTCACAGGGGTAAGTTCAATGTTCACATATACAATTGCAAACTAATTACTCGGCCTCTAAGTATGTTACGTATATCAAAATTAATTAGGTATTCAATGTGTAAGCAATTATATAACTAAATACATCATATATCATACAAAAATCGTAGCTTATTTCTAATTAAGTCTAAGGCCAAGTAACCAGCTTTGCCCTGCAATCGTGCAAAGCAGCGTAATACCTCTTGACTGTATTTAAATACAGTTACCACCCATCCGCCTACTCAGCTGTGTGGCTTATAAATGTTAAGTCGCTGTTAAAAGTGGAAAATCTGTTTAGCTGCGTTACCTGAGAGTTGACATAATTCCCTCGACTGACCACAAAACTAAGCTAAAGATCTCTGTGAACTGTGAGCTGTGCAGAGCTGAGAGCAAACAACGATGCTCAAATGCTCTTTATGTTAAAGATATATACTAATGGATTCTTTAATGGTCTCTTAATTATATAGTAATCAAACCTTATAACTTTTTTGGACAGACTAAAGACAGTTTCGGAAAACTATTCCCAATGCATATAAATCTGTTCATAAACTGTTATCATTCCCCAAATTATGAAACATAAAAATGTTTCAGCTCTGGAATCTTCTTGGTGTTGATTAAATATCTTTTTTCCTAGAGAAGATGGGTTCTTAACCAAGCTGAGAATGTATCAAAAACTGTTCCCATTCCCATAAAGCATTCAAATTCTATACACTTTCAAATTGTTGACAACCAAAACGTGACTGAAGTTGTCTATTACTTTGTCTAACTCACTCACTCTCTCTCTCTCTCTCTGACTCCCTAGACTAATATTTATAATACCCTGTATATAGGGTATTATCAACATGAAAGCAAACCCCAATGCTAGGACAAAGGCGAAAGAACTTGAAGAACTTCTTAGAGAGAGACATTCAGAGAGAGAGCGAGAGAGAGCGAGAGCGAGAGCGAGAGAGAGAGAGAAGGAGCATTGGTCTGGCTAAGGTGCTGCCAAACCGCCTGCCAGCGAATGTGACGCTCAACAACAACATGTAGAAGAAGTGGAAGAGTATATAGGAGTGAAAGAAGTAGAGGAAGAAGCAGCTGCAGCTGAGCCACAATAACAAAGTAAAGCGAGGCTCATGTTAACGGCAATTAAATCCGCAAATGGTTTCGCATTGGCAGCAGCAGCAGCCACTTGGACGCCCACACACACACACAGACACACACAGACATGCAGATGCAGACAAATATGTGTGTGTTTTCTGTTTGTATTTGTGTTTATTCGCATCTCCATTGTAATCCTTTGGCCAGCATACACAACAAGAGTGTGAGTGAGAGAGAGAGAGAGCGAGCCGAAAAGCCGCAGCGACCCAAAAACTTCAAAATGGAGGAATGTGGAATGTGGAACGACGTCGTCAGCAGCTGCTGCTCCTACTGCCAATCGTGCTGCTCCTGCCTCCTGCTACTGGCCGTTACTCCTCCTGCTGCCCGGCTGCCTCCTCTCCAATTCTATTCCTTTTGCTGGCAAAAGATGTCCGTAGCATTTTGTGGTTTTGTAAGCGGCTTTCGCTTCGCATTTTGTTTGCGCTTCCGCACACATCGGTCACAGCGAACTCCGACTCCTGCGCCACGACTCCTGCGCCACGACTCCAAACTCCGCTGCTGCCACCTGCTGCGCCGTTTACATGTGTTGCGCTGCAAGCATAATTAAAGAACTCACTTCCAGATTACGTGGTTTTATAGGTGCCCCCCACATTCCCCCTTTAAGCATCATATTGCATAGCTGCTGCTGCTACTGCAGCAGGAGTAGGCGAGGCTCCTGCTATCTACTGTTATCGTATCCTGTGACTGCATTCACTTATTTTGCTTACTCAAAGGCTTAACGTAAACGTTTCGCAGTTGCACAATTTTCAACGCCAATGCCGCTAATGTACGGCTAATGATTGTTGGGCCACAGGCAACTGGGCGTGGCAGTTGGTCCGTCGAGCATATTGAATAAACTGAAGATAATGCCAATAGGATTATAAATCTGGTTAAGCAAGTCTAAAGCTATGGTCACATTTAACATGAGCTGCTGTTAAGTTAGTTTATCCTGCTGTTAAGTAGATGATAAGCATTGAAAATTATTGCTGGAAGAATTAAAGTTCAAGTAAGGCTCAAGAAAACTATATTAAATATAAGAAACACTGAAAATATCTTTAACAAATCGATGTTTGTTATCGATAATTATCGATATATAGCTTAAACTAGACTTTATAGATCATACGATAAGATGAACAATCTGCTCATATCTGCCCGGAACTAGTTCAACTGAATGCTCAGCCAATTCCCAGTCTGTCAAGTCAACGAACCACTTGTGAATGCTGAGAGAATGTCTGCTCAAGGCAGAGCTTTCAACTTGAAGCTCTTGCAGGTGCCACCAACCGAACGTCAGCCCCATAGGGGTCGGCGGTCACTAGACATGGCTAAGATGTCGATTGACAGCGCTGCTAAAACTGAACACAGATTCAGCTCAGCTCTGACTGCTGTTGTATGTATGTATGTATATCCTGCTGGCCCGTGTCGTTGACAGTCGTCAGGCGCAGCTACTTAGATGGACATAAAATTATGATTACAGCAAAATACCACATGTCACATGATATGAAGCACAATCATGGCCAAAAAGATAAATATATATGTATATACATATACATATATATATGTAAGCTATATATATGTATATATATATATATTCGCTAGTCGGAAATGGGCAAACGGCGCTAAAACCCAACCGCATGCAGTCAATAACCGAGCCTCAGACTAACGACTAACGACCATCGTCATGGATTACACCAAAAAGAATATAGAAAAGATGCAATCGCAGGGCATGCTCGACTCGCAGTTATGCTAGAGTGCAAGAGCAGCGATAGCTATGGTAAGAAAATGAAATATTTCAGGTAGAATTAAGTTATACAATGGATGTATAAGCAAGAGAGAGAGAGAGAGAGAGAGAGAGAGGGAGAGAGAGAGAGAGAGAGTGGGGAAGAAAAGATTGCGAAAGATAGAGAAAAAGATGTGAGACCATCTATACCAAATTAGCAACTCCAAGAATCAACGAGTTCATATAGATAGCTGAGTATACTTAGAGAGTTTTGTAACCTTTCTTGAAAGCTAGCCTTTCATATTTCATCATTCATTATGCTATTTGAAATGCTGAAATATCCTTTCATAGAACACTTTAATATATAGCTCAAATATGTACAGAATATTTGAGAAATATTGCATGAGACATTTGAAGAAAATGTCGAAAGTTTTGAGTAAAACTTGATTGGATATATATAGGTTATATATATAAAAGAAATATTGGATAGATTATTAGATAGAGTAACTTAGAGTAACTTTTATAGAGGCAAATTTCGCAAATTCCTTGATCCAGTTTGTTATATGAAATTTGACTTGAAAAAACTAAACGACGTTTCATATGACGCTATAATGATGCATAGTTTGAATTGGGATTATATATGTATATATTAAATATTAAATATTATATATAGAACTGAAACTGAAATCAGTTTGCTTTGATTTAAAGGAATCTAGCTAGAGAGAGAGAGAAAAAAAAATATATTGAAACTTTTGATTAGATTAGATATGCGCCTTATATCTATGACTATAGCTATATATAGAGCGATATATTTCTCTGTAGTACATGCCGAGAATTGGCTCTCTGTAGTATATAAAGAGAGATATATCTCGCTGTGTCAAATAAATGAATGATATAAAAGATATCATAAAAATGTTTGTCCTTTTTAGTCAAATCTCATATGTGGTCCAAACGACCCTATAAGCTGCCTTGGCCTTGGGCTACAGGGCATTTAAAGTATAACAGAAATGAAAGAGCGCAAAAGATACGTAAAGTAATTCATTACAATAAGCTCACGAATATGCCATAAAAATCGCGTGCGCTCGCCTCCAAAAAGGACATGCACAGAGTGAGAGAGAGAGGGAGAGGGAGAGGCAGCGAGACAGAGACGTGTGAGAGGCAGCATAGGGAATGTGGACAGATAGAAGCATCTGTGCTGGAAAGTGATGTCGTTGTTGGTGGCATATCCAATTGCCACAAGACGAGGTCACGATGATACGAAACCAGCTCACTCAATGGCTGTTAATACACAACTGCAAGGCTGCCCAGACAGATGGAGACAGGGACAGCGGCAAGTTGGTTGCATATGTAACTCTAAGTACGAATACTTATGTATCTAACTATATTACATTTCTATGAACATGTCAGCATTGCTTTTCGCGTTCGTTTTTGCCCACACTATCTATCTCTCTCTGACTGTCTCTCTCTCTCTCTCTCTCTGTCGATCTCTGGTTTGATTGAAAGCCCTGCACTCGAAGCATGAAATTGGCAATTCGAATCGTTTTAGCTGTAAACTTTCGTGCCTTATAGAGCAGTCAGTGCAATTGTTATTGTCCTGCCTCTCGCTGGGTTAGCTGCCTGAGCTAAGCTATATATACATATATATAGATATATATTTATATATATATATATATATATGGCCTAGGCTGTGGCATTAATAATACATTTCACTGGATTACATCAAGGCTTTCGAGCTGCCATTTATTTTGTCGCCGTCACGATAAACGACAGCAGGAGCCGTGAAGGATACTAGCCGAAAAAGGGGGGCTGAATCGGCAGACGTTTGCAAAGAAAACAAAAAAACAACAACAACAACAACTACTACAACAAAAACAAACTTAAATGGATCATTCATGTGGTTGGCGGCTTACTTGACAGAACAGCTGTCAGCTTGTTCAATTCAATTGTCACTTACAGCACTCGGCGAACAGCGAAATGTCAGCTCAGATATTTTTGCATATTCAATTGGCTTCATGCAACCAATTTCAAGTTCAACTAATGCCAGTAATAGTAATTCAAGTCAATTCTCTCATTATATAACAATTGCATTGTTAAATATCTAATTTTAGTGCCGCTTTCAATTTGTATTCAATTTACGTTCAATTTCTATACAACTTGAGTTTATTATAGATTTTGTTTCTTATTTGTTTTTCTTAAAATAATATTTTAAGCTATGTATAATTATTATTTAACTGGATATTGTTGTCAATTTCAATTCATTTTCAATTTGTATTCAATTTAAATTTAATTTCGTTTTTTTTTTATAATTTTATGTTTATAAATTTTGTCAATTTTAATTCAATTCAATTTTTATTCAATTAATATCAATTTGGATTTTTTACATATAATTTTATGTATACAAAATAATTAATTTTTCAATTAAAAATTTGCCAAATATTTGTGATTTAAATTACATTCAATTATGATTCAATTTGTAAAGATTGTATATGATCTTTTTTCCCCTGTTTCAATTTCTTCCATATATATCATATTCAATCTTTTTCTGTTTCAATATCTCACATTTATTGCAATTATTTCAAATAGAATTTTGCTTACAATTTTTATTCAACTATTTACTTTCGTTCAATTTCAATTTTTCTTAAAATTCACTTTCAATGTTTTCAACCCAATTAGCCGAGTATTTGGCTCTAATTTGTTAATCTATCACAATATTTAGATGCTGCTTTCAACAGCTTTCAATCAATCTAGGAAAAAGCAAAAGTTGTGCGATTTCAATTCAATCTTAATTCAACTTCTCTTAATTCAAACAACTTTCCATGTTGATTTATGCTTTATTTTCTTTCTCTCCCTTTCTCTCACTCCCCCTCTCTCTCTCCCACTCTCTCTCTCTCTCCATCTCTCTCTCTCTTTTTTCCCTCAATTTCCTTATGCTGTTCAGGGTCAATATTTTAACGTATTTCAACGTCAACAAATGTTGATTTCATGTGCAGCTCGTTAAGCGTTGGAGTTTTTTCAAATTTTTTTTATACTTTGTTCCCAAAGGGAAAAAAGTATATTGGTTTTGTGCAATGTCCGTCTTGCTGTCCGTCCGTCTGTCCGTCTGTCCGTCTGTCCGTCTGTCCGTCTGTCCGTCTGTCCGTATGAACGCAATATTTTTCGGCGCTATTAGAGCTAGAGACTTGAAATTTTAAACATATACTCATATATGCTCCCGAATTATAAAGTGTAAAAATTTTCCCGATCCGCCCACTAGGGGCGTGGCAAATCGGAAAACTCTTCCGCCCATAGTTAAGTTATCATACTAGATGATGAGCTAGAGAGTTGCAATTTGAAATGTATACTCGGGGTGACAACCCAAGTTCAAAAAGCTATGGCGGATATATCTACGCCCATTGGGGGCGTGGCAAATCGGGAAATACGTATCTTCTACACCGTTAAAGCTAGAACGCTGAAATTTTGCATGTGAGTTAATGTTATGATTCTAAAAAGATCGATCAAAAAGTTATATGTCTACGCCCATTGGGGGCGTGGCAAATCGGACCTGAATATATAGTGATTTTTCAAATTGTGCTATATTTTGAACACTATTAACACTAAAGACTTGAAATTTTGCATGTATACTCGGGTTGACAACCCAAGACTAATAAGCTATGGTAGATATATCTACGCCCACAGGGGGCGTGGCAAACCGCAAAAGTTTATATCTCCTACAGTTTTAGAGCTAGAAGCTTGAAAATTGGATGGTTGAGTTACTAATGTTCTCCTCTATCGATGCCCCAAAAATAATTTTTCAGCCTCTTTGGGGGCGTGGCATATCGAAAAATACCCTGTAATTTTCGCATTTTTGGAATGTAAGCAACCAAATTTTGCAGTCATGTTAGCCTCGGCCTTTTCTAAGAACTGGCAAAAAATTATGCGTCTACGCCCACTGGGGGCGTGGCAAATCGGCAAAGAAGTTTGTTGTGGCCAACTGCATAATTCATGCATATAATAGCTTAGTAGCAATTGCTAAGATGGCAAAAAGCATTTTAACATAAATATAATATTATTAATAAATTTAAAAAAATAAAATTGATAAGTTTTTGATTAATAAATAAAAAGTTTCCAGCGGGATTCGAACCTAGGTCTTTTGAAAACAACATGTAATCGTTAGCTAAACCTAAATCAATTCACAGCTGATCAGCTGACCAGCTGATCAGCAGCTTGTGACGAAACAAAACAATACAATCGCAATTCTTGCAATATGTATACACTTTTGGATGTGTATACACTTACACATAAATACATATATGCATGCATAGAAAAACTGCTTGCCACACAGCGTGGCAAATCGGAAAAATTGTTTTAGTTTTTGCTTAAATGCAAAATTCATATGCGTATGTTTATAAATTATCATCAATTGGCAGCAAGCATTTTATAATAAATATACAAATATAAAAAAATAAAAATAAATAATTTTTGAAAAAAAGTTTTCCGCGGGATTCGAACCCACGCACCTAAGTATAGCTTGCGTAGTGCTTACCACCAGCGCCACTGCCCTGACCTGCGCTTCATTAACTAAAACCAAATAAGACATTGCAATGCATTGCTAGAGCGCCTTTTGATAAAACTAAAGTAACGATCGAAAAATTCCCAATTCAGTCACAATTCTTAGAATATTCTGGCATGCAAACTTTTGTATGTATACTTAGAAAATTGTGTATACTCGTATAGTATGTAATCTGTATGTATGTATGTGTAGGAAAAACGTTTGTTGCTTGCCATGTACGTTTTCTAATTGCCGAAATATTTCGTTAATTAAATGTTTATTAAATAAATAAGATGCACCTATGGGAACAAAGTATATCGCAGTTAGTGGCGCCTAACTGCAACGTTCTTACTTGTTTTTTGTTAAGTTCGGCCCAATGACGTCCCCCGCAAACGCCCTCCCCCCCTCCTCTACTGCCACATCTTTTGCGAGTTTTCCTCACCGAGTTGTTTTCCTTGAGGAAGATGCACGCTGACAGCTGAAGACGTATGATGGAAATTAATAAAACAAGCGTAAACACTTAAAAGGCGCTCCGGCTTCGACTCAATCGATTCCACGCGATTGACTCTTAGCTGACCCCAACACCCTCCCTTGCCACACCCCCGCTCCAGCCACAACCGAACAGCAATCCGGCCTATAAGACGCAGGCAAAAAAAAAAAAATATGTATATATATAATTGAAAACAATCATTAAGAAGGGGCTGAAAAAAAGAGCTGAAAAACTTAGGTACAACTCGCTGGCTTCCTCTCTCTCCCCATCTCTATCTCTCTCTCTCTCTCTTTCCCTTTTTATGTGTATCACTTAATTATAACTGTACACACGCACACTCACATCTCTATAGTGGTTCTTTGTTTTGGGAATTTCGATATTTGTATTATATCTATTCGTACACGTTGGGCAGCTGCTGCTGCGACCTCTCAGTGGGATAACGCGGCACAGACAACGACGCTTCGGTGTTTACTTTTTCACTTCATTAAAGGAGTTGCTTGCTGAGTTCGCTCTTAGCTGGCGTTTTTTTCTTATACGTATACCCTGTAATTAGTCGTGAGTGTGAGCATATACTTTACGAGCAATTGAGCTCTGTGTGAATGTCTGAGCGTCTCACTCGAGCTGGTTTTCTCGTACTGTCCTCAGCGAACTAGGCGCTGCCTTATGCTAGAGCTGTGAAATTTGTTTAGTCTATATGGGCGTTACTAACAGAAATATATTCGAAATTTAGGCTGCTTGTGCATGTGATTAGTTCATTTTTTTTTTAATATTTATTTTGATCCATTCTAAGACACGTTTTACTCAGTCCCTACTTCATGTGTGCCCGAAGGAACTAAGAACTAGCTCATGCTAGAGCTATGGAATTCTGTTTGTGGTTCTACATAGGCTTTACTCATATAAATATATTCTAAACTCTGTTCCCTCCGTTTCTCTTTTGCTTTTTTGAACTGTTTTCAGAAAGACCT
This sequence comes from Drosophila koepferae, assembly GCA_030914345.1. Classification (NCBI taxonomy): domain Eukaryota; kingdom Metazoa; phylum Arthropoda; class Insecta; order Diptera; family Drosophilidae; genus Drosophila; species Drosophila koepferae. The sequence goes on along the minus strand of JAUESR010000196.1, from coordinate 17,646,544 downwards.
CAGACCTCAGAGCTCTTCAGCTATCCCCAGCTGAGAACTAAGAACTTCTTCATGCTAGAGACTTGAATTTTTCTCTAAGAGTCTAAACGTACTATACCTACGTAAATATATTCAAAACTTTTGTAATCTTTGAATAGTTCTTGAGATTTGTAATTAAAATGAAGCGACCAAAGAGTCAAAATTATGAAAAACTATGCCTTAAACTCTTTTTGCTAAGATATTGCGCAAAAGAAGTATAAATTTGACCAAAAGTAGGTCATATATAAACAGAGTATAGTTTAGTCGAGTCACAATATATAGAGTATTGTTTTCTTTATATATATATTTATATATATACATATATTTTTCTATGTATTTATAAAGTTTTCTGCACATACAGGGTATTAGTTAGTCGTTCAGTCTGTTTTTGCTTCTTCGCACTTCTTGAGCTGTTATTACCGCACAACAACGAGAGTCGTAGGAGTTGTACAACATATTCAAAGAACGGCGCGACGTCCAACTGTGCTGGGTCTCGAGACACGGACCACGGAACCACAAAGCCGAGTCTCGAAGAGGGAGAGAGAGAGAGAGGGAGAGAGGGCGTTCGACTGAGAAACCCTTCCATATTATTTATTTCTTTATTAATTATTGTTTTGATACCTCATTCGCCCTCCCTCTCTCTCTCTCTATGTCTCGCTCTACCTAGCTTTCGATCTAAGATTTCTCTCTCTCTCTCTCTCTCTCTTGGGTAACTGATTTGCATATCGTGGCAGCACAGGGGGTTCATCCATTTGTATTCGCAATTAGCTCAAGTTGTACTTCTTTCACTCAACTGATATTCTCTTAATTTCGCTTAATTATCTTCAATTGTTTAATAGCCGTCTGATTTGGCTTAATTACACTTTACAAATCGCCAAATTAGCCGGCGGCAATTGACGTTGAATTCGCAACGGTTGAAAGCAACTCAACTGTCTTTATATAATTGACGCGCTGCAGTCAATGGGGATTGAATTGATTGATTGAATTGAACTGTAAGCTGAACTCTGGCTTCATTATAGATCAATGTTGCAGTTGCCTAAATCTAAGGTCTATATGCAAAGTTGAACACAAAGTTGAATTGAAACAGGTTGAACAGCAATTTGAAACTTTTGTCAAGTTATTGAAGATATATTTGATTGAAATTGAATTGCGTGAATACAGAATTGAAATACAATTGAAGAATATACATAATTGTAATTGAATGTGAATTGAGAATAAAAATAAAAAAAATAGTTCAATATGCTATTCAATTTCAATTAGTTATTCAATTAGCGAACTTCTAAACATTTGATTAAAAATTAATTGAATGTGAAGCAAATTTAATATAAATTGAATTGTTTATCTGATTGAATCAACCAATTTCAAAATGAAAAAAAAAAAAACTTTTCCAAAATTTGCTTTTACGAAATTGTTAAGCGGACTTATCTCAGACTTCTTGGAATTATTAATTGGAGTAGAATAATAAATGGGATTTACTTCATGCAAATCGAATGAATGCACTTTCCAAATAGATCCATTTCGTTTAATTGAGCATTATACGCACTCACTCACACACACACGAGACTTACCTTCACTGGCATATAAATCATATCATATCATATCATTTTACCAGCAACAACAACAACAATAATGCGGGCCCACGCAGCAAATAGCTAGACAATACAATGAGCGAAGGAGTGAGTGAGAGAGAGAGTTACAGAGTGTGAGCAGCATGGGGAAGAGGGCAGAGGCTGAAGACAATGAAGAATAACAGTCTCAGGCCTCGGACCTCAAGTGGCGCTCAAAGCCGGCGCTCAAGTGTGTGCACACACACACACACACATACACACGTATATCCATATGCGTGTGCTATACAAATGATGAGAGCATAACCGATTGGGAGAGCGAATGAGCAACAACTACAACAGGCTGGCCAACCATCGCTCATGTGAAACTCATAAATTCACGCCGCAGACAACGGCGTCGTCAGCGACGACGACGCAATTAATCTGCTTGCCAGCCTGCCGGCCTGCGCAGTCGCCGTCGTATGCGCCTTCGCCTTTGCCTTCGTTGTTGCTGTTTGCCTTTTGCGCCAGCGCAGCTGTTGACAACGTCGCTGTCGCCGCCCGCTGCGCCCGTTGATTGACCTTATTATTTTCTCTGTGCGTGTCTATGCGTGTGTGCGTGCATGAGAAATGTGCCCAAAATGTGTTGTAACTGTTTATCGATGAGGGACAACCACTGCAGTTTGGCACTCGGTACTTACTCAGCAAGAGCGTTGGCGAGAGGAAGGGAGAGGGAGAATTGGCTTTTGCGGTTATGCCGAGGTGTCATATTACGTCTTGAGTTGGGTCTGCGGCGGCAGCGCAGCTTGCGAAAGCCTGCGCCGCCTGTCATTTATAAGACTTGAAGAGCGCATTTATCAATTATAAGAGGCTGCGTTTAGCATGATAAAGAGATGGTATAAGATGGCGATATATATCGATAAGTGATGGGCAAATTATATGAAAGAGAGGAGGAGGATTTTCAAGTGAAATATTTTGCAGGAATAAGCATCAATAGTTATTAGTTGTTCTAGAATTATTATTATAAAATATTTATTATTATTATTATTGCTTAAAGCATAAAATCGATAAACATATCGATAATTTAACTACACTAAAGGGGACCCGTATACACTTATGTATATTTGCCATCATCTTAGATTCCAGTGAAGTCTTTCAACAAGTTGTTTCCGAAACATTGCTACATTAGCCAAGTTCACAACCCGCGAGGCGCTCTCTCTCCTGTTGCCTGTATAAGAGTTTTTCGATGCCATAAAAACTGTACTACGAACGCTGCTCTTAAAGGCTCAACTAAGAGAAAGTAGAACAGAAGTTACATAAAAATTGTTGTTGGGAATAAACAAATATTTTTGCTTTATTTTTGTAATATTCTTATCCTATTAGGATACGAAAAAATATAAGAAAATGGCGAAAAGGTAACAAATAAAATAAATTAAATTTTTTTAAATATATTTTTATGTATATAAATTTAAATAAAATCATACATTTCCCTGCTTCTATATCAAACAACACTCTCAGTAAATATGCATAAATATTTTTTAAATTACAAAAAAATTATAAAACAATCCTTTTCAATATATTGACATTGTAAAACGGCGTTAATTGTTGTAAAATTAATTGAATGGCAATTAATATGTGTTAACTGTTATACGCTCATAATGCGACGCAGTAAACAACTTGGAACAGCTGTTCGGCTTAAGCGGCAGCAGCGGAACAACAGAAACCTGTGGCGGCTAACAGGAGCACTGTCCTGTAAACTGTAAACACGCTCAGCGCGCGTATAACAGTCACGTGGGCCAGAAGAGCGCAACAGAGTGAGAGCGCGAGAGAGAATGAGAGAGCGTACGCTGTAAAGTAACAGAGCGCATTTAAGCTGTTTGTTTGTTTTACTGTTAGCATTTACTTTAGATAACAAATGCAATTTGTCAATTGAGGAGCTGCGGATGTTTGTAATGGAATAAAAATTACAAAAAATAAGCTAGAATAGATTTCTAAAAATAGTAAAATAAAATTAAAATTTGATATTTTTAAATTCTATTAAATTATTGTATTATTATTAATTCTGCTCTTTTTAATTTTTCAATTAAACATCAGTATTGACTTAATTTTAAAAATTTTTAACAAATTTTTTAAAACTTATTTATTTTGCATTGTTTGCCAATTTGCTTGAATAACAGTCGCTGACCGCTGCTTTACAGTCGCTGGTGCTGTTAACAGCAGCATCAGTGTAATCAATTGGGCCGCTTACAGAGGCTGTGAGAGCCACCCGCATGTATTACATCTTTGTGCGAGAGCGCCGCGCCATAACATATGCAATCGCGCTCGCTCACGCTCTTTTGCTGTTGTGCGCTCACGTGTTAAACGGGCTGGCAGTCAAGCAGGCAGACAGGCAGGCAATAACAGCAGCAGCAGCAGCAGCAACAGCAATAGCAGCCAGCAGCAGGCAGCAAGCAGCAGCAGGCAGCAGCAGCAGCAGCCATCGTGACGGGCACGCGTTTAGTTTTGTGCGATTCATTGAAGCGTTTGGACACGTTGTCGGTGCGTGTGTCCCCGTTAATCAGCGCCAACCGATTTCGTTCGTCTCTTACTGTATATGCGCGCGCGTGTGTGTGTGTGTGCGTATATTTTGCATTGCGCGTCTGATTGTGTGTGTATGTGTACGCGCGTGTAACGCGCCTTACAGCAGCCCAAAGCCAAGCAAATACAGTTACAACGGCTGCAACAAAAACAACAGCAACTGCACATAAATATTATCGCATTTTATTTGTGCATCTTTTGTTTTTACGGTCATTCGGGCATACGCTCTATTTATTATTATTTTTTTTTTGCCAATTTTTTTCAAGTGCAAATTGTAACAGCAGCAACAACAACAACGTCAAAGGACTTGCAATAATCGAGAGTGTGCGGTAAAGTACCGCTAGAGTGTAACGCGTGGAATACTAACGGCAAAAATAACAACAACAGCAGCAGCAGCAGAAGAAGGAGCCGAAGTAGAAGCAACAACAATAATAACAGTTGTTGCAGCAGCTGCGGCTGTTGGTTGATTTTGTTCTTCTTCTGCTCGTGTATATTGGATATTTCATTTCTCTCACGAGAAGAGCAGCAGCAGAAGAAGCTGAAGAAATAGAAGAAATTGTCGAAGCAGTGGAACACGTAGAAGCAGCAGCAGCAGCCAAACGTCGCGCGGAAACCATTTTGCAAGTGCAGCGACAGCAACAGCGACTGCGGGCAGCGGCAGCGACGTTAACGTCAAAAAAAAAAATAAAATAAAAACACCAATTGCAAAAGGAAGCAACAAATGTAGGTCAAATACTTTTATTAAATATTTACAGAATATTCCAAAATATAAAAAATATTAAGTGGGATAAATTTGATTTACTAAATATATTTAAATAATTTTTTTTAAACTTTGTGCGCCAATTCCTTTAAGCCTTCACGTTTCGAGAAAAAATTAGTAAAATTTTAAATTAAAAATAAATATATATGAAAACCATTTGAAAATAAAATAATATAATATTCTTGTAATATTATATTTATCAGGGAATTTTTTTATAATATTCAAAAGTTTGTTTAGTTTTGTGCTTCCGAAATTTAGTTAGATACAAAACTTAAGTGTTTCAAGCGCGTTTCATAGCATTTTGAAACATCAACATCAATTAAAATTATCTAATAAATATCTGTTGTGGCAAATTTATAAAATTTAACAATCTAGTTTCAATAGTTTTTCGCTAAAAGTTTTCTGAATCTAAACATAGAAAAGATCCGTATTACATATGATTCTACATATCATAATACGATATATAATAAGAGTAATATAAATAAATATATGCAAGTATTCAGGATAATTTGCATTCCATTTTCTTTCTACTTAAATGTTTTGGAACTGGAAATTGGTATAAATATTTATGAAATATATATATTATTGGAGACAATTCTAGAGATATTCCTAGACAAGATTTTTGGGCTTTTCTTATTCCGCTGCATTAAAATGATTTTATAATGAAATTAAATAGAAAATGAAAATTATAATAAAATAAAAAAGATTGAATACAACAAAAAAAGATATTTTTTTATTTATAATAGATGAATATTTATAAATAGATGAATCTGTAAAATGTTTTAAAATAATCTAGCATAAAAAATAAAAAATATATAGATATAAAATATATTCATTTGAAGTTTTAAAAAGGTTTTAAATCTCTAAATAATAAAAGTACCCAAAGTAAATTAATAAAAGCACCAAGTATATATATACAAAAAAATAATTAAATAAATAAATAAATAAATAAATAAATGAAATAAATAAAAAATAAATATATATATAAATACATAAATAAAAAAATATATAAATACATAAATATATAAATTAATAAATAAATAAATATATAAATATATAAATATATAAATAAATGAATAAATGAAATAAAATATTTTATGCAACAAAAATCTATTGCATAGTAATAAAAAATTTAAATAGTAATAGTTATTTTAAATAGTAATAAAGTAATCAAAAAATAATATTAATTAAAAATTAATAAAAATCTATTAAATAGTAATAAAATAATTAAATTAACTTAAAAAAAAAATAACAAAAATCTATTAAATAATAATAAAATAATTATATTAACTAAAAAATAATAACAAAATTTTAATAAATAGTAATAAAATAGTTAAATTAAGTGAAAAAAAATAAATAAATAAATTATCAACTCATTTATTAATTATCAATATATAAATCAAACCAACAATTAAAAAATTCATAAACAAAGAAATAAAAATTTTATATATTTTAACAACTTATTTTAATTAAAAATATATTTCAATTAAATCATAATTAAATTTGTTACTTGAAATTGCAAATCAACTACAAAAATATTTTGTTTTGCGTGAAGTTTTCAAACTCAAAAAAAAAAGTCTGAGAAACCTTTGCAAAATTGTTTTTAGTTTGCAACTGCGAAAGCCTTTCAAATACTTTTTTCTGCCAATTAATTAGTTGAAACCAAAACAAGTAGAATTATATATTTATGTGCAAGCATATTAATAAATATATATAGATATTGTAGATATATATATATATAAAGTACATAGAACAAAATGAGCTCTGGACTGATGTCTAGACATTTTTCATAAATTTCATATTTATCTTTTGCTCGTTGCTGCTCTTTGCTTATGCACAAAGCGAGTATATTGGCTTTTAGTGAAAAGTGCTTCGAATGAAAAGTTCTTTGATAATATTCAAGCTATATATATTCGAAGTTAACTATTCAAATTTGAGTGCAACTATTCATTACAGTCCTGAGTTGAATTTCCTTTATTTTTCCCTCTTTTTTTTTTTTTTCTTGACAAATTTGACGAGTATTATGCGGCCTGCAATAATTTTAATTCAATTTATTTATTTATTTATTTATTTATTTTTTTTCTTTGCCTTTTTCATGGGCTGCGTTTGCTTCTGTCTAAATGTTTTTGACTTGCTGTTGCTCGATTTTGTATCTTTGATGGACCATAAATCCAGCCGACGGCATTTCACAAAGCGAACTCTTCACATTATGCAGCATAAATAAATAGAGAATTCAAGCAGCTGGCAAATTGTAGTTTCACGATTTTAATGCGAACTGCGAAGAAAATAAATCTTTCAGTTTTAACATGAGCAAAAGATAATAAAAAGAGTAAAAAAATCAAATAAAATATAATATGTAAAAATATTTGAATTCGCAAGCATTTTTGGCATAAATATGCATGCATGACTGTATATATATATATATATATATATATCTGCAGCAGTTGAATGAGTTAATAGATGTAACTGTGGGAGAGGCGAGTCTAGCAAATATATATCGAAACGAAATCGTATTAATTATAATATTTAAGAGATTTGCAAAATATTTTTTAGATAGAAAAAAAATTTTTTTTTTTTGTATTAACATCAATTTAAAAACTTTGAAAGAAAATTAAAAAAATTTTGTTTTTCATATAAATTTCAAATATCAAATTTAATAAAAACATTTAAAATGATATAAAACAAGAATATTTATAAAATGTGAAAATAATAAACTCGTATTCTTATCAATAATTATTGAAAAATATTTAACAATAAATACATATTGCTCTAAATAATTATTATAAAAAATATAAACTCGTTTGTTTTTTTCTCAAATAAATTAATATAAAAGTGAAAATAATAATAATAAATTTTATTGATTGCGTCGCGTGCAGCGTGCAGTAAATTTACGTGATATCAAAGGCTTTTCCAATTGAGTAGATTTTCCATTTCACATATGCTTGCCGTGTTAAGGGTAGAGATTTTCATTTTGGCTTTTCATTCGATTAGATGCTTGCAAGATGCCAAACTCCAAAGAAGTAGATGACAAAGAAGAAGAAACAGAACAAGTCTAAGATAAATTTATATTTAGCGTAGTGAAGTGAAAAACTTGAACATGTCTTTGAAGAAGTCTTGTGTCATTAAATATATATGCTAAAAATATATCAAGATTTGAAGTAACTTTTAGAAAGGAATTCAAAGATTTTATAGCCAAGCTTATCAAATGGATTTATGTTAATTTTTTTTAGATAATGTTCTCAAAAAGTTTTTCAAAAAATAATTAGCATATTATATATTGTTTATAAATTATATATCATATTTAATTAGATTTTATATGCTATTATTTATTATAGAAAATTTTAAATATAAATCGATGAATTTTATATGAATTTTAATAGAGATTTTAATAGAGCAAAATATTTTTTTATCTGAAAATGTCTTGCGGAATTGCTGAATATTGTATTATATAATATCTGATCTAAATAGATCATAAACAGATCTTAACTTTCACAGTGTGAAACTCACACATAAAAAAATGTAAAATAAAAATATAATATAAATATATTGATATGTATATTAACATTGATAGCTATAGACTATTGTATAGATATTACATATATATGCATATATATACATGTATATAGCCCTTCTTATAAAGATGTATATATTTACACACACTTGGATACATCAATGAATTCATCGCTCTCTTGGTCTCAAGAGCACAGATTCCTTTACACTGATTCGATTACAGTAAAGATTTAATTTTTTTCCTTTTCTTTTTGCTTTGTTGCACTTAAGGCTTTAATGTTTTTTTTTGTAGTATATAATTCGTGCATTCTTCTTCTTTCTGCAAGCTGTTTGCTTATGCCGTTTAAAGCTGTTGCCATCAGCCAGAGCCCATCCACAAATTTGATTGATTATAATGTTCGGCTACGACTCATGAGTGGAAGGCGTTGCTGTAGCCCCACAAAAATTAGCTCAAATTTCGCACAGCTGTTGAAGAGTATTTTGTACAGATATACATATATATATATATATATATATATATATTATTATTATTTATACATATACATTTCTTTATGCTTCTTCTTCTGCAACGTCTTATGCAGCGTTGCCACATTTCAGCGAAGGTCTCCTGTTGAAATCAAAGACTTTTTGCTCGTGTTGTTTTCTTTTCTCTCTCTCTCTCTCTCTCTCTCTCTCTCTCTCTCTCTCTCTTTCTCTCTTTCTCTCTCGCTCTCTCTCTGTCTCCTTCTCCCTGTTTTGTCCTGATGCGCAAATCCTCAACGGCGCGAACATCATTATCATCGGCATTAACTTGATTATCAAGCGCCGCAAATGTGGCGCACAGCTGTTGGCCGTTCCACACAACAACAACAGCAGCAGCGTAAAGCAAAGCAAAAGATATTGTATCTGTATCTGTTGGATGCAAGCGGCATCTTCAGTTACCTGTTACCAAATGCTAGAGCATGGGAAGCGCTCGTATTGTATAATTGTAAAGCGCATCCTTTCAGCTGTAGCGCTCTAGCTCTAGCTGCATTTGTATCTGCATCTATATCTGTATCTGTATCTGTATCTCTGTCTGTGTCGCTTTGTATCTTATGCTGCAAGTGCTGCAAATTAGTGCAACAGAAATGTCAAAGTGACTGCCGCTTGGCAGCAAGGTGTTGGCAGCGCTGACTGACAGCTCTCTCAGGCTCACACACACTCTCTCTCTCTCTCTCTCTCTCTTTTGCTCTCTGTGTATCCGTAAGATACACTTGCAAATTGTTATAGTTATAGATACAAAACCAAAATAGCAGGCACAGGCAGGCAGCAGCACCAGCAGCAGCCACTTGAGATGATTTATGATGCCAGGCCGCACACACACACACACACACACACACATATACACAGCAGTGGTGCAGACAGGCAGCATCAGTGTCTAAAATAACAAGCTGAAAGAGCAGTTAGCCATAGGACTAAGCCGCAGCTCCTGTTACACTTTGTATGGAAAGACAAAACTGATTGAATGCTAAGAAAACATTTTCATGCTAGAAGAGAGTTTTACGAATCATGAAAATATTGAATAGACTATAAAAGCTATTAAATCTTTGGGTTTTATAAGTCCAGCTAAAACTTGTTCACATAATTGGAGAATTTTAAAATAAATTTCATGTCTTATAATTTATATTCCCAATCGTATTCGTATTCGTATTCATATTCATGCGAACTTCAATTATTCCATGAATTTGTTGAATTTTGCAACAGATTTCTCATATTCATATTAATGTTCATGTTTGCATTCATAGACATATTCATATTCATACTCAAAGTCATTGTCATTGAATGAGTAGAGTTTTATGAATGAGTTTGAATGATAATTTGTAAACTTCAATAAATAAGGAAAAATTTAATGAATCATATTCATATTCATGTTCATGTCATGTTCATATTAATATTTATATTCATATTCATATTCATATTCATATTCATATTCATATTCATATTTATATTCATATTCATATTCATATTCATATTCATATTCATATTCATATTCATATTCATATTCATATTCATATTCATATTCATATTCATATTCGTATTCGTATTCGTATTCATATTCATGTTCATATCCATATTCATATTCATATTCATATTCATATACATCTCCATATTCATATTCATAATCATTTTAGGATTTGCTTTTATTTTTATATTCATATGAATATTCATATCCGTATATCCATACTCATATTCATATTCATATATATTCATATTCATATTCAGATTCATGTTAAAGTTCATATTCATGTTTTTATTCATATTCATATTCAGATTCAATTCGGCTTCATATTCGTATTCGTATTCATATTCATATTCAGTTTATATTATTATTTTTATATTCATATTCATTTACAGATTAATTTTTTAAAACTTTCATTTGCGTATTCTTATTCATTCATTCATTAATTCATATTCTTATTCACACCAAGTATCATTTTCATATTCATAATCTGTTTTAATCTTTCTTCGTATATTCATTTGCATTTGCATATACATATGAATATTCATATTCAGATTTAATTTTTCTTGTTATATTCATTTTCATATTCATATCAAATTAAAAATTTGATCTTTACTGAAACTCCCAACTAATTGAGTAAGTAAACATTGCAGAGCTTCTCTTCATATTTGTCTTGTCATTTTTGGCGAGTGACTACTGTATTTACATACCATTACAGCATCTCTCTCGAAGCCAAACGACTTTTTCTTTTTCGTCTTTCTTGCCATAGAGCATGCGACTCGACTCAGAAAAAGGCAAAGGAAAAGGCTCAGCCATTGATAGCCGCAGTCAGCGCGATTTGAGTGTCTCTCTCTCTCTTTCCATCTCTCTCTCTCTCTGTCTCTCACTGCCTGTGTCTCTTTCGCATGATTGTGCAGAAGAGGCCAAGTTCTGCGCCTGAGACATGGAATGTGCGCGCCTTTACCAAGGTGTGAAGGCAGGTAGACGAGAGGCAAGCGGGAGGGGGGGCGCACAGGCAGGCAAAACCTTGAATTGAAAAATTCCAAAAACAAAACACGCAACCAAACAAAACAGCGAACAGCGACAATGATGCGGCTAAAACGAAAATTGAAGGTAAAAAGAAGCATTGCCAATGCGCCGTCCAGAGATTACAGTTCAGGCACTTGGCCGAAACACTTGGCCCACAGGTACGGCTACAACTCCTGCTGCTGCTGCTGCTGTAGCTCTGCTCGGCTGCTGTTGCTGCTGCTGCTGCTGCCATGGCCTGCGTCATTACCGTCATGCCTTGTCATAGACAACATCGTTTATTTTCCAGCTATAGCTAGAGCTACTCCAGCCCGCACGTCTGTCCGTCTTCTTCTTCACTTGGCCAGTTTTTCCATTTGGCACCTCTTCGCTCTGTGTCTGTGAATCAGCACAACTGTTACACACACACACACACACACACACACACGCACACACAGACAGTGCTAGGAAAACACTTGACTGATTTTTTCGCTGTTTTGTTATTGTTGTTGATTTTGTGCCTGGCATGAACTGAAGCTGGCCAACATTTTGCACAGCAAGTCAACATATACTCGCTCTGTCTCTTTCTCTTTTGCTTCTTGTGCTTCTGCTCTTTTAGTTTTTATAAAAAATATATATATATACTTATATATATAGCTAATCTCAAGTTCTAATTACATTTATTATACTTATTCTCGTTTTATGTTGAATGTTAAATGAATAATAAAAATATATATATTTATATATATAAAATTGTCATTTGATTCATCTCAGATTTTCACATTTAATTAAATGGCAATTTCTGTTGCTTCTACATCGGCTTAAGAGTATTGATGAAAAGCCAAATTGCTTGAATTATTGACACAAAAAAAAATAAAATTAGTTAAAGAGCGTAAAATGCATTCGATCAACGCTTTTGTAATCGAAAAAGTAGAAGAAGCAGCAGCGGAGGGCAAAGCAAGATTTCAAACATTTTTGCCACAAAGAAAGGAAATTGAAAATTGCAGACAATTTCCCAGTTAAGAAATTATCAAATGTAAATTGTGATTGCAGCATGCGGTAAGCCAATTGACAAGATTCAATTGACACACACACACACACACACACACTTACACTCGTGAATAAATCGAATTGGAAATATGCAAAAGATTTTGGGTATTTTCTTGTTTGGATGACAAATGTAAAGTGAAAGAAAAACAAAAGTTTAGAAATTTAAATAGAAAATCAATTGCGTGTTGCAATATAAAATGAATTGGAGCGAGAGAGAGAGAGAGTGGGAGAGTGGGAGAGTGGGAGGGGGGTCGAGCGAGCGGAAGAGATGCTACATAAATATATTTTTAATGTTGGCGGCTTAAGGGGAAAAACAACATGGAAAACCATTTGCATTTCACTCGAAAAGTAATTGAAGCAACAACTATTAACAGATATGAGAGATTGAATTGAAAAGATATCAAAGAAACTGTAATAAAGAGAAGAGGATGTAATAAATGGAAATAGGTGAGCTGAGAAGAGTGGTAAAAGAGTGAGAGAGGGAGAGAGAGAAGGGGAGACATGCAATTATATGGAGATAAAAGGTGAGAGGTGACTGAGTGAGAGAGAGAGATGCAGATAGATTGGATTACCTAAAGATATAGAGAGATATTTAGGTAGCTTTATCTAGATGTAGATATAGATACAGTAGAAAGCGTTTATACTCACTTCCCTTGCATAGCGATGTAAATTCCGCTCGCCATTTAAACTTATGTGAGCAAGCTTATGTGGTTATAGCATTTTTTCCGCATATAACGACGGTCGTTATAGCCGAATTCTACTATATATCACATGATATTAAGATGTTGTCTACTAGCAAGACTATATATATACTATGCTATACTAGACTAGACTATGATATACTACTAATAATATATATCATAATATTCTATATAATGCTGCAAATCACCTAAAAAGTCCTGACTTAAGAGCTAAGTTCCCTATTATATAAAATATATATATATTGGTATATAAATGAGGAATTTTTAGGTGCCCATATAGCATGGGATTGAGATTCTATACAGATAAGAGATATAGTATATCATATATAGACTATACTAGAATTATATAATTCACTCTTCTATGCGCTTCTCATTTTTCTTTCCTGCTGATTTGCCATTGATATGAGAGAATATTTGGTATCGAAATCATTATGCTTTCAACACCAAATACAAAAATCTTTAAAGCAATCAATTTAAAAGCAATATCAGAAGAGGACGAAGCTGTGGAGAATGAAGAAACCAAGTGTTGCCGAAACTTGTTGAGAATTTGAAGGCGGCAAAAGAGCAACAGCAGCAGCAGCAGTAAAAGCAAATGAAAATGAAATGGAAAATGTTAAGAAAAACCACGCAGAAAATCACAAAAACGTAAAATTGAGGCTAATTTGCGGGCGGGCCAGAGGGTGGCTGATGCATTAAGCATTTAAAACACACAAGCGAGTCGAGCAGAGCAATGCCAAGTGGCGAGGGCAGCCGGGAAGGCGCAGGTGAGGCAATGCATGACAGCTGCACAGGTGGCAAGCTGCTGCTGCTGCTGTTGCTGCTGCCAGAGGATGCCAAGAGAGAAAAGAAAGTGCCGCACTCCAGGAGTCAAGTGGCTGTGGTTGCAAAAATATTTGCCACACGCACACACAGAGGCACACACGCACACCCATTTAGTGAGTGTGCCTGGCCCTTTACACACTCCCTCACTCTCTCCCTCTCTCTCTCTCCCTCTCCCTCTCTGTGCGCATCTGTGCAGCTTAAGACGTCGCCTTGCAACTGCAGCTAAAAGCAGCTTAATTAAATTTTACGTTGAGGCAACCTGTACTCTTGCCACGCCCCACTCAACCCCGTCCCCTGCCCAGCAACAACTCTTTCTCGTTCGCCCCTGGCGAACAGAAAAAAAAAAACAAAAACAAAATTGAAACTGGAGCAGACTGCAACAGCAGCAACAGCAGATTTAAAGGCTGACAGCTACTGCAAACCAAAACTCATTTAATGCCAGGCAACGAATTGTTTGCAGTTGCAACAACAACAACAACAACAACAACAACAACAACAACAACAACTATAACAACAACAACTTCTTGTGCAACACGATTTGGTTGCATCCACAGCAGCTTTAATGCTGCATCGCGCATCTATTTGCAGTGCTTTTGGCTGGCACTCAACGTTAAGTGTCAGCCAATGCGCGTGTGCTGCTAATGAGCGTGTTTCAACTACGCACACACACACACACACACACACACACACACACACACACACACACACTCATACACACTCTCAAGCACACACTCATGCACTCATGCTACTTATCTAATCTGTGACAAAGTTGCGCACACGAAATGCATTTAACAAAATTTTTCGTTCTTTCTCTCAGCTACTCTCAGCTCTTTGCATCTTTAGATAATTAACTAAAGGTTGACTTGAGCTAAATTTTTGTTGTCATTTGCTATAGCTATAGCTGCGACATGTTCAGCTTGTTTTTTCTTTTCAAACTGCTAAACTGCGCTGCTCTCCTGCTCGTGTTAGCTTAGGATCTTAAAGAACTTTGAACATCTTTTGCTGCAACTTGAAACTAAGTTTTCTATATGGCTTAAGTTATTTGTTTTGAAATTGTATTTTATTGCTTTATTATATATATATAATATTATTTATAATCTAATGTGAAACAATTTATTATATGGTATTTAGACTTTGACTTTCGCTCAGTAGTAAAAACTTCTACTCAGGTCTAGCTCAATGATCGTTTTTCCTTAATTTGTTGTCAACTCTAGCTAAAGTCGTTCTCTAAGCGCATTTATCTTGCATATATAGCATATGTTCTATATGTTCTAACTCGATTTTCTGTCGCTTTCCATATTCACTGCCTCTGCCTCTACCTTCCCTCGTCCTTTGTGCTTCAGCTTAATTTTGCTTTTGCTCAATTTGTGCAGTTCGACATTTAGTTTTCAGCTTTGGCGCCACTTTGGTCACTTTGTTTGTCAGCTAGTTAAAAGTTGATATGATAGCCGCTCTCAAGTCTCTCTATCTCTGTATCTCTCTTTCGTGTGAGGCAATTAGAGCTAGTCAAAGCAATGCACACACCTGTTTCGGCTTACCTTTTTATTTACAGAGTTTTGCCATTTAATTGCTTTGGTTGCTTGTCAATTGAGCAGGGGACGCGAGAGAGAGTGAGAGAGGGAGAGTGAGAGAGAGAGAGGTAGAGAGTACTTGTCGTAAATCACATAGAACTCGCACTGGCATTATAAAACGTTGCAATTATAATGTTAAACTTTTTGCCCAAATACATATAATTCATGTGTCGAGGTCGAGGTCGAGCTGGATGGGGAGCAGCAGGAGCAGGAGCTGGAGTTGGAGCAGGAGTAGTCATGCCTTGGCCTCGCCTGGCCATTGTCTTAAATCATTTTCATTTTGTAACTGCGTGTTTTATGGGCCGTCGGTTTATTGTTTCTTAAAATGTATAAAAATAAATGAGCTAAATTGTTGCTGCCAGGCGCTGAAGTGATTTGCCGCCGTCGCCGCAAAAAAAAAAAAAAATATATATATATAAATTTGAAGAAGAAAATTCTCTCTTTTATTTTATGACCCAGACGAACGGGCACAAGGGTCGCTAAAGCGTGAGCGCGTGACTTTGCTGGCAAATACCCTGTAAAGTGATGTAGAGCGATGTAAGCTGATGTAGTTTGATGCAAGCTGATTGAGCTGAGCTCAATTATATAAATATTTTTAGCGAAGTATTTGCTGTCATTTCAAATGATTTTGTTTTTCTTTTTTCTTAACATTTACAGGGTATTTTCAAGCTCAAGTCTATTTGCTTTGGCATCTCACTTTGTTTATCATTTGAACTGTAATTTTTTGCATTAAAAGCCAAACCTGGAAACCGAGACCAAGTCAAAGGCCTTTGCACACACACACGCACACACGCCCACACATTTATGGTGAAAATATATTATGCGTATAATTGTTGTTGCCCCCAAAGTATATATAAATTTTTTATTTTTCATTTTTTTTTTTCGATTTTTTTTTTGTGTTTTCTTGGCGTCGCCAAGTTTTCGCTTTGTTTCTTGGCACCTTTGCGCCGTTTGTTGAATCAATTACATACATTTTGCCTCCCAGCCAAATTGCAAGTGTGTGGCGCCCGAAAAAAAAAAAAACCCCAAAAAGGAAAACCTCTTCGCATGAAACTCTACCGAAAGAAAGAAAAAAGGAAGAAGGAAAACGTAAGAAAAGCAAGAAAAGCGCGCAGACTGCCAGGCAAAAATGGCAAATTATGGCACCCCAGAGATGTGCGATAAAAGCCCATTTACTTAAACTGAATATTTATTATTCCTGTCGGTGCCGCCGAAACAGCAAACCCAACCAAAGCGAAACCCCAACTGCCCCGCCTGCTGACTGCTGCCGCCTCCTGCTACACACCAACTCCTGCACAATTGTCTCCCTCTCGTGCGCATTTTCTATGCAAAACGTTTGCTTCCTTTTGCCTTAATTTTTTTGTATATTTGTTGTTGTTGTTGTTGTTGTTGTTGTTGGTCTATAGTACGTGGCGCCTGCGTCTACTGCTTCTACAGCTGCCCCTACTTTTGCCTCTTCTTCTGCATATGCCGCACGTTTTTCATTTCCTTATTTTACTTATATTTTTTCTTCTTTTGCGCTCGCCGAGTTTGCCTTATGAGTGTGTCGTAAAGTTTTTCCAGCCAAGTTTGATTGAATTGAAAACGAGACAGCGACAGCGAGACAGACAGAGAGAGAGAGAGTGAAGGCAGGTGGCAAAAGTTGGCCGTAGAAAAGTCACATTTAATAGATTGGCCAGGGCGCGTCGTCGAAAGCACTTGATGAAATGTTTTCTTAAATCGAATCGAGCCATACCTTGCCCTACCTGACCACAAGTTTGCCAGCCAAAAAGGCAAAGCGAATCAATTAATTTCGCAGCAACAAAAATGAGCAGAAAACCAGGTGTCAAATGGCCAAGCCAGGCTAAGAATTTGATATGATTTCTTTCTCTCTCTTTTCTTTTCTTTCTTTAATATTATATTGTCGCAGCGTAACCCGAGCGCACATCATACGCAAATGCAGATGCGAATGCCCATTGGAGGGATCTTAATGAAGCGGCGTGTGCGTAAAATGAAACGCAAAATGAGTGCAGGGCAAAAGACTCTTATAGACTGTGCGATACACGCTCAAATGGTAATGAACTTGAGCTAATATATATATAAATATATATAAATTACAGACGCACCAATATACTCCATTTCATTTGCACAACGAGCATGGCAAAAGGTGTTTGAAATGTTTCTGGGACGACACAAAATAAATACAAAATAATTTAATGAAGTCAATGAGCGAAAGTGTTTCATAATTTTTATGCTCGACGCTGATAAGACACTGATACACACACACACACACATATATATATATATACAGAGCTAACCGCCCGCCCAGCCGCCCCCTATCGAGCCAAAAAGCCTCCCCTCGAAAAAAAAAGAAACATATAAAATATATTTCTA
The DNA here is from genome assembly GCA_030914345.1 of Drosophila koepferae. Lineage (NCBI taxonomy): Eukaryota > Metazoa > Arthropoda > Insecta > Diptera > Drosophilidae > Drosophila > Drosophila koepferae. The sequence continues at coordinate 17,628,635 of JAUESR010000196.1, read as the reverse complement.
TGCCATTGTTGTCGTTGTCTTGGTTAAATAATTTATGTTTTATGTGCGCAGGAAACGTTTTTCTTTGCTACAAACAGAGATAGAGCTAGCAAGAGAGAGTGAGACAGAGAGAGAGAGAGAGAGAGAGTGAGTTGATTGTATGAGGGTGTTTCGTATGGAGGAGCGAGGGTACATTTGGAACGACTCAAGTGATTTAGGAAGTGTTTGTCTGCGTTACGCTTGGTTAGTTGATAAAAATCAGTCGGCGCTTGTTTGGCTCTTTTCTTTTTTCTTCTTCTTTTTTTTTTGTGGGCGTGGCCAAAAGCTATATAGCTAGCAGCAAAAAAAAAAAAAAAAAGGAACAAGAACTAAAATGTTGTTTTTACTGCCTAGTCAGTTAAGCTCCCTCTCGCACTCCACCTCTCTCTCTCTCTCTCTCTCTCTCTCTCTCTCTCTCTCTCTCTCTCTCTCTCGCTTAATTGCATTGACTAAATTGCATTTTAAGCGCTCTACACCTTTTTTTTTTTTTGTTTTTTTAGGCCCCATTGTGCTGTTTCGTTTTCGTTTTCATTTTGATTTTGGTTTTGATTTATGCGACACGCCCCGTTCGCTCACTGACTCATAAATGCAAAGATTCCTGTGAATGCAGCCTATGAAATGGAATTGGCATTGGCAATGGCCACAGCAAACAAATTTAAGACACTTCACAATGGTCGGCTTAGTCAGCAAAGTGAAAGATGAATCAACTCTTCGGCTTGAAGTTTACAAAATTTGTAGTTTTTTGTATCTTTTAATATAAAGTATCTAGATCTACAGAGATAGCTAGAGGTAGAGCTAGATATATATGATTTTCATTTAATATGATGATTCAGATATGACAGTTATATCATATAATGCTAGTTAGCAGATGCATCAAACCCTGCTCAATGCTGCAAGCAGAGCTCACGAGCTATCAAGAAGTCAAGCTGACTTTTAGATATGTATAAGTAAATATATATAGGAGCTATAGGATTGCTTGGGACTTTGCACTTACAGTCCAACTTGTAGCTATATAGGGTATTTCAATGATTCGTAGTTTATTTCTTTTGGCGCTGTCTAAACAATGCTCACTTATTTGCTGTAGAAATAAAAAAGGCAACGAAGCCGGGCAAATTGCATTGTTGCGTGCCAAATATTAATCAAAGACAAAGACAAACCGAAAATAAAATCAAAATGAAAACAGAAAATAGAAAGGGAAAGAGAACAAACAGCAAACGTAGATAGCTGCTGTGAGATACATGGGAGCCGCTTCCTGTGCGAAGTCGAGTTTAAAGTGCCATTAACCCACAATTGAAAACAAGTAAAAAAAATATATTTAAAAAAAAAAAAACACACACACACACACAAACCAAGAAAAGCCCCATAGAGTACGTGTATATCTTTCTATAGCATTTTGGCTCTGTTGTTATTTTTACGGTTTCTATAGTTGTGGCCATGGCTGTGGCATGTGCAGCACTCATCAGTGTCTGCGGCTGTGGCAGCTACTACGACTATCATCTGGGCCAGTTAATTGCAAGTTCTGCTGCTGCTGCTGCTGCTGCGTGTCAAAATATAATTTTGATTTGGCAGCCAGTCAAACAAATAGCGCAAACAGTGTATGGATAGATAGATAGATAGCTATGGTCTTTGGTCTCTGGTCATTAATCGTTATTGTTGCCCATTTTGGTTGTCATTTTGCGGTGCAAATCTGTGGCAAATACGTGTGAGAGAGAGAGAGGGAGAGTGGGATACCTGAGCGAACTCATTCTATTTCTTTACTATCATCATCTCTATCTATATATATATATATATATATATGTCTATCTATCTATCTATCTCAGCCGGGTGGTTGTTTCCTGTGACCAGCAGCTGCCTGCTTCGAGCTGAGCTCGCCCTAAGGGTCTCGTCCCGTCTGTCACAGGATATGCGCAGCGCTCCTGCTCAATCCGTCTCCCTCTCTCTCGCTCTCGCTCTCGCTCTCGCTGTGCGATAAATTTGAAATAATTTGATGCGTCTTGTTTTATTTGACAGGCAAACAAATTCGTCGCCCATGGGCAACAAATCGTTGCCCAAGTTCTACCTGGTGCTGTGCAGCGCTTCCTGCGCTCCCTTTTTGGCCAGGGCGCAATGTAAACACACAAGTCGTCAGCCTGTGCGGCAATTAAAAGAAATGTTCGGCTTTTATGTAGGGAATTTCAATTTATAGATTAAAGTTTATCCCCTCGCCCTCCCTCTCTCTCTCTCTCTCTCTCTCTCTGTGTCACTTTCTCTCTATTTGTTTGCTGACTCTACCTTTGCTTGCATTGTGGACACGTGTGTTTGTCCTGCCTGGCGCTGTTGTCATTTATCAATTGTGCCCAGGCCATTAAAACTTCAATTAAAAAGAGTCCATAAGAACACTATAAATAATATGTGGCATGGCTTAAGAACAATGTAAGACATGTAATTGTTACAAAATATCAAGAAACTTTGTGGTCAAGGTGTTTGAATGGGTTTGAAAGCAGACGAAGTGTAGCTTTTGTTAGTTGCTTAGGCGGCTGGGGAGGGATAGAAGATGTATAGAGGAATTTTGAGTTGAATAGAGTTTTTGATAAAAGTGTGTGTTTATGATAGAGAAAGACCTGCAGAAGAGGAGTGGGAGGGTGAGAGAGGGAGCTAGTGAGAAGGCGAAAGAGAGAGCGAGCGTTTGGCTGACTTAGGGCTAAAAATGTTTTCGATTGGCAAATAACTGGGATAATATATGGAAGCTCTATGTCTATATAGTATTATTAGAGTATGGTTAGAGGAAAAAAAAAACAAAATTTAAAATCTATGGTTTTGTTATCGATTTTTTTATCGAAACTTTCAAAGAGGAAAGGAGGAAGAAGACTTGAGAGAGAGAAGGAGACAGAGACGATGTGTCCAACTAGCAGATGGACATTATAATAAAGAATATAAAAAATCTATAAGACTATATAGTATTTCTAGTTAACAGCAAAAAATTGAAAATCGATAGTTTTGGTAACGATTTTTTATCGAAAGTTCTGAAGAGGAAAGGAGCGAGAAGGAAGGAGGATGAAGAAATGAGAGGGATACGGAGAGAAAGAGAGAGAGAAATTGAAAGAGAAAAAGAAAGACAAAGAGAAAGAGAAAGAGAGAGAGAGAGAGAGAGAGTTAGCTGAGCTCAGAGCCTATAGTACTTTAATATAATATGAAGAATCTCTATCTATACGATTTCTCGATGCTATCGATGTACAGACTAATGTATAGATTAAATTTATTGATTATTTGAAATAATTTTGATCTTGAAAAGGATCTACAGAAACATCCATCGATAGTTTTGCTAATGAAGTGTTATCGAAACTTTTAAATTTGATTGATTATTTGAAACAATTTTCATCTACATAGTAAAGAATCTGCAATAGGATCTATTTAGGCATTTGTAGTAGAACTACTTTGCTAGATAGACAAATCATTCTAGATGTAGTGCTACGCATCAGCCACGCCTACTTTAGTCAGTCAACTACTTCAAATTCATAAACTGTAATGTCATTATTATCTCACAAGAGGCTCGAGCTTAACATAAACAGTTTCTATATATTTTCTATAGAATTGAATCTTGAGCGCTTAGCTAGTTAAGCCTTCTAGTATTGAATATATTGTTTGCTTTGTGTTTCAATTGAATGCGTTAGATTATGTTAGATTATGTGACAATGCTGCGCTGACATGCAGTGCAACATTGTCTAGCCGACAACTCAGCTCAATTCTATGGCCAATGATGGCAAATATTTTCATTTTATTGGCCGTTAAGTTGCTTTTGTTGTTGTTGTTGTTGTTGTTGTTGTTGTTGGTTGCAAGTTGCAACTAATATGCAACTATTGGCAATGGCAATGCGCCGCCTGCTCGCCTATGTCTGCACTTAACTTTCTTACACTTTGGCAGCTTAACTTTTGCTGCGTCCCTTTAGCCATTTTAATATTTGCATTATAAGCACTTTAAACCATTTAAACTTGCCCCCAATGGCGGCCAGGATAATGCGCTTTCACAGCGAGCAAAATAATATAAAAAAGCGAAAGAGAGAGAGAGAGCGAACAAGAAAAGCCAAACTGACAAAAAAAAAAAAGCGGGGGAAAACTGGGCAAATGCAAATAGCAACAAAAACAAAAACAGATAGGAAAAAGTTCACAACAGGCGGAAAAAAAAGAGAGAGACTGAAACTTGAATTGCTTGGGCAAAATAAAATAGAAAAAATGCAATTTCCGTACAGACGCACACATTTTCCGGCCAACAAATGCATATAGAAAGGAAAATAATATTTAAAATATATCTATATACATATATAATATAAAGAGATAACTGTATATATATGGAGAGTAAAGAATGCGGCGCGAGCACCACAATTTACCAACTAGAAAATAAAAATCAAATATTAAATAAATAAATGCTCGAGCAGCTTACACTTTTAAAGCTTTCAATTGTTTTACAATTAGAATTTGAATTTCAAATATTTTATAAAGTATTAAATTTAGGTAAAAAAAAATATATATATAAATAATAAATATATATAAATAATAAATATATATAAATATATAAAAATATATTTTTGAAAATTTTGTTAAAATACCAAAAAAAAAAAAAATTATAATAAAATATAAATAATAAATATATAAAAAATAAGTAAATGAAATACAATTTATTATAATAATTAAATAAATTTGATCAAAATAAAATAAATATATTAATATAAAAATTAATTTTATTATTATTTTTTTTTATTATTTTTATATGATTCATTTTATTTCTATTATTTTTTATTATATTTTTATATATTTTTTTTTAAATTTTAATTTTGTCAATGAATTATAATTTTAAATAATTTAATATATATTATTTTTATCATTGTATAAATATATTAAAAATATATTATTTTTTATCAATATTTTTTTTCTTCACTTTCGACATTTGAGAAATTTTTCTTATATCATATATTTTAGTAGAAATATATTTAAACATATATTTGACTAACATATTGATATATGTAGAAGAACATTGTAGTATTTGGCATATATATTAAACTTTCATTTTTCCGTCAAGCCAATCATAATGCGCTGCAAATAGTGTGAGTGAGAGACACAGAGAGATAAAGAGAGAGAGAGAGACCAATATAGTTCTATGCAAAACTGCAAACATCAAACGGCAGACACATCTCCATCTATATAACTCTTTATACATACATATACACATTCAATATATATTTATGCATGTATGTGTATATGGTGTCTATGAGTGTGATATTTGAAAATCAAAGCGAAAGTTGTGCTCGGCTGCTGCTGCTGCAGCAGGATGCTTTGGCATCCTTGGCTCGGCGCAAACTTTTGTCATGAATTGAGGCTTGGGAAATGTGCGAGAAAAACACATCAAAGCAATCAAAAAGTGACGCCAGAGCAATTGAAAACTTTTCGCATGAACAAAACCAAATAAAAATAAGAAGAAGAAAGAAAAAAAAAACCGAAAAGAAGAGAAAAAACATTATTATAGAAAATGCAAACGCATCAATGCATGCTGAGGGCGTGGCGACGCCCACAAAACGAAAAGGAAAAAAAAAAGAAATCAGCGCCAAATGCCAATTGCCAAATGACATCCTAGCTCGAACTTTTCAACTCTTTCGCCTACACACACATTCACTCACTCTCTCTCTCTCTCTCTCTCTCTCTCTCTCTCTCTCTCTCTCTCTCTCTCTCTCTCTCGTGCTGTCCTTGTCGCTGATGCATTGTCCTTGCTTATGTTAATGGCTTTGTTTGGCATTGATGGCCGTTGGCCAAGAAACTATGCAAAATGCTCATTCAAATAATGACTGCTCTATATGCACATACATGCATATATACACAAATATATATATCGTATATATATCTTCTCTTAATGTTCCTATTTTGCCAAAAACTTGCGCACAAACTTAAATAATTTGCACATAAAATATAATTTAATGTTTGGCCCCGTTCCATACTTTGTGGCTATTGGATGGGTTAGCTGGGTTGGCTGGGCTGGTGTTGGGGCGTGGCGAATTTGACTTGCATAAAAAAAATGGGGTCAACTGCATAGAATGTGAAATGTGTTTGGCAATTTGGCCAAAAACGAAATATAAACCAAATAAAGAGCCAAGTCAAGTCAAGAAGAAAGCAACATTTCGCTCAAGGGTCAGCAAACAGTGTGGCAAAACACATTTGAACAGTTGCTAATTGTTGAAGCGTTGGCAAATTCAAATGCTTAATTAATTTGCATAAAATACATGTATATATATGTTATATATATTAACTGTATGCTGTATGACGTATTGCATCGTTAAATGGAGTTCTCATATTATTTGAAATTTTACAGAAATTGCTAGAAATATAAATGAGACTGTTAATCTTAGATTTGTTTATCCATTATTTATTATCTTGATATTTATATATTTATATTTATATATTTATCTAGAAAATATCTAAGAATATATATTATAAAGCTTGGGAAATATAAAAAAAAAATATTATATATAATATATACAAAAGTTTTTCAGTATTGAAAATTTAGATAAATAATCTCTTGAATCTAGATTAATATGATTTCTGTCTCTCTCTCTCTACTGCTCTCCAACTGTTTTTTGCTCTCTCTCCATCGATCTAGAGATCCTCGTCGCTCTCTATATCTTTTGTTATGACTCCCTCTCTCTCTCCCCCTCTCTTTCTATTTTTCGCGCTCTCTCTCTCTCCTTACTGCTCTCCAGCTTATTCTCTCTCTCTCTCTCTCTCTCCTTACTGCTCTCCAGCTTATTCTCTCTCTCTCTCTCTCTCCTTACTGCTCTCCAGATTATTCTCTCTCTCTCTTTTTCTACTGTTCTCCAGCTATTTCTCTAATCCTCTGTCTCTTTCTATATCTTTTGTTATGACTCTCTCTCTCTCCCTCCCTCTCTCTCTTTCTATTTTTCGCTCTCTCTCTCCCTACTGCTCTCCAGCTTATTCTCTCTCTCTCTCTCTCTCTCTCTCTCTCTCTCTCTCTCTCACTGCATCTTCTCCATCGATCTCTAATCCTCTCTCTTTCTTCTCTCTCCCTCTTCTTTCTCTCTTTTCTACTGCTTCTCCAGCTGTTGCTCACTAATTCTCAGTCCCACTCTCCATCGCTTCCATCGATCTATAATGTTCAAATTTTAAATGCTAAAGGTATCTCCCACATATCTCCCAGAAAAGTTTCAATCAAAGCAATCATATATGTTTTTTTTTTCGCTTTTCAATAGCCTTTGCAACACTGTCAGTTGCAGCATTCGCAACACTGTTCGGGTACACAAGTGTCTGGGCACCTACAGCCAGATCAGCCAGCCCAGGGCGTTCGCTCTTCTCACTTCCTCGTTAGGCTGAAGTGATAGGGGAGATAAAAACAAAAGGCAATAAAAGAAAAACTCGACATTTGTTATTGTTGTGATTGTTGAGCACGTTGCACTCTTATGTGGGTGCTACACGCTTGCCCTCTCTCACTCACTCTACTGCTCTCTCACTTGCTCTTTTGTTTTTTTGTTGCTGTTGTATTTTTGGGCAATTGCAATTTGAACTTTTTATTTTTTCGGTGCACTGGTCAGGCTTGACTGCATTTGTAGCCGTATCCATATCCATGCAGCTTTTTGTATCTGCAGCTATATCTGTATCTGTATCTGTATCTGTGCATTGGACTGCCGTCCCGTATTTAAATAGCAAATGATTAGCTTCAATTGGCTTCAATTGCGTAGAACGCAAGCAGCTCGTGCATACCCCAAATTGATATAGTTTTTTTTTTTGTTGTTGTTGAAGAAGAAGAAAATATGTGTAACCCAGACGAGCCAGAAGTCAAGTCAGACGTCCCCTTGGACACTAACCACCCAGCCGCCCACCCATCAACCAAATCATCCAATCTGTTGCTGCGGGCCACGCACATTCATTTCGCATTCGATTTGACTTTGTTTTCATATTTCTCCCGCGCTCTCTCTCCCGCTCTCTCTCTCTCTCTCGCATTTGATGAGAGTTGCCCAAGTGTTAGGCAAGTTAAATCATTTCGAAATTGTTGAACAGCAGCAGCTCGAGCTCTTCCGCTTGGCCTCCTTATGCCAAATAGCTAAAAGTGTCTGCGCACATATGTAATCGCATGGATATGAAGTGCCATTCGGTTGATATTCAACTGAATGCAAATTCTTCAATCGAATTGCTCGCCAAGACAACGCTGCCAATGCTTATAGCTGGCCCACTTCTTGAATGTGATCACTCTCTCTCTTTCTTGCTCTTTCTCTGCCCATCTCTTTCTATTTGTGTTCTATGATAAACTTGAAGGCAAAGATACTTTGAAGCTGCTCACAGACAGCGCACACTTAATCTAACAAGCTTTCAGTTTAAGATAAGCACAGGCACTTCAAGAGGCCATAGACCCATGTTGATTCCAAGAAAAAAACGAAAGGAAAAACTAATAAATATTTGAGGAAAAATATAAAAAAAAAAAAAATATAATATTTTTGAAAAAGCCATAAAAAAGCAAAACACTTAAGACTTGAGCAATAAAATATAAAGAAAAATAATTATAATTAATCCATTAATGGGAATTGAAATGACATGTAGATAAGCATTCAAGTAAATCATGCATTAACTAATTGATTAGACTTGGCAATTAAATCATAATTTATTAGTAACTCAATTACAGCTCGAAATGGGCATAGAAATCTTTAGAGTGAACATTTTCATATTAATATATATATATATATATATATCTATATATATCTGAAAGCCCTTCTCAAATTTCTAATGCTCTCCCTCTCTCTTTCTCTATTATATTAAACACTTCTCCAGCGACTGTCAAAGTTTTGTCATTTAGTGCGCTTAATTGAACACAATTCTCTGCATTATTTTTGAGTTGTGCGTTGTTGATTTTATTTTATTTATTTTATTTTTTTTTTTTTTCGTCTTCATTTTGGGCCGTGGGCGCAACAAAAACAACAACTTCTGGCAGACAAACTGGCGACGCGCCCAGAAAAACAGCTCCTGCTGCTTCCTGTTTCATAATCAAATTGAAGTCGTTTGCAGCGCGGGTATGATGCACTTGTGTTGCGCCATGTAACATGTAGAGTCATCAGAAAAGAAAAGAATATTGAGTCCATTTCGGAAATTTGCTCTCATTGCATAGCTTTATCTATATGCAGATTAAACACATATATATATTTTTTTTTATGATCTGTTCAATATCTATACAAGATCATGAGCTAGGGTATTTCATGTTCATGCTGCTCTGCTTCGTCGCTCTCTCTTTTTGTTGTTCTGCATTTTGTTCTTTATATATTTTGCACGTAACTGCGAAATGTTTCTTAATGATTTTAAGCATTAAATTTGTGCAACGTCGCATGTCCATGACCTTTGTGTGTGTGCGGTGTGCGGTGGTGTAGGGCACCCACAATACAGCATAAGACACGCACACACACACACACACACACACACACACACACATACATACATACACGGAGGCATACAGTGAGCTGTGCAGCTGCAAATTAAAAGTTAAACGTTGCGTGCTGCGCCTGTTTATCTTACGGATGCGCCCTGGGATGCATCACTCACTCAACTCGAGCGTAGCATTTAACTCATTCGTATAAAAGATACACACACACACACACACACACACACACACGCACACACACTGTGCAAACAAACAAAACTGACGGCGGCTTCTGCCATTCATGATGTTGCACTCGATTAAAAATGTGCTCGTATCTTTAGCTGCCTTTAGAGTTTGCCTGCCTACTCGCACGCTCGCTGCCTTCGGCTCTCTCATTGGCTCACTCGCTCACTTGCACACGCGCTTGCTGTCTTTGTCTCGCCCTGTCTCTCTGGCTTGTTCTGTGGATGCTGCGGCGGCTGTTTCTGGTTGTTGTTGTTGTTGTTGTTGTTGTTGTCGCTTTTGTTGCAGGAAGTGCTCATCTTCATTTACTTTGTTGCCTCTCGACGTCGCCAGGGACTGCACTGCCTGCGCTGCCTTTCAGATTATTGCCAATTTACATTGCCATCTCCCTCTCTCTCTCTCTCTCTATCTGTCTATCACACTCTGTTTGCTAATTAAATATCTATGAATGGCGGCTTCCCAGTTGACAAATTCGTGCAGTTCTTCCTCTTCTTGTTGATTTTGCCCTCTCGCTCTCTCTCGCTCTCTCTCTCGCTCTCTGTCTCATTCGCTGTCGCTGTCATTTCATTTTCATTTAGTTTCTTCTTTTTAAAATTGGCACAGGAAATTGCTTTAATTTTCATTGAGTGTTCTTCAGCTACAAAACCGAATTGCCAATTGCTTTGCTTGGTGTTGTCTGCTGATATTTATGCGCGCGTGCCGCATGCGGCATGCCTCACAACACACACACACACACCACACACACAGAGACACTTCACATTGCTCTAGACTACAGGCAACAGCCGCCACAACAGCCACACTCACACAGCGACACTTAAACGATTTTCATTAATATGCGTGGAGCAGCAACAACAACAACAACAACAACAATCAAGCTACAACCAACTGACAACAACCGCAAAGACATTACAAGAAATTTGCGTTCAGTTTTTGGCATTGCGGCAAAGCGTATCGACAGTGCCCCCTCCAGTCTCTCTATCTCTCTCTCTCCCTCTCTCTCTATCTCTCCCACACTGTGTTGTGTGTGTGTGTGTGGCATGTGATTTGTCACCTGCAGCAATTGATTTTGGCAATTTAATAATTTCATTTTCTCATTAATATGCATCAGCAATAAATATTTAATAGCCAAATTAAATGTACTTAATTTTATGCACTTTTGAATCTCCAATAAAAGAAATGAATATATTGAAAATAAATATAGATTTGTTATTTGAATACATATTAAATCATATATTATAAATATTATATATAGATTATTGCAATCCATAACAGAGTAGAGCGAGCTAAAGGCTAAACATTTAAATAAATCCACATTATATGTTATATACTTATATATATGGGCATTTCTCCAGATAAGTCAGCTTCTATAGCCTTCGACTCTTTCGTTTTCTTTTGTATTTAGCTTGAATCGGAATCGAAATCGAAATCGAAATCTATTAGCTATAAGCTAACTACATTGAAAATCTTTGAAGGATCTTATTCATGCTTGAGAACTCAATTAAGAACTCTCGAAACAGAGAGAAGAAAAACAAATATATATACCACTCTCTCACAATGTGAATGAGTATAAAAATAAACATTTTAATAGACTTCTTTAGGCAATTCACGAGTGCAATTAAATCGCTCAGCTAGTTCAAACTCTAACATCAATCAATGGGCAATCAATCCACAGCCAATTAGCCATCAATCAGCGCTAACCAAATTGTTTATACAGTAAATGCCTGAAATGTGTTGAACATCAATTATATATATATACATACATATATCTCCAAATATATATATACATGTCGAAAAGATCATGAATGGCCCAAGTTTCGATTATTATAAAACACACAAAGATTGAGTTGGATTTTTGTAAAACATTTTTTTATTGGCCATGTTTGGGGCTCGGGGCAATTAAGTCGAGTGGTGTTAGGTGAGCATTATGCATAGATCTCAAATGGAGCAACACTTGATGCTACTTCTAATGCCATCGCCATGCATCGAAACTGTGCCGCGAGCATTAAAAACCAATGAAAAATGTCAGACGAAAGTGGAAAGTGGAAAGAGTTGCTATGGTGGGGGGAGGGCGAGAATATAGTATTGTAGTTCAGACAGTCGTCACCTCTGCGCACCCACTCGAGAATCAAAAGAAATGAGATACACACACACACACACACGCACACGCACACACACACTCGCTCATAGTTGAGCGCATTTCTCAAGCGCTTTGCATTCGCAACGCTTTGATCTATGCGAATGAAGAAAGAAGATAGAGAAAAATAAAAGCAAACAAAACTAAAGTCTAGCAGCAATGGGGGGGTATTTGGGGGAAGGCCATTGTGCTTAAGAACTCTTTGTTGTTGTTTTTAGAGGCAATCGAATCGATTGATTGGCAACTGGTCAGCGGCGCGTTTCATTCATTGGCCAAAATCGAAAAGCCGCAAAAGCCGCTAAACTCAAACCCAATGCCAAAAATACAAAAAAAAATAAAAATAAAAACAAAGTGCGAAGCCAAAGAATCAGCCAAACGGAAAGCACGCAAATAGCCCAAAAACAGCAGCAACAATAGACGCGCAGCTTGGGGCGTGTATGGTATGGGGGCGTGGCCAGGGCAGGCGGCGGCCATTTTAGCTATTTTTATTTAATTTTTTGGCCATTTTCTCAAGCTAGCCAACAGTTCGAATTTGGTATCTTACACACACACACACATAGACACAGAGATGCAGATACAAATACATACTCAGCTAGAGATACATACTCTCTACAGATAGATTTTTATTGCGTCGCCCGCAAATTGTTCCCCCGGGGGCAGCACAGCGCGTTCCATTGGATACACTTCGATTTGCTAGATTTGAGAAGGCGCGCAAAGTGTGGCAGCCACAGCTAAATGTAGCTAAGTAACCAAATATCTATGTATCTAAGTAGCGAAGTATCGAAGTATCGAAGTATCTCTAAGTATCTGCAGCTATATGTAGCTATATGTAGCTATGTATCTTTTTAGCTACATTGCTGAATTTGAATGTATCTTTGACTAATGATGAACGCTTGCAAGTGTGACCCAACTTTTGGCCCATTTGCAAGATATGTTCCTTGGGCCGCAGCAAATTTATTAGAAATCATATATCAAAGGTCCAATCCTCCCCCCAGCGCCGCAGCGCTCTCAAACTTTTCGTTCGTTTCTGTTGGCATATTTGTCAGTGTGGCATTACTAACTGGTGATTACGAGCGGAAGTCGACAAAATATTTCACTTCATTTGCTTTTATTTATATATATATTTTGGTAAACAGAAGAAGAACGACAAAAAAAAAAAAAATAAAAACGAAGCCAAACAAAATAAAGAAAATAAAAATCCAAAAAGTAGAAAAGTTGCGGCGGAAATTCATGTAGCTAAATTTAAAACGCAACCGAATGAGTTGCGTCGCTGGATCTGTATCTCTATAGCTGTATCTCTATAGCTGTATCTGTATCTGTATCTAGCTATAGCTGCTGCTGCTGCTGCTGCTGCTGTATCTCTCGGCCGCTTTTCATCAATGGACCTGAATAGCTGGCGCTATGCCAATTATTGTTGCAGTTGTCACGTTGGCAACGTCGCACTGCCAGCCAGTTTGTCATTTTGGCCTGTCAGCTTGGAGTTCCTTATGTACGGCCTCAACCTCTTCCATCTCTATCTCTATCTCTATCTATTTTGATCTCCTTCTCTAACGCGCCAGCCAATTTGCATGTGTGTACAAATTTTCATTCATTGCCAGGCAAAATGCAAATAAAATGCTTAAGCACAAGCTCAAATAGAGATTGCAATAGATGTAGCTCTTACTCTCTCTCTCTCTCGCACACATACACTCTCTGTCGCTCTGCCTGTGTGTGTGTGTGTGTGTGTATTGACATTAGAATCTGCTGGCATTTGCCTCTGCACCATTCACAGCTTTGTTGACTGAGATTCAGACTCGGAAGTTCAATAACTTGACAAAATGTTTCATTTGCAGTTCAAATTACATGCAAAATACCAAAAGGAAAATACTGACAAAAAAAAAAAAAAAGAACGAAAGAAAGCATAAAATGCTAGCTTACCTAGTTTTTCAGTTACCAAATGGTATTTTTAAAGCATTTGCTAGTATTCTACAGTTTTTATTTATTTATGTATGCTAGTTTAAGCTGAGAGTATTTAAATAATACTAAAATTGTCAATAAATGTAGTAAAAAATTTTAATTATAGAAAAATACCAACAATGGTATTTTTTCAACCATTTGCTGGTGTTCTGCAATTTGAAAGTTGAGGATATTAAAAAAAAATTATCAATAACAGCTAAAGAGTATTTAAAATACCAACATTGAAAATACCAACATTTTAAAATATCAAAATAATGCAATATTCATAATATAAAATTTATGCTACTGATAGAAGTTTGAATTTATGTGCGGTATTTTTAGTATTTAAAAAACACATATTGGCCTTATGGTCTAAAAAAGAAATACAAAAGTTGTTGGTAACAAATTCTGCTTTAAAATGTAATACTATCTTTTGATAGCCTCCATACCGGGCAGTATTTTCAGTATTTTTACATATTTTATTGCACATTTGCTTATATGAATATGAGTATTTGTATATAATTTATTTTGTAATATTTATGTTAAATACCTAAACGATATTCTTATGCTTGTCTCTATACCTAACAGTATTTTTTAGTATTTTTTAAAACATATTTTGTGCTCATTCTTGATATGATATGGCTATTATTGTTGTTGGTATTTTTATGAAATTTATTTATGTAAAATATCAAACACAGATATTTAAAAAAAAAATATTTTGAAAACAAAATTATACTCTGAAGTGAAGTAGTATTTAATACCGTTTTTTTTAAATAAATTTTTTGTTTATTCCTTTAATATCTTAATAGAAATTTGTATGTAGGTCCAAGTTTTTTTTTTTTTTTTGGCCTAGTTAGTTGAGCTCTTGTTGAATCATAAGAAACACTTGTAGAAAATTCATAATAATAATAATAAGAAGAAGAGGAAGAGGTAGTAGCTATAGAGAGTCAGAGTTGGTGCCACACTTATTAGAATGCATTTGCTAATGAAGAAGCAACGTTGTCTGTGGCTGCGGCTGCTGCTCTTTTGTCGACCCATCAAATTTTCAACAGCAATCCGAGAAATGGATATGAACAGTATATCTAGAATATATGTGTGGAGAGAGTGGGAGAGTGGGAGAGGGCGGTTGGGTGCTAGAGTGGGGGCTGTGGACCCTAGACAAGTGCAATGGCCGCCTAATTGCGCTGGCAAGTGCCACACGAGAGTCAGCCGAACATGCCAATCAACACCCGTGCCAGCTGTTTGGCAGGGGTACAAGGCGGCCAGAGGGAGTGTGTGCATATAGACATATACATGTACATATATATATATATATTTATATATGTATAAATATATATGTGTGTTTGCTAGAGGGTTGCGCGGCATTGCGCGCACTGCCCTCGACATGAAGCAAAGCACTTTGTTTGTAATAGTTTTTCCTCTTTTCTTTTCATTTTTCTCTGGCATTCGAAAAGTTGTTTTATTTGCCATGCAGCTCATTTTATGAGCAAGTTTTCGGCTCTGTGTGTGTGTATGTATGTATGTGTGTGTGTTTTTTTTTTTTTTTTAATAATTCTCCACCAACTGCCCCCAACTCATTTTGAATGTTTCTCTGTGGCTCTGTTGCTCGGTTGTGGTACGAGTCATATATGCGTCTGATAATTATTATGGCACTCTTGACGCCTTTATGATGTGTAAAACGTTTTGCAGCCAGCGGCCTGCTGATGGATGTGCCAATAAACTCTGACTATATAGTTGAGCATAAATCGAGCAGCTGTTGTGATTCAATGAGAGATATTTTGCAGTCGATGCAGTTGGCGTTGCAGAGATGTGATTCAATAATCCAGCAGCTAAAGATCTCACTTTGCTGATATATTTGAAAGAGTTTTTGGCAGGCTATAGGAATTCGAGAACTAGCTGAGATCTCTATCAGGAAGAGATATATCATAGTATAGCTGAGAGTGTAGTCAAGTAAGTCTGTCAAACTTTTTCTCATACTTTTGCTAGGCGACTTGGCTCTTGTTATAGTTATAGTTGTTATAGTAAAGGTTTTATTCATTTATTTTTTTTTTTTTTTTTTTTTTTTTAATTTTATTTTGTAGATAGTTTGTCTAAATCATTAGCAACTAGTTTCAGAACGGCTACGTTTTTAGCGACTCGTTTGGCATGCAAATGTGTGGCATCAAAGTTTATCGTTTGGTCTAATCTCTTTGGCTCTTTGGGGCATGCCCCATGTAGCCATAGCCGAGCTGATCTCTGTTTGCCTCATTTGAAATGCAAAACCTTGAACAATCTCTTCAGCTGATAAGCTGATCAAAGCAGCAACAGCAGCAGTTTTATTTCAACTATGTTTGGGTTTTTAACACCTCTCGAAACTCGGGCAGAGCCGACGTTAACGAGCCACTCGCCTCGCGACACACGATACACCAGAAAGAAAAAAAAAAAAAACATACCTGAAGAAAAACAACAAGAAAAGAGCGATCCGATCCCAGTTTCCCAGATACTTGCCAGCTTAAGCAGCACGTCTAGGCGTTGTGTGTGGCTTAACTGAGAGAGTTTTATTTCCCTACCAGGCGGTCTGCCGTTGTTGATCTTTGCCAGGGTAACTTAGACAGGGGCTTAGCAGTTCGGCCAAATGGCTTGTTACAGCGTCCGCTGAAGCGCAACGTAACGTACATAACGTTACTTTCTTCGGCTGCCCCTACGGCTCCATGAGGTTTCCTTTTGGCTGTGGCTCGATTTGGTGACTGCTGAAGCGACAAATGTGTCTGCGATTTGTGTGGGGGCGAATTCTCTTGTCATTGTGATTGTTGGATTCAAAAAAAAAAAAAGGGTTTTCTGTTTTTTTCTTCTCTCTCTCTCTCTCTCTCATTTTTACATCTTTTGTGCATGACACGATCAAATTTGGTGTGGGCCGAGCAGATGCAACCATGTTTCAAGTTTCTTCCTCATTGTATTTGTATTTTCTGTGCGCACACACACACACACCGTTTCTTGTTATAGTTTAACAAGCTGTCGAGCCGTTTGATGGGCTCGCTCTTCAGTCGCAGCGAGGCAATCAAAGCAATCAACTCATCAAATGGCCTATCGATTTCATGACTTACTGCACAGCCAACTAAGCATCGAACATAAATAAACGATAAAAAACCGACAATGAAATTAAGCAAAATTTAGGATGTGCCTCATGTGCAGCTAAAAACTACAATTTCTATGCAAATTCAATGGGAATGGGAATCAGAATGGGAGTGGGAATCGGAATGGGTCAAGCATGTCACTTCGTATAGCATTTATGCCTATAAAAAATAGACGAGAGAGCAACTAACGGCAATATCAGATATGTTTGTTGATTAGCAGCTAGTGAAGTGTTTTTGGAATTCATGGAATTCCTTAAACTGAAACTGTTTCAGTTTCAGTGTTTAACAAAGACATCAATTGCTATATATGCGTTCGATCTGAAAAGGAAATCGATATCGTTAGTCCATTAAAAACACTTTTAACTGCATTGCACTTTAATATATTTTCCATTGTATGATCAAATTAACGATTTATAAGTCATTGAAGAATACATAAGGAGAATAAGTTTTCGATATTGTTATCGATATCATCTTGAGTACATCAGAAAGTCTTATAAAGCAATAATGATTTAACAACAACTCTAAATACGTTCGTTAATCAATTTATTGATAATTAAGCTTTATGCTGAGTGCATAGAGAATCGATAATAATATCGATAACATTTAAAATCACTTAAAAGATCATTAAGTGTATATCATTTAATGTGTCTTCCATATAGACATACATACAACAATCAATCTACTCATAATTTAGTTTTTATTGAGTAAACAGAGTATCGATAAAGGTATCGATAACATTTGAAGTAGTTCAAATTTCCATGATTAGCTTCTTATTCGGGATACATTTTCTATCAATCAATCATTTTAATAAGCAATTAAGTATATGCAAGCAATCGAGTATCGATAATGATATCGATAACAACTAAATTACTTGAGCACACTCCAAACAGCATCTTATTCGTTATATGCTCTCGATATCAATCTCATATATTTGGTGAAAGTTAACTTCTTGATAACTTCAGTTCCCATTTATGGCTCATTCTAGCTCGAATCAGTTCCATTTGTCGCTCCACAGCACTGCCATATAAGCTTCATTGGATTATCTCAATCTATTTCCATTAAAACGAAGTTCAACTTTTTCATTTTTGTTTTGTTTTTGTTTTTTGTAGCTTTTAAAAAGTTGTACAAATGTGTTTCGTACTTCTTAAATTTGCCTTAAATTCGTCGATTAGGGCTTTCCATGCCACGCCCTCAATGCTGGCCCTCCCCCAAAAGTCAAGCAAGCATTTGCGGTATCTGCTTTTCTCAGGATTACGGCGCGCCATAACGTGTCCTGCAGACGCCCTTCTCAGAAAAAAAAAAAAAAAAAACACCAAAAATTGTTCGAATGTTTTGACAAAACAACTTTTTTCACTTAGCGCTGCTTAAACAACAATAAGAGAAATGTGGACAACAAATGGGCATGGGCTGTGGCAGTGGTGCTGTTGCTGTTGCTTGGGTGGTGCGTTTGGGGGGCGTGAGTCGGCGCTGCTCTTGCTTTATTAGCTCAACTTTTTGTTCGCTTAATGTCAAAGATACAAATACATTTTGGGCGCTATGCTCATGCTTCCATTGCCTTTTACGAGCTGTGTGTGTGTGTGTGTGTGTTTGTTATTGTAGCCCATGTTGTTGCTGTTGTTGTTGATAGCAATCAAAGGCACGAAAATCCCAAGCAGTCGCTGCTTAGGCTTTGCCCTGGACCTTAAGTAATATGTGGCCTGCAATCTGTGTGATTTTTTTGTTTTTTTTTTTTTGTACACAGCAAAGTCAAAGCAGTTGCTCTTCTATACACACACAAATAACACATATGTGTGCCGTGTGTGTGTGTGCATTTGCCATTTGCATGCGCTGTGTGTTAATGCTTTTCATCTCGTTGCTACGCTTCGTTCTCTTCACTTGATGTATCTTTGTATCTCTCAGCTACTTCTTCGACTCGCTGTTGTGTATCTTTGCTGCTCTCTCTTTCTTACACACACTCTCTCTCTCTCTCTCTCTCTATCTATCTTTTTTTTTTCCTGCAGCATTGTCGACTTATTTCATTTTCAGTTTCATTAAATAACAAATTGCTCTTTTGTCATATGTGAGAGTGTGAGCGAGCGTGTGTGTGTGTGCGTAAGCTTAACTTTTTATTATGCTGAGCGTACTTTATTCACTTTCTTTCTTATTTGCTACGCTTGCGTTGGGGTATTATAATTCAGTCACGGCAGATGAGAGATTACATGCGTATATATTCATGTAGATATACATGATATATATATATATATATATATATATATATATATATATATATATGTTCATGATTTAACAGGAAATGAAACACATTTGTGATCAGACAAAATGCATATAGATTGATAGATCAATTATTTGAAATAAGTTTGTATGGATATGGGAAATCATGAAATCAATATCAATATGAAAAGGAAAATCAAATCTATGCTCAGCCAGCTAAAGATCAACTATACTATATATATCTTTGTTTTATAGTCAATAGCTCATGGTCTCTGTAGACCAAAGTCGTATATAACTTTGAGCTAAAGTCAATAGTCATAGCCCTTAGATCATAGATCATAGACAATAAAGTATAGAGCATGCATAATAATATTAATATTGTATATTATTATCATACATATATGTATATATATTCTGTATTCAATGCCCATGTAAGGGCATTAAATATTCGCCTATATCACTTATTTAGCTCCGCTTCTTTTGTTAATCTTCTATGCTCTTTTGTTGTAATAAAACATAAGAAGAAAAGAAGAAGAAGAAGCAGAGGCTTGTTTGCTCCACATACGCACCCCAAACTCCCACCTTTTCCCTCTCACTCACTCTCACTTGCACTCTTAAGCAATTTGAAGTTTTGATGCTTTCAATAAATATTAACATTTTTAGCAACATCATCCCACCCTTATATACACACACGATGAATTGAAGAGCGCCCTACTCCACCCCCCCTCCACACACACTTGGCTGGCTCTTATCAAGCTTTATTGTTGCAGCTATTGCTGTTGCTCTTGTTGCTGTTGTTGTTGTTGTTATTTTTAGTTAGTAGTCACCATTTTTCATATTTATGAAATGCCTTCAAAGATTTTAATCTTATAGCCGAGCAGCAGACACGAGTCGCTCACCGGCAAACCCTTGAGCCCAAAAAATATAACAAAAAACAGCAAAAATCTCATAACTGCGGGCGGCCCTTTGTAAGAACCGTTAAATTCTTTTTCGCATGCCGCTTAGCATGCGCGTGTGTGTGTGTGTGTGTGTGTGTGTGTGTGTGTGTGTGTGTGTGTGTGTGTGTGTGTGTGTGTGTGTGTGAGGATGTATGCCTAGCTCTGATAAGTTATCGTTGGCGCTTCAACCTGTTTAAGGCCGTCCGCAAATGTAAACTTTGACTTTTGACAAGATGTTTTCGTTTCCCTTGAAGTGGATTTACTTTCTGTTGAGAGAGCTCTGCTTACTCTACTTCTTCTACTTATTTTTACTTGATCTATTTACATTTGATTTCCCAGGGAATTAGCAGCATATGCCATTTAAGTTGACCCCGTGGGATTTGTCAAATGAAATGTTTGTGGTTTTTATTATTAATTGACTTTAATCTTTGCTGCGAGGCAAACAAATTTCCTATGAATTCCCATAAGTTAGGGTAAACAATTTACAATGCGCTAATAGCTGAAATAACTGGGAATATATGTATATTTAATATATAGCTCAGGTCTGCTTAGCTAACAGATAAGTTTTATGTAGAGGAAAGATATAGATAAAGATATAGATATGCATAGAGCTAAAGCTATGCAGCAATATCATTTATTATATTTTAATTATAATAATAATAATATTTACTTTCCTCCAAGTACTAAGATTTTGCTAAAAATATTATATAAAATATCTGGAATGCTCTTTGCTGACTTTCCCCTAATCAAATTGTAGAGTCTACAAATATTTTCGAGAACTATAAAATATCTATGGATTCGTAGCTAATATCTCTTGATGGCCAAAGGTGTTAACCAATGCATTAAATTATCAAAAGAGAGGCAGACAAAGAGAGAGAGGGAGTGGGGAGAGAGAGAGAGTCCCTAGCCTAACCTAACATCAGTCAATCAACAGTTGAGGTCGCTTGGCCACATGTGTCGGAGCAACTTAGGAACTGGCTTCATAATTTTGGAGGTGTGAACACTTTTTCAGTGACATGTGCGAAGAGAAGTTCCCCTATATGCAGTTGCTGCTGATCATGATCATCATCATCACCATCATCATCATCATTATTATGTTGGTCTTCATTACGATTTGGTCTGCTCTGGACGAGAACATGCGACAAGAACTCATAAATTTAAAAGCAATAAAACTTTCAAGACAAATAAATGCCATGCCGTAGATGAGGCATTCGTATTCAAGCAGCGAGAGGAGTGAGAATTACATATACACACATACATACATACAAGAGAGAGAGACACATGTACATATATGTAGTTAAGATA
Organism: Drosophila koepferae; assembly: GCA_030914345.1. Classification (NCBI taxonomy): domain Eukaryota; kingdom Metazoa; phylum Arthropoda; class Insecta; order Diptera; family Drosophilidae; genus Drosophila; species Drosophila koepferae. Next base: position 17,607,363 of record JAUESR010000196.1, on the reverse strand, counting down.
TAAGAAGAACAACGGCAACAAGCAAAGATCGCATAAATCTCAAGGCACGCAAAATATTTAAACAAAAAGTGAATGCAACTTGGGATACCGCGAACCCGAGCCCAGAGCCACAGCCGCAGCCGCAGCCGCAGCCAGAGACAAGCGGCAAACACTGATTCCCATTCTCATTCCGATGCGAAACGCGTGCGTGCGGCAGCCTGCGGTTATACTTAAGACCCTAGCTGCCTTGTCACCTCCTCGGCCGCCCTTGCAGCTACTACCTTATGCAATGGGGCCCTGCCCCGGCCCCGGCTCCGGCTCCGGCTCGACCCCCTTCCTCAGGTTGTTTGTCTTTCAGACTGTGGCAAGACCTTGAAATGCGCCTGCATATGACAGGGGCGTTAATTTATATGCAGTTCCATAAAGGAAGCAGCAGCAGCACAGAGCGAGAGAGAGAGTGGGAGAGAGAGAGAGGAAGATCGTGTAATGCGCGCATATATGGTAGAGGCTGGCTGCGGGTCTTACTGCATTCCGTACTCCCAGCCATGCATTCAACCAACTGATTGTTATCTCTTTAATCTTACAATTTTTTGTTTCCGAAAACATTTCGGATAAACATAAATTCCTATAGCTTAATTTACCATAAAGTTTATATATACTATATATTTCAGTTTGGGTAAACTTTTTTCGAGATTTAATAAATATTATTATTAAATCATTTTTATTTGATTTAGAGATCGTTGAGCTGATTTTCTTAATCTTGCTCTTGATCATTAAAGAGTTTCCTCTGTGATTCATAAACTGTATTAACATTAAGCTCAGATCACTTTTGATCAATTGTAGATTAAGAGAGAATATTTAGTTATGTATAAAGATTTCATTGGCTGATCTAATTTGAATATTTCAGATGCAATCTGCTGATCTATTTCGATACGAATCTTCAATATGATTTGAGAATTTTCTAGGAAATCCATGAGATTTCGAACAGGTTTTGCTTGATCTTGTGCTGTAACTTCGTTTTCATCATCTTCTTGATATTCAAATCACATTTTTCTCAACATTTTTCTCAGCTTCTTCTGGCCAATTAGCTAGCCTCAAATCAATGCAGCTGCTTGTTGTACCCCACTCCCTCGCTGGCTCGCTCTCTCTTTCTCTCTATCATTTGTTCTCCCTCGCACAGTGTGTCATGTGTGCTGTTTGGTCTCCTCTGGCGCTGCCCCTGCCACATGCCACAGAATGAACTTCGACGACACTTTCGTTGGAACAGTTCACAGTTTGTTTGTGTTGCGCTGTTGGCCGTTAGGCAGAGGCAAGCAGCGACTGCTGCTGGTTTAATTGCTGTTGCTGTTGCTGTTGTTGTTGTTTATCAGGCATAACATAAAACAGAAAATGAAAAACCAAATAAACGCTAATTGGAAAAACATATTTTATATGAACTGAACGAAGAGCTGCCAAGGCAAGACAGAGATGCAGTGCGGCGGGTAGCCATTGAGGCACCCCAAGATCTTGCAGCTTCGCCTGTAGCTAGCCGAGCGCCGCGGCACGCACTTCCCACTCATAAAAACTGAAAACATTTTTTCCGAAAAATGTTTAGCCGCCCGACCCCAACCTTGCCGCTCGTCGCTCGTTGCTCGTCGCTCGTTGCTCTTCAAAAGCAATAACAAGCAGACGGCTCAAGAAATAAAATCCACACATAAAAATGTTTTGGGTAACCCTTTCGGTTTGTCTCTGCTGGGCGTGGCAGGAGGGAGCAGAGCTAGAGAGAGAGAGAGAGAGGGAGCTAGAGAGGTGTAAGGTGTGGGGGATCGCTAGCAAAGCAGCTGAGAAGTGGGGCGTTTATGTTGAGCATGGCAGATGGGTGCTCGCTGGGTTGGGAGTCGGCCAGTTGGGGGATTGAGTGGGTTGGGGGCCCGCGTCTGTTGTCAAATGAAATGCCGTGTTGCTCATGATGATTATTTTTGACATTTGTGGCAAATGTGCGGCAAGAAAATGTGTTGCATGCCCCACACACACACACACACACACAGAGACAAAGTTGCCCCATTCATTAAACAGCAATTTATTTATAAACAATCAGCATTTGAACGTCATTTAATTGTTTTATTTTCGTAGATGTTCATAAATATTATAAGAATCGAATTTTAATTGCATTTGCAACAGAGCGAGTACAGATCGCCAGCCGAGTGGGGTAGAGAGGAGATGTCGCTGGCGCTGTTAGCTGGAAGGATTCGCAGGGAGTCACAGCAGTGAGCTGACTATTGAAAACCTGTTTCAAACGTCAGCCTAAAACTGGCTTGGCCAAAATATAAGAAGAAGAAGAAGCAACAGCAGCAAGAAGCTGCTGGACAGGGGAGATACCTTTTAGGTAGTTGACTGTGAAATCGAATTTAGGGCGATAGAACTGGAAAATATTATGAAAAATATATTGCAAGTGAAGTATTTGTAGAAATATGAAATTGTAACTGAGTAATATATAAATTTTTTTTTTTTTCAAATTAAAAATTTGTATATATTTTTAAAGAATTATTCTGCTATCTATTATTTCGATCGTGAAACATTTAATGCGATCTATACCAAATGCTTCTTAATCAAGACTTTTAGCTAAGACTTATTAACTCCACATGGAGTTAAAACTAGCCTCAAACTAGACTAAGATTACTCTATGAGAATGCTATAATTGGAGTATCGGTCAATCAGATTGACTGGGTTGATGGGATACTTAATATGAATGGCATGGATTAAGGTCTTAAAAAAAAGAATAATAAAATAAAATTTAAAAACAATTTTTTAACTAAAAAAAAAAAATTAATAAAAATTAAAAAAAAATTATAAAGCATTCATTTTTAAAAATGTTTAAAAAATAGAAAGAAAAAAATTTAAATACAAATAATAAATGGCATGAAATAAAGTCTTACAAAAAAAAAAAAAATTAATAAATAAATAAATAAATAAATAAAATAAAATTAAATATAAAAAAAATATATATATAGATATGTACAATAAATATAATAAATAAATAATATATATATAACAATATAAATAAAAAAAATGTATACAAAAAATTTTATTTAAAATTATGGAAAAAAATTAAAATAAATTTGTAAATATTATAAAAAAAAAATGTAAATCACTTCATAAATAACATTCAATTCCATGCCAAGCATAGCTCTCTTCAGTCATGCCCTTACTTGCCCACAGGGTATCAGGCAAACATAAACCTGCTTCGAACCCGTTTGGTAGCATTTGGCAACATATTTTCTGCTTCTTCTGCTTCTGCTTCTTCTAGCTGTTGTGGTTACTTGCTGTAGTTGTTATTTTTCTTCTTCTTCTTGTTTTTGGTTTTGTTTTGGAGGCGGGAGGCGTGAACATGATTTGCACTACAAAACAAAATTTAAGGAGCAGCAGAGCAGCTCAGCTGAACAACAACAATAACAACAACAACAACAAATGATGCAGCATCAACTGCAGGCCTGCTGCTCTGCTGCTGTTGCTTCTCAGCTCAGCTCAACTCGGCTCAGCTTTGCTCAGCTATCAGCCGGACTTGAAGCATGCCTTCTTTTCGCGCTGCATTTTTTGCGTAGGTTGCTCTTTGGCTGGAGTGCAGCGAACTGGTAGCAGCAGCGCAGGCAGAGATTAATGACAGCTTGCCGAGCAGAGGCGGGCCTGGGAGTGGGAATGGGAATGGTTATGGAGTATGGAGTATGGTCATGTCTAGGTGGAGTTAGCCAAGTTAAGATGCAGTCAGACGCGAAGCGTAGCTTCGTGTTTGTGGCCACTAAATCTTTAGATACTAAAACCCGGACTCCAAAAAAATACGTGCGACATGACAGGAGCTGCAAAGAGGCAGCGCGAGATGCTGGCCAAAAACGGTGCCAAAGACAAAGTCAAATGGCTAAGTGCTGAAGCTAAGAAGAGCTTCTTTGGCACATAAAATAGATTAAATCAGGAAAAAAAAAGGAAAAGTGAGATATAAATGATGGGGAAAATTCCAAGATAAACCATTGAGATGAAGGTATGAGCTAAACCGTAGACAAAAACAAGCTAAGCTCGCTCAAGTTCCATCAATTAGATAACGAAAGACAGTAATCAGACAGATCTGCAGTTAAAACAAAGTTCATCAATTATCTCATCAACTTCAGTTGGAGTTATGAGAAAATTGTTAACAATTTCGATGGCCTGTCAAATTTTTAGTTTTTTGCTGCTGGCAAATGTCAAAATTTCAATTAATGTAATTCCTTTTAGCACTTGTCAATTGAATTCATAACAATTTTTGTTTTTTTTTTTTTTTAATATATTTTTTGTTGTTGTGGCTGGTCAATTATGTGATTACCATGACAGAAATATTTGGCGTTGCTGTTGTTGACGCGTGTTGAAATATTTTCAGACGGACTTGAAATCGATGAGAAATTTCGTTATTTATTTATTTCTTGTGTTATTTTTATTTTGTGTGTTGAGTTTAATGAACGTGAAATTATTTTCATTTGTTGTGCTGATGATGATTAAGCGTACCGAGCAAAAGATACAAATGTATCCGAAAGATACAAATGTATCTTGCAGCACTGTTAGTAAGCTCAGCAGCTGTGCCAAGTGCTGCGATGCGAATATATGCAAGCTCATGGCAAGCATGTGCATGTGTCTGCATGCGTGTGTGTGTATAGTGTGTGTGTGTTAATTAATGTGGCACGCCCACATTGGCCGCCCTCTGTGTGCCTTTGATTAATGGAAAATTAGTTGCATAGCTGCGTTCGATATACACTTGCGGTCTACAATTGCGATGCGTCTCTTTCCCACTCTCCATCTCACTCTCTCTCTCTCTCTTTCTGTATTTGTATCTTGGCATCTGTATTTTGTATCCATAACTTGCGGTTCATTTGAGGTGTCGCTGAAGCTACTTGGTTTTGTTTGGCGCTGGCTTCACGCCACGTTTTGTAATTCAATTTTTCTGCCATCTCATAAATTTAATTTGAAATGAAAATCCTCTAGATGTGCGCCACGCCGATGTTTGAATGTATGTATCTAGGCACACACTCGCACACACGCACACTAGCTTTTTTCGACCGCAATAACGGATTAGATTTGAAATTGTTTGGCAATGGCTTTCGTTACGTCTGGCCACAAAAGCTGCCAGCCGCTGCGCCTCATCCTGCTGGCTAGTGCTCTCCCTCTCACTCTCTTCATTTCCAGTTTTCTCTTCCTTCTTTTTTGTTGTTGTTCAATATTACACGATGACTTTGAATATTGCTGTTGCTGTTGCTGTTGTTGTACATCATCATGGGTGGGATTTTGTGATTAGAGAGATACAAGCGTCAGATACACAGAACAACATCAGCTCGCAGGCCAGGCCGAATGCCAGCAGCGGCAGCAAGTGTAACAAATATGTTGGGCAAACGGCTAGAAGCGAGTTGCTAACTTGGCATATAGATACAGGCAACAGAGCAGCAGATAGCAGCAGCAGCAGCAGCAGCAGCAGCAGCTATAGATACATTTACTGATGCCGATACAAATACGACTCAGATACAGATACAAATACGGTTGCACACACTTATTGTGATTGTTTGTGCAGTAAAGAAGGCGCAGGTGGGCGTGGCAGACAGACAAACAAACACACGCCCAGCAACAACAAAAATGTTATGCGTCCATTTGCTGCGGATTTACTTTATTCTTTCGAGCAAGCAAAACGATGATTTCGAGTCGATTTTGCGTTTGAGAACGAAAAATTAAAATCGATACTCGAAATTATTTCACATTGCTGCATTCCGCAAAATAGCCGGAAATAAGTGTCTCTCGGTGTGTGTGTGTGTGTGTGTGGCTCTGTCCTTCTCTAATCGAACTTCTGCATCTCTCCCTCTCCCTCTCTCTCTGTGAGTGTGTGTTTTGTGGCAGCATTTGGACAAGTGGCAGATAATCCCATTTTGGGCATCTTTACTGGCGCATAAGGTATTTGCCATTCTTTTGGCATTTGCAGTTGAACAAGCTGCATTAATTGATGCATTTGCTAACGCAATGCCAGCTATCGAGATTTATCGATTTTTAGATTGCTCGAGCAGAACAATTTTGCTTTACGATTTGTCTCGAGTCTAATAAATGCATATATGTATATATAAAACGAATAAAATCAAATGAAAGTTTTTATTTGAGCTAGAATTTCGAATTTCACCTAAATTGACGTTTAGTTATCTAAGGTAAAGTGAGGTTAAGTCTGGCTATCTCTGTAATATTTAAACTGTTAATCAAACTGAGTTGGTAGATTGCGTACAGCTAATGAAATCAAGAAAGAGAACTATTAAATCATTTCACAGTTCATTTGTGAACTGATTCCAGTGAAGGATGTCAAACATAAAATAAGAAAAATTATCAACTAAATAATGTCATACAAAACTTAATTTAGGCCAATTATTAGTTCATTTGTGAACTAGTTCCAGTTCACTTTATATTTTCCTCACAAGAATGCAAATGGATGCAATCCATTTTTAAATATAGTCTTTATACAAAGAGTAACGATCAGTTCATGTGTGAACTAGTTCCAGTTCATTTTTTATGTTTGCTCAAAATTAGTATAGTAGTAGTAGTAGCATATCTAATGTCAAATATAGTCTATATTCAAAGCAATAGAGTCAATTAGTTCATTTGCGAACTAGTTCTAATTAAATACGAAATGCATTTAAATAATATCTATTATAATATAAATAAATAAATTGTATTCTTTATTAAACAACTACAGTAACTGTTACTGAACCGGAACTTGTTCATTTGTCGAAATGCCATTTACTTGGCCATTGTATGCGAGACTTCATGCAATACAATAAAGAACTTTTGTATATGTTGACTTGGCGCAAAAGCCATCGATAAATTTGTCGCAAATGTGTTAAAGCGGGCGTGAAACGAAACGGATTTGAAACGTGAAGTGCAAATGGAATCTGGTCACAAAGTTGCCAACTGTTTGACAGCTCTATTTAATGTATATGTATATGTATTTTCCTCTAATCCTTTTCCGCAGGCCAATATCGAAAGCAGCAGCAGTAGAGGTAAACACATTGTGGCAACACGCAGTTGCTATTGTTAGCGGCTTTGTCAGTGTTGTTGTTGCCAGTGCCCAATAAAATATGTGAAGGCCATAAACAAAGCGTGAGTGAGCGAGGGAGCGTGTGTGTGTGTGCCAGTGTGCGTGCGAGCGTGCTAGCGTGCTAGAGTGCTAGTGTGTGCGAGTGAAAGAGACAGCGTGAATTGCAGGTAAATGAATATTTGCATTCAATTAAAAGCACCATCGGCGGCTGCGATGCCAGAGCTCCGCCATCGCCGCCCAAGGGCCAATATTTCGAACAACCCTCGCCCCCTTGCCAGCATTGGAGCCGTGCAGCAATACGGGGGCGTGCTCTAAACGAAGAGCGAGATAGCGAACTCTATTAACGCATAACCGAAATAACGGCAACAACAACAACAACAACAACAACAATTAAATTCCTCGCTAAACGAACTGAATAAAGTGGCCAATATTAATTACGGTAATCATAAAATCGCACTCAAGTGAAATTATCATAAATTACGTAAATCAAATATATATATATAACGAAGAGAAATTAACTAAGAATAGTGTTGCAAACGAACTAATTACTACGAATCAAGTACTCAACTTTGAACGTACAGAATACCAAAATGACTATGAAATCGATGAAGTACTCCGATTGTGATACAATTATGGATGGCTATAATCCAGTGCCGCCGCCATTGCCGCGACGCGTGCCACCGGTGCGTAATATCTATGCCGAACCATTTGCGCATGAGCCGAACCATTCCAGCAGGTAAATATCCAAATTGCTATTTTTCGATACATTATATCGATAACTCTATGATCTATTAACAAATCTCTACAAAATATTTCATTTAAATTAAGTTGTATATTAAATGTAAGGTAAATATTTATATTAAGTAGTATAATTAACTATCGATACATTTATCGATAACTAAAATCAATATATTAACATCTTTTTTCAATTTATGCTTGAATCAAACTTGAGCTCTATTATGAATATTCAGCTCTTACATGTGTATATGATAATTGCTTTTATATTTCTCGTTTATCGATTGTTATCGATAATATCTCAGTGCCTACCGAGTGGCTAGATTTGTTCATTCCCTTAGCAAGAGATAAAATGATCAAATATGAAGCATTTTACAATCTATTAAAGCTTGAATGAATCGAAGTTTTGTATATTTATCGATAACAGCGTTGCTTTATCAGCCAACGCTTGGCATTATTGAGCAACAAGTTGGCTTCAAGAGCGCGCAAAGCTTGCTGAGCTCGTTGCCTAGTTAACAGCTAATATGAATACATCCACTTAACTTAATGCCCATTCTTAAGCATACAATATAAAAGGCTGACCTGGTACAAGTGGCACACAGCCACCCACTGGCCCCAACCCAAGCCGTCGTCGAGTTGCCTAGTTGCATAATGAGAGAGCGAGAGGGAGGACGAGATGGCGAGTGAGCGAGGTAGCAGAACGTTTCATATAATGCGCGCGAGTATCTTGTCGAGTGTACAATATGCATTTTGATATGATAAGGCTGGCATAGTGGTTGGGGCGTGGGCGTTGGGATTTGGTTGAGTGGGTTAACTGCATATAAATGTGGATGTGGATGGGGAAAGTGGGATGTGGGTGTGGGAGGAGGTGTAGCTGGTGCGCGTGTGTCGCATATGGATATTGTGTATATTCCTTTTCATAAAACAAGCTTCAACAATGCCAAATAGCCCCAGTCCGCAGCTATGAGCGAGCTTGAGGGTTGCCAGCGAGGGGCTGGCGAGGATGCTTGGTGGGGTAGGTGCTTGATAGGAATAGCGCTCAGGCTCATATCTCGCATATCAAAAATGAAATGTGCACAGCAAAAAGGAAAGAGCGAGAGGTAGGCAATGGCCAAATGGTAACCAACAGTCAGTCATACGGGCAACATGTCCGTAGCTGTAAAAGGGTATGCTAAAGGGGGGGTCGGTGGGGGTATTGGAGTTGATTCCCCATTCTAGCAATGGCTGCTGTTGTTGTATGGTAAAAATGCGGCGCAATATGTTTGGCTGTCAGTTTCATGCATTTCATATCGAAAACCATTCGTACTTTTACTTGAGTGAGTTTTATGAGCAGCAGCGAGCAGCTGAGCAGACAGAGAGAGAGAGAGAGAGAGAGAGAGAGAGATAGATAAAGAGTGAGCGAGAGAGAGAGGGAGAGAGAGCGTGCGAGTTGGGTAGTTGGAAGTTGGGTGTTGGCAACAATATAACAACGACTGAGTGGATGCATCTATGATGATGCTCTAGTGAATACATTGTGCACAGCACACACTCAGCTACAGCCAGGACAAGAAAAGAGACGCAACGTGAGTGAGAGCGAGAGAGAGAGAGAGAGGGGAAGAGACACTCTAGTAGCTAGACACAGCGCCACGTTTTTTGGGGCAACCAAACTGGGTTAGCATTTGTTTTTTTTTTTTTTTTTTTTTTTTTGTGGTATTCTCGGTCTGTGCGTAGTAGCTCCGATTTTGTTGGCATCGCAATGGTCTCCAGGTTTTATTAAATGCAAACTCCAATTAATTTTTATTGCACATTTCCAATACGTAGAAACAAGAAAAAAAAAACTCTTGTCAGACCCAAAGACAATTACCTTGCATAAGGTATTTTACCTGAGACAGAAAATGCAGAAAAGTATGTGCGTTGAGTTTAGCTGTGGAAATATCCTGTAAAAGCAGTTGTAAGAGACAATTATTGGAATGTACTAAATGTGAATGATGTCAAGATATTTAGCTTTAGGCTTTAAGTTAATTTTTAGCCTATTAAAAGTTATTTCAGTCTTTGAAAAATGCTTTAGGTATTCAACTCTTAAGGCCGAGTAATGATTTTGTATTAAGCACTAACTTCACTTAAATTTTTTTCCCAATTCATTGCTAATAATATTTCGTTTCTCCTTTTCACAGGTAAGTTTGCTTCGTTTCAAGTTTTTTGGCAAATGATTGGTAAGATATGAATACAATTATAATGAAATTCGGCTGCAATTGCTACAAGTAAGCAAGTAAATAAATGATCGACTAGAAGTTATCCTATGAACTGTACTGAAACATGCGCGCAGGAAATGCATATTCTTCTTTCAAAGACTAAACTTGGGAGTGGCGAGCTCTAGTTCACACACATAGACTTAAAGATCAATAACAATGCAAATATCCCTTAGCTTGCTGCCAATTTACAGGGTATGCAGGCAAACGGAATTTAAGAGTCCGTTGAGAGTTTTTGATTCTCCTCGTCTCTATGAACATTTTTTTTTTTTTTTTTTTTTTTTTTGGCAAAGTTTTCAGCATTTCAACGTCGCTGCAACTGGCAGGACCTGGGAAATGTTCTCTATGAACAAACATTTAATAATTCAAGTAGCCCGGCGGGCGGACAGCTAGAACGCCCCTAATGACCTACTTCACGACCTGCCCCACCCCCCCCCCCCTCTCCCTCCCGCCCGACGACTCCCAGCGAGCAACAACAATAATATACATAAGTAATTTCTGTGGGCGTTGTTGGTTTAGGCCTCGCCTTCGCAGCACAGCCACCCAGCCACCCCCTCCCAGAACCCCGTTGCCAGTGTCCCCCTTTGGGGACAGGTGCTGCAGGCAAAAGTTGTTTGCTTCACTCGGCTCCAGTTCCAGTTCCAGCACTGGTTCGGTTTGAGTTTAGTTTAGTTTAGTTTACTTGCAAGAAGTTCCGCGCTCTGTTTGGGTTCGGCTACGGCTTCCGGCTTCCTGCTGCAGCAACAACAACAACGACAAAACTTCAAGTGCATTTGCGCTGGCAGCAAAAAAAAAAGGAACAAGAAAAAAAAATAAATATATATGAGGCAAAATATGCGAAATATGGCAGCCTGTGCTGTTGACGAAGGAGGCGGCAGGCCGAGCCGACTGGAGCTGTGTTGCTGTTGCTGTTGCAACAAAGTTTTGTGCACTGAAATTTGCATGGCACATGAAGGAATGCCAAAACCCAGTCCCCCCCCCCCCCTCTCCACTCTTCAGCTCCTAGCTCCCAGCTCCATGGTCCGCCGCCCACTCGAGTGCGCATTTCTACTGACAAATTTGCCAAGCGGCCCCCTTCACTACATGTGGCCTGACCTCTTGACCTAGTCGCCCAAGCCTGAAGTAGCGAACCAACAAAGGCAGGAAGAAGGAAAAAAAAAAAAGAAATAAAAATCGCAACTACAAGGAGTTGCAGAAACGGGCCACAGGCTACCAATCAATATGCCCAGCACATGCCCCGCATAAAGAACAAGACGTCCTATATATACATATATATATATAGGTTTATGTATATGTGTATGCCAGCAGCTGAATGTCCAGCTGTCCCAGCGGCCTCTCAGCCAGCATCCAGAGTCCAAGTCAGCTCATCAGCAGCATTATGATTGAAATGCTGAGCTTCATATGATTGCGTCTATATATAGATTCTTCATAAATGTTTTTTATATATAAATATATACATATATTTATATATGTATAGATATGCCTAAATACACATAGCATGAAAGAGAGAGAGAGAGAGAGAGAGAGAGAGAGGGAGAGGGAGGGTGTGGGAGAGAGAGTGATTGCAAAGGGCCGAAGGATTTCTGCGCAACATTTGTTTCGGACAGTTGGCAACTAATTTGTTTTGGAAATGGACAACAGCAGCAACAGCAGCAGCAGCAGCAGCAGCAGCAGCTCGAGCCAAGCTAAACAGGGCTAAGCATAAACGCTAACAAATTGAATAAAAATTACAAGCGAAACGCATAAAGACAGAAAAGGAAAAGGAGAGAGCGAGAGAAAAAGAGAGACAGAGAAAGAAAGAGAGAAAGAATAAATGAATGAAGAAAGTAAAGAGATAAGAAAAAGAAAAAGAAAAGAAAAGAAAGAGACAGAGAAAAAGAAAGAGAAAAAGAAAGAGAAAAAGAAAGAGAAAGAGAAAAAGAAAGAGAAAGAGAAAAAGAAAGAGGAAAAGACAGGGGAAGATAAAGAGACAGTGAAAGAGAGAGAGAGAAAATAAATAGAAGACAGGCTGAGAATCACATTGAGAAAAAAAAAGAAAGTGAGAAACTCAGGGACAGAGAAAGAGAAAGAGAAAGAGAGTCTGAGTTAAATACTCAGAGAGAGACAAAACCAAAAAAGAAAACTCAGAGAACGAAGAGAAACTCAGAGAGAAAGGCTTAAAGGGACAACTCAGAGAGAAAAACTCAGAGAGAAAAATTCACAGAGACAAACAGGGGAGAAACTATAAGAGTGAAACTCAGACTTAGAAACTCAAGGAGAAGGAAAATGTAGAGAAGATCATAAAAGGACAGAAAACAGAGAGACAACGAGAGAATACGAGAGAAAAAATAGCGATAAATTGGGAATGGAAAGAGCAGAAATACGTAGAGGGACAGAGATTGGAAGAGAAACGAAGCGGGGAAAGTATTAGAACCAGAATGAAAATTAAATAATGATAAAGCAAAAAATGGAAATTCTTTATTCTAATTTCAACTTGAGCATTGATAGCCTTGACTATGAGCGAAAGCGAATGGAAATGAATTGAGACTTTGAAGAAGAGACAAAGAGAGAAGGCAGGAAAAATGCAGTAAAACTAATCGGAAACCGCATTGATAATACTTAAGCATATGCACAAGAAATATAAAGAGCGTAGAGAAAATTTAACAACATCGATAAACTTTAGAAGCTAATCGATAAATATCGATAACAGTTGCCTCAACTTTAACCCTTATAGGAAGGAAATTCATCATTTTTTATTATTTCTTTATTGTTTGCTATGTGTGATTTTTGGCTAATGTCAAACTTGATGTACTAAAAATTTATTAATGAACTTTAGATTGGATTGGCCAGTTTATGTTAGTATATGTTCCATACTTAGCACTTGTTTTAGTCTCAATCTAGTGAACAGCTTGCGTTGCGGCTGCTGATGCGCTCAGTCAGCTTTGGCGCTATCCTGATCGTCTCTATAGTTGGTGCGTGATTGGGCTGCGGATATATTTGACATTTGTAAAAAGGTTTCCATATCCACTGAGGTGACAGGTGCATGCCAGAGAGATGACGATTCGATGGTCTGCAGCTGTCGCATGGCTGAATTGGAATCAACCATCTCGATGACCAGCTCGGCAACTTGTGGGCGTGGCTGCTCCTCGCGTCCCAACGGAATCGATACCAGCAACTCTTCAGTTGCATTATGCTCCAATGTGGTAATACCCAAGCCATCGCTAATGCTCGGTATTTCGGTCAAAGCAGGTTCCACTTGATCTGAATAGAGAGATTAATAGAAATCGAGAGATTAGCATTAGTTTAGACCTGCATATCAACATATGCTCACTTGATGACTTCTTGGCCGACTTTTGTTTCGAGCTATTGAGTGAAGTAGAGCTTCTCGATGTGGCAGCTGAATAGGAAGCTGGCTCCTGAGATTGACTGCGCAATCGTCGATTCTCCTGTTGAAGCATTTCACGCAAATTTTTCATCTCCTCGGTCAATTTGATGCGGCGTAATTCCAAGCCCTGCAGCTTCTGATGTTCCGCCTCGAGTGTGGCAAACAATTGCTTGAATACGCTCGTATTTTCACTCGGCGGTATGGGATTATCGTTGACAGTAACATCAGATCGTGCGGCGTTACTATTGATGGCGCACGTAAGGATATTGATATTGTCGCTGTCACTGCTTGCTTCTGAATTATTCATTTGATTTAGATTCTCTAACTCTTGTCGGTTAGATGGCTGTTGTTGTTGTTCCTGCTTTTTGTTGAACATCTCAATTTATTGTTTTTGTTTCTTTTTTTTTTATTGAACACCGCTCAAATACCCGCACGGCTCAGTTGGAAATTCCGATTTTTAAGTTAGCCAAAAATATATGTGATTTATTTTCGAATTTCGTTTTTTATTGTATGTAGTTTATTTTGTGTAGTCTGAGTTATTCAGATGTGTGTAATGCCAAACGCTTGCTTTGACTGCTGAATGAATTGTGTGAGAAAATGCCCAAGCTCCCTTACAGGCACTTCGAAGAAGCCAAGGCTAACTAGATCTTCATTTGGTTTGCCAGCCGCCTTTCATCTGTTAATTGTGTAGCTTCCTTTAACTTTCAGTTGTCTATTGTTGCCATCATCCCTCACCTGTTCGACCTTTTGAATCAAGTGAGCATCCTTTCAATGTCCTTTACGGCTTCGCGTTCAGTTTGAATTGCTGCATTTCGTATGCTTTGAAGCCCTGCGTTTATTGGCTCAACTACGTCGGGGCCATTATGTCTAGGGTTTCATGTTGCCAGCGTTGTTCGAATCTTGTTCTCGCCTGCTCGTGCCTTGGCCCTGATCCGTTTTTTTTTTTTTTTTATCCAGGCTTAGGTTCCAAAATGTTCGCTCATATTTTGCCAGACAAACTTCAAACTATTGTTGTGGCAAGTCAATGAACTGGCAAAAGTGCCTAATATTTCCACACACACTCACACTCACTTTGCACCCCAAGCACACACACACACACACACACACACACACACAAACACACATATATAATAGTAGAGCATGCATTGTGCTTCAGTGCTAGGCTCTGGGTATATTAAAAGTCTATTTCTTTGGCAAGACAATAAAGTTGGATAGCACCAGCAGCAAATAGGGTTGCGGGTGTCTCCTTCTCACTCTCGCTCCCTCTCTCTCTCACTCTCTACTTCTCTCTAAAAAAAAAAGTAACTGCAGCAGATGAAGTATAGTGCGCAGTCCGCGCTTAGTTGTAACAAAAGAGCACACCAAGATGAAGCTCAAGCCGAAGAAGGATGAATGGACCAGCAGGCAGACATGTAGACAGACGAGCAAAGAGGCAAGCCGGTCCAGAGCAGAGCGGGTCGGGGCCGGCTAGCCGGGCTATTGTTCTACATCGCGAAATAGCGCACATAAAATGCGAAAGAATGGGTATAAATGATAAAAAAAAAAAAAAACAAAAAACAAAAGCGAGGCAAAAGACGCAAGAACGCAAGGAGAGCGAGGCAAAAAGAGAAAACGAGAAGCGAGCAAAACTGACAGCCAACTGGCAGCCGCAGGGCCTGGCACGGCCTGGCCTGGCTGTGGCGGGCGGGTGGAGAATGTGGAATGAAATGCCATGCCAAAGTATCTGGCTGCCCCACTCAAGTCACACCGAAACCCCCTACCCCTCCTACCCCTCTACTACTCCATCTGTGCTAGCATCAGACTCGCCCCAACAATGTGCGACTGTCAATTTCAGCGACATCCTCGATGTTGCCAACGAAAAGGGTTAAAATGTTTCATTGCGCTCGCCTCTTGGCGCGCTCCGAAGACAACATATGCCAATAATTTACGCAATTTAGTCAAAAACAAAACAACAACAACAACAAATATAGTATATATATATATATATATATATATATAAATAAAAATAAAAGAAGACAAGATGATATGAGATGAGAAAAGCAAACAAGAAAAGTGGAAAACTCTGCAGACACAGACAGAGCGAAAGAGATAGCGGAGAAAGAGTGAGAAAGAGAGAGAGAGAGAGAGAGAGAGAGAGAGAGGGTTTTCAAAGATTCATTCAGTTATCCGACCAATAAACGAACACAACAACATGTGTAGGCGCAGCCAAAGGCTATGAGCGGAGCTGGTCAACAATTGCATGCCTTTTCGTTTTGCATATACCCTGTAAAATACTGAAGGATGTATGATAGAATACTGTCTTACTTTATAAAAGATTAAGTTGGTGTTACAATATAGCAGTCTAATAATATTAGATTAAAGCTCTATAAGAGAATAACAGTTTAACAGTATAACAGTATAAGAATATAACACTATTATAGTATAACAGTATAACAGTATAACAGTATAATAGTATAACAGTATAATAGTATAACAGTATAACAGTATAACAGTATAACAGTATAAGAATATAACACTATTATAGTATAACAGTATAACAGTATAACAGTATAACAGTATAACAGTATAACAGTATAACAGTATAACAGTATAACAGTATAACAATATAACAGTATAATAGTATAACAGTATAACAGTAAAACAGTATAACAGTTTAACAATATAACAGTATAACATTATAGCTTGGCAATATTACAACAGCTTTACCACAGTGTAACAGTATGATAGTATAACAGTAATATAACAGAATACAAAGGAATTACTCATAGGATTCTCGATAATGTAATGAATAATAGATATATAACAGAAGTAATATTACAGAATGGAAAAGTATAACAGTCGAGAGGATCCGCCACAAGACAATATAAAGAAGATCTGCTTCAATAGCTGAATGCTTACGATATATGTATATAGCAGAACAAATGAAAGAAGAGCATAAAACTAACACTGTATAAATGGGCAACGAAGGGGATGAATGGATAACTTCGCACATGAGCAGATGTATAACCGTTGTATAACAGTTTCAAAAGGGATCATTTTGATAGTGAGATATATAACAGAAGGAATATAATGGAATGAAAAGGAATATCAGAAACAAAAAGAAATATGAGTTAATGTATAACAGCTGAAATATATTAGTATAACAGTAATCGAAGCAGATGAATATAACAATAATAAACGAAACTACACTATTTATTACTCGATACAGTTTTTGGTAGCTTCCCGAGAGTATATATGTACATACATATATAAAATATATTTATATCCCTTCCAGCTCAGTTATTCTATTATAAAATCTTGATTCTTGCTACACATTTACGTATCAAATGTGCCCGCCCACAGCCCTCACAATTTCATTCGAATCGCAATTTAATGCAGAGTATCCCCAGGGCCTAAGCTACCAATTTTTTTTTTTCCTTTGCTTTCCCTCTCTCTCTCTCTGTCTCCTGGTATCTGGTTTAACAACCACTTCGTTGCCCATTTCTTGGGCCGAATTGATGCTCAATTTTATATTTTAAATGTTATTCAAATTGTGTCACATTTCTCAGTGTAATGGCCCGGAATTGTGTGTAGAGGAATGCGTTGTTTGGGTCTATGGATCTGCCATATAATATGTTTGTTCTTGTGGCATGTTTCTCATAGACAGCAATTCCAGCAATCTAACCGTTCTATCCTTTCTAACCCACACTTTTTAGTAGGTTTGCTTGAGTGTGTGTGTGTGTGTGTGTGGGTTTTATTTATTGTCTGCCATTTTGGCAAAGCCCATACCCCTAACTCCAGAATGGGAGAGTGTGAGAGGGAAAGCGGGAGAGCGGAAGAGCGGAGCTTCCCCATCGGTTGGGTAACTGAAGGCGGGCAATTCGCATCGATGCCATAGAAATGTGCGACTCGTGTAGTTCAATAAGCAAACAGTTTAACTGCGCTAAGCTAATTAGCCAGAAGAGGAAGTTGTGCTATATATATACATACATAAACTTATATATATATATATACTATATGTGTATATACGATACATGTGCTGTGCATTGGGCAACATTCTCTGACCCCAAAGGTCGCACACGGTGCTCGCTGCACGGAAATTGCGTCATTAACAGGCGCTTAACGAGCCTCCAGTCGGCTCTCGAATGTGACTTGCCTCTGTCTGTGTGTATGTGTGTGTGCGGGGTTAAGCTTTGCGGTTATTGGGCTTGAATGATAGCTAAAAGCTTTGCTGAAAAGCTTGTAAATATATAGCGCAAAGGTCATAAGCATTGATTGAGCTACTAGATGAGATTGATGACGGTTCTTGTCTGCCGCTGATGGTCTAGAAAGCCCAACAAATGCTATAGATGAGCCACTGATCGATTGAATGGTTGAATACAATGTTAAGCCACTGTAGATTAAGTTAATGTTTAGTTAATGATTGAGAGACGCGGCTTGATTGAGCTTAGAGCTCTAGGATCTGCCGAAAAAGGCTAAAAATGTTAACGTACCATAAAGCTGAGGTTGATTGGAGAGAGATGTTGATTGAAGTCCGTTTGAAGTTGATTAGGATTGAAAATGTGAAAAAGGAGAGAAGAACTCTATGTATAGAAAGCTTGACTAGAACAAGATTAGAGGCGACATCTCTGAATGAGATGTTAGGCACAAATACAAGTACTTCAATGAAAGAACTGCTTATAGCGGAAATATGTACAAAATTAAGATGATTTTGTATTTTGATGTTCTTTTCATCTAATTTAAGGAACAAAGTCTATGTAATTGAACCTAATGCCCGTTGGCTGTGATTATTATTTGAGGTCAGACTTTTGAAGTGACCTAATGAGTCCACTTACGAGCAAACATATACTTTTCAGCTACTTGTTTTATCGCAGTCAAGTGCGCCGCGGGGGCAACAGTAGCAGTAAGCTAACATGACATTTGAAGTACATGCCACACTGAAAATGAGGCAGCATTGCAGCAATGTTTTGTTGGCTAATTGGACAACATGTTGCGGCGGTAGAGCAGTGAAAGTGAAAGAGCCGAAACGAAATGCCCAAAAAAAAAAAAAAAAAAAAAAAACATGAAACCGAGAAACCAAGAAACTAAGCAACCGAAAGATCCCCAGAAATCCAAGAGCCCGAAAAACATAAAAGATGAGCGCAACATGAGAAACATGGCACACACACACACTCGGGGCTAATCAGGCACACGCCACAGTTAATGCTCAGGACCGAAAGCAGGACAAGGCGATGGCAGTGGAGTTAGCTTTAGAGTGGAGAGAGAGAGAGAGACTCAAGTCAAAGGCCAAGTCGTAAGGCACACATCAATGCGGCTAGATGTGCTAGAGCTATTTCTTACGACTGAAGCTTCTGTTTCGGCCAGACTCTTAACATATTTTTGGGCTCAGTTTCCTGCGTTGTTTTTTTTTTCTCCCCCTCTGTCCATTGCGCTTCATGCAACTCGGCATGTTTCATTCTCAGTGGCTGCTCAAAACTTCGGGCTTCACTTTTTATTTTTCAAACATCTTTTTAGAACTTTTTTTTTTTTTTTTGTATTCTTTATTCTTTAGTTTTGTCCTCTACTCCAACTCGAAGCATACGCACACATGTCTGTGTGCCATGATGCTGCACAAAAAACTTCCGACAACAATTCTGCAAACGCAAGCAGGAAAACATAAATCTGGCTAAAGCTAAAACGCAAACTTTTAGTTAAAAAAAGAAGAAGAAGAAGCAGAAGAAGACGACGAGTAGAGAAAAAAAAAGAAGCAGCATGATTTTTTGTGTGAGTGCGTGCAAGTGATAGAGCAGGAATAACCCAATGCCATGAGAGATTGGGGCCAACTACAGGCAACTCTAGCTGGCCTGCAGGCAAAGCCAGCAGCTAACAACAATCAAGTGAGCTGACTTCTCTACACACATACATATATATGTATATAGTAGCTCTGCTGAAGTCGAGCATGTCACAGCAACAAGATGAAGAGAGGACTTGAGAGAGAGAGAGAGGGAGATGAGTTGAGACAGCCTCAAAACAGAGCAAATACAGCTTATTAGCTATTGAAACTTTGTATATTTTGTTAGAGTAGCTATACTCAACTATAAGGCTCAAGTGTATCACATTGAGGGATATACATTAATTCTTATGTGTGGATTTTTAGTCTGATTCTTCGAATATTTTGAGCGATCCTTGGCACTTTTTCTTCAGCATAGCCTCGGGAAATTTTGGCTCTCTTAGTTTATTTGTATGAAGACTTTGAAGCTTCTAACTCTCTCTCTCCTCTCTCGCTCTCTCTGATTCACTATCGTTTTTCATTGTTTTCTTTCTCTCCTTCCTGCATCTTTCACTCTCTCTCCGTCTCTCTCTCTCTCTCTCTCTCTCTCTGTCTCTCTCTCATTATCTGTCTATATTTCTCTCTATCTTTCTCTATCTCTTTGCTTCTCTCTTTCTCTATTTATTTCTCTCTCTCTCTTTCTTTCTTTTTCTCTCTCTCTCTCTCTCTCTCTCCTTCCCTCTCTTACTCCTTCTGTCCTCATCTCCCTTTCTCTATCTCTCTCGCTAACTTTCTTCTACATTCCCTCTCGCATTCCTTCTCTTCTCATCTCTCCCTCCCGCCCACTTCATTGCCTTGACTTTCTTTAAAACCAATTCAGTTCATCCAATTGTTACAATCTGAACTAGTTCATAATTCAATGCACATACTCAATAGTTTAAAGTTTTCCGTCTTTAAATAGTTCTTTTTTTTTTTCTTTACGGAACTATCAAATGATAAGTTTTCTTTCTCTGCTCTCTCTCTTTCATTTACTCTCCCTTTTCCGCCACTTCAGCATTGTTTAATTTAGCGCATTTTGCAAACCCTTTTTCTTAGCCTTTTGCTTATTTTATGTTTGTGTCTTGCTGCTCTGTTGCTGAAGCCATTTCTGGTTTTCGGCCAGCAACAATAACTGAGCAACGCGACTGGTTTTGATGTGGCCAGCATGCCGCGCGCTCAGCTTGAAAGCCCCGTAGCGCCTTCTTCTGGTTTTTTGTTTTGTTTTATATTTCCGTTTTTTTTTTTTTTTTTTTTTGTTTTCCTTTTCTTTTTTAAGCAAATGTCCACATTTTGACCATTTGAAATCCAAACAGGCAACTTTTATGCCACTGACGTGCGTTGCCAGTGTCTGCACGTATGTTGTGCGGAGTTGATGTGTGTGTACGAGTGTGTGTGTGTGGTTGTGTACGGGTGTGTGTGTGTGTGTAGTTGGCCATGGGCAACTGACTCTGGCTGCCATTTGGAGCTTGAGCTTGAAATTTTTGCAACATGCCTTCGACATCTCATGGGTATTTTTACGACTATCACTGTTTGGCCCCACCTTGACCGCCCTGCTGCCCCTCTAGCTATATTCGCGTCCTTTTCGTTACTGTCGCTGCAGTTCGCCCCTCTCCCCCCTCCCCACCGACTATACTCCCTGACTGTCCATCTGTTTCTTTTGCTGTTTGTCCACTGACCGCAGACACTGCCAACTGGAGCCTGAACTGGCTGCCCGTTTGCCTCCTGCTGCCGCCGTTGCTGTTGTTTTGTCTGCTTAAAATGGATTTGGCTAGCAATTGCAACTGAAACAGAAACTGAAATAGAAACAGCAACAGCAGCAGCAAAAGCAGCAGCAACCGGCAACAGAAAGATAAACGCAGCAGCTAAGTAACAAGATGATGGCCGCACGTGATGCGCTTTCTTACGGTTCCATGGGCGTGGCATTGAATGTTATCGCAATGCTGCTGCACTTGACGCTGGCGACCTTATGAAACAGAGTCGAGCAGCAGGCGAAATACTTTTCTTCACTCATCTTGTGTTGTTTAGGCAGCTTTACTGCCTGATTGGCCGCCAATTAGCAGCTAAGTGGATTTGTTTACCAAAAGCCATTTTCTAGCAGTTCCACAACACTCCACACCCCTAAGCAGTTATCCCAGCTAATGCTGCCGCTCGCTCCGTTTGCATTTGCATTTGGTATTTTGTGCTGTCTGGCAGCAGGTTACGTGACAAGTCAAAATGCGAGACCTAAAGTTGCCAATATTTATATCGATAAACAAAATGGCTCTCGAAATGCGAGAGAAAGGGGGCGGCGAGGGCGGCAGAGAGAGTGGAAGGGGCAAAAACAAATAACAATACTTGAATAGAGCGGAAGAAGTGCACGACTTGCAGATACGCTTTACTTTTTATTTTTAATTCATAAATCTAAAGTTATATTTATTAATTACCCTATAAAATGATAGAAATGGTCTCTCTCTCTCATTCTCTCTTCCTGTACCTTCCTCATTAATTCTATATTCATCAACGCCTGCTCTCACATTATACCCTTTTACTCGCAGCACACCCGCCATTATGCACATTTTCCAGGGTATCTGGCATAACAGCGGGATAGAACTGAAAAACAAGTGAACTGACTAGTGCTTTATCTGCCTGGCATCCAGTCGAGGCTTACGGGCCTAATCTACGTGGCATGCGTGTACGTGCTAGGTGGGCGTCACATTCTAGCCCAGTGTGGGCGTGGGCCGGGGGGGCTGGGCTGGGGGTCAGCACTGTACTACGTGGCCCCTGGGCGAACGAGACAAGTTAAATCGTTGCGTTATTGATGGCAAACGTACGTGATAGGCTCACAACGTGCGCTGCCAATGATGATCATCATCATTATCAGCCGCAGCAGCATCATCATCATCATCATCATCATCATCATCTGTATCGGCATCGGCATCGGCATCGGCATCCTTATCATCATCCGATGGAATGGCCAGAGTCTCATCGCTCGTTCCATTTGCTGTTGATTTTGGGCGTAATGCTAATAACGCTGAACCTGCGACGACAACAGCTTTCAACAACAATCGAGCCCACCTGTGCGACTAAGAAAGAAATTTAAGCGCATTACAAAACTTTTTCCCAGCAGCCCCAACTCCAGCCTCCTGCTGCTGCTCCTGCTGCTGCTCCTGCTAGCTCTTCGGCTCGCTGCCATTGTTTGTAAAAAGTTTAGCCTGGGCTTTGGCTAAAGCGAAATGCTTCCAAGTTGTCAAACAATTGCCAAGCGCTGGCTGAGCGCCTGTCAATGATCTCTGTCGCTCTCTCGCTCACTCGCTCTCTCTCGCTCTCACTCTTGCTCCTTCTCAGCGTTTCTTTCCATATATAGATTTATATATATATATAATTCTTGTATATATAGTTTAGCTGTATACTAAGCTTAAAGCCAAAAGCAGCGCGTAAACAGTTTAAGACAGCGAATGTGTCTAAGAGCGCTTGACAGAAAGAGAGAGAGAGAGAGAGAGAGAGAATGAAGGAGAGAGCGAGCGAGGCAGAGGTCTGTATAGATTAAGTTGCTTAGAAAGAGAGCGTAGTTGTGACAGCTGTTTTTTTTTTTTATATAAAAATGTGCTGGCATTTTATAAGCAGCCACCCCAGCTGACAGCTTGAAGCGAAATAATATAATTTAATATGAAACAAATAATTTTAATTTAGATTAAACTCGCTTTGAAATAGTTAAGAAATTTAAAAATCTCTTAGAGTAAATAGTTGCCATTCTAGCTTTTAGTGTGGAAAGTGAGTGAAAGAGAGAGAGAGAGATAGGGAGAGAGAAAGAGAGTTATGCAAGAATCTTTATATCTTCATATCTTTCTTTGTTGCTCATTGAGATCTGAGTTCTATAAAGTATTTGCTGTAAAGTGTATGTTATTCTCACATTTTCTCACATTTTCTCTCTCTCTCTCTCTCTCTCTCTCTCTCTCTCTCTCTCTCTCTCTCTCTCTCTCTCTCTCTCTCTTTGAATAGTATCACTCTCTGAGCTTATTTTTTCTCCCTCTCTCTCTATGTATATATCTCACTCTCTCTGCTTTTCATTCCCAAGCAATTCCTAATCAGTTCTGAGCTCTCTGTCCATGTCTCTCTCCTTCGCTCTCTCTCTTTGAATAGTCACGCTATCACTCTCAGAGTGTGTGTGATTTTTTCTTTGCCTTTTTCTCTCTCCCTTTTTCTCTCTCGATCGCTATCGCTCTCGCACCTCTCTCAGCTAAATCTGGCATCTGTTTCGTGCTGTCAGTGAGTGAAAATGTTTAATTGGGTTTCTTTTTGCTGCTCATATATCACTCGATACGCTCTGCCACAAGCAACGTCCCAGTTTATCAATAGAAAAATAATTTCACAATTTTAATTGTTTTTTTTTTCTTTCTGCTTCTTCTTCAATATATATATATATATATATATATATATATATATATATGTACGTACTTTGTTGTTCTTCAATATTTTTTCCCATTGAGAGCAAATAATCATAAAATGCCAAATAGCGTAAAAACAAAGTTCAGCTTGGGCAATATTCGCTAGTGGAGTGGCACTTGAAATGCAGCGGGGTGTCGGTGGAGGGTGGGGAGGGTGTGGGAAATTGGCACAATGCAGAGGCGCGAATAGCGCAGAGAGCACAAAACAAAACGCGCCTGCAACTGACAATTAAACATTTAATTAAAAATCAATTAAAAAATCGTATTTTTGCACTTTACGGAATACGGCAGCTACAGTTGCCAGACCACAATACTATATATATATATAGTATATATATATATATATGAATATACTAAAAAAAGAAAATCAATTGCAATTTTCCATTATATTTCTTTCCAACTGTTATACCCTGGCCTGGCCATGAACCACACAAATCTTTTGCTATTAAGTTTTCGGTTTACAGGGTATCGCATAGTCTAGCATTGCAATGCAAGAGTGAATTTTTAAAATATTTTATTGGATAAAGAATAATTTAATTAACGTTTCGTATACAAGCATAAATGGCATAGATGGATAGCTTGACTAGATGATTGAATTGCTGAATGCCTGAATTTCAGATTGAATGATTGAATGATTGGCAAATTGATTGAATGACCTCGTCTGTTCTGCTGGCAGCGTCTGCAAATGAACTGCAATCAAATATGCAACGAATGCCAATGAGTTATGATGGTTAATGCAGATGCTTGTACTTAAATATGATTATTATGTTGGGCAATTTAATTGCCAATATGTATGCAACTCTCTCACTCTCTGTGTCTCTCTCTCTCTCTCTCTCTCTCTCTCTGTCCGTGTGTGAATTAAATTGAATGAAAGTGACGAGCGCATTTATTGATTTTTCGCACATGCAACTAAAACCCAACTCAACATTAACTTAACCCTACGAACTATGGGGCATATGTTGGCTGGTTAGCTTGAGGTGTGGGTGGTGTTGAGGGGGGGTGGGGTGACGCCACGTAGTTCGCGAGTTCGCGCCATCGTTTATCATTAAAATGCAATTAAAATTGACATGACATTTGATTTACAATGCAAACGTATGTGCCCAGTGCGGCATGTTGCTGCTACTTGGGAGAGTCGGAATTTCCGCTAGACGACGGCCCACAACAACGATTCAAATCGACCCAAGAGACTTGCGTTCACTTGCATTCTGTTCCCGTCCTGGCCTCTCTCCCCCTCTCTCTCTCTCTCTCTCCGGTGTGGGTGAGGTCAATAAACTGTTCAGAAGTCAATTTGTGTAATAGCCAATTAGCCGTTAGCTAATACCTGACCATAGGAAGTGCACTTGAACAGTGCCAATTCCAGCGTTCCACTTAAAGTAAGTGAATTTTGCAGGTTTAGATCTGCGTACTATAGTCATTCAACTTTGTAGTCTAATATGCAAATTTTGTAATGTTAACAATAGTCTATAAGTGTCAATTCCAACGTTCCATTTAATGTAATTGAATTTACAAACCGAACATGCTCCATAACTATATACGTATCACTTAAAATGTAACTCATGTATTTTGTTTTAGTAATTTCATTTAAAATTCCAATTCCATCATTCCCAAATTCAAACTGCTTATATTCCCATGTGCATAGAGTTCGATTTTACTTCTCTCAAACTTTCCATTCCAATGTTTCAAATGGGGTAACTTCAATTCAATAGATCTGCTCACAACATATGAACTAGCTTGCCCACATCGCATATTCAATATATTCCGATTCCATTGTTCCGCCATTGCTTTGCTTGCCAGTTATGCATTCCAAATGACTGACCAACGAATGGGTTAATGACGGACCAACTCAAAGGTGTTTATCAGCACAAATGGATGCACCGCAGGCAGCCAGGTGAGCCACAGCAGCAGGTGCCACAATTCTCGCTCTCTCTCTCTCTCTCACTCTCTTCCCCACTCCCTCTCTTTGTGCGTGCGCTTGTGTGGGTTGTGTGGCCCGCCCATCAATTTAAGTATTTTACGGTTATAAACAGAAAAATTAAAGCGCCATCAATTTACATAGATTTTAATATTCATTTTTCTTCAACGAATTAACACGAATTGGTTTCAAATGTGGGCAGCATTAAGCATATAACGAAGACTTTATACTCTAATAGGCAAAGCGGTTTGGGACTGAGAATATTTGAATAATCTTGGAATACATTTTTAAGACAAATATATATATACAAGGTGGGGTGTTTCATGCACAAGTGTTCCAAATGGAGTATCAATAAGAGAGAAATTCCAGACTTTTAGTTGAAAAAAATAATATATGAAATAAATAATAAACATAATATCATATTAATATTAAAATACTATATATATTTGATTTTACAAATTTCTAGTATTTATTTCAATTCCATTGTTTCTCTTTGCTGAACTTTTGAGCTCTTTGTAAAGTTGAAGTTTAGTTTAAGTTTTCTGAAATTTTCCAAAAGGCTATTAAAGATCATTACTGGGGATGTATTAAGTTCCTAGTTCTAAAGTTGCAGCAGGCTTAAGCAATTTCAATTCCATCAGGATCTCTTTTGTAAGCTCTATGAAATACCTAAGAAATATGCATTTTCTTATATGTATCTTAAATTCTTACTAAAATAATTATCAACTCTGAATTCCATTATAGAACTATCATAGTTTTCAGTTATTCCAATTCCAGCTTGTTCCACTCTTGTTCCTTTTTGAAATGCCTAAAACATATGCCTTTATCATGTCATAAATTCTTTCCATTATAGAAAGAACTATAATAGTTTTCACTTGTTCCAATTCCAGCTTGTTCCGCTCTCTGTAAAATCTTATCAAATCTGATCTACTTTCTAGAAATTTTCAATTTCAATATTTTTATTTTCTGTGATCTCGTAGATGTTTACAGACAACTTGTCAACTTGTATTCGAAATGCATTTCACAAGGGTATACGGTTAATAAAAGGTGTTCGATGCATAATAAAAAAAAAAATAAAAAAAAAACCGTTTACGATGTGTCATATGCGGGCTGGACTGAACTTTTGTTTGCTGTTCAAGTTATTCATGTTGTTCGTGTTGTTGTCATTTTGAATGAACTGTTAAAAAATGCATAAGCCGCAACAAAGACGCGTCGATAAAACGCAGCGTGCGGCAAGCGAGAGAGACAGAGAGGGCGAGAGTGGGAGAGAGAGAGACCTGACGATCCGGCAGGCAGGCAGTTGAGGTCTGCTATCAAATGGTTTCTTATTAATTCATATGCCAAGCGGAAAATGCACAAAAGGCCAGAGAATGGCCAGAGGAAGCGCGGCATTTAATAAGGATGTGAAAAATGTGCAGCATGCTAATTGAGCGAGCGTTTAAGCACAGCAATATGGAGCCTGCCCTTGCGCCTACCATGCGCCCCCCTACTTATCAGTTATTCCTTTGCCCATTTTATATTTGTTCTTTAATTACTTTTGCGAAGAGGCAATATTTAAGAGTTGATGAATTAAAAGGGCAAGCAGTCTCGAATACAAAAGCACCGCAAAAACGCATCAAATGAACGTGTGTGTGTGTGTGTGTGTGTGTGCGTGTGTGTCTGGAAAAAAGAGGAGTAAAGAAAAATAAAATCAGAAATGAATACAAGAAAACCATAAAACTCTTTGCTCATAGCTGCTGCAGCGCCTTCTCCCCTTTTGCCCGCTTTTGCCATTTGACTTGTGCAATTGGCATTGAAATTTAACACTGGCCTCTGCTTTCATTTGCTGTGCACGTTTCAGCTAAGGCCCTTTCCATGCATACATATATGTGCATATATCCCATACGTAGCAGCCTCCACTGTAGATGCACGCCTCTCCCTCTCTCCCACTCTCCCTCTCCCTCCATCTCTCTGTCTGGCTATCTGCTGCTCCTTTGGGCGCTGTGTGTGGCTCCACCGACCGACCGGACACTGCACAGCACAAATTTATGGCCGCAATCAAGTGTGCACATTTCATTTGACTGGGGGCCTATTAAATGAGCTGATATTGCAGTCGACGATCGTGCCTGAATGAATGCCAAATCGAGAAATCCGAGTTGGACTATCGCCATAGAGCACGCCAACTCAACTGAACAGATATCATTGTGCATTTTTATTATCAGATTAGCATACTTAATGGCTGTCATGGGAGCAGACTGAATAGAATAGAGAATAAAGTCTTTCC
This sequence comes from Drosophila koepferae, assembly GCA_030914345.1. Lineage (NCBI taxonomy): Eukaryota > Metazoa > Arthropoda > Insecta > Diptera > Drosophilidae > Drosophila > Drosophila koepferae. The sequence goes on along the minus strand of JAUESR010000196.1, from coordinate 17,579,628 downwards.
CTTACCTGTCAGAAGCTGACACACATATGCTATAGATATATATATATATATATATATATATATATATATAGATATTATGTAAGTCAAAAGTGATGTATGTCTTAGGAAAATCCTTTAGATGGGAAAAAACTTTTCTTCCATAAAATATATATATTTTTTATTGTATTATCAACTCAAAGATAACAAATAGAGTTGATTTAAAGTTGATCTTAAGAAATTTTTACACTTCAAGACAAGATATAACGAGGCCTATTTCGTGTTTGCCAGCTATATAAAGCTAAAGAGAAAAACAACCAACTTGACTCGGTTCAATGTGCTCTAAATGTGTTAAGCCAGCTACGCTTACCCCTGCTTACTCTATGCCCCTCGGCGCCCTTCGCAATAAAATTCAACTCTCGCGTCTCTTTAAACATTTTTTTGTTGTTTAAAGTTTGACTCTTTTCCTTTTGTTTTTGGCATTTATTTTGGTTCCTTTATTTCTGGTGGGGAGGTTGTCAAAAGTTTTTGGCAGCTGCAGCGGCAAAGTAGATTAAAATCTAAATACTCGCACACACACACACACACACACACACAGAAGGCTGACTGACACACACAGACATCCACTCTCATACATAAATTTTACACAAATAAACCGAATTAAAAGTGCAAAACAAGGCGACCAACAATAAAAAAAAATACAAAGAGCAGCAAGAACAAGAGAGTGAGAGAGGAAAAACAATTCAACAGGACTAACTAAGTCAAGTGGAATATTGAATGCACTCTCTCTTTGGCTATGAGCTAAATCAATTGAATATTAAGCAGTTCTTATAAAAGATACAAATTTAGATGGAGGTTATAGATGACGATCACCAGAGATCAGAGATCAGAGATACAGATACAGATACAGATACAGATACAGATACAGATACAGATACAGATACAGATACAGATACAGATACAGATACAGATACAGATACAGATACAGATACAGATACAGATACAGATACAGATACAGATACAGATACAGATACAGATACAGATACAGATACAGATACAGATACAGATACAGATACAGATACAGATACAGATACAGATACAGATACAGATACAGATACAGATACAGATACAGATACAGATACAGATACAGATACAGATACAGATACAGATACAGATACAGATACAGATACAGATACAGATACAGATACAGATACAGATACAGATACAGATACAGATACAGATACATATTCCTCTCATTTCTTTCTCTCTTGTGGCACATGAGATGGGCAAATCAAAACACTCTTCGCTAGAGTGTAGAAACGAAGTCAGAGGGTAAACTTTTGTTGTTGTTTTTTCTTTCTTTTTTTTTTTTTTTTTAACAGTTAAGTGTAAAGGCGCGTCATGTTAGACACACCGCAAGCCCCGCCGCATGTGCTTCGCAGAGTCTCCACTTGGTTGACTGGACTAACTTTTGACAAAATGTCGACAACAGAGTGTAAGAGATAGAAGAAGGAGAGTGAGTAGGGGAGTTAGGTGAGGGAGAGGAGCGAGGCAGACGACAGGCAAGGGTAGAGAGTCAAATGGCGACTAGGCTGAGTCTAAACTCAGTGCCAGGGTAGGATCTGGGCTGAGGAACTTGGACTTGGCGGAGTTAGGGCCCAGGGCCCAGGGCACAGGGCACAGCGCACACAGCCACAGTCACAGTCACAGCCGCCGCCACACACGGAAGCCATAAAAACTTATGGCGAAATATAAAAATTCACCCTTTTTATTGTGGCAAACAACGAAAACGAGAAATAAAATAAAATGCAAAGCGTTTACCAAACGACCAAAGCAACCAGCGAGCGCAGCAACCCTTTTTGGCCAACTAAACTTAAATGCTGAGTGTAGCAAAAACAAAGCGAAAAAAAAAACAACAACAACAACAAGTCGCCATGCAATTGTTGTAAAACAAAAGGCAATGAATACAAATGGAACAACAACAGCTGCATAAAAGTAATCATATAAAAGTTCTATATACGAGCATATATAATACCTATATATATATATATATATATAACGGTATTTGCATATATGCAGAGGTAGATGAGAAAGGAGAGATGCAAAACAAAATAGTTTGCCTCAAATTTAGGCACAGATTTGCGATATAAAGTCTCTGATCTTATGAAATACCCAATTGCATTAGTTTAGCTGCAGCATATAGAAGGCTTCGCCAAAAAGGATGCATAAGATCATAAGATTCCATAAGTTATAAGCCATTACAATCTATGCCAGCTGCAGTTGGCCATTTTGAACTATTCGTTTCAGGCTTAATGCAGCGCACTTGGCAACAGGCTGTCAACAGGCATTGTGCCAGGTGGTTGGTTTTGGCTCCCACTCTACTGTCACACATATACATGTACTATATATGTATATATTCGGATATCTTACAAAATTTACTTATCTCCGACGGCTACCGACCCTCCCTCAACTAAAGGAAAAGCTCAAAATTGAAATAAAATTTGTGCTGTTGTTGGCAAAAAGTCGTTTATCCAGGGCTACGACTGCTGCCGTCTGTCGTCAGCTGCTGTTATTGGTATATTGGTTCATTCGTATATTGGTTCTTATGGGGAATTACGTGTATCGTATGTATGCATACATATACATATATATATATTTTGTTTTTTTTCGTTTGTTGTTGCTGTTTGCCCCCTGTTAACCGTATTTACCTGTCCTTTACGATGCGAGGCCTCTCTTACCGTATTTCAATTCCGGCTTCTGCTTCTGTTCTTTAACCTGGCTGGTTGGCTGGGTCTCCGCAACAGGAGCCAAAATACATGCACCGCTATGCGGCAAATAAATATCAGCAACGGAACAAACAAAAACCAACTGTTCTCAGTGCAGGGCAGCACGAGCCAAAAAGAAAAGGAAAAGTAGTCAGTGGTCAGCATGCTCGACACTGAGATACTCTACAGTTGGTGGAGTTACGTTGCGAAGCAATGGTCGAGTAACTTGACTAGCTAAAAATATTGATAACTGTTGAAAATGTGCTGAGCACATAACAGATATGTTATCGATTACTCGATATTGAGCATGTAACTGATACGTTAACGATTACTCGATATCATATATATAATATAATTATATTTGCTGTCTAGCTTATCGAGAAACGATTGATAGCTAGTTTGTTGTATAATTCGATAACATACTAGATATGCCTATTAACTATTAAATATATTTGTTGTTTAAGCTATCGATACATTTCCGATAATTGTTAATAATTAACTTGGTGCAAAAATTATACATGGTTTATTGTTCGATAGCTTAATTAATCGTTGTTCCGTGTCGATAACATGTCTCTTATCGTTATCGATAAATATCGATATATATTCGTAACTTATCTTTGATATTTTCGTTAAACTGCCGATTGCTTTAGAACTCAGCAAATAAGTTTAATTAAATTCAATATATATATGAGAAATATGTACTCCAATAATTGTTATATGTTTGTAGTATTATCCGTTGAAAAGCATACGGCTAGAATGTATTTTATATATGTCTATAGTCATACACACACACACACACACACACACTACCGTGCACATGCACACATGTCCACATCTCTACCGATAACAGTGAAATGCAATTTTCTTCTTATGGCATAGCGTTGATTTTTGCACGCGTCGTGACTCGAGAAAATCCTATGCAATTCTGCTATGACCCTGCCTATCCCAGTCAACCTCCAGCCGCCCGCCTTCGCCTCTCTTGCATTGCATACATACCTCGTAATATTGCTGCTGTTTCCATCTGCTGCAAGCCGAATTAAATATTCATTTTGTATTGCATTTTCTTTCTTGTGGAATAAACAGGGAATAGCGAACATGCGGGTTGAAGGGCATCTCTCTACGTCTCTGTCTCTCTCTCTCTCTCTCTCCCTCACTCGCTCTCCCACTCTCACTGCCTTGCTGTACGTTAGCCAAGGGCTGAGCTGTCGGGGTTTGTGCTTACGGCATAAGGGCGAGTGAGAATTCGGCTGCATTTAGCTCGAGAGATTTCGCACGTGTGCATTTAACTAAGTGGCACATTTCGTTGTTGTTGTTGTCGTTGTTTTGTTTGGTTTTTCGCTGCTGTTGTTGTTGTTGTTGTTGTTGCTGCTGTTGTAGTAATGCAGCTGGCTGAGCCATAAGGCAAGGATAACGAGCCTGCCAGCCTCGCCCATACATGCACACACAGAGTACAAGCAGCCAAATTGGAAAACAAATTAGCACAAGCCTTGCGCAATCCTTGCGGCAAGCTAACTTCCCATATCAAAGGCGATGTCTGCGACAGTGGAGGTGCAAAAGCCATTTGCATGCAACCTCTTTGAGTTCTCCATTTGTGTCAGTTTTTAGCAGCATCTACGATTTGTATGGCAAAGCCATGCACGAGAAACTGTTTGCTATGATGATTTCGTAGTCGATTTTTAAGAGGCTTAGTTGGCACGGGAAGCTGTGTTGGTATTGATGTCATTACTCTATGAAATATACATATATCTTTAGATTTTCGTAGATTTGTAACCGTTTTTTTTTTTTTTTCTCCAAGTAAGTTTTGGCTACTCTCATTCAATTTGTATTTTCTCTTCGTTCTCTTTGTCTTTCTCTCTCCAAGTTATTATCTCAGTCTCTCATTTTCAGTCATTCGTTTACCTCCCTCTCTCAATCCCTGCCAGTTCAGTTCCCAACTTTCTCTTTTAACAACTTCAATGATACTTGATCTAATCCTTCCTTTGATCACATTTTCTATACCTTTCGCTTAACCTTACTTTGGTTACCCCAAGCATCGGTTAGGGTGAGGCAATGCCCTAACCCAAGCAGTTGACCTTCAATTGCTGCATGCCGCGGCGTCATACAAATTGCAATCTCAACTCACAGCCAAATGTCCCGAATGTGAATCACAACCCCTTGCAGCTGATTCCTGTGATATTTAAACATTGCTCAAGCCCCCAACCCAACCGTTCGATATTCACGCTCACTTTGACAGCGAACCGAACAAACCCAACGCACCACCCTCGGCTTAGGCGCGCTCTATTGTTCGCTTTAGGCTAACCGTACCGAGCTGCTCGACCCCACCCTTGCCGGGCAACGCAGTTGCCTTCCTCTCACCCACTGTGTATCGACATCGGCGCAGAGGCAATAAATTTATAAGTTCTGCTAATGTGCGTTAATGGCTTGTAGTTTCGCTTTTCAAAACTTCTGTTTAGTGCGCCTTGTAAGCTGGGCTAACCCTCTCTTCGTACGTCGAACCGGAACCCGTATACCAACGAGGTCTGCTTAATATTCGAGGTTTTCTTTTTTTTTTCAGTTTTTTTTTTCCTTTGTCCGTCGTCATTCTTGTTGTTATTTAATTTTTCGTTTGTATTATTAGAGGTTATTATGCTAATTTGTTGCCTTTGCTGGCTAACGCCGAATGTTCTAGCTCTTTCTCACTCGCTCTCTAGCGCTTGTCGTCCTTAAGCGTTGGCCGTCCTAGTGCCTGTAAATTTGGACATTATGCCGTAATTAGCAATACCGTTATGTGTCGGGAGCGCCAGCGCCAGCTCTCGATGCTTAATTTATGCAAAAATAGACGAGAACAACACAAACACCCAACCGCCAACCCTCAACCCCAACCAACCGCCAACCCTGAACGGCTCTCTGAATGGCTCTCTGTACCGCTGTTAACCCCGCTTCGGCTTTCTTTACATTTCTTGTAATTTTTTTCTTTTTCCTGGGTTTGGCTATTTACATTTGTAGCCTCTAGTTACTGTAGTAGTCGTTGTTGTTGTTTTGAGGTTATGTTCAGTCCGGATCTGAACAATGTGTTAAATGAGTTGAATATTTGCCATAGAGCAGAGACAAGGCGACTCGTGACTCACTCACAAAGTTCCACTTAGGAAATTAGCAACGAGCTCCCTCCACCCCTGCGGCTAGGGGCTAGAGGGTAGCTTTACTAATGACACTTGTAATGGTAACGAGCGACGTGTTTTTTTTTTCGGTTTTTTTTTTTTTTTTTTTTTCGTTTCCTAATGGAATTGACGAAATGTGCGTAGAACATGGTCGAAATTCCATTGGTTTAGGACAGGCTATTGATGGAATTGGCTGTGGTGGGGGGAAAAGCATGAACAAAGAGAGCAACTGTAAAATCAAGAGATCTTCTATACTTTACTTTCGCACTACCTTTAAGGATCAACTAGGGAATGCAATAAAATTTCAACTCTCTAGATTTAAAAACTATTTTCCATTGACTAATTTCCTAATTTAACACAAACAAACATTTCTCTGTCTCATTGCAGGTATGTAACGATTGCGAACAACTCGAATGGGCAGAACGTAGCTCAACTTTTGGCTGCTAACGACTGCAATGCGTGGTCAGCACTGTCCAATTTAAGTACAAACCACATATCTCATACACTCACACATACAGAGGCAGACTAATACACATAAAAAGAGAGAGAGAGAGAGAGAGAGGGATATGTGCATCATCACAAAAAAGTTTCATTGCCCAAAAGTCAACTTGAAATCAACGCGCGAGTTAACTGAAAAAGTATTATGCAGCCAAAAAAAAAAAAAGAGAGAGAGAGAAAGAGGAGGAGGGAGTGAGAGTGTGGGAGCTGAAAAAGAGAGCCGTAGTCCGTTGTCCGTTGTCCGTTCCGAGCCGTATCCGGACCTAGCTTAGCGCCAACTTTAAATACAGCCACATAATTTTTTGGTCATGACTTCAAACTCTAACCAAACACACTTTCACACACACACACACACACGGCCTGTGTGTGCTATGCAAAAGTTTTTGGACTGGCTTCATAAATGTATGGCGCAGAGGCACGCCCAGCCAGCCTCCTGCTTTGTGCCGTAGAGATATTTTTGTGCTGAGTTTACATTATCAATGAACGGCTTTTTTGCGCTTTTGTGCGGTGGGTCGCCTAAGTAGCCGTAGCGGGGCGGTGCGGTAGAGGCTCTCTGCACCTCTGTGCAGAGGTAAAGGCACGCGAATCTGGCGCTAGCCTAGGGTGGGGGGGTGTGAGAAGGGAGGCCTAGGGTAGTTGCTGCGGTTGCGGCTGTGGCTGCGGGGCGTGACGGCAACTAAATAACGGCACTAACGACTAACGCTCGAGAAGTAAGTAATCTACACACACACACACACACAGAGAGAGCTACACACACGCTGCAGTTGAGATATATGCATAGATATGTGCTCATATGGCTGGCCTGCTCTGTGTGTGTGTGTGTGTGTGTGTGTGTGTGTGTTGTTTGTGGCCCGCCAACAGAAATTTGTTGGGCAATTTCCAAGCCAACAAATCTCTGCAAAGCTGCCGCACTGCAACACTGGGCTAACCCGCCCCACCAACCCCCCACACAGCCTTTGGGCTAGCCCCTGCTTAAGCCAAGGCCTTCCGAAACAAAAATAACAACAAACAAACAACAACAAAAAAAAAAAAAAAAATAGAAAACTGTAAAGCCTAAAGTCTAGAACCGGCTAGCAACAGACGAACAGTGCGCTACTGTTGGCCCAAAGGGCTTTAAAGCTGAGTTGGCTTAACTTCTCTTAAAAGTAGCATAAAATGCTTTCGGACAATATATTATTAGTAGATGCCCCAAGTCGATTTAGAGATCAATAAATTATGTTCTAAGGCCACTTAGAGTAAGCTGTTATATACATACAGCAAAGGATATTGAGCACAATTGGCTTATTTGATCGATTAATAACTCTAGTGATATAGAGATATACGAACTATGGTAATAAAGCTATCAATTATTGCTTCTAATAACCCCAACGATATATATGGTAAGGAACTATGCTAATAGACTTTATTGTGTTCGATATCGAGGTGTGAGATGGTGGGGCCGTGAGCGTGGGGTGATTGATTTTTCGATGATACTGGTGCGAGTCTGATAGCTACGGCGACAAAGAGTTGAAAAGCAACAGTGGTGATACGTGGTAATAGCAATTGGCAGAATCAATAAAAGCGAATGTATTGGGGGGGATGGGCTCATGTGGGTGAACAAATGCGTCGGCCTAGTGATTGGCATTGGTCTGTAGTGCGAGTTTCAGTGTAGCGTTGACGAGAGAAGAAGGAGAGCCCAAAAATAAAAGACACCCACACAGTGGGGCGTAATGTGAAAATATGTAGAAAAAAAAATACAAACATATAGCATAAAAATATAGCTAATTACATACTAATCATATAACTCTAACATACAATCAAACTAGTGAACCAAGACTATAAATAAAGGTCAGGGAAATAGCCGAGGCATTCAGTAGCTGCAACATGGCACTGCCGTGCGGGCTGAGTAGCACAACGCAGACCTGTGTGCTGGGATGGACGGGGGAGGAAGCTATCGGAAGTACATATCTCAGAAGTCTGGGTGACTTCAGTGCAGTTTGGCCAAAGTGATGAAAATCATAGATCTAGAATCTACACACAACGGAAAGCATCGAAGCCTACTGCCGCATGCTTCGCAAGCAAAGAATCAAGACTCGGTAGGCCGAAGACCCTGGTCAACGGCTACCACCAGCCTAATAATACGACAAGGAGAATACTTGTGGTACACAAATGTTGTACAGGCTGATCTGATATACGACAGCGGGACACAATAAAACGTGAGTCAGAAGAGTCCACGCAGATCGACACCGCTGGCTGACACACGCTACCGTGCTGGCTAGTGAAAACTACGACCTCAGCGCAGCACAAACGTCCGTGATGACTAAAACCGTTCATTGATAATTAAATGGATTCATGCTCTTTGATGTGTACTGACATCTGTAGTGTGCACAATCGTACAAATTGGCATGGGTATGCAGAGGTCTGACGCCCAAGCTTGCACCTACAGCATCAGTCAGGCGCTCGACAACACGCTGGTGATAGTGTTGGACCATCCACAAAAATACAGTCCTGGGTGCGTGGGATGAGGGAACAAAAAGGCGGTGGCCGGGGAGGGTCTGGGGGGCTGTGCGGAAAAGTGGGTGGTCCGGGAGGCATGTGGCGAAAGGCCATTGCGTATTCATAAAAATTAGGGGCCGGCTATGGGAAAGCGAGGGAGCGATAAGCGCATCGGCGGACAGTGACGCGCGGAACGGACAACGGGACAACGGAGACGGCGACGCTCGGGGCGAAGGCAGCACGAATGGCACACAAATTCGGCAACTTCCCGCGCATGCCTAGCCTCGTGCTGCTCGTCGTCTCTTAATGCCTAACAAGGTCCAACGAGTAAGGCAATGGAGGCGCCCATGGGTGTGTGTGTGTGTGTGTGTGTGAGGAGCTGCTGGGCTTGGGCTGCCTGGCATACACAAACTGTCGCCAAAAACAATTTCGTTGAGATTTAAGTTCTGTTCAACAATTTCCGCTCTGGCGTGCTCCAGCAGCCACAATGCTCCCCGACTTCCTTCTTTAGCCAGGCGCCGCTGCTCTATCTCTGTCTCTTTCGGTTTTTGTTGCGCCAACTGACGTTGCGAAAAATAACAAAAAAAAAAAAACATACCGTCGGCGTCAGCGTTACGCCCACACACACACACACCCAGCCACCCACACACACACACACACACACACAATAAAAACCACATTCATAGATAATGTGCAGCTTGGGCTTGCGGTTATTTTGTATGCTTGGCCGGTCTGGCAGCACCGCCAGTTGCCAGTTGCCAGTTGCCAGGACACCATTGCGCTATGTGGCATGTGCCTAGTTTTGCCCAGCTGCCAGCCCACTCCCTGGCTATCTCTCTCTCTCTCTCTCTCTCACACGCTGCTTCGCTCTGATTTGGATTCAGTTAGTGGCAGTTGCGGTTTATCCCAGCAGCCGTAGTGCTCATCCAATTTTCTGTTGTCGCTTGTCGTTGAGCATTTTTGTTGCGCTTTACAAAAATTGCATTGCAGCCGCCTGCACCACCCACCGTGAGGCAGAGAGAGAGAGAGAGAGAGGGAGGGCGAGAGAAAAGAGAAAATATCCACCCGTTTGACAATATCGCGCAACGTCGTCGCTTTTCTATTGTTCGGCCAGCCCAAAAATGAACAGAGCAAAAACCAAAAAAAAAAAAAAAAAAAAAAAAAAAAAAAAAAAAAAAAGTAAAAACAAGTTGTCGAAACGACATGCTGCCAACCCTCTGCCCAAACTCCCGATATCTACTAGCCGAAACTCCTAACCCAACCCCAAGCTGAAGCCTCTGCCCCTCCTATTGCCCACACGGCTCGCACCCCACACAATTCACATCAAGGCAGTCAGTCGTCATACTAGCTCTGGGTCCGCGGCATTGGCCACAAAGTTTTGGGCACGATTTTTGGTTAACGAAACATTTTTTGCATGGGTTGCGCGAAAAGTTTTTCAGACAGCGCTGCAGCTACCCCAACCTCAATTTCCCGCTCCACATTCCCCATTCCCCAGTCAGCCAGTCAGTCAGTACTAATTTCAAAATGTGCTGAGCACAAAATCATGAATATCCACATCGAGCCAAACACCACGTCCCACAACCCCACCCTACACACACCACCCCCACCCACCCTCCACGCCCCCTTGCCAAGCTCGTTTCATTTTGCTGGCAATGCAAAGTTGACATAATCCAAGAAGTTGTTCCCATTCTGCGGCAACTCGACGCGATTTCTCCGCTCATTATCAGACCTGGCCCAAAACGAAATGCCATGTGCCAGGCGAAGGAAACAAAAAAAAAAAAAAAAAAAAAAGTGCGCTGACAGCAACCAGAGTTGCCAACGTTACTTTCGTAATACTCCCTTCATATTTTTCATTTTTTTTTTGTCATGCACTTTTGTTTATGATGAAATATCTTGATAGCATTTCAGTTAAGACACGCAAGACTTGGCTAACAGCCACAACAAAATCTAAAGCGCTGCCAAGCTAGCCAAGCTACATAGCTCTCAGCTAGGGAGTAGCCAAGCCGCGTGCACTTGGCTGTTTCCTAAGACATTTCAGCTTCCTCTTATGCAAGATTGAAATTTTGTAAATCACAGGAAATGTTCAGAGATAAATTCTTGAATTTAAGTTGGCTTGCATTAAATTTTTTGGAATTTTTGCAAGTTCACCATGTTAAAGGGCCTTGCTCAAAAAGGAAAAAAATCTTCACAGTTTTTATAAGAAAGTTCTTATTTCCATGCATGACTCTCTCGCTATATATCATGCAGTATGAATAGTTTTTTTTAAGGAGCTCGCTGAAAGAGTTCAATCGGCTTATAGGTTCAATATGTTTGAAAGTCAGTCTCGCGTGCTTTATTCAATTTGGGCTCGAGATGTCGTGAATGTGGCAGTCGGTAAATGTGATTGCACATGATTGCAATGCAATTCATAGGCCAATTTGGGACACACTTTGGATGCACTCGGCCCGTGGGGTGCACAGAGAATCGAAGTAAATTAGAAGAGCAGCCCGCAAAAGGAGCTGGACGTGGAGTCGAGGCTGCAGTGGAGAGTCCAAAACCAAGAGGAGAAAAAAGAAGAAGAAAAAAAGCAAAAAAAAAAACAAAAAAAAAAAAAAAAGGAAAACATGCTTCAAGTGCAATTCTCATTCGCATTGATTGCGCACTTGATTACGATAAATGAAACGTCAACAAGCGGACGACTTGACGAGCCAGGGGCGCAGCACAGAAGGCATGGACAGGGAAGGGGAGGGGGAGGGGTTGTGCAATGGGATGGGCGACACATCTACGGAAGCTAAGGACGTACAGCACTAGGCTCAAATGCCCTTTGGGCGCCTTGTCTCCTTGTTGCTGTTGCAGCTCTTCTGTTGCTTCTTGTAGTTGTTGTTGTTGTCTCTCGTGATTTCTTTTGTCTACTTTTCATCAAGCTGACTTTGTGCCTAGCCCCGCAACGCCTCTGCGGCTCAGCTACTGCTGTTGCTGGTCAGTTACATTCAGTTCGTTTCGCAATTGCTCTCACTCACTCCCCCCCCCCTCTCTCTCTCTCTCTCTCTCTCTCTCTCTCTCACTCACTCTCTTGTCTCTTGTTGGCCGACAAATCACAGAGTATGCCTCATGCCGGAAAATCAGTTGTCCTGTGTTCACGGCGCTGCCAAGTGTCCTACGGCAGCTGCGTCTCAAGGCGCCGGCCATGGGACGTGTGTGTGAGTGTGTGTGTGTGTGTGTGCGTGCCATGGAGCTGGACGGCTGGGCCGAGTAGGCGTGGCAGCCGCTACATGTTGACATGCCTTGCCGTGGCCAAAGCCCAAGCGTTACATTGGCCCCAAAACTAGGCGCGGGCAAGGACTTTTGTGTGTTACACAACACTCTCTCGCACACACACACACTCACACACTTGAGCTCCATCTGTTTGCCATTTGGACGCTAAGGCACTTAAGGCAAAAGGCTGGCAAAGGACATTCTCCTAGCAGCCGCAGCAGCAACCGGAACCCCAGCCCAGCCCAAACTCGTTTACTATCTCATACATAGCCACACGCTTGCCTCACACACTCGCTCGCTCGCTCTCTCTCTCTCTCCCTCTCTCTCTCTCCCTCTCTCTCTCTCCCTCTCTCTCTCTTGTGCTGTCTGTTTTCAGCCTCTAGAGAATTCATTCATGTTGAATTGCGCAAATTTGTTATCAACGCTTTATGCCATTATGCTTATGTTGCCCAGCACTGAGATTTCCTAGCATCCCATTACACATACTCAGCTACGGCTCCGATTCCAATAGCCTCACACCAGATTTCAGATTTCAGATTTTGGCTTTTGGATTTCAGCTTCTAGCAACGTTTTGTTTGTCTTAGCTTTCATCTTTGTCTTTTCACAACATTTGGGCAACGCTTCATTCATTTGTTTTTACTTGAATTTATGGCTTTAATAATATGACAGCCAACCCCCCAGAAATACAGGCCGAGAGCGTGATAGAGAGGGAGAGAGGTAGGGAGGGAGAGTTAGCCTCCGTCGCAGTCCACACTCAAGAGCAGCCACACCCCCCTTTAGCCAACGACCGCCTTCCAAATTCAACCATAACCGGAAGGTAGACGCACATCCGTTGCGTCCATTGTCTGTCAGCCATTTTGTTGACCCAACTATAAAACGACGCTTCTATGTAGATGTGTGTGTGTGTGTGTGTGTATTTATGAGTGTGCGTGTGTGTGTGAGTGTGCTTTGTTTGTTCTCTAGCCGCCTCATTAGATTTCAATAAACTGGTTCAATGCCTGGCCAAGAGCGTGCCCAAATTTAGAGACCTTGACAAGAGGCAAAGTGGGTGAGCAAGAGAAAGAGAGACCCAGAGAGAGAGAGAGAGAGAGAGAGAGAGAGAGAGAGAGGTAATGGAGGCTTAAGAATTTTGAATGGCTTTTCACGCCATTAGCTGGTAGGGCCACAGCTTGTGGCAGGCATTAGTTAAAACCGTTTAAAATATAATAATGATTAAAATTCGTTTCATATATCGATATTTATCGATTTGTAGACCTTTTATTCTTTAAGTGAAAAAGTTTGACATGCCTTTGGCATTCGTTCGGTCTTTCAACTCTATGCCAACTCTTGATACCGCTGTCAATTTCTCTCTCTCTCTCTCTCTCTCTCTCTCTTTCTCACTCTCTCTCTCTCTCTCTCTCTCTTTCACCCTCACACACTCATTATCTGCTTAACTATCTCATCTAAATGAGCCCCTCTAACGCATTGCCTTGACTCTGCCTATTCCACTTGAGGCATATAAATGTTTAAGTATTATTTTATGTAAATAATTTGCTATTACTACACACACACACACACACACGCACACACACACACACACACGATTGCTTTATGTGCGTGTGGTAAAATATTTTAGTAACTGTATGAAATGGCAAAGTTTTGCCCCCGAAACATTTTATTGAATATGCAAAGTTCTGGCCTGGCAAAAGCTGCGCCATGGCCGCAGTGTATTATAAATTAATAAGCGCACTAAACGCGCGCACACACACACACACACACACACACACGCAATCGCACACACATGGTGGAAATTTCTGCATAAATAATAAAGTTAAATACGCTTACAAGACGCATTTTGCGGTCTCAGTTTACATTTTAAACTCTCTCGAAACTCGACGAAACTAACCAAAAACTCGAGCCAACATTTTGCACGAGTTCCCCATTGTTGTGTGTGTGTGTAGAGGCATGTGTGTGTGTGGTTGTGTGTGTGTGTGTGACTACTGAGCGCCTTGGGTAACATTTTGCGTAATTTGCACCCAAGTGAAGCATCTGCAAATGGCAACAGAAAAGCGCGAAAGTTCAAACGAAACTTTAACCCCACAAAACTAACGAAAACGAATAAAAAAAAAAATAAAAAAATAGACGCAGATGCCCTAGAAAAATATATTTACATTTGAGCAAACGCAATGCGTTCAAATATGCATAAGAATATGCATAAGAATTAATACGATCCCAGTAGAAGTTGTAAAGCTTATAAATAAATTACGAGCAACTATTTAATATGGGCAATGTGGGAGCTGAGAAATTAGAGCCAAATACTGGAGTTAATTAGCAGACATTAGAGATAGATAAGTAGGAATATGACAAGGGTTGGAAATTTGATATTAAATATGTAAGGTAGAATGAGATATTCCAGAAAAAATAAATGTGGAAGGAGCAATGAAACAGTTACAGATATTAGATTGAAATTTAAACAGAGTGATTCGAGATACAATATAATAGAGTTTTATATAATATATATATCAGTATAGTAAGGGTAAATTTGTAGAGGGAAATAGTATATAGTAGCTAGATATTGTAGTTAGATCATAAATATGGATAATAGGAGCTGGAGAGAAAGAGAGTTTAAATATTAGAGCAATGTATTCAAGAGAAAATATATAGCAGCTAGTTATTAGAGCTATATAATATTTGAGAATAATAAGAGCTACAAAGCAAGAGAGCTTAGCTATATAACACAAAATTCATTAGAGTCAGTTAGAAGACTTGGCCTGAATTGAATAATATATAGAAATATTCAAATATTATAGAAATTACAGTTATATATTAGAGCAATTGTTATTAAAATAAAACTTAATAATATATCAGAAAATTTGGCTAACATATTACAGAGATGCATTAGAAGATGAGATAGATATTATAAAAGAAATATTGTTATAAAATATTATTAAATATTATAAAATAGTTGCGTGATATATTTTGTTAATATATATGTATATTAGAGATAGAGATGCAAACTCGAGCTGCTTTGTAGTAATTCTCAGTTTGTTTAAGGCAAAACGTAATAGAAGCAATTGACTGAAGTAAAATTTTATTTGCTAAAAAAAAAAAAAAAAAAATATATATATATATATATATATATATATATATATATATATATATATATATATATATATATATATATATATATATATATATATAAAATATAAAATATAAATAAATATTTTAAAAATATGTATGTAAATTCCCACTTAATATTATTCTATTTTTAATCAATTATTTGTATAACAAGACATCAAAGAAACTGCACTCAAACAGTTCTAAGACTAAAGCCAATTTAGATACTTAAATTTGTTTAGTGAACTTTGTGAAGTGTGGCTCGTTAACTTAGATGATGATGTAACTTAGATGATGTTTAAGCGTATTTAATAATAACAACAAAATACATACATATATGTGTATGTATATATATATGTATATATTTCTGCCCAAACGAGATCACTCGAGTTTTATTGGCATCTATGGCAACTGCTCAAAAGTGAAGACCTATGCTGGCAACAGAGTAAAATTATATTAAATCTATTCATCTCTCTCTCTCCCTCTCTCTTTAACTTCCTCTCTCGCTCTTCCCTGCTTCATTTATCTATGATGTAACTTGCATCTGCTGCGTAGTTGCCCCTGCCGCATTCCCATACCCATTCGCATGTCGGAATTGCTTGACAACTCCGCACTTGTAAGATACAATATCTTTTGCGCACAAGCACCAAAACACTCATCGCTCATTATTCAGCAAATATGTATGTGTATGTGCGTGTGTGTGTGTCAGTTTCCGACTGGCTTAACTTGCGCTCAGTTGTCGCGCTGTCGTTCCGCAAGTCGTATCAAAATTCCAAGAATTGCCATTGTCAGGCCTCGCCGCATTCTTGGGAAATTTTGGGTAAGGGATTTTGATTTAGTGTCGCATGCGAATCAATATATCAGCCCGATTGCACGCGACCCAAAACATTAACACTACCCGCCACTTAACCTGAAGGAAGACCCGTGTGGGCCGAGCGCGCTATCAAATGTATCTGTGAATTACATTTCGCGCAATTTGATTTATTTCAGCACCAAGCGACAGCAACAGCAACAACAGTCAACTTTAATATGAATCACTTGAATCATTTGAATCATTTTCAACTTAGCATCTGCATTGTTTCGTCTACCAGTTTTGATTTATCACATACAAATTTCCGTTGCATTTGTCGTTGACCCCAGCGAACACGTAGCCCAAGCGACTTCATTAAAATTGAAGAAGAGAGAAAAAAAAAAAAAACAATAAGCAGAGGGAAAATAAAAACGATGCGACGAAATGCAGCTGAAAGCAAAGGCGACAAAAATTAGTAACAAAATTTATTGCATGTCTTATCAACAGTCGTTCAAGCTGTCTTCCCCACTGAGTGGAGTGTGTGTGTGTGCATGGATGTGCATGGGTGTGTTTGTCTGCATTCGAAATGAAATTCATTCAGAGACTACACCAACTAAAAAGTTGTCAATGCAAAATCAATTTTCAAACGCATTTATTGGCTATCAACTGCTGCAAAGAATCTGAAATTAACAAAAAACGAAAATAGCTAGAAAATGGCTAAACGAATACTAGAATACTCTATATAGTATTAATATATAGTATGTATAAAGTTGGCAGCTAAGCAATAATTAAAAATAATTAAATCTCAATAAAATAAAATAAATTATAGAAATAAATCAGAAAGCTAAAATAAAAAATAAAAAAAAAATTGAATGAAAAATATTAAAAAATATAAATAATGCATTCAACTTCAAATGAAAAATCAAATGCAAATTTAAGAAAATTAAATTAAATTAAATAAACTACAAAAATAAAATATCATAAAGCTAAAATAGGAAAATATTAGAGTACAAATTTACAATAGACTTTAAAGGAAACGCTTTGAATGTTTCAAATTAAAAAAATAAAATTTAATTAAAAAAAAAAAAAAAATACAAAAAATCAAACTAAAAATACAAAAAATCAAACTAAAATTTGAAAAAGTTAAAATACAAATTTACAATCGACTGCAAGGGAAACGTTTAATGCAAATTAAAAAATAATTAAAAAGAAAATACATAAAATCAAAATATTAAATTTTGAAAAAAACTAAATACAAATTTTCATTTTCGATTTCTAAGGAAACGTTCAATGCAAATTTAAAAAATTAATTTGATTAAATCAACTTAAATAAAATAAATAAAAAATTCATGAAACAAAAATTTTAAAAAATTGGAAAACAAAAACAAAATTTCAGTCGACTTCAAATGCAACGAACAAATTTATATGAATTTGTTTAATTAAAAACACAATTTTTTAAAATAAAAAAATTCATATAACTAAAATAAAAAAAATTAATACAAAAATTAAAAATTGTATGCATAAAAATTAAATTACTTTAAAATAATATTAATGAAAAAATTAAAATTGTTTAAAATAAAGAAAAAAATCATAAAATTATAATTAGAAAAAAATCATAATAGAAAAAAATCATAATATAAAAAAAATTAATTTATTAATTCATTTCTGCATAAAAAAATAAATTTTCATTTTATTGTAATTTTGTAAATTAAAAATTGCATAAAGTAAATAAATAAAATAGGAAAAAAAAGCCTTACAAACACAAAATATTTGTTCAAATTCATATTAAATGAAACTTCATTTGCGCTCAGCCACTTTTAGTTTTCGCTAATGCAATTTAAAGTTCCAATCAAAGTTTTTTTTTTATTAATTATGCTGTATAACTATTGTATAGCTGCGGAGTTCATACAAATGTCGCATTTAAGTTATTTGAATGCCAGTCTTATGCCAGTTGCCAGGCCCAAGGCAAAGTAAAGTCTGTGGCTGACAGTTGCAGTTCCATGTCTCTTTTTTTTTTTTGCGGGTTACCAACTGACTGCAAGATTTGATATGCTCCGCATGGCAGCGACGGCAATGGCGCTGTAGTGTTTCGAGTGCCGCTTCATTGGCAACAGCTTTGACAATGACAAGCTGCACAAAATTTGCATACAGTAAACAGGCAGCGGCAGCGGCAGCGGCAACGGCAACAACAATGCCAACGTCTCCTGGCCGTCGTCGTTGTCGCAAAGCAGAAAAAATTGACTGTCAATGGGGAAAGTTAATGCAACTAATGACAAAAAGCGGCGTCATTCTGAACCTCATCCGTTGTCGTCACCTTTAGCAGCATTTCAGGCAAAAGCCTTACCTTCCATCAGTTCTCTCTCCCTCTTCCTCTGCCTCATCCTCTCCCTCACTCTGATCTGTTCTGTTGGGTCTCGCTTCCAGTCGGCGACACTCACTCAATTTCTTGCTGATAAACAAATTGAATGTGGATTTGGCTACTGGAGAGAGAGTGGGAGGAAGACAGAGATAGAAGTAATTCCCTCGGGCACACACACACACACACACACAATGCGAAATGGAATAAAAGTTGAAAGCAAATAAATAAAGGCAAAAGCGCATTGATTTATTTCAGCCAGTTTGTTGTTAACATTTTAACGATTTTGTCCTTGCGTTTTAGTCGTTATTCTGCGACGACTACTTCATCTTATTCTTATTCTTCTTCTTCTTCTTCTTCTTGTTGTTCGCCTTCATACACCCAACTCCCCCATTAAATATACCCCAAATCCCACTACCAATCCCAATCCCAAGCTCTCTACCTCTGCCTCTGCTTCTGCTTTCCCTCATCTGGCTTTTGTTGTTGTCTCCGGTGTCTGTCGCTTAGCCAAATTGCTGAACATTAGTCACCGATTGACAAGGCTGGCACAGCGGCAACCAACGTAGCATTCGATATTCGAACCCTGGACTCGACCCCTGCCTCCTGCTGCCACCAGCCTATTTTAGGCGCCCACCTCTAGATGGTATTGCTGCCACTGTTCTACCTGGATGCATCCGTGACTTGGCCATATACAAATCAACTAATTTCAAACTTGTCGATACTTTAATGAAAGAAAAACGAGATGTGAAGTGGAGAACAATACTTTGAGATATCCTGTAATCTATATAGATATAGGGGAAGAAGATATACAATATGAGAGATTGGAGGATGCAAAATGAGAGATAGATGACTAAAGCGAATTGACAATAGAAATAGAAGGAGCGGAAAATAGAGAAAGAAAAGATAAGAATAAAGAGGAGAAGAAAAAGAAAAATCAAAAGAAGATAGAAAAAGAGAAAAATGAAGATATGAAAAATGAGAGAGGGATTAAGAAGAAGACAAAGAATACGAGAGAACAAGAAGGAAAACAAAAAGGAATATGCCATAGAAAAAAAGAAAGAATAGCGGAAGAAGAGGGTAAATAGTGTAAGAGAGAGAGAGAGAGAGAGAGAGAGAGAGAGAGGAGATGAGAGAGGAGAGAGAGAGAGAGAGAGAGAGAGAGAGAGAGAGAGAGAGAGAGAGAGAGCTCAAGCTTCAATCAGATAATGATCTTAGATATTCTATAAGAAATCTATATATAGAGATAGAAACATTACAAGAGAGAGAGAGAGAGAGAGAGAGAGGAACATAATCTTTCCTGCCTCTCTCTTTTCAGTCGCATCTGTTGATAGCCTTGACCCTCTCTATACATATACAGGGTATAAGCAGAAGGCTTTTACGAAACAGTAGGCAAGAATTATTTTTCTGCTACTGTACTTCCCTATCTCTCCTCTCTCTCTCTCTCTCTCTCTCTCTCTCTCTCTCTCCCTCTCTCTCTCTCTCTCTTTGTCTTCCTTTCTCAGAGGGACATTTGTCATTGGGCCGCAGCACTCTGACTAATGAAACGTCATCTACTACTTCGTAGGCTAAGGCCCCGAGGCCATTGGCCATAAAAAACATTAGACCGTCGGCTACCTGAATGTCTTGGCTGCCGCCGGTCTTTTATATCACCTGCGCCCGGTGCTTGATTAGCGCGTCCAGATGATTCAGACGTGGGCAGAGCATATCAACTAAATTTGCATCACAAGTGTAGAGCGGAGAGAGACCGAGAGAGAGAGAGAGAGAGAGAGAGATAGAATGGATTGAGATAGTCTATAGAGATAGTCTATGTTTCGATTACAGCTAAATGTCAATGGACATTTATTTGTCTAGCGCCAGTTTCTTGGCCATTAAGAACAGACAGTCAATGCCGCTAACGTTTTCTCCACGAATGATAAAGTCATTTACATGTATATGAAACAGAGTAAGAGTTGAGAAATTGAAGTTGATACAAAAACATTTAGCAAGTGGCAACGCTGCTAGAGCAGTGGCAACTCCAAATGAACTCGTATGCCAATGATACTCATTAAACAAACTAAAAACCGAATTTAATGATATACATTCCATTTCATCATTATTTACACCAAGTGGCAACGCTATCAGCGCAGTGGCAACTCCTCCAGCGAAATAGTTCTAGTTCTGCGACTCTAACCAGTTGGAGGTACTATTTGCTAAGCAAACGCTTCAGATAGCAACGCGACACGCATCAATACGCACACATTTCAAATGTGGCAACGCTGGCTATTTGCGCTGTACGGCAACACTGCTGACCATGTTGACAACTTTGTTTGAGCGTTGCTTTAACGAATTAGTCAGCATATTGCAAACTTTGTTCGCTTTACGGATGCTGCCTGCTGCTGCTGCTCGGACCGTACACCCGCATGAGCACTCACTCACACATTCACACTCACACTCACATTCACACTCACACTCACGCTCTGTTTTTCGCTGAAAATTGGCAATTGGGAATGGGTTTTTGTTGGCGCTTTGCGACACTTACTGCCAGCCAGCCTGTTTGCATTCCACAATGGCCAAAACAAGCAAAAGTTATCTTTAGCACACAAACACTCACACACACACACACACACACACACACACTCGCGCACACTCGTTCGGCAGCGCCCACACCAGTTTTCAATGGGGCTCAAGCGAAATGTCTGACGAAAAATTTCAAACACGTTTCAATAAAATTCAATTTGTAGCACATTTCAACGCTTTCCGCCAGCGCCTGCGCCGCTCCTGAAAAAAAAAGTAAACCAGGAAAAAATTGTGAAGAAGAAAAAGGCATCGCACAACCCGAACTAAAGCCGCCTTCCTCCAGATCCCATATCCACTGGCCCAGACGCTCACATATGCATGAATTTCCTTTTGCACTTTTGAGCGCCTCTCCCACAGCGTCGCTTGGTATCCATTTATGCTCCGAAGGGAGGCACATGCCCCACACTCACTCTCTCACTCACTCACTCTCCCTTTCTCTCTCTCTCTCTCTCTCTGTGTGTGTGTGTGTATTGTGCGTGCCTGCGTCCCGTTTTCTACCTTTAGCTTACCCCCAAAAAAACATTTTAGCAAAAGCGCGCAATATTTTCGATTTCGCGTTGCTTTGGCTCAAGGATATTTTTCATATGTGTCGCACGCACGCACAAAGCAGCAACGCCCACTGCAGCCACGCAGCCCCCAAATACACCGCACCCCATGCAGCCCCCCATTCGCAGTCGCCCTGTTTGTCGCGCTGCCTACAAAATGCAAATGCAAACAGCATACGAATTAGTAAAACGGAAACAGGCGTTTGTGTTTTGTAATATTTGCCCCAAAACAACTCCACAACACACACGCACACACACGCACACACACACACACACACACACACACACTCGCTCTCACTCTTTATATGCAAAAAAAAAACCAGGAAGTAAAATTTCGTGTTGTGTGACAACGGCAGCCGCTGTAGCTGCTGCTACTCCTGCTGCTGCTGCTCCTGCTCCTGCTCGTGCTGCTCCTGCTGCTGCCTCTGCTGCTGCTGCCTCCTGCTGCTGCCTCTGCCTCTGCCTCTGCTCCTGCTGCTACTCCTGCCTCTGCTGCTGCTGCTGCTGCTGCTACTCTGCTGCTGCCTCTGCTGCTGCTACTCCTGCTGCTGCCTCTGCTGCGGCTCCTCCTACTGCTCCTGCTGCTACTCCTCCTACTCCTCCTGCTCCTGCTCCTGCTCCTCCTGCTACTGTCTCTGCTGCTACGCCCACATATGTCTCTCCTTGTATTTAGCTGCAACTTGTTATTGTTTTTCAAGCCCCTCCCACCACCCCCCTCCCACGCTGCCACGCCCCTGCCGTCAGCGCCTACTACTACTGGGTCTACAGGTATCGCTTTCTCTTGACCTCCTCGCTCTGCTCTCATGCTTTGTTCCTTTTCTTGTTGAGCTTTGTTTTCTTTTTTTTTTGCTTCGCTTTTTTGCTGCTCATTTTCATGGCATAAAATTTGGACTTAAATTACCTCAAAGGCACGTAACTGTGCGCTGCTCAAAGGCGCCACGCACGCACCTCGCCCCCCAACACCCACGTCATGCTGTGGCCCATTTTCATTTAGGCTCTTGTTAGCCACCTCCCCTCCACGCCGCTCTAGTGCTACGCTTCTGTTTAATAAGCAGCGCGTGATTTTCATTACCAAAATGTATTTTGCGTCTGTTTAGATTTTGCAATATATGCGAAGTGCAAAATGCGAAATGAGTGTGCCGCACACACACACACACACTCACTCACACATGTGCACACACTCTAGCACATGTGTAGCTGGTTTTTTTTTTTCAATTCATTCACCATCCATAATAAATATAGCACAAGCGGGCAAAATCAAGTGAAATCAATTTAATACACTTTTCATCTGCTCGGCGCGGAAAATGTGAAAATGTGAAATGAAAAAAGGCTCCATGATCCACCCTCTGTTGTCCAACGCACATCTCTCATCTCTCATCTCGCATCTTCATCTTGTGCTTCCGCTTTCAGCTTCTTTTCTTTTGCCCTAATTTATTACATTTTAATGACTTTTTCATGCAACAGCTTTGCCTCCGCCACTGCCTCTGCCTTTGATGCTCTATTGAGAAGGAGGCGAACGGGCGGTCGGGCGGTCGGGCGGGCAGTCAGCCCCATGTGCCGCATAAATCGCGTCTTGATTTCGTATTTATATGCACGCCTGTGTGGCTAGAGACATAATTAGGTGCCAGGACAAGCTACTATCTATGCGATAGGATCATGACAAATATGTGCGCCCGGCAGATAATGTCAGAACAGCCCGAGCACAGCTTTGGCTTCAGTTTATAAAAAAAAAAAAAAAAAAAAAAAAAACAAACAACTTGAGCTGACATCTTTTGATTAGAAAAGAGAGAGAGAGAGAGAGAGAGAGAGAGAGAGAGAGAGGAGAGAGAGAGAGAGAGAGAGAGAGAGAGAGAGAGAGACAACAAGATATGGATGGCTTCCTGTGCAAGGAAGTTTCATTTGCAAAGTAGAAAGCGAAGTAGAAATTTGTTTATAATTGAACTTTGCTTCGTTTCTCTGTAGAGATTTTTAGCGTTGACTTTATGGAAGGTTTTAAGATGTTGCTTTGAAGAAATATATCAAAAATATATATCAAATCGAAATCGTTTTTTAAAGCGGAAATTGAAAAGCCAAAGACATTAACAAATAAGCATAGAAAAACAAAGTTCATTAAAACTTAAGTAAAATGTGCTGATGCAAGACTTTTATCTATTTATTTTATTTTTTTATTTATTTATTATTTTTTTTTTTTTATTTATTTGATACCCAATTTTTTTAAATTAAAAAACAAATAAATAAATATAAAAAAAAAATAAATTAAAGAAAATTTCGGTTTTAGATATGCTATTTTAATTTTTGTTTATTTAGAATTTCATTTGAAAATATTTCTATATAAAATAATACATTTCCATGCATTCAATTAAATTATTCAAACTTATTGAAATCCTCAAGGCGATACGGAAATATGCTTAGGGTAACTGCTAGTCGAGCGCTTTTCACATTTCCCACCCACAATTCAATGTTCATTACATAAAAAAGATAATTACGTTATGTGACTGAAAGATGCAAGCATTAGCTGTTAATGCAGCGACGACTATGACAATTTGGCAATAATTTTGTTTTTTTGTTTTTTTTCGCAATTTGGCAACATGTGGCAACATTGTGTGTGGCAAGCGGAATAATGTTTTTCCTGCCAGGTGGCGAGCAGCAGCAAACTGTGAGAGAGAGAGCGAGAGAGAGAGAGTGTGAGTGAGGTAGATAGATACTAATTACAAATGCCAGTCACAGACGGAGCTCACAAGTCGGAACTGTCGTCTTCTTTGTTGCTTTTTTCTGTCCGGCTTCACCTTTTTGTCATAAATATCACAGTTTTATCGCAAAACATTTTTGAATGTGAGTGAGAACGATCGGAAAGGCAGTTAGGCATTTCCCGGCATGCGGCATGCACAAAACATATACATAACCCATAATTAGAGAGCTGCCAACACGGTTTTTGGTTACAGATTCTAAATTTTTCGTAATTTTCGTTTTTCGTTTTTTTTTTTTTTTTTTATATCTTCTGTCTGTTTGGTTGGGCTTCGGATTTCGTGTCGTGTTTGGTTTGGGCTTAATTACAGGGCGACTGTTGCGCTAACAGCAGCAGCAACAACAATGCCTCATATCAGTTGGCAGCTGTGCGTATCGGCCACGCCCCCCCCACGCCATGCGCAGCATAGCCCCTGCTCTTAGACCAAAGACAAAGCACACAATCTAAGCCAAAATCTGATATAAATACAGCTCAAACTGAAGACTAGCAACATGAGCTTTACGCTCTCCCTCTCTCTCTCTCTCTCTCTCTCTCTCTAATCTTATTATGCGTCTTACGAGCACTTCAAACGGATGCCAGTTGAACAATCAAAGGAGTGAGAGCTGGGGGTAATTCGAGTGCGAACAGCCTACGTTCGTAGTGCGTCATTTCAACGGGGCTATCAGTAGACCTATCATTATCATGTACACTGATTGACTGACTGATTGACTGATTGACTGACAGCTGCGCCATGGCATGGGCAGGGGTTGATTGGTTGCACAGCGTGCGACTTCTTGAAACCCAAACCCAAACTAGCCTTTTGACCAGAACGGCACAAAAGCCAAGTTGAAAGTCAATCGAGTTGATGACTATTGAAACAATTTGATTAAGGCACAATAGGCAAACCTAAGTAGTTGAGGCGAATGTAAGTGTTTAGCATTTAGTTCGAAAACTATTTGATATGTGTATGGAGTTTGAAGTCGTGAGAGTTTGGCCTGGACTAAGAGTTAAGTTAGTTGGAATCCTGTCAAGTCTTGTTTTGAGTTCTGGCTGAGAATGAGACTTTACCGATGCAGATTTTAGAGATAGACGCTTGAATAGCTGGATGCGACTTTAAGAAACTATATATGTACATTCATTATCTGCCAACAGCAGAGATTATAGCGTAACAGCTAGTAGCAGCAGAGAGTTAAGCTTAAGCGACTCAAAACTTAGTTCAGGAATTCATTACATCTGTATTACAAGTATGAAGAAAGAGAAGAAGCATACAGGTTCGCTTTACAAACAGCGCATCTGACAGTCGTATACTCCCTATTGAAATCCTTTTCAGTTGCTATTTTTCATTTGACGGCTATGTTCAATAGCTCAAAAGTTAGTTCATAATATATACTCCCATGTAATAAGCAGAAGCTCACAGGGTATCTGCTAGTCGTACACATCCCATTGAACTATTGTGTTATATTTGGCAATCAGAGAACTTTATGCAGCTCAAAAGTTAGTTAAAGTGCTATACTTCATTGGGAACTGCTAAAAAAAACAGTGTACAGGGTATCTATTAGTCGTGTACTGGGTATCTGCTAGTCGTTTGCAGGGTACCTGCCAGCCATGTGTACAGGGAATATGCTAGTCGTGTACAGTATATCCGCTAGTCTGGTACACGATATCCGACTGTCGTTTACAGGGTATCTGCTAACCCATTGAACCACTTTTCAGCAGTAACAGCTGCTCTGCTATGCAAGCGCAATGCGCTTAATCCTTAACCCTTGACACGCCAACAGTTCTTCGCATTGGCAAACGCTGGCAAGCAACCCTTAACCCCAATGTGGCCCAGTTTTCTTGCACGTTGTCGTTATCTCTATTGTCTGTCTTAATTGCTACAGTTAACGACTTTGTTGCATGCCGAAAAATTTGCATCGAGCAACTGTTGGACGGCTTCAAGCGAAGCACAGAGGCATGCAAATATACTATATACATATATACTATATATATATATATATATATATATATATATATATATATATATATATGCTATTTGCATATATTTTTAAAAGATATACGTATGTATCTCTGTGTGCGTGTCTGTTCAATAGCGTTGCCAAAAAGAAACAAGTGAGAAGGCTCTAGTCGATACTCGGCTCGACTACGAGATACCCTGAACCCTGCAAAAAAAAAAAAAAAAAAAAAAAAAAAACTAATACTCTTCTTCTTAAGGCTTGGGGGTGGGTTGGGCTGAACTTTGGACACCTAGATAGACGATTATTGTGGCTGGTATCGAAAGTCTTACTTACTTGGAGACTGTAATTCTGAAGATGAACGAGATATAATGTTAATACTGATTCTCGATCAATTGTTTTATCGATAATTTTGGAAATATACAAGTTATCGAACTTTTAAAACAAACTCGTTTTGTGCGTGAAATATGCAGACCTAACAAAACAAGAGATCGACGCGCTCATACAAACGGACGAACGGACGAACGGACGGACATGGGTTTATCAACTTTTCTCGTCACCCTGATCAACAATATATATATACTTTATGTGGTCTGCCACGCCTCCTGCTGCCTGTTACATGCTTCTAACAAAACCATTATACCCTGCTTTCCCATTTTCAATGGGTTCAGGGTATAAAAAGAAAATAGAATTGGTTCGACAAGGCGCCTAGCAACGTCCTGGCCGTCGTTCTACAACTCATCGACTGCTGCAATGCTTCAAAATTCAAATTCCAAATTCAATGACTGTCTGCCTCTTCCACCCTCTGTTGGCTGGCTGGCTGGCTGCTGGCTGCCACTCAGCTTGCCAGGATAAACATGTTAATTTCGAAAAATGCAAAATTCTATAATCCGATTTAATGTTTTATTCATTTTGCACAAAAGGCGAGGAGCATGCGAGTGCGAGCGCATTGAACAGAGGGCTTGAAGCGGCTATACGCTATATGCTATATGCCGCGATGCTCTTACTACCTGCCCTAAGCATACGCCCACTAGTACACACACACACACTCGCACACACAGACACTGACACACTCTCTGGTTGGCAATTAGAATTTTAAATTTTCTTTTCGTTTTTCGCCTGGTCGCCATTTGTTTTTGTCTCACACACAGATTGAGACAGAGCGAGAGAGAGAGAGAGAGAGAGAGGGGGACACACACGCACACACTTGCAGCTGTCTTTATATGCAAATGCATATACATATATAAATAGATATACATACATATACATATATAGATAGATATATATGTATGTATATCATGGATATCTGCATAAGTTACTATTTTTTATCGACATTGTTGCCACGCACATTAACCTACTTACGCTGGGCGCCATTTTGTTGGCCCTTATCCTTGTTAGCTATTCAAATTTATTGCGAAAGAGAGAGAGGGAGAAAGAGTGGGAGGGAGAGAGAGAGAGCGAGCGAGCTAGAAAGTTGTTGCAAGTGCATTGATTAAGCGTCAATTATGTTAAAGATTCTTTGGCCATAAACAACTTTGACAAGCTGTAAACGCTTGCGACACTTTTAACATTTTGCTCATTAAAATCCACTAGCAAATAAATATATAGTATAACTATGTCTATACATATCTATCTATATATATATACGAGTATATCTGACCAGCAGTTACTTCGAGCCATTGCCCACCTCCTGCTCCATCGCCTCTACGCCGGCTGCTGCGCATCTTTTGGTGCTGTTTTATTTACTTTTAATTTACTTTTAATTATAAATTCATGCTTCTCCACATTGGGGGATTAAGCTTTAAATAACGGTAACAGCGCCAGGCACAGGCTCTCTACCGTTTTCATTTTGTTTGCTTTGGCAGGCCAGATAGAGAGAGAGAGAGAGGGAGAACGGAAGCTGTAGGAAATGCAAGATATTTTGTTTTGCAGCTACGCCTTGGCAGCTCCTAACATCCCCACATGATATGCTGGCCCAGCCCTAGCTTTCCCGCGCTCTAGGGAGCAACTCGCCAATGGAATTAATTTCGCTTTCGATTGCCGTCTGGCGTTGTTTTTCTGCGGTTTCTGTGCCGTTCGTTGCCTTTCGGTTATTGAAACGGTTTTTGAAACGTGTTTTCTTTGCAATTGCCTTTGCTTATTTATGCTTATTCTTGTTGGCCAACTAATTTGACTGATTGCATTTTTGTTAGCCGCGCCCCAAGACCCGAATCACGTTCTCTATATATTTTAAATAGTTCAAATAATTTATGGTATTTTTTAAAAAGATTTTTTTTAACTACGAAATTTATTTTAAAATATATTGAAATAAAATATAATATATTCATTTATTTTATATATTTTACAAAATTCTTTGCAATAAATAATAAAAACATGATTTTTTTTTTTTTTTTAATGATATTTAAATATTTTTATTAATAAAAAAATTATTATATATATTATTTATTTTTTATTTAAATACAGAAAATGTATTTATAATTTTTACTTAACTCATTTTGCTGTCTCAAATGGTTTTCCAAGCTAGTCTGCATTTTTTAGTATTTTTTGTTACAATTTCCATTTTTCAGTATATTTTTGGTATATTTGCAGTGCTCATATAGCTGGCCAAGCGCTTTTGAACAACTGCTAAACTTAATCCATAGCAAAATGCAAATTTGTGTGTGTTTTTAAATATGTTTAGTATTTATGTAAAATATTTTTCTTGTTTTCATTTTCATTTTTGTTTTTGGTATATTTTTGTGTGAAGTGTTTGGAAACGCAAATATTTGCTCGAACTTACATTTTATGTCAACTAACTAACTGTATATTTCATATCTGTGTGTGTGTGTGTGTGTGTTTGTTGGGCATATTTTGCTTTTAAATATTTTATTTTTATTGTGTTTTTTTTTTTTCTCGGGAAATATTTTTTAGTATATTAGTTGTTTTATTTATGTTTATTTGGCGCTGCGTTCTATTTGTATATGCCACGTGTGCTTCGCGTTCGCTCTATCAACAGCTCGTCCTTCGTGTTGTTTTGTTTTCCCTTTTTCCATATCTTTTTTTTCCTTTTTTTTTTTTTGTTGCTTTCTTTATTTTGTTTTGCTTTGGCTGGCTCATCCTTAGGCTCTCATCGTCATCCCCATTTATACGCGCAAATATTTGCGCTTTACTGCGTATTTTTTTTTTTTTTTTTTTTTTTTTGTGTTGCGTTGTTTTGTTTTGCCTACTGCTCTCTCTGTCTCTCTCTCTCACTCTATTTCTATCTCACTCAGTCTCGTAGTGTTGTCCTACCATAGAGTTTTCCCATTCAATGCGAATGCCGCGCAACGAGCCGAAATGAAAATGTTTAAATGAAAGATTGATTGGATTTTGATGAATTTCGACTACACACACACTCACACACACGCACACACACACACACACACACAACAAACGCTTTTTTTTTTCGTCGGCCCTTTTATACCACAGCACATTCGCTTCAGTTTGAAAAGCGGCTTCATCCAGCCAGCAGGCCCCACCCACTTTTTGGGAAAAATGATTTTCAGCTTAAAGTCAAGTAAATCCAAGCAAATCAACTTTTGCACTCAACAAATTTTCATGCGAAAAATGATGCGAGCTTTGCCTTTTATGCACATTTGACTTTTCCTTTCATAGCTGCTTACCCATTTCTCAAGCTCACCTGTCGTGTCGACAATTGCTTTCGGGGCGGCTGCATTGTTGCAAGGCATAGTATCAAACAGACGAAGAGCTCATATTCGCATTGAACCCGCAACCGAATAAGCTTAACGAATATAAGTAGTTGTAAGCCAAAATGGCTCTCAAATTGAATAGACCCCAATTGGGGTTAGCTGACAGCCAACTCAACAGCCAACTCAACTCGGGTTGAGTTGAGTCGAGTTGAGTAGAGTCGAGTCGAGTAGAGTTGAGTCGAGTCCATCATAAATAATGCTCGATGGAGTTCGCTTAGAGACTGACACAGCTTAGCTCAACGATTGCAACTGTTCCCAGCAATAAATCGTATATGCTTCCTGAAGAAGAATTATCTATTTGAAATTTGTGATGAAAGGAATATGTGAAAATGTAAGAAATATGTAAATGAATCTGAAAATGAAATGAATGAATAAATTGATATGGGGAAAGAAAAATGAATGCATAAAGAGATTTAGTATTGGAAAAGAAATGAATCGAATGGATCAAGAAATGAGCTAAAAAGAAAACAAATAAATAAATGAGCGAAGCAATGGACAAATATGAGTTAATGAATGAATTGACTAAGAAATGAATGAATGAAAAACTGAATGAATGCAAACAAATAGATACGAGTCAATGCACAAATGAATCAATGAATGTATGAGACGCAATGAATCAAAATGAAGAATAAGTAAGTGAATCAATGAATGAATCATTTAATAAAGGCAATAATAGAAGGAAAAGCTAGAGAATGTAATGAAGGAAGGACATGTGCAAGAAAACAGTAAATCGATAAACATAAAAGGAAATGAATAAACGCAGGAAAAACATGAATGAATATATGAATGAACCAATAAAAAAGAAAAATTTATAAAAATATGAAAGAATATATGAATGAATGAATGAATTCAGACTTGTGTCTAGCAATCATATTAATAAATATATGAATGAAGAATATATGAATGAATGAATGAATGAATGAATGCAGACTTGTGTCTAGCAATCATCTTAATATATATATGAAAGAAGAATATATGAATGATTAAATTAATGAGTGAATGTGTGAATGAATGAATGAATGAATTTAGAGTTATCTCTAGCAATAATATTAATAAATATATGAATGAATTCAGACTTGTGTCTAGCAATCATATTAGTAAATATGTGAATGAAGAATATATGAATGATTAAATGAATGAATGAATGAATTCAGACTTATGTCTAGCAATCATATTCCTCTACTTTTGTGGCTGACCGCCTACTAGACTTAAAGCAAGAGATTTGAGAGAGGGAGAGAGATAGAAGCACAAAGGTGAAGGAGCAGGATATAAGGTGGGTTTGGGGTTCGCTCGGTGGTTTGGGTCAGCATCATTAGGATCATATGTCATCCACTGACTATGGCCATGGCCGTGGCAATGTCGTCGCGCCATACACGGAACTAATGAATTTTTCATAAACGGCAACCAGCGTGGCCGGCTTGAGGGTTGCCGGCTGCTGCTGGTGGTGCGTTGGCCGTTGGTGGTGCGATGGCAATGGTTGTGCCTGCAGTTGACACAAAAACCAGATTAAAAGATTATGTTGCAAATTAACTCGGGGGCGGCGGACACTGGCAGCAGCAGCAGCAGTGCGACCTTTTTTGCGCTGCAACCCAAAAAAAGAGCGAAAAATGAAAATAATCATATGAAGATAGTCAAAGCAGAGCTCGAGTAGAGCACGGGCAGAGCAAATGCCACGCCTCCCCTTTAGAGGCATGAAGCGTGCGCTATTATTAGACGAGATTTGTTGAGATGAGCCCGGTGTGGTCCGAGCGCTCGGTGGTTGCATTTGCAGCTGCGTTGCCAGCCGCATCCATTTTGCTCTCTTGTTGCCATCTAATTCAATTTGGTGCCTTGTGCAAATGGAAAATGCCATTTCATATTTTCTTTATATACCCAATTTTTTTTTTTTTTTTTTTTTTGTGTGTGTGCGACAAAAGTGAAAGCGTGTGAGTGGGTGAGCGGGTGGTTGAGCGGGACACGTGGCCGAGGCTGATGACCCGCTGCGTATTTGACTCAACTATTTCTATTAACTGGCAATATTTTTAGCTGCTGGGAAATTGCTTTGCGCACATTTTTGTGATTTTTTTATTTCTTTTGATTTCATATATATATATGTGTATATATATTTGTCGCGCCACGCCTATCCGCCCATCAGTCTGGCAACACACTCAGCGCAATTTCCGTTATTAGCTCGATTGCTTTTATTGCAATGGGCGTGTCGGGGCGAAGCGGGCCGAAAATATGGGCATATTTCATTTATGGACAATCTCGACTAGCTCTCACTCCCTCACACTATATATATATATATATATATATATGTATATATAAGGGCCTTGCCACAGCAGGTGGCGCCAGCAAGCATTGAATTTTTGCTCTCGCCTTTTGTCAGAAGCGACGCTGCGTTTGCCTAATCCTCAGGCAAACACCTCGACGTCTGCCACTTGCCACTTGCAACTTGGCACTCGCCACTCGACAAACAATTAATAAGCGCTCGAGAAAATGTTTGCCGCGCTTATCGCAACGGCTTCACGCTTTACCCAAAAGCAAAGCGCAGCCAGCTGCAAAGACGGCTTAGCACAAGGTCTAAGCTGCGCCTAGCCAATCGGCGTAGTCGACGCGCGTATATCCTATAACTTATTAACATTAACTGAATATATACCTAGAATGATTAAGCAATGGAACATCGAAAGCGCCGCTCGAATACTTTGAATATATTCGTTTTGTTTGTGATTTGACTATGCTTTTAATGTCTGAGAAGATAACTCTATTTGAAGTTTTATAGTAGATATCTAAGCCACATATTTGTTTAATTTGCTGAGCATTTGGTTGATGCTGCGATGTGGAGATGCTATGTTAAGGGCAAAAATATATTAAATCAGATTATTAAATATCTTGATACTTCAATTTAAAGCTTAAAGTTTGCAGAACATATGTAATGGCATTATAATGTTGATATTCTATATATTCTAGATATAGTCTATACACTAGAGATATTCAGAGCTTTGGGGAAATCGGAATGAAGATCTTGTTGAGGGAGAAAGAGATCGAGTGAGAAAGAGAGAGAGCTTGAAATAACCATTATCTTGTAGTATTTCATGCTGCTTCTCTTTCTATAGCATTGGGCTCATATTTTTATTTTAAATTATATATTTATATATATATATATATATATATATATATATATATATATATATATATATATATATATATATATATATATATATAGATATATATTATATAGCATATAATAAAGAATTCAAATTTAAAACACGAAATATTAATTTGTTAAAATATATATTTATGAATATATATTTTTATCGAAAAAAAAAATGAGATAAAAAAAAAATAAATAAATTTTTAATAAAATAAAATAAATAAATAAGTATCGAAAAAATATTGAGATCAAAAATAAATAAAAATTTCTAATAAAATACAAAAACAAACAATAAATATTTAAAAAATGAGCAAATAAATAATAAAATAAAATGAAATAAATATATGTATTTATATAAATCAATAATGAAATAATTAAAATAATAAATTTTGATTTTAAATATCGTCATTTCTACAGAAGAATCTTTGTACTTTTGTAATTATCTTGACCATTTTTTTCCAAATGTTTTTGAATAGTTATAGTTCTCTTTTACATTCATAGCTAAATATCATATATTTATCTAGAGCATTTACTGTATAAAACATTTTGAATATGAAATATTTCATAAGAATTTCGTACCTTTGCGACTATAAATATAAAACAAAACTAACTTTATCTTGAACTATGCTAATCTGAAGCACTTTTCACTGAAAAGTACTTGAAGCTGAAGTGAAAGTATTTACACTTGAGAAATGAAAATCTTTCAATGGCAGAGCAAAGCATGGTCTTAGCTGTTGATAAGACTTATTTGCTTTACTACTCAATGTGATAGTCCATGAAAAGAGCTCGTGCAGGGTATTAGGCGGAACGTGAATGTTGAAATGTTTTGCTTAATCTCAGCTGTTGTCGTTGTCGTTGTTGTTGTTGTTGTGTAAATAATTAATTTGCAAGTGACAACAATTAAAGCCACGCTGCTCAAAGTTCCAAGCTGAAGCTGTAAATATTTAATAAGAGCCATAAACGTGAAAATGCAACCAAAAAGGCGCTGTCAGAACGGGGTTTGGGGCAGCTCAAAGTGAGCCGTGGCGTGGGACGGCGCCGCGTCGCATGTCAAACAAAGACGCCTGCTCATAATCACGTTGTTGTTGTTGTTGCTGTTGCTGTATGCTGGTGGCGTCGCTAAATTATCAACTCAACAGACAGCGTAAAAAAGTAAACGAACAAAAACAAAGAAAAAAAAAAAAAAAAGGGCTCAGGACGAGGCTGCAAATCGGCCCTTAATAATATTAATTCCGCCGTCATAACAAAATTTAGCATGGCAAACGCTGACGTGAGGGCGAGAGTCGGGGCGAAAGCACTGAAAAATGCTTTGATCATTGCCAGCCCGCCGCTGCACACACACACAGAGAGAGAGAGAGAGAGAGAGAGAGAGGGGGGGGGGGGGGAAGAGAGGTACGCCCCCTCAGCGGTTAGAAGGCAACGGCAACGGCAACAGCCTCAGACAGCCTCGTCGCTGGTCCCTCGGGGTGTTATTAGTCACATGGCGCAGCGGCATCGAGTGCTGCAGGAGAAAGCATAAGAACGAGTCTGGGGTTGCCATTGCGCTTGGCTTGCCACGGTTTCGTTTACGTTTACGTTTACGTTTTTTTTTTTTTTGTATTTTGCAAAATCATCTGCCATGAGAGCGCGTAACTGATAGCAGAGACGACAACGTAGCAACCCCAACCCACGAAATTCTGGCCCCAACGGTTCAGCACTCGCCAGCGATGCCCGTTTACCCCGTTGTCTCTCTCTATCTCCTTTTCTTTTTTTTGCCTTTGCTTAGATCATTAACGTTTGGGCTTAACAATTGGATGCAGTTACCAGAGCTGGCATGTAAAACGATATAGCACAAGTCAAGTTGAAGAGCTAAGCATTGCGGAGGCGAAACATCTGCAGCGCGACAAGCAATGCGAGAGAAAATTTCTGTGGAAATTGTGAAAAGTTAGAGTTAAAAAGTTAATTGTGAAGATGATATATGAGTTATGAGTAGTTGAGAAATGTTTTTAAATATATGTATATACATATATAAATTTATAAAATTGTAGAACGAAACTTAAAACTTAAAAAAAAAAATAAATAAAAATTAAATTAATAATATATGCACACTATTTTTATTTATTATTATTTTTTATTTTTTATTATTCCTTTTTCAATTTCTGACAACTATATAAAATTTGTTTCAAATTTTATATCTTTATAAGTTCTATAAAAAATTCAAATATCTATATTTTATCGATATTTTATACTATAAAATAATCTCTTTAAATTTAATTTTAATTTTTATTTTCTTTACTTACTTTTATTTATATATTTTTTATTTCTTGTTTATTTCTGACATTTTTGACATTTTCTATGGACAAACTTTTGTTGAAATTCATTTGAATATATATGTATATATATATTTTTTTTTTGATTTACCTATTGCTATAGTACAATCATTTTTATGTTTTAAGCATTTTTAAAATGTTATTTTCATAAATTTTATATTTTATACGAATTTCTTGCTCTAAGATTTTCTACATAATTTATTATTGAATTCGGTTTCGTTTTGCTTTTCACATATTTTATAACTAAATATATTTCTTTTTGTACAATTTCATGGTATGCCTGTGTATGTGTGTGTGTGTGTGTGCTTTACTCTGGCTGCGCTAAGCTACTTTTCTTTTCCTTTCTTCAGTGCGGCGTGCATTGAAGCATGAGCAAAGTGCAAATCGTGGCCCAAAAAGAAAAATGTGCAGAAAAAAAAAGAAGATATGTATCTACATATATGTACAATATACGTATATATATATATAATGTATCTACATGCATGCCACACGCATAAAAAATCAACGCACGGAAAGAAGAAGAAGAAGAAAAAAAGAATACTGAAGCAGTGGAAAAATGAAAATAAATCGAGTATAAAAAATTGTTTCAAGGGGTTGCAATTCGTTTGACAGCGCTGCGTAAATTCTTCTCAGCTTTAGGTTCTGTTCGCTTGTTGCTTTTACGCTCGATAAAAATTGCTCATGTGTGGTGGGTGTGTCTCTCCCTCTGTGTGTGTGTGTGTGTGTGTTTGCTATACACCTCCTAGTATCTGGCACCACCCCCTCCGTTTGATGCAGGCGTGATTACCTGCCTGCCCTTTGCTTTAGCTCTTAGCCTCGGGCCTCGTTTGCCAACTCTGCATCCCAAACCAAACTCCCCACCCTCCCTCTCTCCATTATACCTTCCTCGCCGTCATAGTTATACTGCCCAGTCGCGTGAAACGCCCCAACCGCCGTCACCCTCTGGCCTGCAGAGATAAACAGAGAGAGAGAGAGAGAGAGAGAGAGAGAGATAGAAAAAAATACCAGAAAATTTAATAAAAGCGCAAATTAATTTTGCGTCCAACCCTCGTAGATGCTTTTTCTTTCCCTTAGTTGCTGTTGCTGCTTCTTCGTCTGCTGCTGCTGCTTCTTCTTCTTCTGCTGCTGCTGCTCCTTCTTCTTCTTTTTCAGTTGTCCTGTAGTTAGTTACAAGTTTGTTGTTCTCGTCCTCGTCGTTGTTGTTGTTGTTGTTTTGGCAAAGTTTTGGCTCTTCTTCTGTCTGCGTTTGAGTTTGGACGCTGTTTCGCTTAATTTATGGTCTCTGGGGCGCTGTCTACAGATTTATGCATAATTTGTAAATGAAAGTCAGAAACTAATTAAATTGATTTGCCTGCCTGCGTTTCGGCTGCCCGAGCTCCTCTTCTCCCACGTACATATTCTTGCTTATCTTCTTCTTGTTTTTATTTAATTTTTTTTTTTTTTTGTTGTTGCTGTTGTTGTTGTTCTTCTTATGTCTGTCTGTCTCCTGTCTATGTCGCTCACACTTTCGGTTTTGTGGGAGAGAGTGGGGCTAGAGGGGCTGTAGGGCCGAGGACTGAGACTGAGACTGAGACTGAGACTGAGATTGAGACTGAGACTGAGACTGAGACTGAGACTGAGACTGAGACTGAGACTGAGACTGAGACTGAGACTGAGACTGAGACTGAGACTGAGACTGAGACTGAGACTGAGACTGAGACTGAGACTGAGACTGAGACTGAGACTGAGACTGAGACTGAGACTGAGACTGAGACTGAGACTGAGACTGAGACTGAGACTATCCATGGAGGACCTCACTCAAATAGCATACCTTCACTTAATGCTCATGCACTTAATGTGAATGATGTGCTGTAACTGAGTTCACAAATATGCATATCTATTTCCGATAGCTGTGAAGCATAATCGCTTCTGAATTGCTATGGCCAAGCTTACACTGACGGATTTACAGTTACATAATACGCACAACTTAATGGCCATCAGCATTGGTACATTCAACGTAACTTGGCTACTTTAGTCAAATTTCAATGCAGCAGCAGGAGCCAGAAGAGCAGCAGCTGCAGGAGCAGGAGGCGGAGCAGCAGGAGGCATTGAAGTTATGCTGATGAATTTCCATTGCCATATTAAGTATAAACGAGGGAAATGGAGAGAGAGAAAGAGAGAGTAAGAGCGAGAGAGAGTGAGTGTGAGTGAGAGAGAGAGAGGGAGATAGGGGAAAGGGCTTACAGCTTGGACCTTCGCAATGCCACTGGCTGTTGCTAAAGTTGTGAATGGGGCAGCAAGTGAAACACACTCACACACACACATACACACACTGACAACAAGTGGAACAAACTATAAGTTAGTTTTTGAAATTCTGCGTCCATTGTTCGAGCTGCTCATTCGGTTGGGTCAAGTCGTGCCCGCACAGCGCTAAACTAACAACGCCCAAAACGTGATTTTCGCAAAATTTTCACACACACACACACACATTTGGTGAGAAAGAGAGGCAGCGAGAGGCTCCCACAGGTCGGTTTCGGTCTTGGTCTCGGTCTCGCGGTCTCGCACACACCGTACAGTGAAGACCCTTTGCCCCTTGCCGCTGCTAGAACAAGTTTTATTTTTTTTTTTTTTCTCTCCTTGGCATTCGAGGTGCGGGCTGTGCGGCGCAGATAAAGCCAAACAAAATTACACGCTGTGCGGAAACGTGCTAGAAAAATGAAGCGCAAAATCAATAATAATCCACACATACGCAGAGAGAGAGAGAGGGAGAGTGTAGAGCGCAAAGGAGTTGGGTGGAAATTACAAGCGAAATTGGCGCACAAAAGACAACAAAACTACAAAAACGCTACGTGGCTGCAGCGACTAATGCAGCAACAGTGACGACGACGACGACGACGAGCACAACAACTAAAACTGAAACAACAACAACAACAAGAAGAAAGATTGCTGCATTTTGTCAAACAAATCAGCGCAACTAATTGATTGGACCCAGAGTCCTCAATGAACTGGCTTCAATGCGAAACCTGCCAACTGACAACGGCCAACTGCCAATTGCCAATTGCAAATGAAGCCAAATAAAGCGATTCAACTTAACGACAGCATTTAATGACATAAACACGCAGGTAGATAGATAAAGAGAGAGAGAGAGAGAGAGAGAGAAAGAGATGAGAAAGTGTTTTAGATAGAAACAATTTTTGCACAGTGATAAAATGCAATGAATCGATTCGCAGAAAAAAGGAGTTAAAGTTGTATAAAATATAAATATAAACCAATAAAAGTTGTATAGCCAAACTGAACAGAGAATTTAGCTATAAATGCAGCAGTTGGTATAGCAGATACATTATACAACTATATAGATACATTTCATAGATACGCTCACCATTGAGCCTTTCCATCAAACTCAACTCGTAACTTGAATACGCTTTACGAAGTTGCGCACATGCCACAGTGCATATGCCACATGCAATTAGGTGAAATTGTTGCACTTAAAGTGGATAATTTTATATATTTATATATATAGTTGTTGTTGTTGTTGTTTTCAATGTATGTCACTGGCAGCAATAATTTCTAGTTGTTGGAACAACACTTCACACGACTGCAACGACTGTTGCGAAATATAATTCAATTTTTTGTTTTTTTTTTGTTGCTTTTGGTTTCTTTTTATGCGTTGCATTTAAATAAAAATTAAATTAAATGCACACTTAAAACAACAATTGAAAGAACAATTTGCTATGGCAGCAGCGCCAGCAACAACAAAATACCATTTTCAAGTTGCAAAATGCGTTGCACTCCACTCAAAAGTATGCAACATATATTTTACTGCGTTTTTTTTTTTTTGCCCGCCTCCCGTCGTGTGGGGGCGCTCGATTTGGGGTCAAACTGTGTTGCTTGGGGGCTGGTCAACAGCAGCAGCAACAGCAACATGAACAGCTAGTAGTAATGGCAACACACACACTTACACACACACACACACACGCACACACACACACTGTGGCAGCCACACTGCTGTCACATTTATGCACAGGAAGCATTTGTAATCCGCCCACTCTCCTCACACTCTCTCGCTCTCTCGCTCTCTCCCTCTCACTCTCGCTCTCTCTCTCATATGCTGGCACAAGTGCCTCGACCCAAGCACACCCAATGCTTCACTGTGCTGCCCAGCCATTAACTACCTCCTGGCAACAAACATTTAGTGTGCGAATCCATCGTCGCCTCCTGCTGCTGCTGCTCCTGCTGCTGCTGCTGCTGCTGCTGTTGTTGGTCAAGTGTAGCAAAAATGCATTCAAGCCGCACTTCAAATGCTCTTCAATTAGTTGTGGCCTGTAGGCAGAACGAATTACTGAATATATTTAAGTAAATTGATTAAGCCATGCTTAAATTCAAGTTTAGTTTAGCTAACGAATTAATGAGTCCTAAAAGTAAGCTTTAGCTATGATTGAAGATTGCTTGAGGTAGGTAAGCTACAACATGTCCTAGACTAGGCAGAGAGTTACATTAAGTACTATATTCCATATATACAATATAATATACTGAAACATATCTACATATATCAAATACTTGAGCTAATTCTAAACTAAAGTTCTCAAATTGCTCGCTCTCTCTCCCTCTGCGCTTCTTGGCCAACTAAATCTAAATACTTGAGCTTTATGAGTTGCTGCCATTGAAATCTTTAGTTTTAGCTGTTGTTGTTTAATAAAAATTCCTAAAATTGCACAAGCAGAGCTCACAGCCCTGAGCTTAGTTCATTCGGGTCAAAGCTCTCGCTAAAAAATGAAATTAAAACTCTGTAAAGCCAGCTGAAAAAAAAAAACGCGCAAAAAATAAACAAAGTTTATCTATTTTGTTCATACGCTGCATAAAAGAAAAATGTGTTTTATTTATGCTTTCTATATATGTTTGTTTTTTTTTTTCCCATGTTTTTCTGCCTTTATTTGATTTTTTATTTTGTTTTGTTTTGTGGCACGCCCCGTTGCGTGCGTTTGCACCACTGTGCGCTGGCTGCTTTGGTAGACTGTTTATGGTTTTCGGCTACAACTTAATTTAAATTGTTTAATTCTATTATTGTTGCTAATAAATCACAGGCACAGCTTGCGCTCAGCGCTGGCTGGCTTAGCGTTTGCTAAGCTGCGCTACCAACACACACAGACACATTTATCTTGCACACACACAGAGAAAGATAGACAGAGAGAGTGAGTGAGTGAGAGCGACAGAGCCCGCTTGCTGTTGTCGTTGATTTTATTGTAAGCGGCTTTCGCACTCATTTAAAGCGCTGCAGCACTGTCTCTGCTTTGCTCTCTCTTTCTCTCTTACTATCCCTCCCTCTCTTTATATATACACACACACACACACATATAAATTGCGTTGATCTGCCCGACTTAGTTGCTGGCAAGTTTCTCTCGTAAATTTGCAGCTAGATTTTTGGCTTGATTTGCAAATTTCGATTTGTTGTTGAAGCGAGCCAACGCTAGGAGGGGCTCGCTGAGTGGGGCATTGTGTTATATTATGGTGGATTCTCTGCTTCTTCTTCTTTTTTCAGCAGCCCCAACACACACACAGCTACACATTTTTGCAGTGCTAAGCGCGCCAATCGACATTTTTGCCTGGCTTAACAATTGTAAAATAAAATTAAAAAAAAAAAAAAAATCGAAATAGAAAAAGTTTTTTTTTTTTTTTTGGCCCGCATGCAACCGCATGTCAAATGCAGGCCACGCTCAGGGCCATGAGCGTTGGCTCAAGGGGAGGGGGCTGCTCTTGACCAGCTGGCGACCGCTTGACATGGCCATAAATAACAAAGCCAAAATGGCGTCCAAAGCACACAAAAATTTGACAAGAGTCGAGCGAGCGAGCGAGCGGGCCAAAATGTGATATGTCAAATGCACTCGCCATCCACACAGTCACAACCAGCAAGAAGCAGAGACAGAGTGTGTATGAGAGAGAGAGAGAGAGAGAGAGAGTGTGAGTGAGTGAAAGCAGAACCATTAAAGTTGAAAATGGAATAAATATAAGGATTGCATCCATAAAACTGTCTGAGCTGGCGTCACAAATTCTATAAAAATTGCACTTTGCTGACTAATTTGCTGAGAAAGAGAGTGTGAGAGAGCGAGAGAGTGAGAGAGCGCGCATTGGGAAACCCAAAACGGAATTGGGAATGTCAGCTTATAAATATAGCTGCACAAAGCCAAAGGCAAAGTTAAATTATCTGTGTAAGCGAAACAAGCATATAAATCCATTCAATGAACTGCCGATGCGAACGCTACGCAAACATCGTGTCATCCACTGACAATAAA
The DNA here is from genome assembly GCA_030914345.1 of Drosophila koepferae. Taxonomy (NCBI): domain Eukaryota; kingdom Metazoa; phylum Arthropoda; class Insecta; order Diptera; family Drosophilidae; genus Drosophila; species Drosophila koepferae. The sequence continues at coordinate 17,538,087 of JAUESR010000196.1, read as the reverse complement.
TAGAGCCAAAGTTTCGTTATAAAGTTCGTGAAAAAAGTCAACTTTGTAAAACTCATTTCGGTCTGAATGCTGTAATGCATTTGGTTTATAGTAGTTTTGGCTTGAAGTCAACTAAATTTACGACTCTCACAATTGCAACTAATTGTAAATGAAATTCCGCATTCCATTAATCCAATTAATAGAACTGTATTAAAAGTGTAATGAAATTGTTTCATAAAGAGAGAACAAAATTAAATAGAGCGAAAAAAATCAATTTAAAAATTATTTCTCTGCAATCGCGAACGAGCTCGTTGAAGAACCGATGCAAACAGTTGCTCTCTGAGTTTTTATTCTCACTGTGTAGACATTAGAGAGCTCTGATGCATACATATGTACATATATGAAGCACTGAGCTGAGCTTCTACTTCTTTCATGCTTCATTCATCAATTTTTCTTTGTAGAAGAATTTCATAATTTCAGAATTCATCAGATTTTGCATTTTCCTATAATATTAATGAATAAATTTTCTGTATTTCTTTTTCCATAAAATATAAAAATAAAATTAAATTAAAAAAAGAAGAAAAAAAATTGTACATAAAATTTTTATAAAATTATAAATATATTTATTATATACATATATAATTATATTATGTAAATAAATTTTATTCCTATTTTTTTCAATATCGTATTAACAATATTAAAAATATTGCAGAATATTTATTTTATATTATTATATTATTTATTATATAATTTATTTATTTTTTTTAAATTTATTTATTTTATTTATTTATTTATTTATTTTATTATTTATTTATTTATTTTTTTATTTATTTATTTTTTATTTTTTTGAGAAATTACTTTATTTTGACGTTCATTATTAGAAAAATTACTAAAAAAATAACTAAAGTCAATCTTTAGAATTTGCATTTTTTTATTATAATAATTTTTAAGAATAAATTTATTTTAATAATAAATTTTCTGCATATATTTTTCTATAAAATATTCCATATTTTGCTTTCAATTAAAAAAAAAAAAATATATATATATATTGTGTATACGATTCCTTTTTTTTTTTAATTTTTAATATGTAACATATTAAATATACACATTAACAATATTAAAATATTTGTAAATATTTCTTTTATTCAGCTTTTTAAAAGAAAAAAATTCAATTAAAATTAAAAAAATTTTTTTATCAAAAAACAAAGTATAAAAATTATTTTAGAAAATTATCATAATTAGAAAATAACTAAAATTGTTTGCATATTTTTATAAAGTGTTTTAGAAGCTAAAATTATTTTTATTAAAGTCCCGAAATGTCAATTACGATCGAGTTTTGTTTGCTCTGTGCCTCGTTTGAACTAAACAGCTCGGCAAATATGTGTTAACACATATATATATATATATATATATATATATATATATGCTGCATGGCCGAATGCCTGAATGCTTGTTAAAGCTCTTGAAATCTCAACAATGTCGAACAAAATACCAAAAAAATAAAAGGGGCAAAAAAATGCAAGTTAATTGCGTATTTTTGTGTGTGCGTAATGTTCAAGTGTTTGCTCAGTGTCTCGCTCTCTCTCTCTCTCTCTCGCTCGCTCTCTCTCTCACACGTGCTGCATTGCAAACATGTAACCAACTATATAGACACTATATAGCATATAAGCACTTGACTGTGTGTGTGTGTGTGCGGTAATTCGAATCCTTTGTCTTGCGAAACGCTACGCAGGCAAAAAAAAACGTTGCATACTTGCGGGCGGCAGTTGCAAAAATTGTGTTGCATATTTACGGGCAGCAGTTGCTGTCGCCGTCAGCGTTGCTGCCCGTAGCTGCATTTCCGCTTAATGTTGAAGCGATAATAAAATGCAAACAACAACGACAACAGGACAACGCGCTGCGCTGCAACGATAATGAAACAAAGGACACGCTCACACACACACACACACATACACATTTGCATTGATTTATGTTTTTTAATTTAAAATTTCCGCATCACTTAACCGTTAAAAATAATAATAACAATAACAGCAACAAGCCCGAAAAACAATAGCAATTCGCTTTGTGCGCACAGCCACGCCCACACACACACACACACACACACACGCACACATAAAAACTATAGTAAATATATAGATTTATATATTTTTATTATATTTGCACAATATGTATGGCAGAGATTTAAATATTGCATTGTGAAGCGAAAAACTTTGAACATGTTTTAATTTCCGCATTACAAGCAGCGCTGCCAACCTTAACTCTTCCTCTCTCTCTGTCTTGCTCTTGCTCTTGATTGTCTCACTCACTCACTCACTCACTTTTTTCTCTGTTTGGTTTACAGATTGGGCGGCCACCCACAACAGATGCCACAAAGTATGTCAACTGGCAGCAACACAATCGGCCATGGCGGCATCGATCGCGGCGGCGTCGGCGTCAACGTTGGCATGCCAATGGGCGCCGGCACCATGCCGGTGGGCGTTGGCGGTCAGGTGGGCGGGCCGCAGGTATCGGTCGGACCACCAGGCAGCGGAGTTGCCGGACCGCATTGCCAGATAAGCGGCTCCCAGCCGCTGGTCATGCCTGGATTCCCATTGCGTAATTCGCACTCAGCGCATGCACCACACTATTCGCCATATTCACCATCCAGGTAAGCTCCACACTTCACAGTGGGTCAATTGGGTGGGTCAACAGCAATGCCAATGGCGGCCAATAACGCAGCCACGCGCACTCTTTACGCTCCATTGAGTCGGTCGGCCGACGACATGGATTCACGCAAAGAATCATTGCAATTGCCAGCTGTTTCATGTTCTATCTCCCTCTATCTATCTATCTATCTATCTCTGTCTACAAGGAGTCTACTTTATGATATGTCTGATTAGCTGATTCACAACTCTCATTTCATATACAAACTTCTACTCTCTGGGCAGGAAACCAAAGCACTTGGATTACTTACATAAACCTAGACTTAGTTAGGTTGGATAGGAATTCAGTCTTTTGATATATATTACTTGACTATCCGTTTTCTATTTCTGTCAACTATATATTTCAATATTTCTCTGATATTTTTTTTTATTTATTTCTAGTCAAATCTAACTTCATTACTTCAAATTGCTTTTTAGTTGAGATAGCTTAAGGATTACATCTGTGACAGCTTCTTAGCTTACGCTCAGCTTTTACACTATGCACTCCTAGTTCCAAATAGTAGTTTCAACACAAGAGGGCTCATTAGGATTGTTAATTAAACACGAACAGCTTGGGCTGGGTAGGGAACGTACTCATCAGCTGGGATATGGTCTCATGTCTTTTGCAGTCTATGCAAACAGAATCTTTGCTACAAGTTTTATGCAATTAACTGAACGCACGAAGGCCAGTGTCGACTGCAAGTTGTATATCATTTTGCGTTGCTTTATTAAAAAAGTTGACAGTTGACAAACCCATTGGCGTGTGTATACACTGTGTATATACACACACACACACACACACACACACTCTCTCTCTCTCGCTCTGTGTTTGAGTGTGTTTCGTTGGTTTTTGCGGTTCGTGTAGCCTGTCAAACGAACTTTTTGCAACGACATGCGTTTGCTCAGCAAATATATAAAGCTGCGTATACCTTTGAAATGAGCGTTATTAAATAAGCTGCAGTAGTATATAAAAAAAGTTCATTCATATATCTAGCGAATGCTCGAAACCAACGAATCGAAAATCCCAAATTAATGATTGAGAGTTGGGTTTGTCAAAGATTCGTATATAGGGCAGAGTTGAGATTGATTGAGATGGATCATGTCTACGATTATGGAGAATGCTTGACAGTTGCTTGCTGTGGTAGAAGTTACTCAAAGTATTCAGAGTGTATTAGAGTTGGGGAACTCAAAGTAAGAAATGCTTGTGAATGATTTGTGCAAAAGAGTTTTAGTTAGAGTTACGAGAGTCTAAAAATATGAATTGTATATGAATTGGGATTGCAGTTTCATAGAAGAAGAACAAAAATTGTGCAGAAGAAATATTTGGAAAATATTGAGAAAGAATACTTGAAAAGAAATACTCGCTAATGAAAGTATGCTAGCTCTCTCCTTCTCTCTCTCTAGCTTAATATCTCTTTCTCTCAATTCTTCTTCTTCTCATTGTTTGTCTCTCTCAATGTCTCACCCTCGCTCTCAGCGTCGCTCTAGTTCTACCTCTCTCACTCGCTCACTCAAGCTAACGAGTAATTATAAAGAGTTCAAGCTGTGAAAAGTAACGAGTAGCTCTCAGCCAATTATATTATATATAAGCGAGTGCTTATAAGTTCCAAATATTTTCTCTAAAGCTTAACTTAAATAAATTCAAGCTTGTATGATGATGCTTAAAGCTAGTGCTTCAACGAGTACTTGAGCTGCTTCAATCGAGCGAGTATTTGCCATAAAACTAACGAGTGCACGGGGATTTTGTATAACTTTTATCAAGTACAATTTTATTGTTAAATATGTTAAAGTATTCAAATTATTTGCATTGGCCAGCCATACTCGGCCTACTTGTTACACGCAGCACAATGTCCTTTGTCCTTCCAATGCTCCTCTTTGTTGTCATCTTGTTTGCCTTTATTTGGTGTCTGTTCGCTGTTTGTTCGTTGTTAATTACAAATGCATTGCACAGTTTGTTTAATGTCTACCTACCTACACCCATCCTCACTCTAGCTCTCTCTCTCTCTCTCTCTCTCTCTTTCACACATTCTGCTTCTTGCTGGCTTTCTCAATACTCATTATATTTTGCTTTGTTTCCTTTGCAGGTTTCACATAGATAAACGCTGTCAACACCGATGTTCCTGGAAATGCTTGAGCATCGCCTTAATATTCATATCCGTCGTCCTAACCGCCATGTTGGCATACTTTGCAGGTAAGCTGAAGGCCGGGGTAGCTGCTAAAAATGAACGGACAAGACAGGACATATCCGCCATGTTTGGGGATGATGGGCAATGTTTATACGATTGCTGCTCTATGTGTCTGTGAATGTGTGTGTGTGAGTGTGTGTGTGTGTGTCTCCGTGTGAACAACGCGACGTTGTCATAATGCCAAACACTCTTGATGAAAAATACACATACAAATGCAAATAGACTGACTGACGCACACACATGTCCTAATCATATACATATTTTATACTCACACACACACACACACACACACTGGCATAGCAAATACATCAAAATGTTTGCTTTACATTAGCGTTAAATGGTGTTACTTTACACACACACACACACACACACGCATACAAACACGCAGCCAAGCCAAGAAACTTTGCGCCTGGCTCGTTGGCAAACACAATAATATACCACACACACACAGCGCTTCTCACTCACTCACTCTCGCTATCTCTCTCTCTCTCTCTCTCTCTCTCTCTCTGGCTCTCCGTGTCTTGCAAACCCTCACTAATATCCGCTGGTTTGTTGATTATGTGAAAAGTTGCATGTGGCAGCTGTTGGTCACCAGCTGCAGCACAATTGACAAGCAATTAGAAACCACAACAACTGACACGCCTGCCACGCCCACAAATTATATACATGCCCCAGTTGCGCAGCGCTACACGAAAGACTAAAACATTTCAATCTAAGCGTGTAACGAGAGAGATATTGATATAATACAAATGAAAGTCAGATATATAATAAGAGATATATAAAAATACATAGCTGCAACTGAGCTATGTAAGTTATATATAGCTACTATATAGTTTATAAATTGGGGCATTCGATATGTAATCTTTTTTTGAACGTTATTTTTATACCCTGAACCCATCGTATGAACGTCGAGATTTCGGAAACTGTAAAAGCTAGAGAGCTGAAATTGCACATGAATACTCGTATGTTAGTTACGCAGTACGAGTTTATTTTGTCTTTTTTTCGATAACTCATCCCATTGCCAAATTATCGATAAAAATCGAGAATTCGTTTGCTTTTTAAAGATTTTTGAGCATAATTTCTACACCATTTGGGCTCGAGAAATCAATCAAATCAAATTTGTATATTTATTTAGAAATTATAGATACGCAGATTTTGTAGTTTTCAGATTTACGTTCGTAAAGAAGAGAATTAGTTTTTGGAAGGGTTCAGGGTATAGTCGAGCCGTCTCGACTAGAGTCTTCTTACTTGTTATTTTCAATAGTTGTCAAAATCAAAAACCAAAATCTATTCAGCAATTTCACAGCATTTTATCTAGTTCGAGCTTTCGATCAAGTGCAAAAATTTCTTGACTTGAGCTTAATCTAAGAAGAGCTTGTCTTTAGCTACTTCTATAGCTAATGCTATTATAGCATTTAACTTGGCTCGCTCGCTGATACTACATAAATAGATTTTGTGTCTTTGTTTATCTTTCAAGTTATTTTCTGCTTACACACAGTTTTCCTCTCCTTTTTTTTTTTTTTTTGTTGGTTGTGTAAGAGTGGAATTGAATTAAAGAGTTGTCTGCAGGCCACTGCCACTACTCTCATTCTCTCTCTCTCTCTCTTTCTCTCTCTTTCTCTCTCTTTCGCTCTCTCTCTCTGTCACTCTCACTTGCCGCTTTCGCTTTGAGTGGCACTTAAAGCTTTCGCTCATTAGCTGACAATGGCAAATTAACAAAATTTTGAAATGCCAAAGCTTCGAGGCATGCAATACACACACACCTTCACACACACACACACACACGCACAGCAAACAAAATGGCGACGTAGCACAAAATGTTGCCTCAACCAAATTGAATGCGGCAGCTGCAAACGCGTTTTTGTTGTTGTTGTTAACAACTTGATAATTAAACACGTTTCGTGTTGTCATTGTTGTTGTTGCTGTTGCTGTTGCTGCCGTTGTTGCTGCTGTTTTTGCTGCCACCTTTTAAATTATATTTACAGGTCAATTTGATTTTTTACTGCCAACCTTTTGGCAAGCGGAGCAACTTTTTGCTCGCCCCCCACTCATTCCCAGTCTCCTCTCCCGCTCTCTCTCCACTCGCCCTCTCTCTGTCACGCTTCTGCCTTGCTCCCAAGTCTGGCCAAATTGTTGTTGCTGCTGCTGGGCAACGCTCCACAAAACTTTGCACATTAAAATATGTAAATTTTAATTTGAAACAAAAGGGTTGACGTGTCGCTACCCTACCTCAAGACTACCACCCACACCCACTTCCAGTTCCAGTTCCACTTCGTCCGCCCGAACGCCCACGCCCTTTTGCACGCGACGCCTTTGTGCCTTGGCGTTTTATCTAGTGTTGCAAACTTTTTGTTACTTTTCCTTTTTATTTATTTCTATCTTTTCTTCTTAAAGCTATATAGAGGGTTATCTTACTATATAGATATATAATATCATATCTATATTTTAATTTACTTCTTTCGCTGCTTGCCCAACTCGCTTGATAATTTCCTGCCGCACCACGCATTTTAATTTATCGCTCCGACAATTTTCGTCTGCTTCAAATGCGCCAGGCCGCTGGGTAAAATGGGCGTGGCTCGTATTTCGTGCCCCCGCCCCACCGACCTCCCACCCCAACCCAAAACCATTAGGTTGCAGAGGGGGTGAGAGTATCACGGCGGGGGGAAGGGGGGTAAGAAAGAACTGACAGTTTTTTTTTACTTTGTTCATCGGCCGTTCCCACATATTGCCCCTTCTGTTTTACCCCGTCCCTTTTCCCTTATTTGCTGCTTTTTTTCCCACCTCTTCTTTGTTTGTTTTTTTTTTTTATTTCCCTCCCTCTCTCGTGAGTCCATTTTACATCTCTTCCTCATTTTTCATTTTTGTCTGTTTATTCTTGTGTCGTTTGTTTTTTTTTTTTGTTTCTCTTCTGTCTCTCCATCCCTGAAATCTACCTTTTCCCCACTTCATCATCTCATATCTGTAACACGCTTTCTTTCCCCGCTCTACCTTTCACACCCTTTTTTTTTTTTTGTTCCTTCCGTCTTTTTTTTGTCTACCCCCTTTCTTCCGTCTTTTGGTCTTTGTTTTGTCATTATATTTGTCATTAGTATCTTTTTGTGACTTTTGGTTGGTTTTTCATTTATTTTTTTTGTATTTTTTCTTTTGTTTGTTTTCAGTTTATTTTTATGCATTGTCATGCGCTTGTGTCTCTTGAGCTTGGTATTGACTTCCCCTTCTTAATGAGCGGTTTTTGTCGTCTCGCGCGGTTTTAGTGTCTGTTTGCGTTTTTTTTTTTTTTATTTTTGTTTGTTTGTTTGACTTGTACAGCGCGGCGTACTCGTCGACCATGCCCCATTAGCTAAAATAAAAGTCCACTCTGTTTCCCCCCCTTTTTTGTCATCCTTTTAGGCGAACCTCCGACCTTTTCCGTCCTTCTTTTTTTCAAACCTTCTTGTTATAGTGCCATTTGCCTCAATTTTTTGTTTTCACGCCACCGCCAACCCCCCCCCCCCTTTTTTCTTTCCCTGTTTTTTGTTTGCTTTTTTATCTTGTGTTGTTTGCCCTCCCCATCTCTATTTTTTAGATTTTTTTTTTGTTTGTTTTTTTCGTTGGTTTTTTTTTGTTTTTTTTTTTTACTTTTTTTTTTGGCTTTTTCTCTTTTGATCTTTTTTATTTGATTTGACGCCCCCCCTCCCCCCTTTTTTTTGTTTTTTTTTTTTGTTTTTTTTTTTCTTGCCCCCCATAAGATCTTTTTCTCGTGACATCTAATACCCATGTTTTTTGACGTCGTTTACACTTTTGCGTTTATCGCCCTTCTATCACTTTCTTTAGTTTTGTTTTTTTTTTTCCGATTTTTGTTTGTGTTTATTTATTTTTTTGTGTTGTTTTCATTCTTGTTTTGTATTTTATTTTCTTTTTTTTTTTTTTTTTCTTTTTTCTTTTGTTTTGTTTTTTGTGTTTCCTCTCACTGAGTCACCGTTGGTTGTGTTTTTTTTTTGATTTTTTGGTGTGTGTTTGTTTGTGTCTTTTTTTTTTTTATTAGACACACCCTTTGTTTTTTTTTTTGTTTTTGTTTTAGGTTTAGACCTGCGCATTTAGACGACAAGTAAAACAATGGGAAAGAGAGAAAACAAAGGGATTGCGAAACAATAATTGAAAGACATAGAAAAGAAAATAAAAAGAAAGAAGATAGGATGAAAGAAATAAAGTATAGAAATGAAAAGAAATTTCAATCTAACTGAAAAGGGCAAGGAAAGTAAATGAAATAATGAAAAAGAAAGATGGAATTTAAAAAAATACCAATAATGAAGAACAAATAAATTCAAGTAGATAATAGTGAAGTATAATGAAATAAATAAAATAAAAAATAATAAATAATCAAAAAATAATGAATAAAATAAATGTAATAAAAAAATAAATTCAAAAAATAAATAAACCAAAAAGAAATAAATAAAATAAAATAAATAAATTTAATTAAATTAAATTAAATAAATAAAGCAAATATATTGAATAAAATAAAACAAATAAAATAAATAAATAATTAAATAATTAAAATAAATATAAAAAAAATTATTAAAAAATTTAATTTAAAAAATACAATAATTAAAATAAATTCAATATATAAAATTAATAAAGTAAATCAAATAAAAAATAAATTAAATAAATATAATAAATAAAATAAATGTAATAAATGAAATAAATTAAAAAAATAAATAGACTTTACAAAATGAAATAATAAAATAAATAAATTAAATAAAAAAAATAAAACAAATACAATGAATAAAATACATAAAATAGATAAATAAATTAATAGAAAAAATAAAAAATAAATAAAAAGATATATCTTAGATATTAAGGTATATCAGATAATACTCGAAATTATGTTTCAAATATTTAAAATACTATATACACAGTTTAGTCTATTGTTCCGCTTAAGCAACTTAATTTAAACAGAAATTGAATTTATATAAGTTCTTAAATTTCTGTAGTTTAACTTGAAAACTATCGTTTAAAGCTATCGCTTCAAGCTATCGTTTTAAATTGCCAAATCTCGCTCCTAACTCAAGCCCAATTGCTGCTTTGTATTGTTAAAGTTGAAATTTATTGCCATATATAGCAATTGAATCGTCTTATTGAAGCTTTTTAGGCTTATACACTACTTGGCCAACAAATTCTGACGGCCTATTACCTGTCTTACGCTATGGGCGTGGCAGCTATTTGACTTGAAGCGTGCTGCGTTTAATTTATTATCTACGCTTTTAGCTGCCGCAACAGCAGTAGCTAAAGCAGCAGCTGCTGGTTCAGAGAGTCACAGGCTCTGATTTACAACAACAGCAACAAAAGTTGCGGCTGCCTGGCTGCCTGGCTGCCACTCCCCCAACCCCCCACCACCACCAGCACCAGTACCAGCCCACTGTTGTTGCTGCGGTGTCACAACGTTACAAGTGAACGAAAACAAATTTACAACAAACCACGAGAAAAATGTGTGATGCCACTTGGCTGGCTGGCTGGCTGGCTGGCTGGTTGGCTGCTTTGGGTGCAAAAGCAACCCCAGTCATATACCCCAACCTGTCCATGGCCTTATGGGCAGGCACTTTACTTTGGCGCACAAAATGAATTTAAGTTGAAAAGTTGTGAACATTTTGTGGGTAGACTCCAGCAGCTGGCGGCATCATATGGCAATGGGAGTTTGGCAATGGGAGCTCTTTGGTATGGGACTTGGCCCAAAAGCTGCGTGTGGATTTCACTGATTTAATTGTTTGCCAGTCAGTGGGGCAGTGGGGTGCGAGCGAGTGAGTAGATCTGCTTGAAATTTATCTTTTAAAAATAATGTATTAATTTGTGTGGCTACCCTCGCTACACAGTCAGTGTGTGTGTGTGTGTGTGTGTGTGTGTGTTGGGGAGTTAGCTGGGACTCATCCATAAACTCATTTGTGTAAAAAGCTTTTTGTGTTGTGTGTTTGGCTGTCGGCTTCGCTACGCTGCGGTAAATGAATTTACGCTTCGCCGAAATCTATGTATATGTGTGTGTGTGTGTGTGAGTGTGAATGTGTGGGTCGTTTTATGGTTGAATAGTTTTAAATCTGCGGGGTTAAGATGAAGGCAACAGCAGCAGCAGCAGCAGCAGCAACAGCAGGTGATGAAAACAGCCCGACTGCGCTTTAGCTTTTAATAGTGGCTAATATTTTTGCAGCTGCTCTTACACCCACACTGTGTAGCCGCCGCCTGTGTATGTGTGTGCGTGTGCGGCGTCTGTTTGCGCAATCATTTTCTATTAATTAAGCGCAAGAGGGTTTAATAAAATTAGCAAACACTTGCGGGCGGGCCAGCTGCGACGTTGCCAGTGCTTATGTGTGTCTGTGTGTGTGTTAGCAGACATTTAAAAATATACAAACAGCTACGCACTAACACACACTCACACTCATACACGCACATCATTGTCAGCTAATTAACAAGCGCAAACATAGGAGCTGAGACGAGTCTTTGCTTTGTTTGTTTGCATCTCATGTGTGTGTGCGTGTTTGTGTGTGTGTGTGTGTGGGCGGTCATGCCTTTAATTTGATTTGCAATTTGTTAACCAACCTACGACCGGCCTCCTCCCCCCTCTCATTTAGCCCAAATAGCACGCTCAAAAGAGCTAAAGTTTTTGTTCAGATATTAGATAAGCGGCGTACAAAAGTGTTGCCTACTTTCATGGGCCAAACGCAGAGCACACAAAAAGTGTTGCCTACTTCTGAGCGCTGCTTTCTAATGGTCCGCATACAAGAGCGCGTGCATGTTGTTGCCTTACCCTGCCTTGCCTGGCAGGGGCAGACACACACACATACACAGACACACACACATACACAGACACATACACATACACATACACACACACATACACACACACACACACACAGAAATGCACACGCACTCATATGCAGGCAATGGGCAGCTGCCAAAAAGTGTTGCCTACTTTTCAGGGCAAACATGCAACGCGCTGCAAATGCAGCAAACAAAACTGTGTAAGCGTGTGCTTTGGTCAACAGCCCAGAGGCGCGGATCAGAGAGCACAGTGAGTGGCATACACGCACACACACACACACACATGCTGCAAATCCATTAGCTGCCAAAAAATTTGCTGTCAACATTTGCACATTAGCTTTGAATGCAAAAATTCTTAACAAGCTGCTGTGGTTCGATTCGGTTCTCTCTTTTCTTTTTGCGTCTACATATGCATGCGTGTGTGTGCGTACTTCTCTTAGGCACTATTCAAGCTAATTTGAATGCAAAAACTGATTGGGTAGCAGCTTGGCAATTTTGCAATTTTCGATACTTTTAAAGCTTGCCACTGACAGCGCCCTCTCCCTCTCCTCTGTCTGTGTGTGTGTGAGTGTGTGCAAATGACTGTCATAATTTGCTAGCCAATATATATGCGATATATCTGTCATATCTATACGATAATCGACCGCAACGTCAACAGGACAACAACGTGACATGTGGAACAACCGCAGCAACAACAACTGCAGCAAACATGCAAGCTGTCCATGAAGTTGTTGCTGTTGTGTGCACAAAATGTTTGAGCAGGCCACGGCTCGAATTACCACTGATGCGCCAGTTTCTATCATAACAGCAACAGCAACAGCAACAGCAACAGCAACAGCGATAAGTGCAACTGCAACAGCTGCGACAGCAACAACAACAGCAACAATGATGCAGGCTGACAGCAGGGCAGGAACAAGCGACAATCAGGACATTTAACATGTTTGACTGGCAGTTAAATGGGGTATCAGGATGCGGATGCGGATGCGGATGCGGATGCGGATGCGCATTGCAGTAGTTATCGGAAATAGGTTAATCGATTTTTAAGCGCATAAACTATCGGAAACTCATTCGATATGCACTGTTTCACACAAATTGTACGCAAGCCACATTGTTGCAAAAAAAAAAAAAAAAAGAGAGAACCTTGGACTCGAGAGCTCCCCATTGGCTTATCTCGCCTGTCATTCGCAGCTGAGCTTAGCCATTCATTGAACATTTTTACGGATGCGGTTAGCCCAGTTGTGCAACATTCTCATTTGTTAGCAAATACTTGTATGCATTTAGTTCTACCATTCACAATGGGCCCATGTACTTTTTGGTTTTTCGCTTTGAGCTTTTCTGCGGCTAGCCGGCAACTTGTGCACCGTCTGTCAATTTGGTTTGACAAGAAGACACGCCGACCAACTGGCATCTGGCAAACTGGCAAACTGGCAACTGGCAAACTGGCAACGCTTCAATGCGGCCAAAAACTCAAATGCAACTGAAATTGTTTTTGGCTGTTGCTCTGCTATTAAGAGCACTTAATTCAATTGCAGCCTCAGCAAGTTTCCCTTTGCCTTTTGCCACAAATATGGCATTCATTGTGATTTTCCAGAAATATTTTCTCTTGAGTTTCGCCTTAAGCACTGTTGCGAAGGGCTTCAGTATACTCAATTAGCCACTCGATTTGGTTTGTTCACTTTTTTTTTTTTTCCTTGCCTCTCACTCAGTCTTACCGATTTCCTTTCTTTGCACCACTCTGTGGTTTTTGCTGGCATCTCTCAGCAATGCTCGGACAGTCTTATGCATGCATACAGTCAATTGACTGGCATTGCCTTTACCTAACCGCAACAAAGAACATAAATTAGTCAAGCACAAACTTGAGTAGTGACGAGCTAAGAGCTGCAAATGAAATCCATCTGTTAACCATTTGCAATAAATTAGAATTACTTGAAATAGTAGTGAGGGAAAGGTGGATATTGGAATGTGGGGAGTGGATAATCGAATATAGAGACTGGATAATACAGAGTGGAGAATGGCGAGTGGAAAGTAAAGATTTTAGTCTGTGTAGAGATAGGAGACTAGTGTGCAGAGAGAAGACTGCGAAAAATCAGCAATAGATAGTTGTTAGTAGATAGATAGTGGATAGTGGATAGTGGATAGTGGATAGTGGATAGTGGATAGTGGATAGTGGATAGTGGATAGTGGATAGTGGATAGTGGATAGTGGATAGTGGATAGTGGCTAGTGGATAGTTAATAATCGATAATGGATAATCGATAATGGATAATCGATCATGGATAATGTGCAATGGATAATAGACAATTGATGATGGGCAATGGTTGATGGATAATGGATAATGGATAATGGATAATGGATAATGGATAATGGATAATGGATAATGGATAATGGATAATGGATAATGGATAATGGATAATGGATATTGGATAATGGATAGTGAATAGTGTAGACTGGATAGCTGAGAGTCAAGAATAGAGAGAGAATGGATAAGCAAGTCTTTTATAAATTTTCAATTACATTTCAAGTTGCAAGTCAAGTCAGAGTTTTTGGAATCGTTTCATTGTCTCCTTCTCAGTTAACGATACAACTAAAAGACTTTCAGTTAAGGAATGGCCGCACTTCAAGTGCATGTCGTTCTGTTGCCAAACCGTTGGCACCATTAAAACTTGTGCCAATTGCCAAAAGAGAGAAAAAGAATTTTCCGCAGAAAATTTCAATTAAAATGACGCAACAGGACATTTGCCACTGACAGCCAGCAGCAGTAACAGCAGCAGCAACAACTATTACAGGGCGTGACCTCTAACCCGCTCTACTCCCTCTCTCTCTCTCGCTGCGCTGACCCTTGGTTCTCAGTCGAGCATGTCCAGCTGGCGCCTTACGGTGTCGCTGGGTGGAGGTAAAGGTGTGCGCTTGTCGTTTAAATAAATTATTTTTCTTCAAGGAAGTGCAATTAAGAAAATGCTTCATAAATTTTTGTAACTTTGTCCAGGACATGGCCAACTTTTGCAACCCTTTGCAGCCCGTTGCCACCTCTCACAGCACTCTCACCCCACTTGCAACTCTTGCCACTCTACAACTTTCAACTCCCATTCGCTTGCCTTCGCTCTCATTAGCTTCAAGAGCCACTTGCTGGCATTGGAGCACGTAGATTCAATTAGTTGATCTTAACGGCTCGCATTTCCGGTTCCGCTTATTGCGTGTGGCCAAAATGAAGGAGAGCAGTAGGAGTAAAGACTAAAATAAAAATTAACTAATCGAATACACACACACACACACACACACACACACACCCCTTTCTGTGTGGGCTTAGCTGATGGCTAAATATAAATAACGGTTTTAAAAGGAGTGTTCTGCCCAGTCCCGTACTGTCCTGTCCTCTGTTGTGTCCAGTATCTGTTCTCAGTCCTGCCAAATAGAGTCGTTGTGAATTTAACCCACCCAACCACACACAAATACAAACACACACACACACACACACACAACCGAACACACATAAATTTATCGACTTTTTCCAGACGCAAACCCCCCCCTAGCCATTCACTAAGTAAATATCCTTGGGCGCACAGCTTGATAGGGTTGCTTATTTCATTGCCTGTGATGTGCTTGCTATGGCTTCACCACAAATTGTAATCAAATTTAATTGGTCCTGTGTCGCAACTAGCCCAACTTGTGTGTGTGTGTGTGTAGCTAGCAAGAAAGGCGCGGAAAAACTGTGCCAAGCTGTTCTTCTTTGGACCCATCCAGAGCCAAACTTCTAGCATTTGTTTGTCTCTTGCGTTGCGCGTGTCCTTTGGCAGGCTCCAGTTCCAGTTTTAGTTATCGTTCCCGTTCCCGTTCCCGCTCCCGTTCCAGTTGGTTGACCAGTTGCGAGCCACTTAAATGAAATGCTTGTTAACTTAATAGAACTACATCCTGCCTGAAATTCGTAGCTCCCTAGCTAGCTACCCCACCCGTTCCATTACGAGCTCTTTATTTATTAATGATGGGCTTTACTTTAGACACATATGCTATATATATATGTATATATATTTGGATATATATGTCTTTCTGTCTGTATTTGTGCGTTTGTCTGTTTCTGCTCCCTGCTCATTATGTTATATTTGTGGGGTTGGCATATCGAATCAAATATTCCAGAACTTAAATACTTAGCTCGACCTCGGCGAAATTAGTTACGGCGCACAAAAGTATTTTCGACTGCACTTCCATTCTTTATTTCTTCCTTTAAAAAGAAATGTCTAGGAATTTTGTAATGAATTCCTTGACTTAATGAAGATGTGCTGCATGAATTGTGTTGTTAGGATACCAAAATTTGATTGCCACTTTAAAAGTAATAATAATTGAAATAGAAATATAATTCATTAGTAAAGTTTTGTATATTTCTAGGTATCAATCGATAGAAAAATCTTATCAAATTTAATTTCTGTAGCTTTCAACTCTAATATACTTTGAGTGCTTAGATCTTAAGTTATTTACTGGACTGGGGCAAGGAAATGCTTGAATTTATTTATGTATTTTTTTTTTTTTTTTTATCTACTCTTTGCTTCGATTGAAGTACATTAAATTCGTCTGATGCATTAGCTGAACTAATCTATTGATTAAATTAGAGTGCTGCACAGATTTAGATTTGAGCGATTAAACGCAAAATGTGTTCAATAATGAAAGAACCAACTCTACTCATCAATCAATCAACTTTGATAATTAAAATGTATTTGATGTTATTTTTCTTGTTGTTTTGTTCAGTGTAGGCTTCTTATAAATATTTATAGAACATGTGTGTCTGTGTGTACTTTGCTTAAATTAAAAGCTCAACAGCCAAATTGAAGCACGTTCGTTGACGTTAATTTGTCGTGCCTCACATGAGTAATTGCGTAGGTATATGCATGTGTGTGTATAAATGTATGAGTATGCCTCTGAGTGTGTGTGTGTGTGTGTGTGTGTGTGTAGGTCCTTTTGTCTGCAGCAGAGTGCCAAGACATCGACCATAGACAACGTCGACGTCAACGACAACGACAACGACAACGACAACGACAACGACAGTGCCAGCGACATCGGCATCATTAGGTCGCATTAGTTTACATGTCGAGCAGTCGACATTACCATGCTCCATTTCCCATTTCCTCGTTCCCCGTTTCCCATTTTCATTTTCTATTCGTGATACCATCTGCTCTTCTTACTCACTCCATCACTCCATCACTCTTTCTCTCTTCCACATACAAATATTTAATTGCATTGCTAAGCATTCAAAGGAATAGATGATGAATTTTTTGTTTTCGTTCAGATTGATTGGTTTATAATTGATTGACTGATTGACATGCTGTTGCTAACTGATTGTAAGTGCTTTTAATGCTGCCCAAAATCAATGCTAACAAATTGCAACAGGCTTATGCTAATGGCATTGGCTACACGCTTTAATTGATGAGTGCAAGTAGGAGTCAGGTGTGAATGCTGATATATGTGTGATTGAGCATGAGAGTCTAGAATCTGAATTTGTGACTTTAATCTATATATTCCAATTCCTGGATCATTGAAATAGATCCAAGATCGTAGTTCCTGGCTCCCAGATCGTAGAAGCCTGATATAGACTTAAGATCATAGATCCTATCATTGATTATAAATCCTGATCCCAGGTGCCAAAGTAAGATGCTAGATTCATGGTGACGTATCCCACGAGATTCCAGATTTTAGATTCTCGATCCTAGATCCTAGTCCCTAGATTCTCGATCGTAGATCCTAGATCCTAGATCCTCGATCGTAGTTCCTAGATTCTAGATCGTAGTTCCTAAATTCTAGATTCTAGATTCTAGTTTATAGATTCTAGTTCCTAGATCGTAGATCCTAGATCCTCGATCGTAGTTCCTAGATTCTAGATTCTAGATCCTAGATCCTCGATCGTAGTTCCTAGATTCCAGATTCTAGATTCTAGATTCTAGATTCTAGATTCCAGATTCTAGATTCTAGATTCTAGATCCTAGATTCCAGATTCTAGATTCTAGATTCTAGATTCTAGTCTTATATCGTAGATCCTCACACTAAAACTCAATTTACCAGATCCTACATCCTAGGACTTAGTTCTTGTATCTTAGATTCTTAGATCAAACATGTGGCCTTTAAAATTTCTTTGTGCTATTCGTGAAAGTTTGATATTGATTGAGAATGATTGAAATGCTAATTTTTCTCATCCCCGATTGAAGTATGTAGAGTGTGCGCTTTAATCAATGATGTGAGGGAAGTGCTTTAGAGCTTGCGGCAAACATTTATGGCTTGCATTATGCAACATGGCCCAGATAACTGCGTATGGGCGCATCTGGCGCCGCAGTCAAAGAACATAAATTTCGTATGTTATCGATAAACGATAGCCGTCATCTATTGGCCATCGGCCATCGGCCATCGATGGCTGGCAAAATGCAAACGTGTTAACAACGCGCATTTTCTGTTCGCACGAAAGAGTTGGCTAGCATGTGAATGTGAATGTGTGTGTGTGTGTGTGTGTGTGCGAGCGAGAAGGCAACAGAATTGATTTATTTGCGAGTGCATATTAATATGGCGTTAAAATATGATGCCCAAAATTTATGTGTGTGAAAAAAAAAAAAGAGAGAGAAAAATCCCAAACGAAAATGGCAGCGCCTGCAGCATACAGCAGCTGCTGGAACCACTGAGCCACAAGGACAGGACCACACTAAACATTATTGCCAGCAGCGGCTGCTGCTCGCCCAAAGGAGCATCAGATTTATGGCGTTAAATTTAGCAGTCATGCGATTTATGGGGCCGGGTCGCACATTTGCGTTTGCAGCTAGCAAATCGCAGCCAAAAACCACAAAAGGACTAAACATTCACTCACTCACTCACTCACTCACTCTCTCTTTCTCTCTCTTTCTTTCTCTTTCTCGATGTTTGGCGTTGCCCGCGTCTCGCAGTAGTCAGTTCGATGAAACCGAACATGGACAGCTCGAATTGTATCCTAGTCCAAGATGTCAAATCTCAGCCGCACGATCTGCGCGGCGGCTCTGGCGGCAAAGGTGGCGACAACAAGGCGCAGGCGGGTGGCGGTGGTGCCACCGCCTATCCCACGGAAGAATCGATACAGACCAGCACCTCGGATCATGCAGGCAACAATGGTGGAGCAGCTGGTGGCGCTAGTGGTGCCACGGGCATACAGCAGCAACTGTTGCTGCAGCAGCAGCAACCGCATGCCATCAATCAGCCGTTGACACCGTTGGATGCGACCAATACCCAGCTGCAGGATCAACTAACCTATGGCGGTGCCACCGGCGGTGTGGGCCAGCAGCAACATAATCTGCTGCTGCAGCAGGCGGGCCATCATCATACGACATTGCAGCAGCAGCAGGGCGTTGGCTTGACCGGTGGACAGTGGCCACAAGTGGTTGAGCTGAAGGACTTCAATGAGCTATACCATGCCAATATACCGGCCTATCAGTTCTGGACACTCGAGTTTCGCAACAAGCATCCGGCATTCATTCGATTCAATTTCACTCTACCCTGGGGCGCTCATTTCGCTGTCTATTCGCGTCGCAATGTTGCTCCATCGGTGACTCAGCACGATTTTGTGGAATTCATCAAGGGCGGACGACTCGATAGCCATTTGAGACATCGTCGCAATGCCGGTAATGTGACCCACAATGCCAAGGATCTGGAACTGATTGGAGTCTATGAAAAGGCAAAGGCAAAGGAAAAACAGCAATTGCAACTGCGACGTCGTCGACGCAGCAACAACAGCTCAGAGGAGGATTTGGAACAGGATCAGGATCGAGCCGACGAAGACTTAAACGATAGCAGCGATGAATCACCCGCTGGCCTTGACTCTGCCGAATATTTGGGTGAGGCACTTGTGGACATTGGTGAGCAGCTAAAGCGAAAGACGGGCACAGTGGCCCATGCGCTGAACAAACGCTCTGCAGCTGATGGTGGTGCCGGTGGTTTGCCCGCTCTCGATATGGATGCCATGACTGTGAATGTATCGCTATTGCAATATCTGGACACTGGCTTGTGGTTCATATCCGTTTACAATGATGAACTTGTCGCTCATTCCGTATCGCTGCTCGCTGAGGAGGCCGAAGGCGTTAGCACCACCTGTCCGAATGATTGTTCGGGTCGCGGCAGCTGTTATCTGGGCAAATGTGATTGCATCGATGGCTACCAGGGCGTGGACTGTTCCAAAAGTAAGTACAACTGCTCAACTAACTCATGCCACCCTCTCTCTACACTTCTTTCTTCCGCCCATGACCCATGTCCAGTCTGCAGCTGCAATTTAAATTAAAAACTTACGCCAAAGTTGAGCTGTCAACATCACCTGCTTCTGTTTGTTTTGACACCCCAGCTCCAGATTCACCCAAAAACTGAAACCCAAATCCACTCGAAATGCGACCCTCAGCTAGTCGCTATGCTCAAAGCATAGCTGTCCGTTTGCTTAGTACGCACAGTGGTGCGAAATGCTAGTTCTCTAATTGAAAATAACACTGGTTATCGATAAATATTACGATAGAAATTTAGCGGTTAAATATATATAAAATAAACATTATATACTGGATGTTGTTGATAAATAACTAAAGAGTTTATGATATCGATAACATTATATAGGTTTAGCAACAGAGAAGTCAACATAATATTTATCGATAACTTTATAGAGTGGATGTTATCGATAAATAACTGATTAAATTTAGATCTATCAATACACTTGTAAAGCCAATGTAGTACCATCCATGTTATCGATAACATATTGCATAGTAGAGGCAGCCTAACTTATTAGCAGAATTCGATTCTTCGATGAGATCTATCAATTCACTCTGATCTATCAATACACATATAAAGCCAATATAATAACATTTCATGTTATCGATAACATTATTTATGCGCTACTTCTAACCAACATGATTAGCAGCATAATAGCAGAGATCAATTAGATAATACTCATAACTCACGAACTTTCGAGTTGAAATCAAAACTCAAACTTTGATCATTTCCTTTGTTATCGATAAACGATAGTTCTCATTTTATACTTGATCAATAAACGATATTTCTCCTTAAATGCTCTGGCTTAAGAACATTTACATTCTCTATTTTGGCTGTCATGCATATAACAGAAATTTGTTATCAATTTCGATTGCAATTCGATAAATCAATAACGCACATTAAACGTGCCTCAATACTCAAATTCATTTCAATTTATTGCCGTTGTGCGCTGCTGCCAGAGGCGGCCTTTGCCGTTTTTAATATCAAATTAAAATTTCAATTGAATTTTGTTGGCTTTCTCCGGCTTTTTCGTTTATTTTTGTTTTCGCTCTTTTTTTTATTGTTTTTGCGCCACTGTGCCGTAAAGTATTTTTTATTATTTATTTACAGTGCGCTCTGCTTACTTCTACTCTCTCTTTTTTTTTTTCTTTTTTTTGCCTTTGTCTGACACTTTTCAATACCAATTTTCGTTTTACTTCAGCTTGTCTCGCTCTCAGTCCACCTCGCTCCCTCTCACTCACTTTGTATGTCTCTCTCTTTCTCTCTCTCACTCTCTCTTTAATATTTGCTCAACTTGACTCTTTGCAGGCGTTTGTCCGGTACTCTGCTCAGCACATGGCCACTATGGCGGCGGCGTCTGCCACTGCGAGGACGGCTGGAAGGGCGCCGAGTGCGATATACCCGTGGGCGAGTGCGAGGTGCCCAATTGCTCCAGCCACGGACGCTGCATCGAGGGCGAGTGCCACTGTGAGCGCGGCTGGAAGGGACCCTACTGCGATCAACGTAAGTGTCAAGGCAAAAACAAAATGCCGCCACTGTCTCTCTCCCTCTCCCTCACTCTCTCTGTCTGTGTGTGTGTGTTGCTGACTTGGCATAAAAATGCTAAAATTATTTATTTGCCTTGTTTGCAATTTTCGGAAACTGTTTTCGGTCCCAGGCCTTTCGACCAAATGTTGACTTTGGCCAACGATAAGGCAGCCGTTACCACTATTTTCGATGGGCAGCGCCGGCAGCAGCAGGGGGCGTGTCCTGGTGACGCCAAAATATTTCAGCTATTATGCCGCCCCAACGTTTAGTTCGTGTCCGTGTGCTGAATGTGTTTTTGTTTTTGATATTTTGTTGGCCTTTCTCAATTGCGACAAGGGCAACCAGGCAGTGTTGCATACTTTTTTGGGCACGATGAGTAGGCCGGCCGGGGGGGAGGTAGGAGAAGGGCGCTTGAATGGTTCAAAGGCCTCTGGCTGCGTCAATTAAAGCACTTGACTCTCACTTGGCTGTTTAACGCTCGCCTCAGCTGCTGCTGCTGCTGCTGCCCCAAACAAACTGACAAAGTAACAAAAAAAAAAAAAAATTTGAAAAAATTGGAAATGCATAAAATATGCAGCACACACACACACACACCGAGGCACAACAAACATGTGTATATATATACTATAGACTGGCTGAATGCTTCTTCTACATGTGACTGCTTGTTGCCCACGCCACGTATGTGTGTGTGTGTGTGTGTGTGTGAACTGGACCCTTGGCATACAAAACAAGCGAACAACAAACAGAACAAACAACAACAACAACAACGACTACAAAGCAAACATAAAACGTATAGAATCGAATTTATATGTCGAAAGCATATTTCACATACAAAACGCTCAACAAGCCAAGACCTAAAAGTTAACGAAGAACAAGAAGAAGAAGAAGAAGAAGTAGCAGCAGCTGAAGAAGTAACAACAAAAGTGTGTAGAAAAAAAAGCAAAAGCAGGGCCAAGGCAGGCAACAGAAGTGGAACACAAAGCAAGCGCAGAAAGGGACGGAACAGAAAAGGTATAAGCAAAAAATTATAGAGTATCCAGAGGAAACTTAGCTAACCAGCAAGTGACAGCTTAAAGAGCCCAAAAGAGCTATATGCTTATAAAGCTTAAATTAAAAATTTAAAAAATCTATATACATTTACATATACACATATATAGCAATATATAGTATACTATATTGAATGACCAGAACAGAGATCCCACAGCAAAGCTACAGAATTTTGAGTGAGAGCATATGAAAGCTTGAGGCAGGCAACGTAGAAGTGTAGAAGACGCTGACGACAGCAGCAGTGAAAGAGTGAGAGAGAGAGAGAGAGAGAGAGCGAGAGAGAGAGAGAGAGAGACAATGATAGGTAGTGAGGGGGAGTAAAACAAAATTGCAACAACTGCGCAAAATTACCAAGTTGAACTAAACTGGAATTTCATTTTAATGACCACTTTCGTACGTGTCCAACATACTAATCATGTCATGTGTGCCATTGTGTGTGTGTGTGTGTGTGTGTGTGTGTGTGTGTGTGTGTGTGTGTGACCTGACCCCGAAATTGGTGTGTGCTAAGTGTGCATGTGTGTGTGGACGGCTAACGGGCTAGCGGCATGCATTGCCAGCGGTTCGTGACGGGCTTTTGTTTTGCCAAGACTGTTACGAGGTAAGCCCTCCCACACACACACACACACACACACACACACACACGTACATCCTGCGAGCCATTGGCTGTATCTGTGCACATATTGTATGTTACATTTATATATACATATATATAAATATATGTGTATATATATATATATATATATATATGCATGTCTCTGCATGTTTATGTATTTGTATATGCTTTGCGACTAACAAAAACCCATTTTGTATTCTTCTCTCTTTCGCATCCGAACATCCCAACCAACCAAACAACAACAACAACAACAACGTGAAATTCGTAACGCCGGCTGCTGCTGCTCCTTCAACATTGTGGCGTGCATTTTGGAATCGTGCAGATGATTGCCTTGATCCATTGTGCTCCGGCCATGGCACTTGCGTGGCCGGCCAATGCTATTGCAAGGCCGGCTGGCAGGGCGAGGATTGTGGCACCATTGATCAGCAGGTGTATCAATGCCTGCCCGGCTGCTCAGAGCATGGCACCTACGACCTGGAGACGGGACAATGCGTTTGTGAGCGTCACTGGACGGGACCAGATTGTTCGCAAGGTAAGTGCAACCAACATATGAAGAGCAGCAACTGGCAACAAACTCGAAACACAAATAACCGGAATAACAATTGCACTCGGTGTTTCTCTCTCTCTCTCTCTCTCTGTGTGTGCATGTGTGTGCGTGTGTTATTTGTATATTGTTTACGGGTGTTACGTGTGTGTGCCATTTGTTGTTTTTTCCTCTACTGTTTTTTGTTTTGTTTTGTTTTGTTTTGTTTTGGTTGTTGTGTTCCGGTGTCGTTCCGAACAACAAGCTGCTTACAAATGATTCTTCAGTTCGAGCATTGAATTCAAATGAGAAGCAATGTGAAGTGTTTGAAGCGCCTGGATGAGCCGCATTTAACATGTGTGAGCGAGTAGCGTGTGGACAACCAGGGGAGGGGAGGCAAGAGTTTGTTGGTAAATTTCACCAAGATTTTTACTTAAATTTTGTTAGTTTCTATATGAGGGGAAATATTTAACGAAATGAGAAAGTCGGAAAGAAGATTAAGAGTTAGAGTTAGACTTACATGTAAGATTCAACATAAGAAAAGTAAAAATCTTTGTTGAAAGCTAACCTAAAGTCGAAAGTAAATTTGTTAGATAGTAATCAAGATACTTTAGAGTTCAGTTATATGGAGTTAAAGACAAAATTTCTGCTGAATGAAACCACTTGACTGGATATAGCTATAAATATAAAATATAGCTAATAACCAAGAGGAACTTTTTGCCTTGAGTTGGCTTTAGATACTCAGCTGAGCTTCAAAGTTATTACTTGAATGTTTAGCTTCTAATCAGCTAGGCAAAAGATACCAAGAGAGATATTAGCATCAAAAAAATAGAGCTAGAAACAATAAATTTGCTTGGTATACAAAGAGAGAGAGAGAGAGAGAGCAGAGATGAATCCCTAATGCAACTCATTCTGTGGAAAGTCTAATTAAATAATAAAAAAAAAAAAAATGCTATGAATTCTGAAAAGCCAACTGGGAATACAGCTAAGGGAAGCACATCCCATATATATATATATATATATATACATACATATATATGTAGTAATGTATATATCATATCATATCATCGTAGTACTAAAAGTCCATGAGAATATACCTTTTGAGCTGGCAGCTCAATCAAATGAGCTGTTCGCTTCACGTTTATGTTGCAGGGCTGTAAAACAAGTTGGCTGAGGCAAACAATGGCCATCGTGGGTGGGCCGTCCCGCCGCTGTAGTATGTGAGTCATAAAAGCAGATGGCAACTAATGCAGTTATTATGAGGGGGCGCTGAGGTGGGCGTGGTGTTTGGGGCATGATGAAGCATTGCGTATGCTTACACATAATGATGGTTTATCGCATGGACCGAATCCAAATTAGATGATGGTCATAAAGCCGAGCCTTCAATTAGGCTGCCTAACAGAGAACGAAAAAGAAGAAAACAGGCCAAAAAGTCAGCGAACAACAACAAATTTACCGATTACCACAACAACAGCAACAACAACAACAACAACGAGAAGAACAAAGTGCTGAACGCCTCGGGTCCATAATCATTTCGTAGGATGGCGGCCCAATAAAACATGGAGCTTACGATGTAACCACTCGCAAACTGAACTTGGACATGGCGACAAAGACCAGAGTGGTGCCAAGTGCTGTTGGTGTGCTTGGAAAAGGGGCAGGTGGCAGCAGGAGCAGCAGGAGCAGCAGGAGCAGCAGGAGTAGCAGGAGCAGGAGGAGCAGGAGCTGGAGCCTGTAGGAGGCTGTCTGGGGTAAAAGGGCAAAAGGACTCGCGTCTGTGGGCACGCACGCCTAATTTGCTTAACTTTTTAGCACCGCAGAGGCGGCAAATACACACAGCCACGCCCCATCAGGTAGGGGTCGAGCGGGGTCGGTGGGGGGGTCGAGGCGTAATGAAGCAGAGCTTCATAAAAATTCATTATTTATTTAATACGCAGGTTCGCCTGGGCAAATAAAATAAATTTACGCCAGCGACGCAGGCAAAGAACAAAAGTCAACGTCGCATTTGGTTGGTTCAGTGGATGGTTTGGTGGTTCAGTGGGTTGGTTTTTCTCTGCCACGTAAATGTTACATTTATAATGTTGTTTTTATGGTTCACTCGCTGGGGCCACATTTTACAGCCATAAGCCACGGCCAGCGAGTGCCAAGTGCGAAATGTAACGAGTAGAAAATATCTCGTTGTTATTGCCAGGGGGCGGGGCAATGTGTGTGTGTGTGTGCGTGTGTGTGAGTGAGGGGGGTCACACTGTGCAGCACTTTAATGAATTTAAATGCACATATGTACAAATATAATAAGCACACATGGACTTGGATCTGGCGCCTTTTAGCCATCTCCATTTCAATTCATTGAATTTACTTAACAACTTTCTCTCTCTCTCTCTCTCTATCACTCTGCAGCTGTTTGCAGCTTGGACTGTGGCCGCAATGGCGTCTGTGAATCGGGCAAATGTCGTTGTAATACCGGCTGGACGGGCAATCTCTGCGATCAGCTGCCCTGCGATGCCCGCTGCTCGGAGCATGGCCAATGCAAGAATGGAACCTGCGTCTGCTCCCAGGGCTGGAACGGAAGACACTGCACGCTGCGTAAGTAATCAAAAGAAAATTCTGTGAAAAGTAATTGGACTTTTTTTTTTTTTTTTTTTTTTTGCTGGCAATTAACTATTTATGTGTGCGGTTTTTGTTGCATTTCCAATGCCAAAAGTGTTTTCTGTCTTCATGTTCGATTGCGGTCAGCTGCTAGACAGTTGAGCAACGACATTGCCTGGATGGCCTCAATGGCAATTGCTGTTGCTGCTGCCGTTGCTGTTGCTGTTGCTGTTGCTGTTGCTGACCATTTACAACTGATGCTCAATCGATTAGCGATGCGCCAATCTAAAGTAGCTGAGTTGCAGTCGAGCGTTACTGACTGCAGCATACTCGTTCACGTTACAAATTCCTGCTGCGATGGAGTGGGAACCTCGCTTAACGAACACAATGCATTTCAGCATCTTGTGCTTATAGTGTTCGTCCGGCTATTGCGATGAGAATTGAAGCCTTTAGCTTTAAGGATGATGAACGGACGTATGAACAGCGGGATGGATGAACGGACGGATAGAGGGACGATCGAAGATGCGGTCAGAACAACGAACAGTGAATTAGACGAAGGTATAGATAGACTGACAGGCAGAGAGATAGATAGACGGACAAGCAGATAGACATATGGATAAACTGATAGATTGACGGACAAACATCAAGACGTCCAGCCAGATGGATAGCAAGACAGTAATTGCATAAAGCCAATATACTCATTTCGCTTGCTTGCAAGAGTATAAAAAGCGTAGCAACCGCAGCTGACATTCCACATTTCACATTGAGTTCGCAAAAGTAGCAACAGCAACAGCAACAGCAGCAGCAACAACTTTGTCGCTTTGTGTCAAGCCAACCAAAAACATTGCGACATTATAGTTGCGCTATCTTCGTGCGACAAGTGCGGCACGCTGCTCTAACCCGCCTCCTCTCTCTCTCTCTCTCTCTCCCTCTTTCTCTTTCTCTCACCATCTCTTTCTCTTGTCAGCTGATATTGCCTGCAAGTCAAAGCTGTTGCTATTGTTGTTGCTTGCGTTGCTTGTGCTTTTTATCAATATTTTTATTTATTTTTGTTTTTTTTTGTTTTTGCACTTGCGCCAAAGTATTTTGTACATGTCTACGCCATTTGGCCAAGCGAACTGCAAAAGTGTTCCCAGCTCAGTAGAGAATACGACCAAAAACTAGGGGCGTGACAGCTGCCTTAACGCTCTGCACTTGACAGTTTTGCCCCGTACTGATTTAAGCAACTTTCCTTTTTGGTCTCTCTCTCTCTCTCTGTATCTCTCCCACTCTCTCTTTGGTTTTATTTTGGCAACTGTCAATTAAAGTGGCCAAGAGTCCCGCATTGGGTGGCTCAGTGGCTGTGGCTGACTGGCTGTTGCAGTGCAGCATGATAAGTAGCTATCGATTGACAGTGATTAAAACTTTAAAAACAAACAGTCATGTTACAAAAACATTTGCTGTGTGTAGTAACCAAGCTCAATAGATATGTGCATGTGTGTGTGTGTGTGTGTGGGTGTGTGTGTGGGAGCCCTTGGCGACGGCGACGGTGACGACGCGGTTCAGGCATGCATGTAATGGTATTACACATAGTTTTGCCTCAAAGGGGGCCATGTCTACGTATGTTGCCTGTCTACAGCTATCTCACTCACACTATAATACTCTGTCTCTCTCTCTCCCTCTGTCTCCGTGTGTGTGTATTACATTTCGTTGACGTGTGCAAAACCAATAAAACTTCCGACGTCATTTCACTCAGGCCCAAGCAAAAGACACTTAGCCCAAGCCCCCACCCCCCCCTTGCCCACACTGCGCCACTGGCAGACCCTTGCCCTCCCCTACCCAGGCCCCCTCTCCATATAGTAGTGCTTGGAAGCCGACATGTCGAACGCCATTCCCAATGGGAACTTCCTCTAACAACATACGGCCAAAAACGTTTTGAATCGATTCAAGTGTTGCAGCAGCCCCTCGCCGGGCGGCTGTGGTGTGAAAGGGCTGGGGAGATAAGGGGGCGAAGAGCTTTTGGTGGGGTTTTTTTTTTTTTATTTTCAGTGGAGTGGTAGCATAGACGTGCGAGTCACGCTTGCACAAGCACAAAGTGCCACCCAATATCCTGGCACACACACACACAGACGTACGTTAACAAATACATGCATGTCTGCTTGTATTTTTTAGAAAGTACTTAACGACTTTGCAGTCCGTCTCGCTCTGGCGCACTCTTTCTGTCTTGCTCTAGCACTTCACATACGCGACACACAAACACACACACACACACATACAATGCGGTAAAGTTTATTGAATTTGAGCAGAGATTTGTAACAAATTACACGACTGCAATCCCGAAATCTAGATACATTTTTATGTCTCTCAATCTCGAGGCCCCACAGCAGCCCATTGCTCTTCTCCATCTCTCTCTCTCTTTCTCTCTCTCGCCACTAGTAGGTGACATCTAATGTGGGCAAAGTTTCCCAAAATAGTCGTCGACATTTTATGCCGCACTTACGTTAAGTTATGTCGCATTTTCTCGCTCTTTTTCCTGCTTTTTTTCTTTCTTCTTTTTTATTAAAAGTCGCGCCGAGATTTTACTATCTGCCATGGAAAATTGTAAAAAATTTCATATATATATTTTGCTCAGATATGTGCCACGCGATTAGAACTATAAAACCATGGTTATAAAGAAAGCTGAATGCCATGCTTAGAAGAGTTAAAATTACAGTTAGTTAAGTGCTGTGGCTCCATACATCATTTAATAGCTAAACTATAGTTATATTTAGAAAGTCTAATAGTTAATTAAGCTTATTAGCAAAAAGAAAGTATAATCATGCCAAGCTTCAAGTTGCACATACATAAGTCAAACACTCGAGTTACCTGAGTCTATTTTGATTTGCTATGTAAGAAATTCTAGTAAAGGAATCAAATCACATTCATTTAATGTAAGATATGCCTCAGGACAAGTTACAGCCATTGGGTTGCTAGAAAAGTCGAGTTACTTGAGGTAAGTCGAGCTTGTCTGGTTGAAAATTTCGAAGGTTCTTCAGTTTCCTTGACGTTTGTCAAGTTACAGACAAAAAGCTGCTTTAACAGTCGAGTTACTTGAGGTAAGTCGAACTTGTCTGGCTGAAAGAGTCAGTAAGTCGAGCTTGCCTAGTTGAAAATTTTAAAGGCTCTTCAGTTTCCTTAATGTTTGTCAAGTTGCAGCCAAAAAGGTGCTATAAAAGTCGAGTTACTTGAGGCTAGCTGAAAATCTCATAGGTTTCACACATTCCTTCGCAATTTACAGCGAGGGAGCTGAGCTATTTTGGTTAAGTCGAATAAAATACCATAGGTTTCTCAGTTTCCTTGATGCATGCAAGAGAAGTTGATTTACTTTAGCTAAATTCAGCTAGTCTAGCTACGAAAATCCTCTAGGTTCCACCGATTCTTGGCATATATTAACAGCTATCGAGTTACTTATAGCTAATCGAAGTTTTCCTAATGGCATTCGCAGTGGATTTTCGTGTTCCCGCTGCTGGCTGGAAACTATGCAACTTTTTGACAGATTTCTGCATGTGGTAAACTTAGCATAATGCCAATACACACACACACTCGCACACACACACACACACACACACACACACGTGCACAAGCTAGCCGGCTTGAGTTCTCATGTAAATTGTTTGTGCAAAGGCAGCACCGTCAGCAGACATCGTTCAAATATTGGCAGCAACACTTGACGTTATTGCCAATATGTGTAGTGTACAAACACACATACACGCGCTCTCGTGTCTGTGTGTGAGTGTGTGTGTGTGCGAGTCGTAAACAGGAAGGCAGTTACGACAAGGAAGTCATTTTATGCGCCGCAAACTTTTTAACATACCGGAAGTTGAGTTAGCGTCGAGGTTACCCATTTTGCAAATGACACATGTCAAGTGACATTAACTTTGCGTCAAATGCTCAAATGCTGCCATGTCATTGTTGTTGTTGCTGTTGCTGTTGCTGTTGCTGTTGCTATTGCTGCTGTCGTGGAACAAACAAATAAACCCCCAAACACCAAACTCCAAGTCCCAACCAAGTCCTATCCACAATCCAAGCCCAAGCCCAGCCAAACGAAGGCCCATCAACGGTGGCATCTATCGTTACGTTTCGTTTGCTTTTTATGTTTACTGTTTTGTAGATTTCTCCACATTTCGTTTATGATGTTGTGTATATGCGTGCGAAGGGCACTTTTGCCCCTGGTCCCAGTTCTCTCCCCGTCCCCCCTCCCCCCATCCATCCATAGACCTTGTCCCCATATCCATTCCGATGCCTGTCCCAGTTCCATGTCTCAGCCCCTAAAAATCTCAAACTCCAGACCCGAATGATATCCTTCGTCAGTCGCTTCATCCGCTCTCGACTCGACTCACGACGCACTTGAGCGCGCCTGGAAGAGTCAAACATTAACATTATTTTTATATTAATGCTCTTCACTCGCAGCACGTATGAAATAAAAAATA
Source organism: Drosophila koepferae (assembly GCA_030914345.1). Classification (NCBI taxonomy): domain Eukaryota; kingdom Metazoa; phylum Arthropoda; class Insecta; order Diptera; family Drosophilidae; genus Drosophila; species Drosophila koepferae. Next base: position 17,507,471 of record JAUESR010000196.1, on the reverse strand, counting down.
ATCAACAACAAAATGTCAAGTACTCACAGCACACAAACTACTCGCGTTGTTACTTTAAGCTCGTCATTAAATTTTAATCGCCTCAATTCTCTGGAATTCTCAAACGATTTGAGCATTTCGATTGCTTCACATGGAACTCGTTAGATTGTTTACTCGTTAGATTACGGATCTTCTCGTTATTCGTTGACATTTGTCAACCCGTATTTCGGCTAGGCTGAGGAAAAGTAAATTGCTTAGCTTTTTCACAAGTTGTATTCAGATGAACTGATTTCTCTTGTTAAATTGAACTCTTTTGTATTTAGCAAGAAATTTGATCGGGTTTCTTTTATATCTTGCGCTTTAACTTCTCGGTTCTTTTCCTCTCTGATTATCTATGACATACATACTCGATGATGGAATTCTTTCTCTGTTTCTCTCACTCTCTCTTCTTGTAGATAGACTCGTTGAAGGGCTCTCTCTCTCTCTCTCTCTCTCTCTCTCTCTCTCTCTCGCTCTCTCTCTCTCTCTCTCTCTCTCCTCATTCATATCTACTCTTTGTTTATACTTTATTTTACTCGCAAGTACTCAGCTCTCGCTACTAGCTGCTCCGCTAGCCCTCTCCTACTTCTAGCTTTCTTCTGGTTTCAACGCGCTTATTTTTTTTGTTTCTCCCGCTCTCTCTCTCTCTCTCTCTCTCTCTTTCTCTTTCTCTCGCTGTTATATTTCCTTCCCTCTCTCATTCAGTTCTCTCTCTCTCTCTCTCACTCGTTAATGCACTCGTTGCTATTCGCTATCTCTCTCTCCTACTCGTCAGGTCTCTGCTCGCTGATATTTCTATAATTGGTTACTTACAAATCTAAATTGTCGCTAACACTTTCTCTTTCTCACTCTCTCTCTCTCCTCTCTCTCTCTCCGTCCCACAGCTGGTTGCGAGAACGGTTGCTCACGTCACGGACAGTGCACTCTGGAGAATGGAGAATATCGTTGCGATTGTATTGAAGGCTGGGCTGGTAGCGATTGCTCCATAGCCTTGGAAATGAACTGCAAAGATAATATTGATAACGATGGCGGTAAGTGGACTCAATCGTAATGAAATCTCTTCTGGCGTTCAATCAAAACGAATGTGCACAACTAACTCTCTCTCTCTCTCTCTCTTTCTCTCTCTCTCTCTAGATGGCATGACGGATTGTTCAGATAGCGAATGCTGTTCGCATCCAGCCTGCTCTGAGCACATTATGTGTCTCTCATCCAATGATCCAGTTGAAGTGCTGCTCAGGAAGCAGCCGCCCTCGGTGACGGCTTCGTTCTATCAGCGTGTCAAATTTCTGATCGAGGAGAATTCGGTTCAGTCGTACGCTCACATGGACGAGTACAGCGAGAAGTAAGTACAATGCCAAAATTTATATTAGCTGTTTTATAGCCGGGGCCCTTTATATTCATACATATGTATATGCTGTATTACTTCCTAGTGCGCAGTTTAGGTCAACAATATATCGAATGGATGAGGCTTATACTTATATATATATATATTGAGCAATTGTTTAATAATTTTTACTTTACATATTATCGACTTAACGATTTATCGAGTTTCATTTACGATTCATAAATTTTAGTTTAATTTCATTTTGATTATTATCTATTAGCAATTGTTGTTCCGTGACATTGGAATCAGAAGAATTAAATGATGATAATGATGATAATAATAATATTAATGATGATGATGAAGTCGGATGTGTGTTAAGCGTATATAATACTATATACTCTATGCTCGTATACATAAATGTACCTGTACATCATATTATATATACATATATATATATATATAAACATCAATATATAACTTATATATATATATTTAAAGACCCGCATATATCAAACATATATAAGAACTGTACATTCATGTATGCACCACAGAGACGAGCAGCAGATCTGATCAGATCTGTTGCCGATTTCCATTTAGCCATTATATATCGCTGCCTAATCTTACGTTTTGTGGTACTGCATCAACGAAGAGAAAAAGCTCAAATTTTCTATAATATTTTCTATGATATTTTTGTTTTGTATTGTGTTTTCTATTCGTTTCGCAAAAACTTTGCATCTTTACATTGTGTATATACATATATGTGTGTATATATAATCTGATGATATGTATATATACATATATATCTATATATAATTATATAACTCTAGATATATATTTGATTTTTCATTATGCTTTCACAAAAGTTGTTTAATCCTCTACAAATGAAAATTGTTATTGAAACTTGTTTACATATGTTTTCAAACTTTCAACTTGAACACATTCAAAAGTAGTCTCAACAAATTAAAAAAAAAAAAAAATTAAAAATTTGAAAAAAAAAACAAAAAAAATGCAAAAAAAAAATTCAAAATACCCGCAATCACATTCCCACAATCCCTTACGCCTCTCTCCCCTCAATGAGTCTATCATTTATGCGTTGGACGTGCTACAAACTAACCTAAAAAAAAAAGAATAAGAAGAAGGAATGCAAAAAAAAAAAAAAGATATTTGAAAAATTTCCAAAGAGAAAACAGAAAGAAACAAAATGTTGAATTAACGTTTTACGTTTTTCGTCTCATTCTACTTGTGCTTGAGTTCTATTATTTTCACCTTATCAGTTCCCTAAGTTTCTCTGGCCTAAAAAAAAAATACAATAAAAAAAAAATAACGATTTGGAAAAGAAAATACTAAATGCCGCCTGGCGCGCGCAAATTTTCTCCTAGTTTGAGCTTTTTCTTTTCTTGCCTGCCTCAAAAGTAGAAGGAACAAAAAACAAAGCTTTAAAAGCGTTAAAAAAAAAAAAGATTTCTCTGATTTATTTTTTAAATTTAGTATTTCTTTAAACAGCTCATAAGTTACAAGTTTTACTTTCGAAGCTCTTGATTTCTCATATTTTCTATTTTAATATGAATGGTCCATCCAAAAAGAAAAAAATAAACAAAAAATATAAATATATAAAAACTGTTTTTCAAGAAATCCAAAGCGAAAATAATGATAGCACTTCATTGAGTATGTGTGTTGTCTAGTGTTTTACCTCCTTGTGTTCGTCTAACCCCAAAAAAAAAAAAAAAAAAAAAAAAAAAACTATATATGATGACAATGAAATACTAAAAATACAAAACGTTCGTCTTAAACAGTGCAAGAATCATAATAAAAATACGATGAATACGATGATTACCTTGCGATATATATATGTATATATATACTACAATAATATAACATATATATAATATATATGTATTTGATTTCCCAGGATATATTTAGGTGTTTTAAACCTTATAGAGAGAGAGCTGAACTAAGCTTGGTCATAACATATTACCTATATATATATATATATATATATATATATATATATATATGGTATATATATTCACCAGTTTACATTGAGTTCTTTCTTTAGATCTAATTTGTACTTGGTTCATCAGAGGTTGCGCCTCATCATGAACTAGTTCATTTGTTTCGTTCATTTTTTATTAAGAGCTGAGCCAATGTGCTGCTCGCCGCAATGTGAGTGAGAATTTATGTTTAATTTGCTTGGGTTCGGTTCGTATCGTATTTATTTGCTCTTTATTTCCACTACAGTTCAATTGTTATATATAAATATATATATATTTAATTTTTTTCTGGAACTTTATTCGATGTATGCGAAATGCGAGAACCAAACAATTAGCCACGGTCAAATAGTCGAAAGTGTACTTTTTTGTTGTTGTTTTCTTTTTTTCTTTCTCTTCTTTTTCGATTATGTATCAAACAAGTCAAGAGAAGCTGAAGAATACTGCTGATAACAAAATATGACAATCAGATGGAGTTTATTTATTATTTAACTCTAACAAGGAAATTACAAAAGATAATAATAACAATATATATATATATTCTCATATATATAAATACTAAATCCAATTTGACTGTGTGTGTAACGACTTTTGATTTATTTTCGGTTTTCATTTGGATTACGAAGTATTTCTCATTTCTCGTAACTGTGTGTGTCTAAAGCGAGTTGATTTTGTTGGTTTACTTGAAAGTATTTCTGTTATGATTTGTAAGTAATATTAACATACGATACCCTAAGTTCAACATTTAACCAACTAACCATTTACTAAAAAAAAAAACAAAACAAAACAAAATGAGTATCAAAACCGTAAATCGCTGAAATCAAACAATCGCAAACCCTCCCCTGAAACAATGAAGTCCAAAGATGCCCAAACGCTGTCTCAAGTATTGAAAGAACAAACCAAAAAAAATATATAAAAAAAATACCAGATGTTAAATACCAACAATTAAGTGTGTTTCGTCAAATGTGTTTTATGCTTTCATTTTTAACGTGTAACGTTTAATGTATTTATTATTTCGATTAAACAATTGCTTTAGTTTCAATCTAAGCTAAAGTCTTCATAGGTATGCCTCATACACATTATATCGCTAAGCGATACAACAAAATGAGTATATATTAAAACAACAAAAATATCTCAACTTGATTCAATTCGTTAACGAAAAGCATTTTTGTCTTTTAATTTCTTTTTTATTGTCCTGTCAATTAATTGTGTACTGTCCTACTCTGTTGCTGTGGCTCGATACCTTCATGTTGTGTGCTAAAACCAAAAAAACAAAAAACAAAAATCCAAATCAATCAAATTTCAACACAAAACTTGTTGCATTTGCCTTGCAATCAACCTAACTAAAAAATAAATTTAAAAACCAAAAAAAAAAAAAAAAAAAAAAAAAAAAAACTACTACGTTTCAACCTCGTGAACTTGTAGTCTCTTCTGGAGCTCGTTCACACCTTGGTAAGTCGAAAAAATACAAAATAAAAAATAAAACCAAAACTTGCAAGGAAACACTGGCGTAAGAAAATACCAAAAAAATACTTTTTGTCATTTCTTTTGGCCTGAGCCTCGTAGACGCCAACAATTTTGGTTTACTTTTTTCAATTTTCCGTTTCCACATTCAACGTCATCTAACTGCATCGAGTTTTTCAGTTTTCTTATTCCACATAAGCATCATGCATCTCAAAACTTTCCAATATATACAAGAGTTTGTTTCATAACATAAGTTTCATTTCACTTCAGTTTCACTTCTTTTTTTCTTTATATATATCCAATCAAAGAGTTTCGCTCAATATTCATTATTAAATATACCTCATATTTGTAGAGAAAAGAAAACATTTTCTTTTTACTTTTGTTAAAAGTTACAGCAGAAAAAAAATACTGGAAAATATTAAAATTTCTCATGTCAATCGAAATGCCAGATATTTTCTATTAATTTTATGCAATTCTTGCAGTATTTTCTGCTGTAGTTTATAACTCGAGACGCTCCGTTCCACATCCAAAAAAATATATATATAAAAATAAAAAAAATCCGTCCCTGTTCTCAGACCCAAATGCATACACATAATGAAATTTGTTGTTTGTTCATATTCATTTCTCACTTGATTATTGTCAATTAAACCCGATTCGAGGCATTTCACAGTGCCCCAAAAGTCAACAATTCATTGATGTAAATAAAAAGTGAATTCCAAGCCAAATTAAATATACCAGCAAAATGTAATTAAAGCTAAAATGCAGGGAAAGCATATCAGAAATATATATATATACTTTTTTTTTAAATATTAATTTATTTGTTTTTCACGCATTTTTTCCTTGTCAAAGGGATTTCATTAAAAGGCATATTTTCATATTTATTTTTTTTACATTTATATACAGGGCCATACAAAAAGTAAAAAAAAGAAACAGAAAATATATAAAAAAAAAAGCAACTGCAAGCGAAGAATTATATTATGGATATAATCCAACTATATATTTGTATTTGTATTTGTATTTGTATTCGTATTCGTATTTGTATTCGTATTCGTATTTGTATGTGTTATGTGTACGTGTCTATGTGTATTTAGTTGGTTATTCACTTTTGTTACGCCCACCGCCCTCAGTCCAGCCTAGCCCTCCGCGCCCTCTCTCACACACACACACTCTCTCTCTCTCTCTCTCGCTCGCTCGCTCGCTCATTTTACGTTTAACAACTATTAACACGCATACTAACAGCTCCAAGCAACAAACAACAGCTACAACAGATTCCAAAGATACATTCACAAGAAATGTCATTCGATTATAGTTTCGATTATGTTTATTATCGATATTTTTTGTTCAAGATTATACGGCATGACCTTATCCGTTTGTTGAATTTACATTTTATCAATCAATCAATCAGTCACACCAAAATACTATTCAACTCTCTTTCCATCTCTCTCTCACACATACTGTCTGCCACTCTCTTTCTCTCTCTCTCCTCTTTCTTTCTCGTATCACTCGTTACCACAACAACAAAAAAGTTCACCATTAAACTAAGCAAATTTCTTTATCATTCCACCAAGTCCAATTGTTTATCAAGTTTGGTTCTTCATTTGCTTTTCCAATCATCAAATTTGTGTCGTTTGATTTCGTTACGTCGTTTCTTTAACTCACATCTTTAGCCATTCCATCATCCACTTTGCCTACTTCAACCTCTCTGTTTGTCTTCTTCTCTCATTTCTAATTTTCTTATTGATCAAAGCTTTTTACTCGAATATTTATAATAAAAACTCATCTAATATATATATAATGTTTTTTTTTTTTTTTTTTTTTTTTGTTCTATATATAGAGAGAGTAACGAAACATGTTTTGTTTGTCGCTTTTAAACTTTTCATTTTGATATCAACTATAATGAAAGTACTGTTAAAATTAGTTAGCAAGTCGAGACTTGCAACAACAACAACAACAACAACAATAATTACAACAACAACAAATAGGTCTTCAATATTATTATAGAATGGCCAAAAGCAGCTACTTGAATATATATATATAAAAATAGCTTTGTCTCCACATATAACTGAACTGAAGAACAAAACCAAAAATCAAAAAATATAATATAAAGCAAATGAAATGAAAAAAAAAATACTATATATATCCTTATATGTTCCCCAACAAAAAAAAAAAATCAACTAAAATAAAATATATATATAAAAAAAAAAAAAACAACAAACCCCAAAAATTCCTTCCCAACGTTATCCCAAGTGTCCTATTTGTCTGCGTCTAAGCCATTTGTTTATATGTTTTCCAAATACAACAAACAAAATATCACACACACACACACACACACACACGCGCTCACCTATCCAAACACACATAACGCTCTATTAAAGCGCATCCCAAAAGAATGTTTAACAATAAATGAAAGAAGAAAAAAATTCATTTAATAACAACAACAACAAAATGAAAGAAAAAACTAGATCAAGAACATTTTTTTTTCTACAACAATTCAGAATGCAATTTTTGTTCATGAACTATATTTTATTTCACATTTTATTTTCTCTCTTTTCTGTTACTCGAATTGCTCTAATTAAATACTATATATATATACATATTTTTTATTTAAATATGTTTTTATGCATTTCGGTTTAATTACGTATAAAAATGTGATATTTTCCACGGCTTCAAGGTAATTGATTGTCCGAAATGGGTTCAAAAATAGGTCAAATGGCTTTTTGCTAGATTATAAATGGCTCACTAATTGAGTTAAGTAATTAACTAATGGGCTAAAGGAATCCAATAATGACAAAAAAAAAAAAAGATAAATGTAATTCAACAATTGTAATGGTTCGGTTTAGCCGAACTCGCAATACCCTAGTAGCTGCATATGATGTTGAAGTTCAAGTTGAGAATAGGAATGGAATAAGAATATAATTTCATAAGAACAATCAAAAGGAATTTCACTTGAATTTAATGAAAACTTTTCTATTAATAGGAATTATAGAAGTTAATCCATTTGGAATTTTATAAACTATTTAAGATCAGTCAGTCAGTTTACTCTTCTTAATATCCATTGGAATTTCAATAGTCCAATGCCAATCCAATGCCAATTGCAATAGTTATCAAATATTTATAGAAAATTCTGTTAGTTCTGAGAATCAGCTATGAATTATATAGATATATATATTATATATATTAATGTTCTTAGATCATGAAATATGCATTCAAATTGCTTTCAGATAGAACTTGGAAGCTAGAAAATCAATTCGTAATTTGTTAGAAACATTTTATAAAACTTCAGTTAGATTCTTGAAGATATGGGTAGTATATGATATCAATTTCTCATATATAGTAAAGAAGTTTTTATATATCATATAGAGTTTGGTCTATGGGAATTTCAACAGAAATTTCATTTTGAATATTTAAGAAATTCTAAAAAAAAATTTCGCCACTGCTTGGGTTATTGTTAATTTGTAATATATACTAAATCTATACTAATATGCATAATATATTAGTTTTTAGCATAAGCTCTAATGCCATATTTATTTATTACAGCCCAAGCTAATGTGATCCCCTATGCTGGGGGTACTTTTCCTTATATGTATATATGTTGTGTATATAGTTAACTATATTTAGCGCATAAGTTGGGTTTGGGCTGGGCTTGGCTAAGATCTGCCTGACAGCATATAACCATAATCGCTGGCAACTCCTGCTAACTTGTGGCTGTCACAGCTCCTGCTGCTGCTGCCAGCATCAGCGCCAGTGCATAACTCGAGCGAACAGCAGACACCGCAACGCAATTATAAGGTAGTCCGAGGAGTATTTGGAGTGTCAGACGTGGTGAATGTCATGGAAACTGGGTGACATTGTTATTGCGATTGTTGTTGCCATTGCCTTTTGCTGTTGCTCCGATGATAAAACGAAAGCCAAGCAAATGCGATACGGGCGGGGCTGCACTGACTTGGCTAGCACTGTGACTGGGCCAATAGAGGCGGCGAAATGGGGCTGGAGCTGGGATTGAGGCGGGGCTGAGATGCCCCACGAGTGTCGCCTTGTCAACGTCTTTGGTGCGCGGGTTTTTTTTTTTTGGCTTTTGTCTGCCTTTTTACCTCGTTGCCTTTATGTTGCTCAAGTGCCAGCGCTTTTGCTCACAAATAAAAAAAATAATAGAAATAAAAAGAAACGAGCGGGGAGGCCACTGGGCGATGGACGGTGGGCGGGGCTGAGTATCAGCGAACAATGGCCATGGCGGCACATTGAAAAGTTTTTGCTACTTGCAACGGGGCAAATGCAAAAATTGTTAACAATAGAAAATAATACAACGAAGCAGCAGGCAAAGCAGCAGACGCAAAAAGAAGCAACAAAAAAAGTGAGCACAAGCAGAGGCGGAGTGCCGCACAACAACAACAACAACAACAACAACAATAACAACAATATAAAGCAGACTAAAAATTAAACAATAAACAATGGCGGGGCGACTATAGATTACTTCCTGTTTTGGCTTCCATTTTGGGTTGACTTCAACTTCTGCTTCTTCCTGACAACGAATGGCACTGCCATAGTTAGAGAGAGAAAGAGAGAGAGAGAGAGAGGGAGAGTTGGATTGTGGGAGGTGGGAAAGATAGGAAGTGGGTGGCTGTCATGAATGTGGCGTCTGGCCCTGGCCCTTTGTTGGATTTGCTGTTGAAAGTTGCTGAAGAAAGCCATAAGGAAGCGCCGGCAGCAGCAACTCTCTAGTCCTGCCAAACGGCGCCCCATTTCCTTCGAGTCTACAACAGGCCATTCTCTCACACACACGCACACAGCGATATAGAGATTCCCCTCTGGCAGCCGTTTTGCATTAGGTGTGGTTAGTTTACCCGCTAAGTGGTTTTTGCCAACCAGCTAATGTAAGTCTATCTCTGATTCTCATATTTGTCTACTGTTTCGCTCTCTCTCTCTCTCTCTCTCTCTCTCTCTCTCTCTACTCGCTCTCTCTCTCTCTCTCTCTCTCTCTCTCTCTCTCTCTCTCTTCCTCTCTCAACTCGCACTCGCTCTTGCAATCTCGCGGGTCGTGTCCTTGGCAGTCGGGATTTGCAGTGCTGAGCTTACAGCCCTTGTCCTTTGTCTTAGACTTAAACTGATTAACCAACGTCCGTCTCATCACCATCATCATCATCAGCAAGTGGGCAGACCCTGAGGCCCGCAGTCAACAGCAGACTTCTTCTGTCTACGGTTTTTCGTGCTTTGAATAAGCTTAAACTCCACAGATAAACTCTTGAGCGCTTAAGAGCTGCTTGAAGTTCGCTAAAAACCTTGAATAGCCAGATGAGAACCATTGAATAATATTTATATAGATTTATAAATATATAAGTATATTTATGACAGGATGAGAGACTAACAGACCATGCGGATGACTGAGAGAGAGATTAAAATATATGTATTTGCGAATATATTATGCAATAGTTGAAAGCTTCAGAGAGTATAAAATAAAGCGAGGGAGACTTGGGTAATATGAATACAGAGAATCAAGTAGAAGTAATTGGCCGTATGGCAAGACGGATAACATAACGAACCAGGTTGAGAGTAATAGAGTAAGGGAAAAGTTAGAGCAAGAGTGCAGATAGATGCATAGATAGTTAGATAGATAAGAAAGTGATATGAATAAGATCTGTAGGAGGAACTACAATGAAGAAAGAAAGTGTATGAGAAAGAGAAAGAAACATTGTAGCTCTCTATTCTAACTCTAGAGAGATTGACTGCCAAGTGGTTATTCTTTCTCTTTCTACTATCCTCAGAAGCGTTTTCTTTCTCTTTCTTCTCTCTTCACTCTAGCGTGGTGGACTGTCAAAGGGGTTTTCTTTCTTTTACTCCACTCAAGAAAATAAATCTCATTAGAGAAAATGAAAACTAGTTCTTTCTCCCTTTTTCTGTATCTCTCATTACTTTATCGTTCCCTCCTGTGAGGAACTTTTTCTCCCACTCTCTCTCTCTCACTCCCTCTCCCTCTCCCTCTCCCACTCTCTCTCTCTCTCTCTCTCTCGCGACAGCTCTTTTTCTATTACTCTATTTTGCTCTCTTATGCTCTTTCTTCTTCCACCATGCATTCTTTTTTGGATTGCTCTCTCAATCTATCTCACTTTCTCACTATTGCCCTCTCTCTCTCTTTGCCTCTCTAACAAATATAATTTCGCTCTCTCGCTCAATCTCTTCTCTCCCTCCCTCGACCACTCTTTTTTACTATTCCTATTCATCATTTCGCAGTCTTCGTGCTGCTTCAACTATTATGTTTCATTACCACTACGTTCCATTTACATGTCTTTACTTCATGCAAATTAACGTAGACCCTCGATACACCTTGCTTTCCACATACCTACATATGCATGTCTGATATATGCAGCATTTCCACATATGCATACATCTATAGATATATTCGGTTGCACGTATTGCAAATAAATTAAAATCTTGCCATTCCGAATGTTTTCATAGTCGTTGTCGCGTTTCCATTGTTGTTATCAATGTGGCCACATGCCCTGCAAATTTCCTCTCTGCTACACCTTCTCTCTCACTCTCTCTCTCTCTCGTTTTCGGTCTGTCTCTTTCGTTCATCTTACTCTTTGTTGTTGTTAATGTCAGGAATCGCCGTTGCCAGTGTGAAGAAAAAAGCACAAAAATTACAGCGTACAAGTTGCACATAAACCAAAATTAATACCCGTATAACTTACACACACAGAGACAGTCTGCAGACAGTTGCCTGTAAAAACTCAAAAGTTGAGGTTAGGGCGAATCGGCGAGCTCCAGGCCTTAAATAGCCAGCCGCCAGCTAGGCCAGGGGCACAGCGGGACTCATTGGCGCCCAATAGAAATGGTAAAAATGAAATGGAGACAGAGACAGAGAGAAGAGAGAGGAAGAGAGAGAGAGCGGCAAAAAATAGCGATAAACTGAATGAGAAACTATGGGCATGAAAAGCCGACAATGGAATACTCTTGCTGGGGCTGGATCTTCTAAGAGATCTATAAACTTTGCAGAATTCCATAAAATGTGCATTGAAGCATTCAGAAAACTTGATGAAATACTGTCCAATAAGCAGATAATTACCGTAAAATTTTATAGCTTTTATATTATATATAGAAGTCTACAGATTTCTATACCTACAGATCTGTATGTTTCTCTGATCAGATCTGCGATCAAATTGCTATATATATAAAGTTATTTACTTTACATCATAAGAAACAAGTCAATTCAGTTGTAGCTTAACTATCGCCCTTCTATGCAATTCTCAGTCGCTAGAACCTTTAGCATAGAGTATCATAAAGAAATGGAAGGCAAAGCCCAAGTGAAATTCGCGGAATTTTGTGCTGCAGTCGCAGCAGTAAAATGCCGAAAGAAAAGGACAAAAAAAAAAAAACCCGAAAAGCAGTCAGCGAAAAAATGTCGACGGGCCAAAAAGGGAAATACATTGGCCCCAAAGGCAGGCGGCGACTGTGGCGGGGCGTGCTGCAGCAGGAGACTGCAGCAGGAAAAGGGTTACGGCTAAAGGAGCAAAAGCAGCCAGGAGGCGAGAGAACTGTTGCCAGTTGCTGTTTGGCCACAGTTATGGGCTATGTGGTCGCAGCAGAGAGTGTGCATGTGTGTGTATGCATTTGTGCATGTCTCCGTGTGTGTGTGTGTGTTGTGTATGTGTGTGCACTCAATATAATTTAATATTTTTCGAT